>OY288287.1:6798014-7998014 GCA_958450335.1 Hibiscus tridactylites
TCCATTTTAATCTCTAAGTCGATTTCTTTAGGTGGCAAGACAATAACCAACTCTTCCTTTCTCACTATCCCTCTCAAACAAATTTTCTCTCTGAAACGACTGAAAAAATTAAGGTAATGAAAACTAATCGGTCTTTTAAGTGTCATTTAAGTTTTTTAATTTTAAGGGTAATTTATTTTCTTATTAAATATTCAAACGTGGAAAAAACATTAAATAAAATGCTAGCATATGCTTACCGTTAGTGACTAACATCCACGCCAGGCGTGCCGTTAGCTTTTTAATGGCGGGTGGTCAGATTAGGTCCATTTAAATAGTTGGGTGGTCGAAATTTGAATTTTTTTTAGTTAGGCGGTCAAAACAGGTCGCGGAAAATAGTTGGGTAGTTTACCTTTTTTACCATCTTTATTTATAGGGTTAACTACTGGGATAATCACTTTTGTTTTTTCCCAGTACAGAGTTAGTCACCGATTTTGAAAAACGATCAGTAATGTCACTTTCGTTTTTGGGGTGTAAACTTTTGGTCACTTAGCCGTTTGGTGTCGTTAACCTTTGACGGGAGGTTGATCTGAAACAATAACGGATAAATTACCTAGACAGTCCCTAAACTATTACTTCACTCTTATTTTGACCACTAAAATAAAAGCAATTTGTATAATTATACATTTAATCCTCCACATTTACAATTTTTTTTCTTCTCTCCTCCACCATCTCCCATATTCTTCTTCATCTAACTCAATCTCTAATTTTCTATTATATTAATCCTTAATTCACACTGTATATTATAATCCATCACCGTATACATCCATGTTTCAAATAATGTTTGTAATTCTTAATATGGTTCGGCACAAAATAATGCTCAATTTACACGCAACAATGTTTACATAGCATATTCAAAAAGGCTTAAATGAATATAGGTGCCTAAAGTATACCTTTTTTGAAGTTTAGGTGCCTAAGGTACTTTTTTTTATAAAAATAGGTGCCCAAAGTTTCAACCGTTATAAATTTAGGTGCCAAACCGTTGAAGGGATGTTAAAAAAATTATCAACCAATCAATGCTCGAAATTTGGCACTATTTTTATTTTTTTAAAAATCAATTTAATGAAAAAAACTCTGAATTTTTCATAAAATCCCGAATTTTACAAAATAATCTCCAAATCCCCAAAGTCACCCAAACGTTCGACTGCACGTCGTTCGTCATTTCCGGCGACACCGTGTTGGGGGAAATGATCGCCTTGATCTGGCGACCAAAGGGGTCTGCTCAGATGCGGCAATCGGCGACAGAAGCGGCAGCGATTTGGGGGTTTGGGTAAGTATATTTTTTTAACATCCATTAACAATTAGGCACCTAAAATTTGAACTTTTGAAACTTTGGGCACCTATTTTTAATAAAAAAAATACTTTGGGCACCTAAAATTCAAAAAAAGGTCTACTTTGGGCACTTATTTTTCATTTAAGCCTTTATAATAGTATTGTACTAATTGATTGTAAAGTTTTAGGGTTGAAAAATGAATTTTTAAAAAATCAAGGGTGAAATTAGAAAGAAACCTTTTTAGTAGTGACCATAATGTTTAATTTTTAAAACCGGGGACCAAAAATATACATGGGATAGACGTTAGTGGCCATTGCAGTAGTTTACCCTTATTTTTTGCTGCCATGTCAGCAAGCCGTCAAAGGTTAGCGGCACCAAACGGCTAAGTGACTAAATGTTTACGCCCCGAAAACGTAAGTGACCTTACTGATCGTTTTTCAAAATCGGTGACCAACTTTGTACTGGGGAAAACAAAAGTGACTATCCTAATAGTTAACCCTTATTTATATCTCAAACAATTCCTTCCATCAATCATTATAAAAAAAAAAGATAACTACATATTTAGCACCCCACCTATTCTCATGTTCCTATTTTAATGCCCCACCTATTTTTTTGACAAAATGGTACCTAACGTTATATTTTTGTTATGTTTTGGTACCCCGATCATTAAAAACAAACAGAGATGATGATGTGGCTTATTTTTTATTGGGATAATCACAGTTTTAGTCCCCAAAACTTATACATTTCAATCAATTTGGTCCAAACTCTATCAATTTAATAATTATGTTAAATACTTTGGTTAAAATTGTAAATCCCCCATTTTATTTCTTCTTCCCAAAAACCCTAACCCCATTTTATTTCTTCTTCCCAAAACCCTAACCCCATTTTATTTCTTCTTCTCAATCCAATCATCGCCAACTTGTCCCCGATTCGACTAAAATCATCAAATTTAGGGAGTGATTTGTTTTTAAGGGTTACTTTTAAAACTTCAAATTTGGTGCCTCTGGGTTGGCTCCTGGTGTTTTGATTCTATATTTCCCTTCTCTATGATGCGTTTATGCCAATGTATTTAATCACTTGAATAATGCTTCCAATACAATTTAATGTAGATGTGCATTCATCGTCCATGGCAATTGGCAAACACGTATGAAATAAGAACCTCAAACATTCAATTCATTCCAAGGACTATTTTTAAAACAAGGGGTTGAAACAGAAAACATTTCGAATCTCCCATTTTCTATATCGAGGTTGGCATTTACAACAACTTTGAATTTCAACGGGCTGATTTTTTCCTTTCTGCAACAATATTTTAAGAATAACTAACCAAATTTGAAAAACATTTATGCCTTTTAGGTTCTGCCTACATTCCTGCCTCTCATGTGCATCCGATGAACAATACTCCGCATGTCTTGTCCCTGCAGCTTATGGAGAATCGTGGGTTCTTGTGCCACAACCGAATGACTGTTTTCTGCAACACATCGTGGATTGAGGGTTTTACCACACTTGGACTCTTTATAGCATAACTGCATAAGTGAACTTTTCGGCCTTGATGTTTCCGAACAATTTCTCTGCCGCATTGCTTTTTACCAGTACTGGATGTGTTCATATCCATCCCATAAATATAACTGCAATCAAAGACAAGAATTAAAATTTCAGAGCAAAAATAATCTAGAGAAAAGCAAATGCAAATAAGCAATCCTAATGATAGTTTGATGATGAAAAAAATACCGAAGACAAAGATGCAGGTAAAATAAATTCAATGTTGTGCATAAAGAATGAATTAAAAAAAAACTTGATAGTTTTTAAACCATTCCTAGAAATGAGGTGGGGGTTTCGGGGACATGCTAACGATGATTGGATTGAGAAGATGAAATAAAAGGGATTAGAGTTTTGGGAATAAGAAATAAAACGAGGATTTACAGTTTTAACCCAAATATTTAAAATAATTATTAAATTGATAGAGTTTGGACAAAATAGATAGAAATGTATAAGTTTTAGGGACTAAAACTGTGATTATCCCAATTAAAAATAAGTCACGTCTTAATCTCCGTTTGTTTATAACGGTCGGGTACCAAAACATAATAAAAATGTAACGTTAGATATCATTTTTCCAAAAAAAGTAGATGAGGTACTAAAATAAGAACACTTAATAAGTAAGGTACTAAATATGTAATTATCCCTATAAAAAACACATTAGCGCGTGAAATCTCCTACATAGCTTGACCGGGTAGATTGGAAGGCTTAAAGAAATTTCTTCAGCAAACAATTACTACTAATTCTAATTCAGACTGTACTTTTCTCCTCCTTCAGTTGGAAGAATAAAAAGACAGGAGCCTTTTCCTTTTCAAAAAGGGCTCTTGCGTGTCTTCCACGAACCTGATATCGGTGACTAAACTGTACTTTGTTTCTGACTTGACTCGCTATAAATACATATATGTCCCAACCGAACTTGAAGCTATCAAAAGTTTGCTTACACACTTGTTCTTCTCCTTTATCTCTTGTTATTAATCATTTCATTCTCTCGTCTCTATTCTCAACGTCAGAAATGAAGGTTAGATTTTCAACTTTGCCTCTCTTTTTTTTAGTTTTCAGCACGCACAAAAACATAGATAAGCATGGAAATTAACTGAATTTGAATGTTCTCTCCCCCCCCCCATTGTTTATTGAGTCATGATTTGAGCAATAATTAACAGTAAGTTGTTTTGTTTTTGACAGAAAGTTGTGTTGAAATTGGATTTGCAAGACAACAAATACAGACAGAAAGCCATGAAAACAGCCTCTGGCCTTTCAGGTATTGTATATTTCTTTCACATTAAACTAATTTCATCGTAATGATTATGATAATCAAGCAGGAAAATAACTTACATACCCTTAATTCTGCAGGGATTGAATCAGTTTCCTTGGACACGAAAGACCAGAAACTGACAGTGATAGGAGACATTGATCCAGTGAAGGCTGTGAGTAAACTAAGGAAGCTTTGTCATACAGAGATAGTTTCGGTGGGGCCAGCAAAAGAGCCAGAGAAAAAGAAAGAAGAACCAAAGAAAGAGGAACCCAAGAAAGAAGACCCAAAGAAAGCAGAAGAAAGTAAGAAAGATGCCCCGAAAGCACCTTTAGCCTACACCTACCCGCTGGTATATCAACCCCAAATGGCCGCGTATAATTATAATTCAGTGCCCGAAAATTACAGTTACGGTAGAGTTGTTCACGATGAACCTGCTGGTTGCGTCATCTGCTAGAGGAAGATGATAGAATAGTGAGATGGGTATCTTTATATATAAAAACATATCTTCATTTTATGTACCCTTAATTTGTAATTCTTATTTATTTATTTTTAAAATAGTGACCAGAACATGTTTTTTTTTAACAAAATTTTGAAGTTAAATTATAGTTCTCATTTCTCAAATGAATCTGTATTAAAAATCTACTTCTCGTAGTGTTACAACGACAGAGCAATGCCTGACAAGGCTCTTATATATTATATAAAAGGTTAAACTTCCTAAAATATGTTGTTGAGATAAATTACTTTTGGCATTTTATTGAAAAGAAGTGTTTAAAATTTGGTGGTGTAAAAATATATTTTAATAATTTTGAAGTATGTACTAAATTGGAGGAAATTATAAATATACCAATTTGATTTGGTTGATTTAATTAGAATTTGAACCAAAATAATAAATGTACTATTATACAAACTAAAATTATCAAGTCACCTGGCACTTGGGACATCAACCCACTCTCCGCAGCTACGTGTGATACCGCACGTAATGATTAATGAATATTAGGCCCCCTGAGGGGTCCGACATTTCGAACACAAGCATATGTCGCTGGAGCCCAACACATGGCTATATTACAACAAAAACCTATTTTAAATAAATATTTAGAAAAATGACCCTCACAGACTATTATTTAGAAAAATGACTTCTAAATCTGCCACGTATGAAGAACTCTCGTTTCGGGGATCGCGAAACACGACCTCGCTCTACACAGAGCGCAAGTTCCACATATGTGGCAACACTTTTTAGAATAATAAACTATACGGAAACTCGCGTTCTGCGAAACTCGAGCTGTCAGACCAAGCTTCGATAGGCATGTTCGAGCATTATTTTGGGCTTATTAATCGTATATTTTTGGTAAGCATTCAGTTTGTGTTCATAGTACTGGAACATGTCTTTCATTTGACACCAACATGGCCCAGTTTGGTCCTTTTAAACCGACTAAAATTCACATCGAAAACGGTATCGTAGGTTGTTTTGTGAATGAATGAAAGTATAAGATGGCCTCATAGGCTCTTTCTGCCAAATTTTCGGGGTTTTTAATCAGAGAATTATCACAATTTTTGACCTTGTAGGCGTTGTAGTGGAACTTGTCTTCTATTTGAGACTGATATTGGCATGCACGATATATGGAGAATGGTATAAAATTTGCCTTGAAAATGGTTCCAAAGCGTGGTTTTCTGCAAGAATGACAAGCCGAAAAAGAGAATTTTTAAAACGAATAAGACTAAATTTTAAAATGAATAAGACTTAGTTAATACGAGGGCCCGAGCGATTAGGACACTTGTTCTTTGTGTGTCTAGGATTTTTACATATATTGCAATGTTTCTTTTCTCCGTTTTTTTCTCTATGTTCAACCATATCCTCGGCACAGTAAATTTGTGTCGATCGTGGACGTCCCTTTTCTCTTATTAGTGTTGGATCTAGGCGTATGGTCGGTTCAGCGTCAACGACATAAAGATCAATTTCATTTCCAATGGGAGGAAACTCTTTTTCGTAAACCTTGAATACTGTTTCGAGTAAGTATACCGGATCAAGCAGTCTCATTTAGTTAATTCATTGGTTTGAACAAGCAGCAATGGCGTGTGCGCACGAGTATTTGAATGTTTGGAATACTCCGCACTCGCAGGTTCTTTGCCTAAGATCTACCACGTACGCGTTGTGATGTATGCCTTCCAACGGCCTCGAAAATTCTGAAACACGAAACAAATGTCCTTCTCGCGAGAAGAGAGTTGCAGTCATCTCATTGGAATGACGCACTTTAGTTTGCAATTTTTTGCGAAAGTTCGGGTGGACTTTGTGGCCACCTGTCATGTACTCAGTTGCTTGTCTTCCAAAGTTTGCAAATAGGGTAGCCAAACGATAATAGGTCACTTTGACAACGAAAGTGATAGGCAAATGCCGCACTCCCTTGAATGTTGAGTTGACCGCCTCAGCCAAGTTCGTTGTCATGTGACCATATCGTTTACCCCCGTCATATGATCTAAGACATTTTCCCCCAGGATTTTGGCAAGATAGTTCGCGCCATCTTTATTTCTAGCTCTCAATTCTTCAAACAACTCCTCTACCTCCTATACGTAATGCGAGTTGCCTAGGGAATAACAGTTGAATAGTTAGTGGCGAACAACACATGCAAAGATATCGTAAATGAAAATGACCTAAAACACGTACCCATTCGAAGCACAAGAGCACGTTCATCATGGTCCTTAAACTGTTGCAAGTAGTTTGCCGCAATGTGTCGCAAGCAGTAACGATGGTAAATGTAGGGAGACTTCCAAGAATCACCCAAACGTTCTATTGCCCACAAGATCACTGTGCCTCTGTCAGAAATAAGACATATCCCATCGTCCGTTGCCCGCATTATAGGAAAAAGAACATGTTTACGTAGGTTCTTAAGGAAGAACACCCAATAGTCGAGATCCTCATTTTCGACAATTACGAATGCTACAGGAACAGCTTTCCGATTGCCGTCTTGTGCAACCGCCACAAGTAGGACCTGTGTATATTTCTTGTACAACCATGTACCGTCGATTTGAACCATCAGTTTGCAGTGCTTGAATGCATTAATGCACTGGGGGAATGTCCAAAATAGTCGGTGGAATTGACAAGCACCTCGAACGACAGGATCATTTTCGTATGCCGGAACCGTATGAAGTTCGACAATCGTTCCGGGTATGTGTTTCTGCATAGCCACGAGCGCAACTCATTGTAAGAATCCTCCCATTGGCCAAACAGTTTTTCTACGGACTGGTTCTTTGCATACCATGCTTTATGGTATTCAGGATAGTAGCGGTGGACCTGTTGAGCTGTAGCTTGACAGATGCGAACCGTCACCCGAGGATTTGCTTTTACCAGTGGCATGAAGGTGTTGTAGAGGACGTGCACATCCAGGTTCTTGTGATCCTGACTTAGGCTAGTAACGGTGCATGTATGGGGCCCTTCCAGTTTTGTGATTCTCCATAGGCCGCCCACCTTCTTCAATTGAGATACAAAAGGCGGGTTTATTGCGGCTAGACCAGCAACACGTGTTCCACTACTGGAGGACCACTAATGAGGTAATATTCTTTATATTTTTAATTTTTTATTACTTTTTACCATATTTAATTAATTAATTAATTAATTTCTATTTTCTATTTATTATTTACTATTTTATTTTTTAAGCACTACAAATGCGCATTGACGTTATAGGTTAATTATATCACCATCGCGCCAGATTCAGGGATTATGTCGTTCATTGAGGAAGCTGGTTTTGGTCACGTCGCGAAAATCATGGGTGGTACGAAGTTGAATCATCCTCTAATTAACGCCCTAATTGAATGATGGAGGCCAGAGACGCACACCTTTCATTTTCTGTGTGGCGAGGAGACAATTACACCAGAAGATGTTGCTTACCATCTTGGGTTGCCTACGGACGACGATCTTATTACCGGTGTAGCCGAGGGCCACTGGCCATCCCTGTGTGGTGACCTATTCGGAGCGGTGCCGAAGACGTTCTACGGTGGCAAAATCCTTCTTACTTTTTTGGACCAAGATTTTTCAGTCCTCCCCCGATGCGGATAACGAAACAAAATGAGTAAATATTTTTTATTATATATTTCATGTTTTTTAATAATTTAAATATTTGTTTTATATATTTCGTTCATTTTTTTTACTATTATAAATATTTTTATTATATATTTTCACAGCGGTTTGCTTGTGCCCATATCCTACGCATTATTAGAGGGGTTTTGATGCCTGATAAATCCCGCAACAAAGTGCATGTCATGTTGTTGTATCATCTAATTAATTTTGCGAAATGGAGAGCAAAATGTTGGGGAGCAGCGGTCTTGGGCTTTTTGTTCATGGAGCTTTGCAAAATCGTCGACCCTGGTCATCCCTGTGTGGTGACCTATTGGGAGTGGTGCCGTTTTTAAGCCTGCAGCCTAAAGAGCCCACCCCCTACATATTTCCACTTCTTCGGAGGTACTATTAAAATTATTTAATTAAATCTATTTTTTGAATAATTTTTTTAACGATTTTATTTATTTTTCATTAATGACAGGTGGGGCAGTGCACTCACCCACCAAGGACTGCCAACCAAACAACGCGACTACAGGCTTATGATCGACAAGATGCGCCACAATATGGTAATCCCAAAATTTATTTCTAATTATTCATATTATTTCGATAATCAATTTTCATATAATTAACGTTCAAATAAAAAATTTCAATTCGTGTGGACTCCATACGCTAGTCTTGCGATTCGCCAGATTACTTCGCCAGACATTGTGCAGTTCTCTCACGAATGCTTCCTGCGAGTGCCACTCATCAACTACGAAATTGTCGAGTGGCATCCTACAGACCGGGTTCTGTGACATTTTGGGTACATCCAAGGGGTCTGCATCTGCCACCTAATTTGGACGAATTACATCGGTTGACGCGGTAGGTGATGATAGAAATTCATAGGGGCCAGCATCACGCTGACTGGGTCCAGCAATGGATGGATCGATATGGCATTCGACCACCCATCCTCGCACCCATTGTGAAATGTGTCATGTCCGTCACTTTTGATTATTTTTAGTGGTACCTCCATAATGGGTAGCTTTATATACTTAATCCGGATGAGCGCGAGCGAGAAATTGAGGCGCATCCACAAAACCGCTCACGCCCCCAACGTCGAGCCAACCAGAGCCAGAGCCAGTTGAGGTAGCACGGTCCAAGACCGCGAACTGACACTACTGGGGCATCGTCTTCTGGTACAACGTTTCAAAATTTAAGTGGTCCTTCCACGTTTTAGCAGATGAGGCCTCCACCCGAGTTTGACTTCTCAGATGCCTATCGTCCCTCCATACCGATGAATGGTTCTCCAATGATCGATGTTCCACGTTGGCATCACAGTTCGACTACAACATTGTCCAGCATACGTCGTCGGGCAGCTTGTTCTCCACCCGCCCCGGTCCTAGCAGGAGTCAGCGTTTCGAGGACATCTTTGGAGTCGATGATGATGGTGTTGCTGCTGCTGATGATGATGAGAACGACCCTAGAGCACATGACATTTGGAGGAATCCGCCACGGGATCACCATGCACCCCACTGCGGAACGGGTGGACATAGACATTATTAGGGCCTTTTTTCAAATCTATATTTAATTATGTTTTTATTATATTTATGGAAGACTTTACTTTTTTATTTTGTAATTACAGAATTTTGATTTTCTTTAATAATATTTTTTATACTTTTTCTAATTTATATTTAGTTTCGCTTTTTTATTACTATTATTCGATTAATAAACCAAGCCTATCGCGTCTTTTTAAAGGCAAATTCATTCAAAAAACAAACTAGGATACCGTTTTTAAGCGAATTTAGGCCGGTCTAGAATGGACGAAAATTGCCTATATTGGTGCCATATGAAAGAGAATTTCCAGTACTACGAACCCAAATTCAATGTTTACTAAAAATATATGATCAATAAGCCCCAAAATATTGCTCGAACATGCCTATCGACGCTTGTTTTTCCACCCAGATTTACAAAGAACTCCCTTTCTGCGGAAAACGAATTACCGCGATAAATTCAACTGCCTCTTCAAATTCTATGGGAACTCGCGTTTCGCAGAAGGTGAGTTTCCCTAAAGTTCGTTATTCTGAAAATTGTTGCCACATGTCAATGGCAAAATACCTCATTTGTTGCAACACTCCTGTGGAACTCGCGCTCTGTGTAGAGCGAGGTCGTGTCTCGCGATCCCCGAAACGCGAGTTCTTCATACGTGGCAGATTTAGAGATCATTTTTATAAATAATAGTCTGTGAAGGTCATTTTTCTAGATTTAGTGATATGAGCTATGTGCTATGCTTGTGTAATTCTGTTAAGCATCATACATCAAAATTTAAATAATTTCTGTCGGATTAAATGCTCATGCATTTTCGGATTAATAATGTTTGCATTCGGACTAGAATTGGATTTCCATGTCATATCATTCGGGTTGGGAAATGTACGGAGGAAGATTAGTGGTTTCACCCTTCGGGCTGAATTCCACTTCGGACTTGGTGACGATGTAGAGAATGGTTCAGGGGAACCTTACTCTTCGGGCGGTGATATAGATGGGTTCATGACATAGACTTAGGTGCATCGTGCTTTGCATATATGTGTACTTAAATGACTATGTTGACTGTATGATTCTTGTGATATTCTGTCTGATGCACTTTAGAGACACACTAAGCTTAAGAGTTGACTCCCATTTAGCTTTTATTTCAGATTCTTAGACATAGGAGTTCGGTACTTGGAGGATCACTATTTATCAGATTATTTTAGTTTTCAGTATGGACATTCCAGATTTACAGTTTATTCATTTTATTTTAGATTGTTATTTTGAGATTTATGTAATTTTGGATACATATGTTTTTATTTTGGGTTTTTAACTGTTTTAGCATGCATAAGAATTTTTATGTGGATTTTTCTGAATAATCTATTTTGTGAGGTTTTCATTTAAACGACCGCGTTTTGAAAATTGGAATTTAATTTGAAACGACACAGTTTTAATAAATAATTCAAATATTAAGTTTTCAAAACCTAATTATCATTTTACTTGAGGGACACATTTTCAACCCAACTTCCTAGATTTGGCCCATAACCTTTGGGTCGGGTTTAGGGGGTTACATGTGCGAGCCAGCTTGTTGAGCCGAGATGAAGGCACAACGAGTCAGCCTGCCAGTCGTCGGCCACACCGCCAACTGCCACCGCCGGCGTTGACTTTTTTTTAGAGACGTTACACGAGGGTTTGTCAACGTTATGAGTTCGTTGGCGTAGTCTGTTTCGCTAAATTCAAACCAGTAAGTTATTTTTACGTATTTATCCCCTAAAGTAGTCTGATAATGTGAAATGGCTTATGTAGTCGTATTTGTTTTATCCAAGGGCTTTGTAGACGCAAGTATTGGGTTTAAAGAGTTGAGTGGAGGAACTTGGATGGAGATTTATTGCTTTGGCTTAAATTTAGTACACCTCAAACTTTGAATGCTTCATGAGCATTATAAATTTGATCATTTTCCGTGTCAGTATTTGCAAAATAGGTAGATGATGAATATGCATGTTTGGAGACTGGTAGTCTGAGACTTGATATATGTGTAATGCATGATGATGTTACGAATATGATGAGACTCATGGAGACTTTAGAGACCGTGTAGGGTCGTTTGAGATGCTCGTATAGTTACTTGATTGATTGATAAAATTGTGATTCCATGTATGTTTGTTCGATTAGATTGACGTGATTTGATGGGAAATATTCTTAAGGGAGAAATACTCGATTAAATGATTATGAAGCCGATAATTAATATTAATTGATTGAATGTGTTAGTAAACAAACCCTAATGATTTTCATAAGCTTTGGGGATTGAATAAAGTGTTGTAATATTGTAATTCGAGGTAATAGTGCGAACTCATGAGCGCGATATCGGCACAGGCTTTGGTCATACCGGTACGCATTTAAGGGTTGTATTGGTAGGGCTCGACCCATACCAGTACTTGTGGAAATTAAGGATTTCCAGTAAGCTGTGTTAATATCAGTATATGTGTTAGTACCGGTACCTAGGGGTACCGTGTCGATACTCGTATTCGAGTACCAGTACCCACCGAGCTGGATAATCTATAATGCTAGTTAAAGATGGAAATCTATACAGAATATCAATGAATTAATTTATGCCTTAATTAATGAGATAACACAGATTAATGAGGATGAGTAATGTACACTTATATAATGTATTAACAAGTTGGTAAACTTAATTGGGTGACTTGATAATTGATAGAAACCATAGAGTTATGGTAATTGTACTAGTGTTGTGTGTTGTATGGTAATCGTGTTGATGTTGTGTTATGTATGGACGCTTGGTTGATTGAGTCGCCTTTTATTGATGAGATCTGAATACTCAGAGAATGTGTTGCAATAACATGGTTAGAGATGTCGAATGTACGTTCCCGAGGCTGTGTGACACTAGGCCTCACTTAAAGTGTACGTTCCTGAGGCTATGTGAAGCTGGGCCTCATTCTAGGTTTATGGTTATGATTTTGTGTGTTTTTGCTCGGATGACTTGGTGAGATCCCGAGTATGTTTGGGCATTGTGTGCCACATATGATGTTTCGTATGTTGAGAGCATGTGTTTATACGTCTAGTGGTAACGCCACATGTTTTTTTATCTCTCATTATTGCTTGTATTAGCTTGCATGCTTATGTTTATGATTAGCATGAAGTATAGTAGAGTAGATGTGTACCACTAAGCTTTGTAAGCTCAACACTTGAAATCATTGTTTCCGTGTATAGGTTGATCGTTGCATCTTGGGATCAATGAGCACTATCAGTTCGAGATTCTAGCATGTGGTGATTTCAAAGTTTGGTACTTGTGTTTAGTGGGTTCTGTATTCATAGGACCTTACATGGTGGAGTATGTAATTCTTATTTTTGAAATTGTATTAATCAAATCGGATGTTCAAATGTTTTAAATTAAATTGGAACCCATTTGTAACGTTTTGATTACTTATTTATATTTTCAACTATTTGATTTAAATGTTTTTAGGAAATACCTTATCGGGCTAAACCGAATTGAGAAATTTTATGGTAACAGGTTGGGCGGAAGGCCCAAATGTAACATCCGTGTTTAGGGTGTTATAGCATGCAACGCCGCAGTAGCTTATGCAGCAAACATCGAAGCATGATGGTGAGTAAATCTTCTACTTGAACTCATAATTTCCCCTGATTCGTTGCAAATAATTACTCTCGACAGGATTCATTTGATTGTACAGAGTAAATGTAACGGCCCAAATTTTCGAGTCAACGATTAGGCGTTAACCCGATTTTTTGACCTACATGTTGGTTTGGGATGTTGGACCTATTGGGTTGAGATTGGGCCTTTTGGATGAGTTTTGAGCATTGGGCCTGTTAAGAGATTATTTTGAAAAAAAGATGAGTTAAGGGGGACAAGTTAGCTTTTGATGAGGTCACCATTTCCCACCTTTTTCCTCATCTTTCTTCTTCACATTTTCTCTCCAACACCCATGGCTATTTGGATTCAAAAGAGCCAACTTTCCTAATCATTTTTCTAACCCAAGATTTAAGGTTGAAGTATGTTAATCTCTTCCCCAAGAACTTCATGAAAAATGTCTTCTCCTCTCAAATAGGTGAGTATACCATTTATGGGTTTTTAAGAGGTTATGAGCTTTGGGGTTTATATGGAGCTTTCTCTTGGATTTTAAAGTTGTAAATTCATGGTAGATTCTTTCATAATCTTTGGTTCATGTTTTAATTCGTTTTTCATGGTTGTTTGGCTAAACGAGATGTCTGAGGGGTTTCTTCCAAGCTTGAGTTGAGAGAAAAGTTGAGGATTTTGAGTGTGTAAAGAAAATTCGGGTTTGTTGCTTAAGATCATTACATCTCTTACTCCTTTGATTCTTGAATATCATAAAGTAAATTGCCTTGCTTGATTTTGTGGTTGAGATTGATGGTTTTGGTGTTAAGATAGCTTAAGCTTCATTAATGGCAATTTTGGGATTAAAGGTTAATAAGGTGTAAAAAGGGTAGTAAATCATTCTAATAAACTCTCATAAGATGTAGGATTGAGTTAAGGGGTTAAAGGTTTCGTTTTAGAGGCTTGGGAAGTGATTTCCCGAGCAATGGAAGCCATTTTTGGGCTTCGAAATCTGTACGCGAGGAGCCCGTACCGATACCCTTTGTTCTTGTTAATATAAACAAGCAGAATTAAAAGGGTGTATTGGTATGCCCTAATTGGGTATCGGTACCTCCTATTCTTTGTGAATTCAAGTAGCTAAATTGCGTACCGGTACGCTTAGGGGCATATCGGTACCTGTAGAGTATCGGTACACGACCCCGTGTACCGATACGGGGTGTTGGTTTTCCCTTTCTCCCGTGAAGCTATGTATCGATACGCGAAGGGTGAGTATCGGTACTCACTGTAACGTATCGGTACGCGAAGGCGTGTATCGGTACTACTGGGGCAATTTGCCCAGAAATTACGTTTTGTGTTCGAATAGCTTATAATTCGAGGACTAAGGCCCAATGGGCTTCTAATGTGATAATATGAATAGTGAAATTGAAAAACCGGGTTTTAATCCTCACGTGAAATAGGTTGGTAAATGATAACTCAATATAGATGTGATGGTTAGTGTTATGCCTTGGGGGTATTTGTTGATGGCTTGGATTGGTGCCACTACCTCATAGTGAGGCATATGAATGCTTGGGGAGCATGTGTTATCTTATGTTGTGGTAAAGGAATCTGGATGTCCTAGAGTTAGTACAACGATACTTAATTAAAATGGATATGTACTTCTGGCTGAGTGATCAAGTACATCTGATGTACCCACAGGCTGAGTGATCTGGGTGCGGTTAGAACCTATCTGTAGCTATTGTGATCCAGATAAGGTAATAACTAGATAGGCTGGGTGAGCTCGAGTAACCTGATTGGCTGAGTGACCTCAGGTAAAGACTATTTGTGGCTAATGTGATCCAAGTATGTCTAGGACGTATATGTGGCTATGGTGATCCGGATACGGTCCTTTCAACCCGACGACTGTGTGAGCATGGGTAACCCGACGGCTGTGTGAACACGGGTAAAGTAGGGTTTCGTTGACCATTATGTGAATGATGTATGGACGTATTTATGTATATTGTGTGGTTGCTATATATTGATAGCTTATGCACGCTATGGATGAGTAATTAGGGTATCACATGTATTAACTCGATGGGTTGTGTGAGCTCCAGTATCTCGATATGCTATGTGACCTCGAGTATGGTAATGCTTGTAGAATCATGTAAGATTTGTTGTAAGCTTAATGATACCTTAAGATAGGTGATCTAAAAACTCTAGCTAGTGTAGGCTAGATGATAACTCATAGATAGTAAAGCCTTATCTATGCTCTCTTGACTATATTTATCTTGTATGCTTATTTTATGATAATCACTAATTTTGGTAGAGTAGAAATGTACCACTGAGCTTTGTTAGCTCAACCTGCGGATGTGTGGTTTTCCCATGCGTAGGTTTACAGGTCACCCTTTGAAGGAGCTCATCAAGAAGGGATTTCCCAGCACCGCATTCGCTTCAGAGTACAATGCTTGCTATTTTAGTTTAGGCTAATATATTCATAGGACCTTGCCATTGTTGAGTTTTTAACTATATTTGAAATGTTATTTGTTAAACGGTGATTTAAACTTGGAGCTCATGTTTTGTAAACTTACTTAAATGCTTATTTAAGTACATGGATTTTATGGATGATTTGGTAATTTAAAAATATCTAAACTTGTAGTTTTAAATTGAAATTTTGATAGATTAATTTTGGGTGACTCAAATGTAGTACTTCAGATTTGGATCGGGATTAAGGTGTTACAGTAACTCACATCAAAATTCACTTTCACAAATGGTGATAGTGGTGGTTGCCATTTCGGTAGTTGCTAAGTAGGAGAACCATGCAGTCTAGGGGAAAGTGTCTGTATCTCCTGGCAATACGAGTGCACAAAGGTAACGAGCTCTTCTTTCCTCTGGTTGATCCCCTCGTGATAGAACTTATTCCTTGCATACCAAATTTCCCACGTGATTTTTGGAGGTCTTGGCAGTGTCTGTATCTCGATTTCATGGTGCTTGCTTAGGTTGGGACAAGAGATGGATCTCATGGTGTATGCTTATTTGGAACAGGAGATCAAATGGTGATTACGGTTGTTGTTTTTTTTTGTATTACCTGTCATGTGTCGTATTTTTTCCTCCATCTAAGTTTATAGAAATTTTTAACGAGAAACATATTTTAAGATTTGGTTTTATAATTCAATAATAATTATCATTGCCAAGCAAAAAATAATAATGTATACATTTGTTTTAAACATTATTTAATATATAAACAATATATTAATTATAAAATATAGACAAAGTTCAATTGCAAATGTTGTATAAACTTTCATAACAATGTCTTCTATTTTTTATTTTTTTAGGGATAACTACATTTTTAGTACCCAACCTTTACCCGTTTTTTTATTTTGATACTCTACCTATTTTTTTTGGCAAAATAGTATTTAACGTTACGTTTTGTTTCTATTTTGGTACTCCGCCGTTAAAAAACTTAACAGAAGATTAACTAGGAGAGAGAAAATCACACATGGCATGCTGCCACGTCATTTTCTCTCTCATAGTCAACATGCCACATGTGCTTTTTTCATGATTTTTGTTGATGTGGCATGCTGACTAAGAGAGAGAAAATGATGTGGCAGCATGCCACATGTGATATTCTCTCTCCTAGACAGCCTTCTGTTAATTTTTTAACGGTAGGATATCAAAATAGAAACAAAATGCAACGTTATGTACTATTTTGCCAAAAAAAATAGGTAGGGTACCAAAATAGGAAAATGGGTAAAGGTGGGGTACTAAAAATATAGTTATCCCTATTTTTTATAACCATTAATGTACAATCTATTGACTAATTATTTTGGATCAGGCACTATTGAAGCGTATTCAGAACTTCATGATTCGAATTTTTAACCTTGCTTTAGGGATATAGTGTCTCATCCTATTAGACCAAGTAATGTTAAAATATTTAATATGGGTAATTGAGTTTTATTAGAAACAATAGAAGGTTTAACAAATACAACATACCTAAACATAACGAAAGATTAAGAGATTATATCCACCAAAAGAATCATACAGATAAAAAAAACATAAAACTTATTTACAAGGACAAAAAAACTATAACAAAGACATTTAGTAAAGTGTATTGATAGGTAATCTTACATTTTGCCAACAAATATCATAATTTTACTTTTATGACAAATAAATCAAACAAATTAATTTGACATTTCTAATAAGGGTAAACTACTTGAATGGTCACTTATGTTTACGGTTTGTAATTTTTTGTCATCGATTTTTAAATTCAAATGTTATAGTCACTTACGTTTTCGATTTGTAAACTTATGGTCACTGAGACGTTTGTTGCCATTAAACGTTAACGAGAGGCTGATCTGACACAATAAAAAGAAGGATAAATTACCTAGATAGTCCCTAAACTATTACTCCACTCCTACTTCGACCACTGAAATAAAAACAATTTCTATAATTACACTTTTAATCCTTCATATTTACATTTTTGTTATTTCTTCTCCCTTTCATCATCTTCCATAATTTACTTCATCTAACCCAATCTTTAATTTGCTACTATATTAATTTCTAATTCACACCGTATATTTTTTCTACTTTCTTTTTTTTCTACTATATTTCTTCAGAACATTCTTCTCCTCTTTTTCTCAATTTACTTTTTGTCTTAATAAAAAGTTGAGGAACCCCTAAGCCTTTGATCACTTGACATTAGCTTTCTAAGATAACTATTCCCATCTATTTTTAATTCTACAATTTGTGTTTGATTTCACACTTCCTTGTTTTATTCCCACCTTATATGTATTTGGCAAAGTGGGTTGCTTTCTTTTTTTTACATATGTTTTAGATTTTTTTTTATTTTTTTTTAATTCTCTATTTTTTGGGTACAAGTTTTTATATATTTGATGTAAATTTATTAACCATAATTTTATAATATTTTTAGTTTGGTTACCTAATAATGGGGTTAGATATCTATGGTGATCTATACTGATATTTAATTTTAAAATTTTATGAATAAAATTAGTGATTACTGAATTTAATTTTCATCTGGGTTGATCTTAAATTGTGTTTTTGATCGCATGGTTTGGTGGAAGTTGTGGAGGGCTTTTTATTATAACGAGGAAATAGTTAAAAAAACAAATGCAATTCAACATCCCATAAACTCTTCAAGGACAAGGCAAAGAATCGTATGAATGATCTACAAGGATTGTTCTTGGATCTGCAGTCTGCAAGGTAGGAAAGCTGCAACATTGATGTTGCACTTCTAGAGGAGCAAGTCAATCAGATGCTCCGTGAATGGAAAGTCGAGCTTAATGAACTTTCTCTAGCTTCTTCATTGCAACAAGTTAGGACAGCCACAAATTCTCATTTCATATTAATTGCAATTATATGCATTTATATGTTTCGTCAATTAATTTTGTTTAATAGAAAAAAATATACGGTGTAAATTGGGGATTAATATATTAGAAAATTAGAAATTGGGTTAGATGAAGAAGAATATGGAAGATGGTGGAGGGGAGAAGAAATAAAAAATATAAATATGGAGGATTAAAGTGTAGTTATAGAAATTATTTTTATTTCGGCGGTCAAAATAAGAGTGACGTAATAGTTTAGGGCTATATAGGTAATTTATTCTTTTTTTATTGTGCTAGATTAGCCTCCCGTTAACATTTAACGGCAACAAACATCCAGTGACCATAAGTTTACAGATCGAAAACGTAAGTGACTATAACAATCGAATTTGAAAACCGATGACCAAAAGTGTACAAGTTCTAAACATAAATGATCATTTCAGTAGTTTACCATTCTAATAATACACCATATATAATCCATTAACCTTATTCACAAATCACAGATCTAATATTACATTAAGTAACTATGGTTTTGTGTCTTTAACATCATTATTTCTTGCATTCCCTGTCTTAAGCTGCAATTTCTTTTATGAAAAAGAATATCCAACCAAATATATGCATGAATAGAAGATTGTGGCATTATGTTCTTTATTAGATGGATAATGAAAACACAGTAAGCAACATTGCAGTTGCAGAGAGTATTAATCTCCTTAATTTGGTCCCCAAAAAGGCAAAAAGAAAAGTTGAAGTTGGAGACTTGGATTTGTACATAAGCGCCGTAATTAAAATTCCTACTACAAAGGCCTGATGTTGATCCGAGCAGCCCCCAATCAGCACTACCCATTATTTTCCTCTTTCCACATTTCAACCCAATTGCGTTGAGCTTCTTCCAGTCCCAGCAGCGAACCCTTCCTCTCCGCGTCCCAACTGGAAGACAATGTCCCGTAAGCAATCCCAAGCGTCGATGCCCCAAACGTTATTAGTGTGGTCAAGAACGGCAGCCACAACGGCACATCCCACAAGTTCCGGTCTTTGGCTTCCCCGAACAGGTTCAGCAACGCCACACCCGTGGCCAGTGGAACTCCCACGGATACCAAAATCCTCCTTATCATTCTGTCGAACACCACCTGGGGAATTTCGTCGTCCTCGTTGTTGTTTTTGTTCTTGTTGTTTGAGTCTTTGGCTGTGGCTGGTGGTGTGCCGGAAAACCCTTTGCCGTTGGCCTGCAGTTTCCATGTGGAAGAGGGTTGGTTTTGTTTCTGGGTTTTGAGGATTGAAGGGAGGATTGTTCGGGTTCTTGGATCGCCATATGGCTTTGGATTTGGAAGGTAAAATTGTTGGGTTTCTAAAGAGAGTAGAGTCTTCATTGTTTCTTTCTTTGAGCTTCCTTCCCACCAAACAATTTTTGATCTTATAACACAATCACCTTATCCAAAAACATTGAATGGCACTGCTTTCTCCTTTAGTTTTGATATGAGATATTTTGGTTTTTGGTTTCATATTTGACGTTTAAAGTTTGTGAAATAGATAATATCGTCTCATTGAAATACTAAGGGTAAAAATCTCCTCGCCTAACCATGATTTCTTCTATGCCCCTGCCTAAAAAATAAATAAAAATTAAATTTTGCCCCATAACTCTAATTTTCATATCTTAAATTTCAAACCCTAAACCTTAAAAAATATATCATACTCCTAATTCCTTACACCCTAACCCTAAGCCCCAACCTTAAACTCCAAATCCTAAACTCTAAACCCACTATTTTAAAGTGGGGCACAAATAGGGCATAATTTGGGGCATATAATTTCCATCCAATAGTAAGACTTAATTGCACCTCGCATCTTCAAATTATGTATGTTGATTCTTAAATTTTTAACATTTTAATTTAATCTTTAAATTATGAATCTTATTTTAAATTGGTTGCTAAATTTTTTGTGTGTTCTAATTTTATTATTAAACTATAACCTTCATTTTAAATTAATCCTTAAATTTTTATACATTCTAATTTCACTTTAAATTATTAGTATATGCTAATCTTGTCCATTGTTAATAAAGCTGTTATAAAAATTATTAACTTCTATGTAAACACAAGCATGTACCTAATAATAATATGATATAACATAACCAATAATTAATGTTGAGTTTAAATAAAATAACGATTTTAACTTTAAAACATAAAAAGAATTATATAAACAAGTTGAGAGAACAAAAAATAAACCTTTCAATTTTATTCTAAATAGTGGTTTTGAGGGATGTGATACAATGTTATCATATGACATATCATATTGTTACATAAATTTTAAACAATTAGCATGTATAGATAGTTTGGGGATGGAAATGAAACATTTAAAAATTTAATTTTGATTTAGAGTCATAGTTTAGAGACATGTGATTTAATTAACTCAAAATAATATTATAATATTAATTTTTTTTAGTATTCTAATTCAATTACAAGGTAGCATCTTAGCCTCGTTTTAAATTTGGATAAACTCACACACACTTATAGACTACACTATTCAAGTATTGGTCACCTAAGAAGAACAATGTCGCGGTTTACCACTAGGACCACTAAATGGGTTCCATAATTCTAGTTTTTTTTTTAATTTTCATTAATTTGATATATAATTTTTTGACGTGGAATATTTTTTAATTTTCTCCTTATTCCATTCACCAAGTCAAAGGAGCAGTCATTAACGAAAAACATGAGAGCAGGAGCCATGTATTAGTTCCAAAATATTTGCTTTGTTATGGACCGAAATATTATTAAATATAATGAGAAGTTGGCAGATACTGTACAACATTTGATCCTTTATTTTTGAGAAACTCGTATCATTAAAACCTAAGAACCAGGCCTCAGCCTCTCGTACGATTTCCTGGATACCTGCACAAAAAAATCCACACACAAAATACAAGGGAAACTATTTAACGCTTGAATCTCAACAATGGAACTGAAGTTAAATGTAGTTTTCTCGAGTTCCCCATACCTGATGGTGAGATGGAGAAATTGCGGTAGGTTTCCCAGGGGAAGAACACATAGCTGGCTTGGAGAGTGGTGACTGAACGTACGGTGAAATCGGAGAATGGGGCTTCGAAGAAATCGGACTTCCATTATCCGAAGAAATCGGACTTCTCCAGTGAATCTGAGATGCTGTTGCTCCTCTTAATGGCGATCTTCTCGAAGGTTGCATGTTGATTGTAATTCTACAGGGGGGGGGGGGGGGGGGGGATGAAAAAGCTCAAAAATGTTGAATACAGGCTTGGATTCGGATTAGAATATTAAAGTTGGCGAAATGATGTGAAAGAAGCTTACCTATTGTGAACATCAACATATTCATCAGTTTCATCGAATATTTCCTCCTGCAAAACCCAAAAAATGTTGAATACAGGCTTGGATTCGGATTAGAAAAGAGAGAAGCGGAGATGAAATAGTAGGAAAAAAACCTGCAAAAGTTCTTCCATAACATCCTCCAGTGTTATGATACCAAGAACCTCCTCGTCCGAGGCCGAAAACAATTCCAAATCTTCATTGGAGAGGGTGACTTGTTCCCATTTCCTCAGTCGTTGACGTATTTTACTGCCGACCTCCATGTTTGATTTCAGACTTTGGATATCGATGATGGTAGAATTTGCAGAGGGTGCGCTTGAAGCTATCCTATGCTGCTCATGTCGATCATATTCATGATGCTGCTTAATACCTGAAAAATTGAATATTTGGTGGTCATAAGTTCATAAACTCATGTGTATAAAAATGATTTTCTTTTATTCCAATATGAGATTACGGATTGTAGATGTTTAATTGCATAAACCAATTAAATTAAGTCTTGAATTCTATATCATGTTTTTGTAAAGAACTATAACTAGAGTTGTTTAAGAGATGTTCGTTGTTAGTACACCACACACTTGATTGAGTTTAATGTATTTTTATAATATTTATACTATCTATTTTTCAAATGATATGAAACTATGAATTACAAGAGATATACAGTTTAAGAGAAATAACATATTTATAGAGTTGAAAAATAGGAATGAATTGTTAACCAAGCTTGTGGTGAACAAAAATAATCGGATTTTTTTATCTCTATTTATGCTCCAACACTTATAAATTAAATTCTACACTCTAACTCTAAATTCTAAATCCTAAAAAAATTAAACCATAAAATCATAAACTCTAATTCTAAACTTAAATTTTTAATATTAGAACGTACATACGGCACCAAAAAGGAGCTTATGATTTTTATTCGCATATAGTATATTGACAAGGGAGATTGTTATAGTCTTAGTTGACAATTAGGTCATCGTGATTAATTTCGAATAACTCCTTCGTTTTCGTTTATCAAAGAAAAAGAAGAGAGAAAAACAATGAGTAAAATGAAATAAATTATGAAACCCAACCCATATTTTAAGATGGGAAAATATTTTATGCACCGGTGATGAAAACTTTTAGTTTTTACGAGCGTTTTAGTTTTAGAGTTTAGAAATTTAGTTTAGGGTTTATGGTTTAAGGATTTAGAACTTATGGACTGTGGTTAGAATTTAGGATTTAAAGGTTGTTTTAAGGCAATATGTTAGGGATTTAAGTTTTAACCTATAAATTTTAAATTCTAATTCTACACCCTAAATTCTAATCACCTAAACATAAATCTCTAAATCTTAAGCCCTAAATTGGAAAAAATTATTTTATAGATCTGACTCACCACGTCATCTATGGTCTCCATCCACTAAAAATCAACCAACTAATTCTCTTTTTCCATGTCACTAATACATTCATAATCAATTTTTATGTAACCACCCACCCCTATTTACATGACATAAAATGTGAAGAATCATCTTTAGAAATAAATGGCATGAAAAAAAAGAAATTATGTGGTTAATTTTTAGTAGACGAGACCATGGATGACATGGTAAGTTAACACCATATAATAATTTTTCCCAAAATTGTATTGCTAAAACCCTAAATCTAAGGCGCTTATAGAAAATAAAAAATTTCGTGTATGATATAAATACCTTTTTAAAACTATACCAACCCATGTTTTAAAAGAGTATAATTTTACTTTTCTAAATTATTTAAACTGTGAAATTTCTTTAAAAATCAAATTTTCACGCTTCTTTGTCTTTTCCTCTCCGTTTTATTTCTCTTTTTATCTTTGAATATAAAAAACCGTCGTGAAATATCTTTCATGGATTTTTGTTAAAAAGCTTAAGAAATTCCAAAGGGAGCCTAAACTTCAATGTAAGATTGTTGGAAATTTCTAATTTTCCACCAATCCAAAAGCAGTAGAGGAAAAGTGAAATTTTGATATTCTTAAATTTTTATTTGAAAAAATTCTACATATACAACAATTATACCTTTCACCTTTGACTTCACCCGTTTGGAATTTGAGTGAATTTTGGTTTTTGCAGTTTCTGCAGCCTCATTTATATCATCCTTGCTCTTAACAACAACAGCCATGTGACTGTGCCCCTCCTGGAATAGATTCAATACATCATAGAGAGGTAAACGATCATGAACCCTGTCACAGATTTAACACCAATACAATCAGTTCATGGTAATGACTTCATCTCCAAAATTGTATAACCGGTGGTGTATCAAATGTCCGAGTCGGACACATATTTGAACTTAAAACTAACCTGGGTATGCATCTAATAGTAAGATTCCTAATACAGGTTTCGTCTTCGGGACGGAACTTGATCAGATTTTTTACCAGTATTAGGCCGATGATATTTGCTGCCCCACCTGAATAGATAGGTACACGACTGTGGCCTTTTCTCATGATTAGCCCCATTGTTTTCCTGTACCGTTCAACATAAGTTGATGAGAGGAGAGAATAAATTGAGATATAAAGCCAGAGAGGTAGAAGAAGATCATACTCATCGAGTTTCGAGTTTATGTCGAGTGAAAAAATATCACACAGGGGTGTCATGGCATCTTTAGCAGTTTTTTGTGTCATATCCAGAGCTCCAGAGATAATTGTTGTTTCATCATGGGTCAGTTCTCCACCTTTCCCAGCCTATAATTAAACATGAAAATGTTACCAATTTTGTTCTGGTTTGAGTAGTTACACCAATACTTTAAGGGTCTAATCAGTTTAAGTTTGGAAAATTTCGAGTTCGGCTCGAGCTTGGATATATTTTAATCAAATTTATTAAGTTGGAAAGCATTACCAACCTCATTTCCAAGCATGTCTACCAGTGTTTTGAGCTCAGCACGCCGAAGAAGAGCAGAATGTCTTTTCCCCAGCAGCCAATCCAGGAGCTGCAACAATAACAAGAAATGAACCAAATATTCATTATTTTCACTTTAAACCTCATCAATTCCATGTTCCAAAAGGGTTTCAAAATCCCAAATTACCTTACTAATCGGATAAGCTATCGGGAAGAGGATTATTACGATGAACCGAACTAAAACCGAGAGCTTTGCTCCAACACTCAGCCCATACCGAGAACATACAGCTTGAGGAATGATCTAATCAAAACAATACGTTACTTTCAACCTAAAAACATAACCACCTCTCATTGGATTAGGTTGGTCGGATCGACTATCAAGCAGAACATGGAAGATTTACCTCACCAAATGCCAATATAAGAGTAACAGATATTAATATTGCGCACCACTCGGACAGAAGGGAATCGAGGAAGATCGGAAGAGCCTTGTATTCAGATACATAGAATTTCAGAATTCAGTGTTCTAAAAGATTGAAAAATGTATAAACAACAGGTGTTATACATATAGATACCTCCATTGCAAGGGCATTGCCTATAAGGAGAGTGCATAAGAGCAGGTGCTGATTCTTAACTATTGGTAGAATTTTCTCTGCATTCTTCCTATCTTGAGGTTGACCAGCCTTGATGACAACTTCAAGATCAACCAGACTTAGGGACATAAGCCCCAGGGTAAGGCCAGACATGAGGCCGGCAAACAAGACAAGAACCACGCATACAACCAAATACACCCAGAACATAGACTCGCAGCAAGGCACATCGTTGGCTGCCATCCTATCGATTGATTAGCTTGCTTGATCGATCAGAGTCGGATTATGAGCAGCAGCAGTAGAAGAAGAAGACAGTATTGATTACTTTAACTGATAATTGGAACAACAGAGTAGACAGAACAAATGAACTATATAGCTAAAAAGCAGCGGTTACCAAGACATTGAAAAATGGACAGAAATGAAACCGACTGCTGCTGCGTCATGCAACGCCAAAAGTGCACACCCAAAGCTCACATTCAACGCGTACTCCACCACCCAAGCGTGAAAAGCATGAGTATATAATTATTAAAACATTCTTAAAAATGTATTAACAATATTAGATCAGTTAAAACATTAACATAAAAACAGGTGAGCAGGTGGAATTATTATCCTACACGCGTGCAGGGAGGGGAGCTGGTGGAAAAACGGGTGAAAGCATTAACATAAAAATTTAGGCCAAAATATGGATGATTTTAGGTAATGAAGTTGACACATTCTAATACTCTTTGACAAAAAAAGAAAACAAATGAGTAGTTGAAAACTTGAACATTTTATGGCAAACAATGACATTTTAAAACCATAAATGACCAACTTTCACTGTTTGTAATGTGTAAGATCGTCTTCATGCTGTTTTGTGGCTCTGCCCTTTTCATTTAAGAAAAAGGCCAAGAGCTGCCTCTATTGCTTCTTTTTTTTTTCAGCTTCCTAAGAATTTTGACCTTTTCTATTTAAGCAACTCTCTAATTAATTTTGTCTAAATTAAGGAACTTACCACCAGGGACTTATGTAGGGGCAAGTGCAAAGGGAATATAAATTCTCTGTTTTTTTCTTGTCTCTATTTACTTATGATCGTATACTAAAAATTTAGTTTTAAAATTTAAAGTTAAAATATAAGATTAGCTTCTATAATTAGGGTTTAGAAAAATTAACTACAATAATATATGTTTTTAGTGACAAATTGACAGTGACTAGAAGAAATATTGTCAGACATTAAACTTTTTGTGACAATTTTTGTGTGTGATACTATTAGTATGAGTAATTGTGATGATTTTTATTTGGTCAATGTTATAGTAGTAATTATGACAATTACATTTTTCACAATTAAATTCTCACTATAACTCTATAGCTATGATAAAAATTTCATTGACACTAAAATTTGACACATGATAGCGACGCTATAAAATGTTCATTATTATTTGATATTTGTTGTGACAATGAAATTGTTTGTCACTTAAAATTTTACTTTTTGTTGTGGTAAATTTTATCACCATTAAAAAAAATAAAATTAGTGACTAATTAGATATTGTCACAATAATATTTTTACTTTTTTATAATACTAGTAATAATAACAATTATAAAAAAATTAAAATTACCATAATTTAGTTTGTCAAAAGGTAAAATAATTCTATTCTTCTCTGTACTATGTGTAAATTCTTGTTTTGGTCATTTTATTTTGACCAATTTTAGTCCCTATTTTTTCAAAATTTAAAACTTTAATCCTAATCCAAACGGGACAACTACAACATGACTAAATTACAATTACTAAAAATAATCAAATAAAAGAAAAAAAACAAATATGCAACTTATGTATAATAAATGGGCTAAATTTTTTTACTTAACATATTTAAAGACTACCATTAATTTCAAGAACAAAATTTCAAAATTTAAAAAATACAGAAACTTAAAGTGACCAAATTAAAGTGCAAAGACTAATATGAAATCATAGACATGATATATGATAGCAAAGTTTTACCTTATGAAAAATTTTACACTTAATATTTGTTTTAACTTTGCTTGTGGAGTTAAAATGGGCATTGTCAATATACCAAATAATTATCGCATAAAAAGAATAATTCTATTAACAATTTAAATTAAATTTATTTATTTGTTTAATTAACATATAATATTTAATATTTTAGGCACAAATCTTAATATTTACATGTTTATATTTTAAAACCAACTCAATTATTTTTATATATTTTCTTCAACAAACATATTTTGTATAAAAAAACCCATAGAAAAATAAATTAAAATATTATCATGATAATATTAGTGTTATAATTAATATATATTTTAAAAATAAATAAAATCAATCCCAATCACAGTTTAACCTAAATATTATTTTCTTTAAAAATAATATTAAATTTCTTGCATAGTATAGTGGATAAACATTACACTCTCGCCCTAAAGGTTTCATGTTCGATCCTCCTGAAGCCATGTATTGCATTTATTTACTAAAAATCGACATCTAAAGGTGCCACATAATCTAAAAATTAAAATTCAATGACCTAATGAAAGGTTAAAAGTGTTAATATGGTTACAACTAAAAATATAATTATTATATAATTATTTTTTTATTATTGAAAGTGACAACATGTTTTAGATACTATTTCAATATGTATTTGTGATAAAATGTTTGTCACTAATAAGAATAATATTATTGTCTAAATTTTAGTCACTGTTGTTAATCTTTTTTGTGTCAAAAATGTAGTCACATAAAAATATTACTAATTGTGACGAAATGCATGAAAGTTATCACTAATATAATAGTGAGAGTTATTTAGTGACGACTCATAAAATTTATCACTATGAATTTCAGTGACTAAATTAAATACTTTTACTGATAATTTTTAATGTCACTAAAAACACAATGTCTTGTAGTGATTGGGGGTATGGTATACTTTTTATGATTTAGGGTTTAGGACATAAATTTAGGGTTATGACTTAGAATTTAATTTCTTTAGTGTTGTGGCATAGAAAGAGCATCGAAAAGGGCCAAACAACTTTTGTTCATGCGAAGATGTTCCTCGCGAACGAAAATTCGCTACCTTTTTCGGTATCCTTTTCTATGCCTCAATATTAAAAAATTAAATTCTAACCCTTAACCCTAAACTCAAAGGTTAATCCTAAATTCTAAATCATAAACCCTAAACAATACACATTACTCATAATTCCCTAAACCCTAATACTAAACATTAAACCTAAACTCTAAACATAATTTTTTTTTATTATAGAGTATAGATAAAGGCACCAGAAAAGAGCAGAGGATTTCTATTCATCCCTCCGCCATAGTATTATTATCATGGGGAAAAAATCATACAATGGCGGTAAAAGCTTTTAGTTTCCACAAGCGCCTTAAATTTAAAGTTTTGAGACTCGGTTTATGGTTTAAAGTTTAGGAGTTTAGGTTTAGGAGTTAAAAAATTAGGGGTTGTGCTTAGAATTTAGTGTTTATGGTTAAAATTTAGGGTTTAGGTTTTAGAATAATATGTTAAAGATTTAGGTTTTAATCTATATATCCTAAATTCTAACCCTAAACCCTAAATTCTAACCACAATCCCTAATTTCTAAACATGTAAACTTAAACCTTTAAATTTTAAACCCTAAATTGAGTCCTTAAACCATAAATCTAAAGCGCTTGTGAAACTTAAAAGTTTTCACCATCAGTGCATTGTATAATTACCCTATTATCATATATAAATTGTGATACTTTATTACTTAAAATATAGTAAAAACTATTTTAACTTAAAAACTATAATATTATTTTTGATATAATGTTAAAATTTTCTCTTAAAGTTTGATTGAATAAACAATTTCATTCTTTTATTTTTTAAAACACTTTAGTCCAACTTTTCATTTTTGGATGGAAATGATATTTTTACGAAAATTGTTAATTGATTAACAGTAATGTTTTTTTTGCTAGTTAGACATGTTCACGTAGACTGAAATAATGACATGCCATTTATACATATAAGTGATACTGTGACATGTTGTCACACTAAAAAGACTACTATTGTTTTTTTAATTAAGGCTAAAGGGATATTTTTGCCCCTGAGTTTGACCCAAATTAGCAATGTCGCTTATCGCTCGAAAACACAATTAATTAGGTCCTCCAATTCACACATTGTAGCAAATTATCTCGTTGACCAATGTTGACCGATAGAACAGTTGGCCGTTAGCTACATACCACATCACGGCTGGCGTGTTAAAAATGCTAACGTGACATCAAAATTAAAAAAAATAACTATTTTTAATATTTATTATTACATTAAATTTTAACAAATTAGATGATGACACATGGCATCATCTGATTTGTTTTAAAATAAAGAATTAAAATAACTCATGAAATGGAGAGGCTAAGAATTAAACCCAAGTTTAGTGGGTAAAAAGCTTAGCACTTCACCACCAGGCCAACCTCTTAACAGATAGTTGAATGATGTTACAATAAGAAATTGTTCTCAGGGTTGTTCATGTGAATGATGTTGCAGAAAAGAAACAGTGCCCCTCTTATACTTGACAGATAGTTGAATACATACTAGAACCGGAGAAAGAAATCGAGAAGCTAACTTTGAGGAAGAATGACATGTTATTAGAAGTTAAACATATGCCATCTACAGTCAAATATGTTTGTGCTCAGTATGAAATCTAACCTGTAAAGTGAATACCTATCCTCAAAATGCACTTCCTTTCTTAAGAAATCAACTTTGATTGTTGTCTTATACTGATTGCTAAACTTCTTATTCGCGTATCTAGAAGCAATTTTGTAAAGGCAAGTATAATACTCATATTTTGTCTAGGTGTGCATATATAATATTCGAATACCAAATAAATAAATAAATAAATAATCCAAAATATACAATATAGAGTTCATTTTACATACCCAATACCCATTTTCATTATACAAAGTGCAAATGTAAGTATCAAGCCCGAAATATATTTTTGCCAACCCATTTACAACTCATACCCATCTGCCAGCCCAATAAACACACATAAACCAGGCAAAGAAACACAAAGCTCATATGTGCTTTTATTTCCCGCCCAAAAACGAGACCCAAGGGACACATGTCGCGCTCCCATTCGCTCGTCCCGTATTCATGCGGATTGAGCCCCAGCTGGAGCCAGTTATCTCCGCTGATGCCAACATTGACGTCACACCGCACTCAGGTATAAATAGAGAGAGAGAGAGAAACAATAATTAGGCAATCATTGCAACAACAATTACGACAATAATTGGAGAGAGAGAAGAAACCGAAAGGTCTCACCAGAATTGGAAGAGACGCCAAAATTGGACGCCGTCGCCATTGATCGGAGAACCGTATCGTCGCCTGAGCTCATCAGAAGGTAGCATTTCTTTCTCTCTTTAATTTTTCCTAGACTGAAACATCAGACCAAATAGAATTAAACCTTGAAATAAAAAAAACAGTAGCTAAAAACAAAATTAAACCTAGATCTAAAATTCTAAAACTGAAATTGAAGAGTCTCTGTTACTTATCTTTTTTGAGTGTTATCGGAGTCCGTGAGTGGAGAGCTAGGTTCGGCCGGAGTCGAAAATGATAGAGTGAGGAAAGGGTTTTGGTCTCGGGTAGGTAACTTAGGATGGGGAAGACATGTGTTTCTATTGAAACGGGCTTTAGATTAGGGTTTAAGATGGGAAACATAGCATTTTTGGAGTTTTTAGGGTTTTGGTGCGGCGGCAGACAGTAACCGGAAATTGCTCCGGCGGCGGAGTTACAGGTTTTGTCGGAGGGGATTATTAGAGACATAGGTTTAGCTAGAGAAGATGATCGGAAGTTGCAGGAGTAGGCCGAAGAAGGTGATCGAAAATACAGACTGATTGGAGAACATGGTCGGAGAAGTTTTGGTCATCGGAAAAAGGTTAAGGATGACCGGCATCGCCTCCGGTCATCGAGAAACAAATTGAGTTAAGGTTTCGTGATGGATTAAAGTGGAAATTTGGGAAAGTTCATGCCACGTTCTTAAGTTTTTCAGGGTTTTGATCTTCAAAAACAAGAGAGAAGGGGAAATTAAGTGTGTGTGAGGATTGAACGTGAAAAAAGGATGAACTGAAGATGATATTATGAAAAATGATGGGTTTGATCTGATAGAAACATGAAGTGGAAGTGTTTTGGTGTTTAAAACGGATTGAAATGAGGAAATGAGAAGAACAAATGAACAAGTGATGAATTTGGAGTTTTGATCGAAGTAAGGTGAGGTTTTCTAGGTTCGGTGTGTTTGAGTCGAGAGAATTTAGAGAGAGGGGGTGAGGAGAGAGAGAGATTTAGAAGAAATGGTCGAGTTGGCCTAGTCGTTCCCCTTTTATATGCGAGTCAACACGGCACCGTTTTGGTGCCGAGTCGTGGTAGGATCCGCGCGTCTCTAAGCGGGTTTGGATACGAGTTCGTGATCCGACTCGTGTTTTATGGTTTGGGCTGGTCGTTTTGGGCCTGGTTTAAGTGGGGTTGGGTTATTATTTTAAGGGAATTAGACTTGGGCTCTTGAGTTTACCCTTTCTTGCAGAATGGTCACTAATTCCTTGTAAATTGGCTCTATAATTTTGAACTTAATGCAATTTAGTCCTGGAATCAGTTTAACTTTCTTTGTTTAATTTTTCTAATTTATTGATGTATTTATCTTGTATGCTTGCATGATTTTAAATAAAGATGTAGCATATTTGTTTAGAAGAATTTAACTCACCTAATGTAATTATATTAGAGTCTTTTAGGACTAAGTTCTTTAATTAAATCCAATTAATTTTCTAGGAGATGACACTATAGAAAATAAATGAATATTGGATGAAAGTCTAAATGTCCTGAGTTGATTAGTATCACATTTTAATGTGATGTTAATCAAGGGGATATTTAGATAAGAGATTCAATACTTCATATGAACATAGAAAATGAAAATCACATGTAGTTAGCTTAATAAAATTAAAATAGGATTAAATAATTAGTGACACTAAAGTTAGGAATATTGTTACTTTTGGGCCTAATATGTGTAGTGTCCAATTATTTGAGTGTTACCATAAAAATCTAAAAATTAATAATATTCATAGAAATTTAATTAATTAATTAATGGAGACCTAATTATGTCTTACTTAAAATGGACAATCAAATAATTGGACATGCATCAAACCTTTTGTGTTGAGATACATTTTGAATATAAATTGAAGTGTCCTAATGTATTTGGACGTTCCTAAACTTATATTCGTCCAAAATGTATTTTCTTACAAAAGGATATCCCTATTCCAAAATAGAATCTATTTAACAATTAAAAGATTTAATTAAAATTAGATTAATGCTCGAAATACCAAAATACCACGTGGAATTAATGAGGTGCCGATAACGGGCGTTTGTAGAGGTGCTAACCCTTCCCTACACGTAACCGACTCCCGAACCTGAATTTTATTAAAAGAATCTCTAGTCCGTTTTTATGGTGTCCGGTCTACCAAAGTGACCGGTGGCGACTCCAAAACGATTATTAAGGAAATAAAGAAATTTTGATTAAAAATGGAAAACTCTTAATTTCAAGATCAAATTAAAATGAAAAACCCCGATTTCAAAACCATAATCGTCAGGTTGTTTTTCCACAAACCAGTTTTAAAAAACGGTTGCGGCAACTTGGCGACTCCGCTGGGGATAAAATTGAAAGTCAAGCCTATTAATTAATTCCACGTGGCATTTTGGCATTTCGAACATTAATCTGAATATAACTTTTTCTAAAGAATTGTTGGATAGATTTTCAGGAAGAATGGGGGTAGTTTTTATGTATGTTATATTTGTCATTCATGCATAAACCCTCAACCTGGGCTTTTCACCCTTAAGTGGGAATAAGACAATATCCGACATGATGCTCTCCAGCTCCGTGTTCAGATTTTTGTCTTCTTTCGGTATACTAACCTTATGCATCGTAGGGCCCACGCCTCCGTTATAAGGGACATATACTACCGAATCGATGTTTTATGTTGCGTGTAAAATAGACTATCGCAATTGTAGTGCAAGTGTACACGACGCAAGTAGTAAAGTGATACGAAGTATCGGATATCGTCTCCACAGGGATTGGGCTAATGACTTCACCTTGATTCACTGCAAGAAGTAAAAGAAATAATTTAGAAGATTGTCACGAGAATAATATGATAAAAACGTAAATAAAAGGATTGAATTATCAAAATAGAGAGAATGGGCTGGTATTGAATTGCTCGGTAGTGCAGGTATTGAATTGCTTAGGATCTCCAGTTCTGTCGTCGCTCCCGTCGCCGACAGCACCTGTCGCGGCGTCTGTCCGTTAGTTGTCGCGGCAACAGACACTAACTCAGTACTTCAAGCTTGGCAAGAATCCCAGATCTGCCTTGCCCTATCCCTAGGCACAAGTCTGTCGATGAACACGGCTTTGATGATACCTCCCGGCGTGAATCGAAGGATGAACACCGATGTGTATGAATTCTTCCTTAGCCACTTAACCTCGCCTTATCCCTAAGCACGAGATGGTTCAACTATAAACTAGAGAACGCGCTTTTATCTCTTTCGTATACTTAACTCTCCCGATGCTAAGTAAATAGATAACCTCACAATGCTCTCCCGATGCTCTTGCAAGATATTAAAACCAAGATAAAAGAACTTGAAGTTTATTTTATTGAACTTGAAAAATCCTAAAACAAAGCAACCCTTGCAACTACTTTACAAAACAACCCGTAGCCCTAAGGGGAATTTAGAACATGTCGGTGACGGGTGGACGGCAGGGTTTCGGTTTTGGTTATGGGGTAATCCGTTCTGCCCTAGGTTTAATCTATGCCCTTTATATAAGCTTTGGGCTCAAGTTATCTAAGGTAACAAGGATTACAACTTTAATTAAAAGTAAGATTCTAATAAAGACTAAATCTCTAAAGTCTCCTACTTTCCAGCCGCATCCTAGCTTTTAGGTATTTCCTCTCTTTGAGCTTTGGCTTGACATATCTTTTGATCCGGGGCTCGGAAAAATATTTGGTTTTCACACGACAGACGAGCAGATTTTTCTCTATCTATCGAGGTCCACTTGACTTTTCCTCTTCATAAATCTGCTGTCACCTTGCTGTCGTGACAGGTCCATGACAGGTTCGTCTTCTTCAGCTGCTAGTCCAGTTCAGCTTTCCTGCTTATCTGTCTTGCGCCTGCTTTCAACGTCTACTATGGCAGATACCTGCAAAAATAGCCATCTTTCAGTAGAATCCGTGCCTTTTATATAATTGTGATGTTTTATTGAAAACTAACCTAAATGCAATGCAATGATGCTTGAATGCAGCAGAAATATGGGTTAAAAAGGGTGTAAATAATAGAACTTTTACACACTCAACATTTTACTATCGCAGTAGACGGTAACGACAGTTCGGTAACCAAGAGTCTAGAACAAAGCCCACATTCTGTTTTAGAAGCCCACCCGCTAGAGCCAGACATTGACCTAGGACATGTGCTGCCGGTTTAAATGCATTTCTCTGGTTATTTTCCTTGCTACATATTATGTGTTTATCTAAATTAATAATTTGTTTACTTGCTTTTCACATTAATTCACAAGTACTAACACGATTTTTTTTGTTTTTTTTGTTTTGTTTGTTTTGAATAAATCCCATCATAAATTGCATTTGTTTTGGCATCGAATTGGGAGTCAGTCAATTTGGAAGTATTAGATATATCCCAAGAGTTTAATATATGAGAAGATAATACAACAGTCTAGACCTGGTCCGAGGAAACTCAACATGAGAAGGGGGACAATCTTGGTAAGAGTGGAGTGTCGAAAATGAAGGATTATGTAAAGATAAACACTAATCAGAATACTTGTTTACCATAATTAAAAGAAATGTGAGATTAGTGGGATAATGAAATGAAGGAGAAATTTAAGAAGGAATTTGGAGACATAGCCTTGCTATTAAGTGTAAAAGTTGATCAAGAGTTTCTTAGAGCCATGTCACAATTTTGGAACCCAACGTACAATTGTTTCACTTTCGGACAAGTAGACATGACACCAACACTGAAGGAATATGAGATAATGGTTAACTGTCCAAGAATTAAAAGTGATAAGATTTATACCAGACCTGTAAATAATTCAAGCTTCATCAATAAATTAATATCATTAATAGGAAAAACAAAAGAGTGGTTGGCTAGGAAAATGGCAAATAATGATAGAACATATCAAAATGAAGATAAACAACGAATCAATTGGAGGAGCCTAAAGAACTAATATTGGCAAGTAATGATGAGCCAGTCAGGATGAGAAGCCTTTTCTCCTTGTGTATTTGAGTGACTTGACAAAGGAGTTATCCCAGTGCCTGTAATCCTGACAGAAACTTACAGATCGTTGACTTCATGCAAGAGATCAGAAGAAGGAAGGTTTTGGGGATATGCATAGCTGCTTGAAATCTGGTTTAGAAGTCATAGGTGGAACACATCTTATAGAGGGACCATGTATCTTGACACATATTCACCTATTGAAGAACACATAACTAGCTGTCCATTAAAAGAAAAGAGTGAAAAGCACTAGGAAGAATACTTCAAGGACTCGAAAGATACTGATGTGGTATGGGAGGCTCCATGGTTGAATAGGGGAACAACTTTCTTATATCGGTGTGGAGACAGAGACTGGGTCCCACTATCGGGAATTTGGAAAGGAACGACTTATTGCCCTTTGCTAGTATCTAAACAATTTGGTTCAAGACAGTTTATACTGGCTACTGTAGGCATGGCAAAGTTCGAGTACGCACACAAGACGAATGACTACAAAGGGATAGTAGTTCAGACTGCAAAAGCATGGGAAAGGCTGAGAAGGGTCTAACCATATCAAGATTCAGGAGTGATGGCGAGATATGATGAATGGAGAATGCAAAGGATCAATGACAACATATTCCAAGAAAGGTCGGTAAATGCTAGTTCCTCTACTAGACTGTTAAGGAAGCCCCCTCAGCTTTAGAGAAGCTCAAGCATGACCGTGAGTTGGATTTGAAGAATTACGAAAAGGGAATTAGTGATCTCACCGAAGAACTGACTATGGCGAAGCTGCAGGTAAGCATGTATGAGGAAAAGGAAAATGAGCTGATGGAACAAAACAAGAAGATTAGTCATGATCTAAAAGAGTTGCAGGAATTGCACAATGATTACAAGGCAAAGCAAAAGGAAGGAACGAGTAAAGTAGTAAAGAGCCTGTCAGAGAAACTGGATGCAATGACCAAGGAAGGAGACCATTATAAAAGGATGTATGAAAAGAAGTCTAGGTAACGGAAATGGAGAAACTAATCATAAAATACCACAATGAGGACAAAGTACAGTTGGAAATGGAGAAGGAAGAGGTACGGAAAATGGTAACGGAGCTAGAGAACGTTGTACCAGGTTTGAAGGATAAACTTGCGGGTTTTGAATGAGTGCTGACCGTAGAAAGTGGAGCATGGAAAGATAAGTACGAAGCGCACGACGCACCGTTCAAAGCTAGAATGATGAATTGGTGAGTTTCAAGAAATAGGTCAGGAGTGTTGCCTCGTACGTCCAAATATTGTCAAGGCAGGCTACGAGTTTGTTGGAGCAACCCAACATTGAGCAAGAGCATGGAGAAGTTATCACTCGCTTGCTACATGAGCTGGTCAACTTAGGAATTAGGGCTAGCAGTTTTCTGTAGGAAATTTGTCTTTTCTTTGTATTTGAACTTTCGGATAAGTGGATGTTTCCAAAAGACTAGTTCCTAAAATTTGATGCCTTCTTTTTCTGCATTCATGCATTTAAAGATTCGTAATATACATTGCAAAATAAGGAATTTAATGAAGAAAGATTTAATGGCAGTTTGCTTTTAAGCCGCAATCATACCGCATTCATACGAAACTCGCCTGCACTATAAAGCCATGGCTGTTGAATATAGAATTGCCAGTCTGAAGAATGATCGGGTGATGACACATAATCAATTTGACAAAATAGAGTAATATATCAAAGACCATTTCGCCCAGACACAAGCATAGATTATTGGTCAGCTGACTACCATGTTAGGACCGAAGGAGTTTGGAAAAGCTAAAGCTCCTGAAGGTGCTTCAAATGACGTGAATGATCAAGTTGAAACTACATCTCACATTAGAATGCAACCTGAAAAACCTCCTCCTGCGAAGAAGGTTCACATCAACTTGGCAGGAGCGACACCAAGTCATCCAGTGCATGTTGGGGAAAATTTTGGAAGTGGCGACGAAGTCCCTGATCTAAATACTTTGAATGAGATAGAAAAGATTCGTGCTGGAATTAAATAGAAGTACGAAGAGTGCTACAAAGCCTTGGAAGACCGCTTGTTGGAGTTACATAAAGCAAATGAGTTGGGGCCAGGCGCTGCTGAAATGAGTTTAGTGACTGATTTGATACTACCTCCAAAATTTAAGGCCCGGATTTTGAAAAGTATGACGGGACTACTTGTCCAAAGGCCCACCTCACAATGTACTGCCGAAAATGGCTACCCACTTAAAGGATGAGAAGTTGCCAATACATTGTTTGAAAGAAAGCTTAACTGGTTCAGCGGCCCGATGGTACACACAGTTAAGCCATGTGAACATTCGATCGTGGAAGGATCTTTCAGAAGCCTTTGTAAAACACTACAAACATGTGACAGAAATGGTCCCTAGTCAAGTTATGCTACAAGGCATGGAGCAGAAAAATGATGAAATGCTCTGGCAATATGCTCAAAGATGGAGAGATGTTGCAACTCAAGTACAACCTCTATTGATGGAAAATGAGGTTGCCCACATGTTTGTTCAAACTCTGAGAGGGCCACTTTTCGAGAGGCTGATTAGTAATGCTACTCAAAATTTTGCTAATATTGTGATGACTTGAGAATTGATAGAAGTTGCGATCAAAAGTGGTCGGATTGAAAGTGGAGGGAGCTCCCGAAGGAATTATAAGAGGAAGGATAGTGAAGTGAACAATACAAGTACATACGAGGCTTCGAAGAATATGACCATTACCTCACCTGGAACTGCAGCGGGAAACTCACAGAGTTCAAACAAGAAAGACTTGTGTGGGTCGAGAAATGATAGGATGAATTTTAAACCCATTCTGATGACATATGCTGAATTGTATCCCTAGTTGCATTAAGCAGATTTGGTGAGGCAATATCATTTGACGCCCCTGCAGCCTCCTTACCCTTCATGGTAAAAATCTGATTCCCAATGTGAATTTCATGTTGGGATAACGGGGCATTTGATTGAGACATGCACAACATTTAAAAAGGTGGTACAGAATCTGATCAACACTAGGATCTTAAATTTTGATGAGCCAAACATTATCGCGAACCCTTTGCCAAGTCATGGTGGGCGAGGGGTGAATGGTATTGAAGAAGATAATGAAGCAAAACAGTTGAAGATTGATGTCTCAGAAATGAGATCTCTGCTGAAATGGGTGTTTGAACAATTGTACAATGCCAGGATGATTGAAATAGGCATGAAAGTGGAAATGGATATACAATGTAACACCCTGGGTGTAGGGCCCGAGAGATAACTGGGTTTGGTTAAACCGGTTCGGGTTAGTTTAGTTGAGAGAAAACATTTTTATTGAACCCTAAAAGGATTTTTAATGAAAATGGGGTAAAAAGGGAACTTTGGAATTAAAAATTAAAAGAAAAAGGGTTTTCAAAATACACCCATCATCTTCTTCTTCCTTCATTTCACGTTATTTTCTAAAACAACCCCACTTTCTACTATTCCATTGGAGCAAGCTCATCACCACACAAGTTTTCAAGGTAAGCTCTCATTTGTTTTGATTTTTATTCCCTTAAGCTTGTTATTAGTTAAATTTTCCTTAAAACCCATTGTTTGAAATTATTTCAAAAATGCCTTGAGTTGGAAAAAGAGGAAAATGAGGGGATTTTCGTTCGGGTAGTTTGATGCCATGTTTAAGGGTGTTTTTAATCTTGTTTTGGTGTTCTAAAAATGCTAAAATAGTGGCTAAAAGTAGGAAACCCGAAACTAATAAAAAGGAGGGGTTTTGGAGTTAAAAATGTGAGTTTTTGGGTTGTTCTTGTGAGGAATCTTGAGCCGATGGTTTCTAGACCTTGGGTAAGTGTTTTGGATGTTTAAAGAGGTAGTTTTGGTGGGTTTTGGCTGCTAGTTTGTTTGGGACATTTTGATGGTGTTTCTAAGTGTTCCGGGTGTGAATTGTTTCGGTTTTGATGATGAATGATGAGCTTCTGTGTTGCTGCAAGTTTGGGGGCTTGATTTGGGTCTAATGCATCATTTTTCGATTGGCTAAAAACAAAGGAAACGAGTTTGGGTCTATTGGACGCGAGACCATATAGTTCGGAGGCTTGAATCGGTGTTTCGGCTATCGTGTGGGTCCTATCGAAGAGTGTAAATGTTTTCTAGAGTTTAGGTTGAGCTTGAAAGGCCAACCTAAGCTCGAGAGTAAGTGTTTAAATATTTACGTTTTACTTTTCTAGAAATTCCTTTTTAAGCTCGCTATGCTTTGTTGGTATGAGATGATTGTGTGAAATCGATTTATGAATATGGTATTGTTATGTTGGTTTATTTGATGTTTGAGTATTGGCAAATATGAGGGTTTTACCGAGTATAATTTGTCGACCATAGGATTAGAGTGGACTTGTAAAATTCGTGCGTGGCCCTAGTGATGTAAGATACCATTAGGGAGGAGTATGGCGATGTACGATGCCACCGGAAGCTTTATTGTAGACCTCGATGGTGTAAGATGACATAGTGAGTCTTGTTGTTCTTATTGGTTCGATAATGTAAGATGCCATCGAGTTCAATCCGTATATCCGAGTAATGTAACCATAATTGCCATTATACTTTTGTGTTGGAAAGTTGAATGTTATCGTGTTGGTGTTGAGGGTCATGCCGTATTGTTTATGTTGTTGCTTTGCTTGATGTAAGATGCCAAGCATATGTAAGATTGTTGATATTCAAGTTGATGGAATTCATACTTGTGGCCTTGTTTTTAATTTATAAATGGTTTTATCTAAAACTGCATTTTTGTTGTTGTGGTTTTGAGCACCACTCACTAAGCTTTTATGCTTACGCGCTCCTTTCCAACAATGCAGATCATTAGTGTTTCGGGAAGCAAAGGAAGGCGAGGGAAAAACTCCGGTGATCGTAGCTTAAGCTCAAGTATGGTTTTTGAGTTGTGATAATGATTTAGCAATGGAAATACTTGATTTTTGTGGTTAGGGAGGTGATTGTAAACTCCAATGTGTTAGACCATATTGCTACATATTTTAAATGTTGATACCATGCTATGTTCAGTCTTGCTTGGGCTTTTGGTTAAATGCTTTGTGTTTTGGCTTGTTGGTGTTTTGAGCTAAAGTGTTTCTTATGAGCTTTGAGTTTGAGATCCATATTTGTGTGAATGCATGTTTGAAGCATGTTTTTAGGGTATTTTGCCTCTAGATTGTTTGCTTAATATGTTGCCATGTGGTTTGTAATCTTTTGGGGTAAGTTGGGAATGTTTGGGGATAGAAAAATACAGTTTCGAGCCAATCTGTGCCCAAACGTTTCGGAACATCTGATATGGTTTCGGAACGGCCAGGCTTTTGGGGCACCCGTATCGGAACGGGGTGGTTCCGTTTCGGTACGTTTTGCCTCTGGAGACTTCCGTTTCGAAACCCTGAGGAGCCGTTTCGATACGTTTTGCCACTAAAGGCTCCCGTTTCAAAAACCAAGAGGAGACGTTCTGGAACAACTTAATCTTGCTTTTTGCTGAGAGCCCGCGTTTCGAAACGGGCAACTCCTATTTTTAGAGACTTGCTTTAGAAAATGATGGATAACAAAGAGATCGAATTATTTGAGAAAGCAAGAATGAGGAAAGAAGTTGAGGTGTGCACCTCTGAGTGCCCCAGAGTTAAATATGGGGTCCATAAGCCCTTGGTTTTCTTTATTAAACCATAGGCTGCAAGTGCAATCTTGATAGTAACCACGAAGGTTGTGATCTCGACTCCTACACCGTTTGCTTTCAAAAGTACCGATGTAGTTCCTTGGAATTATACAGCCAATGTAAACATGCCAGGAAAAGAGAAGCAACAGGAAGAAACAAAGTCAGATGATGAAAAGAAGGATGAGTTAGTGGAAAAGAAGGAAAAGCATCCTGATACAGGGACAGTAAATAAAGTGGGACACTTTACCCGAAGTGGTAGATGCTATTCTTCTCTAGAAGTACTTAAAGAAGCGAAGAAGATTAAAGGGAAGGCTGCGGTAACACCAGAAAAGATTTTTGGAGAGGATCCTACTCCAAAGATAAACGAGCCGGTAATAGAAGAAAATGCACAAGAATTTTTGAGGTTTCTGAAACACAATGAATACAACATAGTTGAGCAGTTAAAGAGACAACAAGCAAGGATTTCTGTCTTGTTGTTACTATTGAGTTCCGAAGGGCATCACAATTCTTTGAATATGGTGTTAAACCAGACATTTGTACTAATTGATAACGGATTGACGTTGAATGTTATGCCAATGGCAACTCTGCAAAGGTTGCCCATTGATGACTCTCACATGAAAACATACCAGAATATTGTAAGGGCCTTTGATGGAACAACACGAGATGTGTTGGGGAGGATTGAAGTACCATTGTTGATCGGTCCGATAGTTTATAATATAGATTTTGTGGCAATGGACATTGTAAAGTGCTCATAAGTCCTATATTTTGTATGCATTCCATCTCATATTATTGATGTTCTTAAGTGCATTTTAGGCATATTTAGGTGCATGCATGTATTGTTTACAGTATTCTTTGCTTTTCCTTGTTTTTGTTGAATATCTTTTGTAATCACTAATTTTGTCCGGACATCGAACCCCTTTATTTCTGTGTCGTTGGTGGGCTTATTGGGTTGTTGAGTATTTAAAATGAAAAAAGAAAAAAAGAAAGAAAAAAAAAACGAAACGAAAAAGAGAAAATATATATGTGTATATAAGTGTTACTAGTACTATATAACTATTACTCTTTTAGTATTGTATTAGTAGCAATATTATTTTTATACTCGTTATATTTTTGAAAAAAAAGGAAAAAACCTAAACATTACTAATATATTATACCATCTTATTATAGCATTCTTTCATTTGTGTGCTCGTATTATTATTGTTATTTAGTGTTTAATAGTTTTAAGTATTATTGTTATTATTTAGTGGTGTTATTGCTTGTTATTATTATTATTATTGAATAGTATTATAAAAATGAATATGAAGCACATCAATTAATAAAAACCCATTCTGATTAAAAAATAAGAGTCCAAAATAAGTAAACAGCCCAATTGGAAAGCCCAGCGGATAAAGAAAAAAACCCTAACACATTGCCTTATATCTTCTGCAGCCACCACGCAATCAGGAGCCGTCGGATCTGGCAGATCCAAAGGCTCAGATCAACCGCAGCAAACAAAACCCTAGCAAGCCCTTCAAGCTATTCGCGCCGCACGCCCAACACCGTTGGATCTGGATGCAATCCAACGGTCCGGATCAAGTCAGCCAAAACCCTAAGGAGGGTGCCTGCCCCTCGTCTCACGCCGCACAATGTCGACCGTTAGATCGAATCGATCTAACGACCCAGATTGAGATGATGAAGCATCCAGATCCCCACGCTCTGCACGCTCGTCTCTCCTGCTACCCACGCGCGACGGTTCTGTCGCCCAACGCACCCGACGCGCCATAGTTGACTTTCCGTCTGCCCCTGCACCGGCACGCCCTGCTGCCTCTCCCAACCGGGAAAACCCGACATGCACAGACAAAGACACACAGGGCATTAAAAGCTCGAAATAGCAAAACAAAAAACACAAGAAAAATCAGAAATGGCAGATGGAATACGACAAGGCAGAGACAGATTATTTTCATTTTCCTTTAGACTTACATGTAACCTTCGGATATATAAAAAAACCGAAGCCAAAAAAAAGGGAGGGAGAGAGCATTCGGAAATTTCAGAGAGCATAGATAGATTGAGAGCAAAAAACCATTGTAAGAAGCAACAATTATTCGAAAAGAATAATACCAAAATCTTTAGAGGTATCTCATCGATTCTTTCATTGCATGCAAACAATCAAAAAATAAGAAAAGGAGTCGGTCTTTTACCTTCGAAGAGCCCAACTCTCTCTGGTCCCGAGCCGCTCCGGCAACAAGCCCTTGGCGTCCATCCGGAAAGCCGTCGGGGTGAGCCATCGGAGTGTCAACGGAGAGTTTTTCTTTTTTAGGGTTTCTAAGTCAGGTTTCAAAAAGGGGGCTTTCGATGTTGGTTCTGTTTTTTAGGGTTTCGTTTCGATGCCGTTTTACTACCTTCGGAAAGGAAATTTTTGGGTAACTATCTCGCCGTCACCGATTAGCGGTGACCGGCCGTTTTTTTAACTCGCCGGAACGGAAAAGGGGAGATGAAGCTCTCTATTGGTTTGTTCAAAGTGGCGAAAAGGGGCTAAAAAAGATTTTAAAACAGTTTTTATACACGTTTGTAGTCATAAAAAGGGTTTATTTACTTCATAAGGACTTCCGTCCTTCTTTTTTTCCCAAAGAGGGTTTCCGCGTATCTAAACAGTGCTCGGGGTCCCTCGAATTTCCCAAGAATTTTTAATTTCGTCTCCTGTGTTTGCTGATTGGCTTCGAATGGCCTAATGATCGACTTAATCCCTGAAACTTTCAGCGAGCTTTAATTTTGGTCCTTGTTTTGACAATTTAGCCTCTTTTTCATGGTTTAATTCTTCTATCGATCCTCATGGTCTGTTTTGATTTCGTTTTAACCTTTTTAGCCTTGTTTCCTTTTTTATGCGTTTTTATTTGATTGCCTAGTATTCATAATTTGCTTAATTTTGCTCATATGTTTTATACATGTTCGTTTAATGATACGTTAGTAATGTGGTATGTTATATGTTATGATTTAGCATGATGATTATGATTTATAGCGTTGCGGAATAGAGTACATGTATATTTGCTTAATTTACGTTTTCTCGCTTTTACTTTATGTTTATTTATCTGTTTTGTGTTCCGCTTATTTTCTAAGTTGCATTTTGGTTTATAAATTTCAATGCGAGCGTCTTTTTATTCGGGAACGAACGAGGCCAGTACCAGTCGTAGTGGTGGTGGTTCGGACGTTCTTTCTCGAATATTAAGACCTTTAAAATTCACTCGCTCGTATAACCAAATTTCGATACGATTCATCACTTTAATTCGCGAAGTTTAATATTAATTGAGCGGTAATGTTTTTGGTACCGATTTTCGGGCACGACGGGGGTGCTTATCCTTCCCCGCGTGTAACCGACTCCCGAACCCATTTTCAAAAGAAAAATCTCTGGTTTTATTTCGGTGTTCGGTCTACCATTTTTAAATGGCCGGTGGTGACTCCTCTATTTTTTACAAATCCGATTAAAATTTTCAAAAACATTTAAAACCTGGTTCGTCCTAGCGACACCCGAGGTACTATGTATTTTTGAATTTTTTTAGTCGCAACAGATGGCGACTCCGCTGGGGACTAAAATTTTGTTTTCAGAAACAAAAAGAGGGTCGAGCCAAAAAAACTTTACCGCTCAATTAATATTAGAAGTTGCGAATTAAAGTGACCAAATCGATCGATATTTGTTTATAAGTGCGAGTTTATTTTAAACGTATTTAAAATTGGCATTTAAACCCGTTCGTTTAAGTGGGGGGAAAACGCTAGTGCTTTTGTGGGGATATTGTTCCTCCGTATGGGCCTAGCAAGTACCTTCGGGGCTCGAGTACCCTATATCTTCGTGAGAATATCGTTTCTCCGTGCAGATATAGCGAAAGGGTCCCCTCGAATTGAACTCGGTTGAGAGGAGCCTATAATGGGCGATGACAGGGGGCCTTGCTACCCTTAGAAGGGGACAGCGAGGATAGTTCGAGTACCTCCTAGAACCAAAACTGCATTTAGAGAACTAGAAAGCCCATCCCTTTAGAGCCATGCGGACAACCTAGGTTATTAGACAGGATAAATAGGGTTGCTTACTTTCATGCCTGCCTTTTTTTCTCTTATCATGTTAATTGTGTTTATCTGACACTAACATTTTTTTGATCTTCTTGCATTTATTTTTGCATACATTTCACGACACAAAGGTGTTGAGTCAAGGTGGTTTTACCCAATTCAAGAGCTATCATTATGGACGAGAGGTTGATAGAAAAGATGTTGTCAATTAGCAAGTCCGACATCGGTCAAAGGTGAATCAGAAAGGATAAGGGTACGAGTTTACCGAGCGAACACACAGTGTCAGATCTAGTACCCACCATTGAAGAAAGCACAACCCTTCTCCATCCCGAGGAAGTCAAGCGACATCGGATCTACTCCAAACATCCAAAGTCATGAAACTACTCGACCAAGTGCAAAGAGGCGGCCGGAAAGATCGGGGCAACCAGAAAGGGCATGGATTAGGTCAAGAGATGGATTTAACTTCGAGGAAATAGCTTGTTTTCCAGGACTTGATACCAGCAGTTTTAAAAGGTCTTGAATTGCTAGAGAAGAAAGCAAATCTGTCCCAAGCTTTTTAGCTGAAGTTTTCATTTCCTTGAACATGATTCGGGGGCAAGAAGAGTACCCATAGGACTTTTGCTATGACTATCTTGTAACGAGAAGCCGCCTTTACGTTCAAATGAAAGTTGACCTAAGGGGAATCACCTATACGACCAACACTTTTGACTTGCATACATTTGTAACATTTGTAGCATATATCATTTTAGAGCAGCATTAAAATTGTCAGCCATGCACCCATCTCATGATCATGCATTTGTTGATTCGAGTCCATAATACATCCATCATTGGATATTAAAATTTGCTCAAGGCATTTCATCGCATCATTACTAATTGGGGAGAACACTCATCTTAGAGAGAGAAAGAGAAAGAGAGAGAGAGAGGAAAGAATGGACAAAAGAACAGTTTCTAGCCAGTACATCTTCAGAAGCATGAATGACCTAGTGGTTAGGATGGATAAGCTCAAACAGCTTCAAGAACATTTTTTTCAGAATCAAAGGGAGATAATATCGTAAAGGAGGAAAATAAATCCTTTGCGAAAATCCAATTTTCATGATTGGTGAAAACTGATTGTACCTAGGGGAATGGTACAACTAGCCCGGAGCAAACGGCTACCGGTAAAGGCAACTCAAATCCGTTAATCCTTGTGCATTTGAGAAAAATGCAAGTCTCGATTCAAGAAAAGTGAATTGGATACATTACATCGCTTCATGAAAGAAGAAGCGATGTTTGGGCAAGTCCAACGAAAATGTTGGCACAACGTGCTCAAACGCGGTGAAGTTTAAGACAATGGATAATTCAAATGTCCATCGAAAAATCCATTTTTACGAATGGTCGAAGGGAGATAAATCCTTTGCAAAAATCCAATTCTCATTATTGGTGAAAACTGATTCTACCCAGGGGAATGATACAACTAGCCCGGAGCAAACGGCTACCGGTAAAGGCAATTCAAATCCGTTGATCCCTGTGCATTTGGGAAAAATGCAAAAGGAATAAGCTAAGCTGTAGATTGTTTCAAACGAAGAGTATAGTTATTTTTATCATAACGAAAGTTTCATTTTGTTATTTAGAAAATATTTTGGTATTCCTTAATTCTTTAAACATTTCATAAGCTTACTCTTGTTTTCCAATTACACACGTATATACTTTTTGAGATTAACTTTAATTCAATTTGAAAGAAAAAAGATTTTTTCTAAAAGACCGAATGTTGTGAGGACGCTATAAATATGAAAACCCTATGCTCTACTTAGGCCAAGGGAGGAATGACAATGAGTGTTCATGAAATAATGGGCCACTCCCATTGAGTGAATTTTGCCTCTCGGGCATTGTTGTCTAAGGTTCTTGAATGAAGTGATAACCCTAAAACTTCTACCACCTGAAGACCAATTTTGATATCCGTGTGTGGGAGGACTTTTGGCATTCCTTCAATTCCATTCACATAGAAAGAAAATAAGAAAATATCCATTGTTGTCCCCATTTGAGTCTGTTAAACTTTTTTCTTATGATTGAACCCAAACCAAGGATCACCCCTACACCGGGGGCAAATGAGACAGAAGTCTATGGACAAGTAAATGACATGGGATCTTGATTGTGCTATGAAGACGAGGCCTTGTGAATCAAAAGGCAATAAAAGAGAACATATTCATTGGATACACTTTCAATTTGAGCAGCAAAAACATCAAAAGGAAACATCGAAAGAAAAGTTGGTTCTCAAAGAGCTACCTAAATCAAGTCAAAAGTTACCAACATAAAGGTTGAAGAAATCAAAAGCAAAAACACTAAAGTGAAAAGTGCAGTTTTGTAAAAAGAGAGAAGCGGATAAAGAAAATGGACAAGAGGATTCCCTATCCAAATGAATCTCTGCTTAGATGAGCCTCGAAAGATTGTTCACCTTTGAGCAAGAGCCTGCACCAATACAATGCAAAGGCGTAACTCGATCCGAAACTACACTTGATAAAAGGAAATGAACTCTAGGGTGAAAACCCCAACTAAAAAGGGGCAGTCTAGAGCGATCCAAAGAAGTAAGAGAGGAAATAGCATTTCATCGGAGCATAATTGAGACTTCAGATTAGAAGAATTGATCATTGGTTTCACAACCCTTAAACACTTGTTTGGGCCTATTTACCCTTTCTTTCATAGCCGTGAACCTTAGCCTACATTACAAGCCATAAAAGACCATTTGGATCATACGCGGAAGGATGAATTTGTCTTCAGATCACATTCCGCCTATCGGGGTTAACCTTTCTTCAAGGATTACCACACTTCTAATGCCTGATTGAGATCAGAAAAGAGGGAAGGACGGGGCAAGGTGAGTTAGTGAGTTAAAGAGAGCCACCTTTAAATTGGGTAGAAATTAGGTATGGGAGTCGCTCCTCTCGGAAGCCTAATAGCCCAGAAAAGATTTCATATGTGCATCCCTGCAACATTCGGAAAATGTCACTCGGGTCAACCTTTTTTTCAAAGACCCCAAACTTGATTTTCACTTGACATGATTCTTCAAATGTATATTTTCATAAATAAATTATTTTTACTCAATCACTTGCTCAAGTCTTCTACATGGGAATGAACAAGCGGACTGATCGTGGCTCGAGGTAAAGCCATCAGTACCCGGAGGAGCACCCTCGGAGGTTCAAACATTGCTACTAATACCTCCAGTTGAAATATCAAGACCGTCTTCGGTTAAATATCGAGCTATGAAGTCGACCTTCGCTAAGAAGGGTTGAAATAGAACATGAGGGTAGAAATTTTGACGTTGAGAGTCGGGGAACAGAAGTTACCCTCGGAGCCTAGGCATCTTGCCGGAAGGAATGTCTTGAGAAGGACCGTGTGCGCCGCGCACCAAGATGAGACAGTAAGTGATCTGAAATCAACTCGACAAAAGGCGATGAAGACAGAAGTATGCCTAAGAAAAGGAGGGAGATAGAAAAGAAGAAGAAGAGAAGCTGAGTCGAAAACCCAAAAGGCACTTTAGGGCAAAGGAGTGAAATTCAGAAGAGGCGCTTTCAACCACAAATTTAGAGAAACAAAGGCCCAAAGGTTGAGGGGCACGACGTGAGGTGGAACGACGAAGAGTCAGTGAGGCTAAATTACCGTGATGGGGCACCATTGTCCGTGGAGGAACTAAGGTTTTCACGTAAAGAGGTTCAAACCGAAGTATGTGAAAGATAGCACAAGGCTAGAAAGGATTTAGAATGCGAACGAGGTCACTCAACTCGAATATTAAAACGAAGAACGAGCGGCAGAAGTTTAGGGGCCAGATTTCTTAAGACACAAGATTGATGAATGGTTGTGGTCCCAAGACAAACGACCACTAACCCTAAGAAATGAAGACAAACTAAATCCATGCACCTTTGCATTCTCATGAACACATGCATCTTTGCATCCAGAAATATGCTCATGCATCATCGATAGCTAGATATCACTCATGCTAGGAGCATGCTAAATCATATCATAGCATTTTGTTTTCTCTAAACAGATATTTGAAGATTGGTAAAAGAATATATCTACAGCTTCACGAGAGGAGAAGCGGATCTCACAAGAATCAAGAGTCCTTCGACTTGCGTAATTCGGATTTCTAAAATCCTTCCAACCCCCGGTTTTAATCTTCCAGATTGTTTTCTTAAAATTCGATTTTATCCTTCCAAAAGGTCATTTTCCTCAAAACTCGATTTCTCAATTTTATCCTTCCAAAAGGTAGTTTTACTCAAAACTTAATTTCTCAATTTTATCCTTCCAAAAGGTCGTTTTTCTCAAAACACAAATTTCTCAATTTTTATCCTTCCAAAAGGATGTTTTTCTTAAAACTCAAATTTCTCAATTTTTATCCTTCCAAAAGGTCGTTTTTCTTAAAACTCAAATTACTTAATGTTTATCCTTCCAAAAGGTCGTTTTTCTTAAAACTCAAATTTCTCAATTTTTATCCTTCCAAAAAGTCGTTTTTCTTAAAACTCAAATTTCTCAATTTTTATCCTTCCAAAAGGATGTTTTTCTCAAAACTCAATTTTTCAATTTTATTCTTCCTTAAGAATGTTTTCCTCAAAACTCAAATTTCTCAATCCAATCCTTCCAAAAGGATGTTTTCCTCAAAACTCAAGTTTCTTAACTTTATCCTTCTAAAAGGATGTTTTTCTTAAAAAGATCAAAAATTTTCAATTTTATCCCTTTCAAAAAGATGTTTTCCTCAAAACTCAATTCCTCAATTTTACCCTTTTCTAAATGATGTTTTTCTTAAAAAGATCAAAATTTCTCAATTTTATCCATTCCTCAAGGATTTCAGGCGAAAGATTTCAGACTCGCCACTCCATGATTTTAGGGCGAAAGAGGCAAAAACTCAAGACCCAAGAATTTCGAAGCGAAGGAGGCAGATACTCGTCGCTCAAGGATGATAGGTGAAACCTTTCATGTTCGCCACTCAAGGATTTCAGATGAAAGCTTTCAAGCTTGCCGACATATTTCAAGATGAAGGATCCTACAGAGAAAGGGTCCAAACAAGCTCTATATAGGAGGAACTTGCGACTTCAGGATCTCAAGTGGAGGGTCCTACGGAGAGGGGACTTATAGATCCTTGATTTAGAGAGGAGTTCAATAGAGAAAGAACTACTACTCGAAGAGAATGCAAAGGAAGAGGAGTTCTGTGGAGAAAGAACTCAGAATCTTAAGGCTTCAGGTCTCAAAAGCGGAGGGTCCTACAGAGAGGACTTGAAGATCTTTGATTTCAGAAATACAAGGACGAAAGTCCTATATAGGAAGAACTGCCACTCGAAGAACACGCCAAGGAAACGAGAGTCCTAATATTGTACGGTTTCTATTTTTCAAGTATTACCTTTTTTTGTAAACTATTTATTTTTCTGGATTGTAACTTTGAATTGATTTTTGTTCTACTTTATTATGGACTATTCATTTATTTACTGCTTTTGTTTAATGATATTTCAGATTCGGTCTTAATTTATAGGCCGAGTTTGAGATGTCACAATATAATAACCTTTTTTTCTTCTCTTTTGAAAGAATAACATAATAGTGCCAACAAGGGTTAGGTGTAATGGCAAGACATATTGTCCTCTCAATAAAAAAATTCAGAGATGACATTATTGGGAAGGAAAACCACAAATTTTGAACATGAATCATAAAATAGATATGTATTTTACCAAAAAAAATATATAATAATAAATAATAATATTTTGTTATCAATTAATAACACAAGGTAAACAAAGTAATAAATAATATATGATACACAAATATAAAACAAGAATATTAGAAAATGTAGCTCTCAACATTCATTTTGTTAAAAAAGTCAAATTTGACCTATCAAATTTAAAAAAATTATTTGTTGACCTCATGTATAAAATAAAATGTCATGTTAACATAAAATACACGTTGCTATAGTCCGGGCTAATTTTACCTTAAAAATATTATGGGTTATTTTGATAAAATACATAAATGTTAAAAGTCAAATTTGTCATTATATCTAAAAGTATTATAATTAAATTAAGGATTATTATCTATACTGACGGTGAAAACTAAAGGTTTCACAAGTGTTTTAATTTTAAGATTTAAAGGTTTAATTTAGCGTGTAGGGTTTAGGAGTTTATGTGTAAGGATTTAGAATTTAAGAATAATGGTTAGAACTTAGGGTTTAGAGGTTAAAGTTTAGTTTTTGAGTAAGGTGAGGATTTAGGTTTTAATCTATAAACCTTAAATTATAACCCTAAATTGTAAATTTCAACCACTATCCCTAAATTAAAAACCCATACACCCTAAACTAAGTCTCTAAACCCTAAAACTAAGGTGCTTGTAAAAAAATTTAGTTTCCACCACCAGTGTATCAAATAATTACCCTTAAACTAATATTATTAGATCATATAAAACGACAATAAATAATTGATAATAAAAAATTATACAATACAAATGTGCCACAAGAGCAAAACACTTCCATAGAGAAAACTAAAAATATCATACAAATACAATACAAATGTGCCACAAGAGCAAAACACTTCCATAGAGAAAACTAAAAATATCATACAAATGTGCATAGAAAAGCAAAACACTTCTATAGAGAATACTAAAGCCGCGACGATCTTTATACAAGCACCAAACGACCATTAAAACGACAAATAAAACAACTACAAATCTAATGAAAAGCATGCTACAAAAGTAGAAAAAACGTGCCATAAGAGCATAAATTTTTATTAAAAGAAAAAAAAATATAAAGAAAAAAATGAGTACTGGCAGTCGATGACCAGCACTACCGCCGCAGGCAAAAGCTAAAGATTGAAAGAAAAAAAAATAGAAAAGTTATGCGGGAAAGAAAGCAAACGGCACTTAAGGTTTTTTTATAAATTAAATTAAATTGATTATAGTAATTTTAAAGTTAAGATTGTAAATTTTATATAACTTATTAAAGGTATTTTTTATTAGTATTATTAATTGCCTCCGCCTGTATGGCTCCTGAAATATGCCTAGAGAGGATCCTCTAGTCCATATAACTTAAAAATTGAATAAAGTTGGTACAATTTTCTGCTTGATTGTATATTTCATCAAGGAAAGATGATTGAAGAAAAGAATACAGTCCTTACCTCCATAAACAAGATACATTTGATGGCAAACCGCAAAAGTTTTGTTTGTTTTCTTCTTTGAGCCTGCCATATACAAAAACCTTGGAGTGGTAAGCAAAATGATACAGAATTATGCTGTACAGCGCCTACTCGACAACTTCAGCATTCATTTTGATGAGCCTGTTTTCTGTTTTTGTGGCCTTTGATGGCTCCTTGGGAACAACAAGTCGTTAATTTGCCTCTCAGCACTATACTCTGAAGTGGCCTGCAAACGGCAATTCAATTGAACAGAGGTGGCATCCAAGAAAAAAAAGAAAGGGATGTGTGTGTATATATATACCAGTGACATACCCGATCATTAAATGTGAATCTTAAGGTTTCAATTTGGGTTCCACAGCAAGCTCTCAGGACAAATCCAAGGGAATCCACACTTATAATAGCCACCTCCTATAATAGATTGCAAAGAAAATGAATCATTTTTATGATCAATAAAAAGTATTAGCTAACCAAAAAAGAAATGATACTAAATACCAAGGCTAGATGGGTTCCTCGTATAGAAACATATAATCCTGCCTTCCAACTTAAATGGTGGAGAGACAGGTATAGGGGGTATATTATAAAAGAGGGTCAACTTATATGCTTCAGAAACTTAAAAATTTCACACAACTTAAAAGAGTATAGTCAAGTCAAACTTGGTAGATGTGGATCAACATCCGGCAGACTTTCACAAGTCTGGTGATTTCATAGACTTTAAATTCTTTCTTTTTACCTCAACTTGAATACCCTTGCATCTCAAACAGAGTGATTTGAGTGCTTGTGTGGTCTTTTCTCCGTCAGCTTTCAAGCGAGATATAATTTTGGCTGCTGAGTGTGCAATAGCATCAGGTTGAGCTTGCTTGAAGTCTTCTAATTCAACATCTGTCTGGAAAGGCAACGGAAATACATTATTATCCTGAAATCTTATACGGATATAAAAAGGATCAAAGGGGGGGGGGGGGGGGGGGGGGGAAGTGAATATTACTCTAATAGCAATAGCAAAGGCAGGTCGAGAAAAGCATATTACTTGCCACATAGTAGTATAATGCAAAAGGAATATAACATGTTGTAATATAGAAAACTTTTAGGCTTTGCTTGGTATGAAGGATGGAAATGTGGAAGGATGGAAAATTTGTTAATCAAATGGTTAAGATTCAAAGTAAGAAAGTGGTTATGAATTTACACCATTTGATTAACAAATTTTCCATGCTTCATACCAAGCAAAGCCTTAATGTTTCCAAAAAGGCAATAGACCCATAAAATCTTGACAAAATCCTGGACTTGGTAGCACTCAAATATTTCCAAAGAATGACCGTTCTATTTCGAAAAGATTTATCAAGCAAACCATATGTTTATAAAAGAATGTCTCTTGATTACTGAGATAAACTATGCACATCGATCATCAGTGTGACTATTCTATCCGAGAAAAACGAGACCATAACAGTTGCTAATATCTCACACATAACATATATGTCCATTCATTAATCAAACCAAATTTACAGGAGAAGAGGAATGAGAACCACCGATACTGAAAGACTTTTACAAACCTGATGTCCATGAGCTGTAATTAGCTGGATTTTAATCATCTCTAATTTGTAAAACGAAGACCTGTTTGATGATATTTCATTTTTCTCCGATTCTTCTGATGTTGAACTATCTCCCGATAATTCTGATTCATTTCCATGACCATTAATTATGCCAAGCTCTTCTGATTTGTCTCCCTCAACTTTCTCAGCCAAACTTGTATCACAGCTACAAGACTGATTGGTAGAGATATGCTTCTGAATTTCAGAATGTTCATCAGTGAAGGCAGGCCTTAGAAGACCTTGGATAGCTAAACCATCTGAAGGTTGTTCCATCCAGTCTATAGGATCATCTGATGCAACCTGCAAAACATAAATTAAGAGTAACCCATTGGGAAAACGTTGTTGGAACAAACCATGAAGAAAATATCTTTTCTTGTAGATATGGATGCAATCACGGGGTAAGGCACTTAAACTCAAACTTCATACATGTTAGTAAATGCTATAGCTATGAACTTGGATTTTACTCCAAGTAGTCTTCCTAACAATGTTTCCAGACTAATTTGCTTTTAGTATCAAACATAAAGTGTCATTACCTCAGTCAATGTCTTGGCAAAGTACATAGGATGGGATGAACGCATTGTCTCCAATTTTGCCCAGTCTCCAAAAGTTCCATCAGAGTCATCTTGATCAGCTTCATCTTCAAAAGCAGCAATCCACTCCTACAAACAAACAAAAATAATATGTGAAAGGAAAAGCTAAATTCATCTTCATATTTGAATAAACTCATGCATAAGTTAATTTGAAAGGAAAAGGGAGAAGAATGGAAAAGGACAAACCTCATCATAATCTTCATCATCATCGCCATCATCACCGTCATCGTCATCATCATCATCATCATCTTCGTCTTCATCTTCAATATCAAAATCTTCATCATCAATTTCCTCAATTCCAAAATCAACTTCTAATGGACCTGATAACTCAATTTCCTTCATGATTTCCGTAGTGTCAAATCCTATAAGGACTTGCTGCATTATATGAACTAAATGAGCTTTATGGAACACAGTAGCAAAAAAGAGGACTCTTTTGTTAACGTTTTTTTATATTGGACAGAAAATCAACTCAAAATGAGGCCCATTTGCAGGTTAGAATGATGCAGTCATTATTATATAGAACATGCAATACATATCTCAAGAATCAGTTATGAATGGGTTACATGGACAAACAACGGCAATGTCAAATTGGAAAAGCGAAAACTGTGGCAAGATCTAAATACCGACTTGAGAGTTGAGACATGCATGCAAGTCATGCATTAGCAAAATTGTTAGAAAGAAAAATATTTCATACCACAAAGTTATTTTCTACAGTAAGACTTCGCAAAATATCTTCATCATTTTTCACATGCAGGTATACATCTGCAAGGCATCAGAGAACTACTTCAATTTTCCAATGGAGGCTGTCAAGCTCAAATACTTGAAACAGGAATAGTCAACTTACTTCCATCTTCATCAGTTGCATAAGGCAAGTCTGGCCACATAATATTTTCATGAACTTCACCATTAATCATCCCTGAAAACATAACTGTTGCTTTACTATTCACCTGAAAATGACATACTACAGCCAACATTAGCCATTTGAAAAGACTGAAAAGCAGGAATAAGAAGCATAAGAGTACATATTCCAAATGTTAACCAAACCAAAATGCATAGAAGAAATCTAATTTACTATTCTTCAACAATAACAAACAGGAATCCAACGTACAAAAAGGTTATTTACATTAAATCCATTCCTATGGAAGTTGATTCCATAATCAACAGTGAACGCAATACCTCAATGATCGTCCTAGAGGTTTCAGCTGCTGTGAGTGTAGCATCAGCACTATTTTTAGACATCGACTCACCCATCTCCTCAAAGGGATGGTAATGGGGACTTCCATTCGGCTTGGCAGGATCAGATGCTGAACCTAAATGCTCTGCTGTTGCTCGAATGTTATTCTTTATCCTTCTTGAAAGGGAAGCACTATTTAGTCTTCGAAATCCATTCCTGCAAACAACTCGTAGACTTTGCTTAGCAAGATGGAAAGCTAATCGAAAAGATGGAGAATTGAAGGAGTAGAAAAGTAGACTTTGCTTAACAATGATGAGCAGCTTGAGCAGCCGGCCAAATGTGCTTCCTCGGCATGGTAGAGTTAAAAAGGAAGGAAAATATATATATAACTTTTAACCCTTAACTTACACCTTTCTCGTTTCCTCTCTTCTTATCATTCCAATTTAGAATAATTTGTTTTTATGCATAAGTATGAAAAATGATCATCTTTTCTATTTTTCTTACTTTTCTTTCATTCCTAACACTTAAAAAATATTTTCTTGCTTCTTTTCCATTCTCCTCTCCATCCTTCCATTTTCTCACTCAACCAAGCACATGCTTAAACCTTAATACTCATAACTATTATTCTTTATCTCCAGACACATTCTACAAAAATACACGAAAAACTATTGAAACCCCCGAAGGAAAAAAGAAAAAAAAACTATTTTTCCCTCATAGGATTAGGTTGCAGTCTAAAAATGAGTTATTAGAGGAAAATTGAAATCACATGAGAGAAAGAAAGGGGGGATTCTAACAAGTAATTACACAAAAGGAAAGGATGAATTAAACTTAGTACCAAGTTACGTTGAAGCTGCCACCGCAAAACAGCCGGCGAGAGGTGACGTGACAACTGGTAACCTCAGTGGAGCTGCACGTAGTACCAGAACCTACTCAAACAGTAAATGCACAACATATACAAAAAAAAAGTTAAGTATCTGTTTGGCAGCGAAGAAAATGCTAGAAAAATATAATAAAAGCTAAACATATCATGTTGTTCGTTGCAACTCAGTTGAGTTGAGCTACTTCATGAACTCAGCTAATTCGAGAAGCCCTAAACAGGATAGAAACTTTATGATTTTCGAAAATGTAAAAGAGGCAAGGTGAAGTATAGGGAGGAGAGTTACGGTGTAAGGCGGAGGAGTAGAAGAAGTTTGCAGCGGCGGGGAATCGGACGGCCGTAGCTGATTCTATCATCATCATCTCAAAAAATACAGAAAAAGAAAATTAGTTGGGTCATATGAAAGAGTGCGCGATCTTTTGTGATGCACAAAGCGTTCGTTCTCCTTCGAATAGCTAACGAGAAGATGAGGTATAAAGGTAGATCTCCTCTGCGGCGAATGAGATTTTGTATATTACTGCAATCGTACACGTGGGAATATTTAATTGGACACTCAATTTATATAATTTTTTCCTGAGATAGGAAAAGACAAATAAGCCCTCAGGAACTTAAATGACACCTTGTTTGGATATCCAGAAAATCAGAAGAAAAAAGAAAAATTGGAACAAGGGAGAAAAATATCTTCTATATCTACGGACATTGAAGCCATCTCCTGGGACTCAAACATTGAAATCTGCTGTCTCTTAAACCCTCGAACTCTCAAGCCGGTAAGCCTCTGCCAGTTTCCGTCTCTTTTTTGTTAGCTTTTTCGAAACAAGAAAGTTGCTTTGTTAACGGTAACTAATGCTATCAGAATTAATCAGTATTTCTTCTTTTTCTTTCTGGTCTTGCATTATGCCAGGATGCTTTGTTGTAGATATGCTCTGCCACTTATTACTAAAAGATTGGAATCAGTTAAAATAACCCAGAGACCTAGGAGTACTGTGGTATGTTTTCAATTCAACCTTCAGTATTATATGAAAGGTGTATGAAATGTGATTTAAAAAAAATTAATGATTTTCAGGTATGCGCTGCTAAAGGACCAAGACCTCGATATCCCCGGGTATGGAAATCAAGGAAGAGAATTGGGACTGTCTCAAAATCAGCAAAGCTTGTTGCCTGTGTAAGTTCTTTGCTTTTACTAGCTTAACTTTTACAAGTTAAATATTAGCAAAACAGATATCCTCCTAGCTAGTTTGTTCCTGATTCTGAATTGAGTGAGTTAAGCTGAGTTTTACATGGTAGAGTGAACTCCTGCGTGTAATGATCGATGTAAATTCGATTCTTTCTATGTTGATGTTGAGATAGTAGTCATCTATTATTGGCCATGGTTATTTAGGTAAAGCAACTGTCAAATGTCAAGGAGGAGGTTTACGGGGCTCTCGACTCCTTTATTGCGTGGGAGCTAGAGTTCCCTCTAATTATAGTGAAGAAAGCATTGAAGATCCTTCAGAATGAACAAGAGTGGAAGAGAATAATTCAGGTAACTACCTGTCATTTCAGTTTTTTCTTTTTTTGATTTCTCTTTAATTTTGTCTTTTCTTTTGGCTTTCTACATTTAAAAGAGCTAAGTCTAGGGAAGTGCACTTGCACTTGCAGGTGATAAAGTGGATGCTAAGCAAAGGTCAAGGAAGAACGATGGGAACTTATTTCACCTTACTGAATGCTTTAGCAGAGGATGGGAGACTGGAAGAGGCTGAAGAGCTGTGGACCAAACTGTTTTCTGATAATTTAGAAAGCACCCCGCGTATTTTCTTTGATAAAATGATTTCGATTTATTACCACAAGGACATGCACGAGAAGATGTTTGAGGTATTGTATTCTCATCTCATTCAAGACTCTTATTACCGGTGACGGAGCTAGGATCAATAATTGACAGGGGCTGGATCGCTCTACATCAAAAGAATAAGGATCTATTAAGTATTTAAATATAAAAATTGGAAGGGTCAAAGGCCTTATTTCACTAATATTTAAACTAAAAAGACCTAAAATGTCATTACAATGGTGTGCTTTATCATAATTTGAATGTATAGGTTGTGCATTTCTTCTATCTTCCATTGATTTCTCCGAGTAAGCAATTTACTGCATCTAATTCTGATCCCAAGTCTGGTTTTATATTCCCTTAAACTCCATGTAGCAGAGTTGAGATGGTTAGTCAAAACTGAAAATAATGTGGTATTGGAACACCTTAGGCTATAAACTCCTGTACACCAGTAACTTCAAATCTGTCACCATCATGTTTTGGTGCTTTTCTTTGTCAATACGATGCATAACAGTCTTCAGTTCCTCGTGTTTTAAATCTTCTATTGACCTAAAATGATGATCAGTTTGGTTTTAGGTACTAGCTAATATACATTTATTATTTCTGAATTAGTTTAGGCTCCATTTGGGTGGTGCTTTTACTTTATGCTATTTCTGTTGTTGTCAGTTCTTTTTTATTTTTTTGCTTCCAACTTTCTATTGGAAAGAACAAAAAGAAAAGGCATCAAACAAACAGAGCCTTAGTAATTTAAGTTTTTAAATATGTTATGACCCCATGACTGAGTGATGGATGTCCTAGCTTCTCCACGCCTACTAATTTAACCACACAATACTTTTACAGGTATTTGCAGACATGGAAGAGCTTGGTGTAAAACCAAGTATATCAGTTGTTTCAATGGTTGGAAATGTCTTCCAAAAGTTGGGCATGTTGGACAAGTATGACAAATTAAAGAAGAAATATCCACCGCCGAAATGGGAATATCGGTACATCAAAGGAAAGCGTGTCAGAATCCAAGTAAAGCAGCTACAGGAATTTGATAAAACTGCCAAAGGCATCACTGAGGACGAGGAAACTGAAGAGAATTCGAGTTTAGAGCATGAGGAAGCGGAAACAAGTTCAAATAAAGTAAAGCAGCTACAAGAATATGATAAAGTTGCCAAAGGTGTCACTGAGGACATTGAAGCTAAAAAGAATTCGAGTTTAGAGCTTGAGGAAGGAAGCTCAAATAAAGTAAAACAGCTACAGAAATTTGATGAAGTTATCAAAGGTGTCACTGAGGACAAGGAAACTGAAAAGAATTCGAGTTTAAAGCATGAGGAAGCTGAAGCAAGTTCAAATACATTCACTGCTGAAGCTAATATATAACTTCTTGATTGATTGATTGATTGATTGATAGTCTTATATCCAGCAAGCCTTGACCTTGATAGTTAAGTGCAATATACTCAATCTCAGCAGCAAGTTAAGGAAAGCTATATGACAAGGATGAACAACCCTTTCTCATGTCATATTATTATGTATCAGCACTATCCGTATCAGGCTAGGTTTGGTCCGGGCTTCATGTAAACATAAGCAAGCTGTAGGATGGTAAGAATTCTTTCTTCCTTTTCTCATACAGAACTAAAAAATCATTTAATGAAGTTGATGATTGAATTCGAGATACATAGTTGTGAATTGTGACTTAGCTACTTGTTGGTTATTCATGGTTGATATGGAGTCTTAGTTTCCTTGATACATAAATTTATTTGGAGGGTGAGATAAAAGATTATTGTAATGTGTTGAGAGTTTAGTGGAGCCTTTTGCTTTAAGGGCAAGGGGAGGATGTGTGATGCTCTTATTTGTGGTCAAATCTTGGTTGCATTTGTATCTCAATAATTGTGATTTAAAATGGGACATTAACATGATTAAATCCAATTATAGGTGATCAGAAATTGTTCTCATAGAACTTTTTATGACAAAAAATGTGGAACCCTGATTATAAGTTAGTATTGTGATTTGAGCTATGAACTAGTGATCTAAGTAAAATAATTCTCTTTTTTTATGGACAGAATCAGTAGCCTTAGTACATTGATATTATTGTGACTGAGACTTCTACGGAAGGGATTGTAGAATCACTCGTGGTGCATGGTGAAAAGTTTGAAAAGTTAAATGGAAAAAGCTTCCAGTGGTGGTTGTTGTTCTGTTTGACCACTTTAAACTTGCTAAGTTCTCAACTAAAGCTCTGTGGAATTTAATCTGATGCCATAAGCATTGTTTTTTTTTTTTGATGTATCGAAGTGGATGATGAACAACTCTGTACAGGGTGGTAAAACTAGACTTGACGCGGAAAAAAAATTGAATTATTCAACTAGATGCGAAAATACTCGACTCGTCTGGACTCAACTCATAATTTCATAAACTTGAGTCAACTTAAAAAAATTCAAATAAAGTTTAAGTTATAAAATAGAAATTCAAATAATTCGAAATCTCGAATTTTTTTGTAATTAATATATCAGTTTTGAAGTTTGAGCCAAGTATCTAAATTTTGCCTTATATATATGTTACATATGAAAAATATATATGAAGAAATATATATATATATATTGTATATGGTTATAGAAAACCATTTAAATTGGAACTATATAGTATCATAATATTATAAATGTTTACAATTAAATTTGAACAGATACTAGCTCATCCCCTTGTGTCCTGGTGGCAAAGGTAGATGTTTATCATCCTTTGGGACCCGGGTTCGAGCACCAGTTATGCCATGCTGTGTGTGCTGTCTTTGAAAAGACTAAGAAAGTTGAACAGATGCTACCCTTGCATCGCACCAGCATATTCAAAAAAAAAATTTGAACAGATACTCGAACAACTCGACTCGAAAAAAATTTAAATAATGTTTGAGTTATAAAACATGACTCTTCTAACCCTGAGTTTTGGCATGTTAAAAAATGAGCTAAGTACTATGGAGGGTAGAACTTGTGACCATAGCTGCATTATCCCACGCCTTAACCATTTGAGCTAAGTACTCATATCTATCAAGTATTAGGAGGGAAAACACCTTAAAGTAAAAATATGAGGTTCTGACCCAAATTAAATATATCAAACTGACCTTTCAGCTACCCCTTATTTTTTGTATCCTGCTTCGAGAGTCAAATTAGAGAAAGAGATTCCAGACTCTTCCTTTACAAGCCAACTTGTGCTCACCGTCCGATCTCCCACACCGCACCATCGTGGCTGTCACCGTCATCGTCAATGACATCGTCGTTGCACGCCGAACACGCCCATAGCCTTCACTCGCAGCGTAGTAGCGTCGGTTATCGTGAAATCCTAGTTGAACGCCCGGCGAAAAACCCTTCGGCTTTTTACCTTTTCTGGCAGCCTTCCCCGTCCTTTCGAGACGCCAGCACCGTTGTTGTCATCCCCAGGCCGAGGCGAACAAAACCTTGGTCGCCAATCGTTAGTCAGACGTTGTTTAAGGCCCCGTCGGAGTTACGAGTTTTTTGACGACTTCAAATCGTTTTGGGTAAGTTCTAGTCATATTTCGGTCTGTTTGGTGAAGTTTTAGGTGTAGTATGATTCGGGGTTTAACACTCGTTTGATTTTTGGCAGAATCATCACGAAAATGGCATCTCTGGTGGCTTTCCCGGCGGCCGTCCAGTGAACTGAAACCTAGGGTAAGTGGACCGGTTTAATTACAGTCTGAGAATTTGAACCGGTTTGAGGCCAAAGTCGAACCGAGCCCAAAGCACGACCCGTTGACCCAGCCCATATGCCTGATCCGAAAACCCGACCCGAGTCGGCCTGAGTTAACTCGTCTGAGTCAGCCGAGTCAACTCGTCCGAGTCAGCCCGAGTCAACTCATTTGACCCTTACCAGTTGACTGCTGATGCCATCGTTGACTCTGACCCGTTGACCATTGACCTGTTGACGTCAGTGTAGACCTGTTGACATTAGTGTTGACTTTGACCGTTGACCAAAAAGTCAACTTTTCCGAAAACTCTCGTTTTATGTTTTTCGACGTCTTGAGTCCGTTTTTGAAGCCCGTTTCGCAAAATGACCCGAAAGCCTCTGAATCTGACCTTGAACCAGAACTTGAATATGTATTTAATTATCTAGTTAAGAGCGTTATGAATAAGGTTTGATCTTGGATTTTGTGTAATTGAAGGTAATCGCAGTTTCTTGAATACGAGATGTTGAGGGATGTCAAATTTGGGTTCAAGAGAGTTCGAATATCGTTCAAGAGACGACTGTTATAGCAAGGATTCAAGGTAATACATTACTACCTTCTGCATGCTTCCAAAACTTGTCGGTATTCAGTTAATGCTTGCACGACCATGATTGAGCATGTGATTAATTCTACTGTTGTCAATCAATTAAGAAATAAGAATATTAATGGCCAAGACAAATATTTGAATAAGAGGTTTGATAAATCAAAAGGACTTTCCGAGTTCAGTAAATGATTAATAAAAACGGTTGTTCTCTAAGTCTGATTATTTTAGCTGATGAATTATGAAAATGCCCTCGATGTATGAAAATGATTAAAATACCCCTATTGATGAAAGTGGTCTAAGAATCTACACTAGATCCGGTAAAACAACTGAACCTTCTGAAAATCTTGGAGTTTGCTTGGGAAGTTATAGTAGCGAGGCTTCACCTTTGAGAGTGTAAGTTTGCTCAGATTCTTTTGAGATTGAATAATCTCTGATGACATTCGCGAGAAAATAATTGTATGTTTGGATTAGTCAAAGTTGTGTAAATTACTGAATTGATTGAAATGACTGAAATGTTTGGAAATATTGATAAGGCTGAATCGATCAGAATATCCATAATGACTAAAAAGGAATAATCTATCCTCGGCACAAATTGTCCAATTGATCAAAATGATGGATTTACCCCCGAGAACTTTAATGAATGAATAGTTGGAAGAACCGAAAGGCTCAAAATAATTGAAACACCGTCGGACATAGAGGTGACTGAAATACCTCTAAGACTTGGATTAAGGAATATCAATAAAGTCAATCAAATGCAATAGCTCTGAAAATGGTAATGCGCGACCCTTGTGGTTGGTCATTCCGGGAACTATTTGTGATGTTAGAAGAATACTATATAAAGGCATGTTCAAGTTATTTGGAGAAGATACCTAGGTCTATGGTAAGAACAACTTGTTCTTCGTGTGTATTCGATGTTATGGATCGAGTTCAAATGCATTACACATGTCCGATTACTTGGGAAAATACCATTTCAATACTTGCTCGATTTCTCGTTGTATGTTCAGTGGTTGCTTGGCGAAGACGAGCTTTTGTTATACAATGTAGTCAGTTTTGAGAAGTGGGTACTTACGGTGTATTGATTCGGTTAAATAATAAACCTTGTGTGATGGGTTGCAATTAGTTCAAAGGGACTCAGAAACCTGATAAGTAACCAGAACTTCTGAACTCCGTGCGTTACTACTTTTACCCGATAGTCTAATTACCAAATTACTCATGAAGGTTGAAATGACCCAAATGCCCTCATAAACTTAAATAATTAGATCACTCTTGATACTTATGAAATCTCAATGTTCTCGATGTGTCAAGTTCCGAATGTTGGTTTGAGCTGTTAGTACCGAGCTCTCTCGCTTAGGGACCTCGTCCTGAAATCAATCAAAAATTTGTCAAATGTCATCTTCTGATATCTATCAAGTACCCTTGAGAAATGAATTGGGCCATAAAGCGCGTACTATGTATCTGTAAAAATTCTCTATCCTAAACCAAGATCATCTGCTTAAAATTAAAAGTATGACATTGTTATTCGAAAAGAAAGCAATTCTCTTATTTCTATCCTCTGATATGAAAATATATCTGATATATGACATTGAATACGAAATAATAATAAAATAAATTTGACATTTGTCTTCCAGTATAAAAAATAGATCTGATATATATTTTCTATAACATTATCTTCTGAATATAAACTGAAATCATCTGGGTATATTATCTGGGTATGAATGAAGATCTGTAGGCTCAGCGCTGGTAAGTCCTTATGGACATAAGCTCATACACCCAATGGGCCTAGGGTAAGTCTTTATGGACCTAAGGCATTCCCTTAGGTAGGCTTCTACGCCTCAGGCCTAGGGTAAGACCTTTTGTATGCAGTTCAGGGGGAATTGCATTTTTGGAGTTCGGTTAAAGGGTAGTTAAGTAAATTAATAAACTTTCTGACCCCTTCTGAAACATACCCTACTAAATTAATGTATCAAAGTTGAACTCTCAGTAAATTACAATTCATGCTTAATGAACCACTCTGAACTCCTTGATTCAACTTCTAAAATCTGAATCTCTTGAATCTCCGGCTTTAGACTCATCTTTCAAGGCTCGGGTGATCAAATAAAGAACAACTATGTTACCTTCTGATATAATGCTCCACGAAAATATCAAATCTTAAATCGAGCTTATCGTTGCCCAGTTCTTCACGATAGTGTAAAGCTTGCTATATACCTTGTGCTTGTAGCATCTCATGGTAGTTTGTATTACTGAGCTTTCCAGAGGTCACGTTGTTTTTACCATCACAGGTTAAAAAATCGACCATGTTACAGCTATCAATGTCGGTATGGGAGTTTATTTGGGTTTGCTTGCGGAGTACAGCACATGTGTAATTAGGGGGCATGTATGTCACGTTTTGTTTCGAGTATGAAACTTGTATTAACAACTTTTATCACAGTTTTGTTTCATTGCCTGAGTGTTTTCTGAAATTGTATTTTAATTCAAAACTTGATTTATGATTTTAATCGGTTTACCAATTTATTTACTTGAAATTTTAACGTGGGTCGCTCTAGTGACCCTAATGTGACTTTCTAGGATCTGTGCTAACGCATAAGCAGGTCTAGGGGGTTACAGTACTTGACATTGAAAAAGTCATTATGAAGATGACATGTGAGAAACTTCTCAATTGCAACAATGATTTCTATGTACTTGATTACATTAAGAAACGTTTTACCAAAAACGTTAACGTTAATATGACATTTCTTTTGACTTACTTGATATCTATGAAGTATTAGAGTCAAAGAAATATGAATGAGTACATTATGAAAATGTTCATTATTGCTTCAAAATTTAAAGCACATAAGATCAAGCTTCTTGACAATTGTTTGTTCTTATAATTTTAGTACCGCTTCATTTATAGTTTTACCGCTTCAAAATTAGTTATAACTATAAAAAAATGAGAAATAGGCTCTAACTAAGTTCATTTCTTATTGTATGAGAGGAAGATAAGTTGAAGTATTATAACTGCAAAAGTAATCGTTTAGTTAGTGCCTCTAAGAATAAGGGCGATAAAAGAAAATATTAGTATAAAATTGTTAAAGGTCCAACTCGAAAAAAACAACAACAATAAGATACAAAATATTAATTCTTTTGTAACAAGTTAGGACACATATGAAAAAAATAAACTTCAAAAAATGGATAACTACTCTCATTATTTTTTAGTGATCTATGAGCTATAAGTTTTATGATATAACAATGTTGAGTTTGGAGGGAGAAATAAGTTTAGATGTATTGCTTTTGAGGAGGAATTGGATTATTATTTAATTCATACTATTAACTTTGACTATGTTTAAGTTTTCACAACTATCATTGATCAAGAAGTGAATCAAGAACCTCAACAATACAATGTTGAACAACTCATATTGAAGATAAGGTAAGTGTTTCAAAAGAAAAAACCCAACAACCTAAAAAAACAAGTGACATTAAAGAGATTCACGAGAGAAAAGAGAAATACTATTTAATATTATTTTATTATATTTTTTCAAGAAAATAAGGATAACAATAAAATAGTAAAATACTCGATCATTCTTTTCATCAAAACATAAAAAGTTATAACTCTTAAAAGTGGATTGATGTTATACAAAAAGAGTATAATTTTATGCAAAATAATAAAGTTTTGGAATTTGTCTCATTATCCGAAGTTGTAAAACCAACTAGTTATAAATGGACATTTAGAACAAAAATCGATGCAAATGGTAATGTGGATAAGTCTTGTATCTAAAGAATATACTCTAAAAAAGAAAGCAATGATTTTTGTAGACTTTCTTTCCAGTTTCTAGAGGTGTTCAGTCGGCTGGTTCGGTTAACCGGCCGAACCGAACTATCTAAAATTTATTAATTAATTTTTTTCTTTTAACCATTAATCGAACCAAATTTTTTTCAATTTTTTTAATCAAACCGAAAAAAGTTCAGTTAATTCAGTCGGTTTTTAAATTAATCAAAATTTGTTATAAAATTTTGGGTAAATTACACAAATGATCACTAAATTATACTAAAATGATCTTTTTAGTTAGTAAACTTTCAGAAGTAACAAAACAATCATTAAACTTATCAAAATATTACAAAATGGTCAATGACTCATTGCACATTATAAATTATTGATAAACTTTGAAAAGTTTATTGACCATTTTGTAAAATTCAATAAATTTAATGATCATTTTGTGATAATTTGGTAAATTTTAATGACCTTTTGTAATATATAAAAAATTAATGATCATTTTATAGCTTTTAAAAGTTCAGTGACCAATAACAAATATATGTAATATACATAATATTTAATATATAATAATTTCAATTAATTTGGTTAATTCGTTTAACCAACCGATTTCAAACCGAATTAACCAATAACCGAAATCTGAAGAAAAAAATCTTAACCGTTAAGTGATTATACTTAAAATTAACTGACCAATTAACCGAAAAAGCTTCAGTTTAGTTAGTTAATTCGATTAAAACCGAAGTATAAACACCCATACTAGTTTTATAGAAAGAATCTTATAGAACAATCATGACACATGTTACTCATGTTAATATTTAGTTACATAAAATGGATGTTAAGAATGTATTATTCTTTCATGAAAAAATTGATGAAACAATTTATATGGTGCAATCAGAAAATTTGTGTCTATTGATACAAAGTTAGTGATATGCAAATTAAGAAAATTCATCTATGATCTTAAGTAGGCCTCGTAAATGGTATCATAAGTTTCACCAAGTAATTATTTTGTCTCAATTTTGAGATGAATTTGATTGATGATACTATAAGTTCAGTGAGCATAAATCAAGTAATACTCATATTCTAAAGAAAACAAATTTAGTTTTACTCAATGTCTTAAAAGTAACCTTAAAATTTAAAACATACAAAAAATTCTATATGCATAAACTATTGAGAATCTAATTTATGCTAAGCATGTATGCGTTCGGATATTACGTACAATGTTGGAATGTTACACAGATATTTAAACAATACTATTATGGGCCGTTGGATAGCAGACAAGAGGGTTATAAGATATCTTTAGAGAACAAAATTTGTACGCTCACATATCGAAGTTCTGATAAGTTAGAGAATATCAAGTTTGCAAGCTTCAATTCTATTAAAATATTAATCTAAAAGAATTTTGTCACATGGGGCGCTAATTATGGATTGGATAAAAAAATCGCTTTAATTATTTTGTGACAATAATTATCCATTCATTTATTCTATAAACATTAGGAACACTTCAAAATTGAAGCACATAAATATTAAGCTCTTAGTTGTTAAAGAAAATTCACAGTGGTTGTGTGTTTATAGAGCATGTTGGTACAAATTCTAAAATTACACGCTTATTAAAAAATTAACATATTAGGTCTTTCATGAGCACCCTACTCATTTTTGTAGTAATATTATTTAAGGATATTTAGTTTTAGTATGAGTTTGTAATTTAAAAAAAAATACTCATTCGTTTTAAACACAATTATAGTTACTTTAGTTTAAAGATATTTTAAGATTATTTTTGTAGAAACGAAGTTCTTTTTGGTTTATGCACACTCTGCTTTTAGTAAAGTTTGATATCACTAAAGATTATGAGGAAACTTGGAAATAAACATGTTTAGTTCACATTTCATATAATTTTTTTCTGCTACGCACCCATGATTGATCTATGTCGTTTGACTATATTTATATATGTGATCATTGATGGGTCTAGTCATGATTTATATGAAAAATACTACTTTAATCCTATATAGATATAGTTGATGGATGGAATTATTATAGAATACTTATTATATGGTAGCAAATTCTGAGTTCATAAGGTTGTACATTTGTGAGGGAACATATGTTGCCCAAGTAGAAGATAATGCTATTATAAAGTATGACACAAAATTAAGTGACCAATTATGTTAGGCATGTCATGGGTATTAAAGTGTTGAAAATAAAAGTGTAGATACCCTAAGATATATTTATAATTTGATGAGAGACAAAATTATAAATACCTAATAGTTGATTTAATATTCACTTTATATGAAGAGGTAGTGGTCCCCAAGAAAATAGGTTAACTGTTTTTCTCTCTTTTACCGTAGAGAGTTTTATGTCAAGAGAAAACTCATCTTCTTGGAAACCAATATCAAATATTCAAACTTTCAACATCAAGATTCTAGATTATCAATTTATAAATATATTCAAGTACACTTTCGTATTCAGTTTATTGTTCTTAATTATTTGACATTATAGATCTTAGATTAGATTTTATATCATATTATGGCTTGGTTCTAATAATTTAAACGCAAACTTAATAAAAAGAAAATTAGATAAAGTTCTATTTATCAACTTGGCTAACTATATAGATAAATCAAGTTAAACAAATAAAAGTTTACTTTGTTGGAAAAATTCGATAATTTTGGAGCTTTAAATGAAAATTTGATCCAAATTTTGTTGAGGAAAATGTGGAACCAATTGTTGGTTCGTAAATGTGCAGGCATACACGACGTGGGTAACGAAAATGTCTGAATCGGTCTGGTCCTCTGTGGGCCTGCGGATATTTTAACCCAAATTTGAAATAATTGTTCCTCAAATAAGAGCATATATTTTCTAAATTCTGTTTTGGAATTACAAGGTAAATATTAAAGTTTCCTTTAATTCAGACAGTAATATTGGAAGATGCTCATTAATTTTTAAAATCATAAATGCTCTAGGTTTGACACAACTTAAAACACAGAGAAATTTCTATTATTTTGCTCTGTGATTTCAAAAGTAGTTTTTGGCGATAGGAAAAGGTGAGGTTATAGTTCGTGATCTTTGTAGTTGTGCTACTGTAGCTGATTATCTAGTTGTTGTATCCTGGGAAACAGACGACCAAAAATCTCAAGCACCAAGAAGTGGCCGAAAATTTATTTTAAGGAACTGTGTAGTTACAGGTCTCAACTCGTTTTCAATCAGTTTAGTTTTAGATATATTATATCTATACTTTTTGTTCTGTTCGTTCAATATTTTAATATAATACTTATATTTTATTGATTTATTATTTCTTGGATTAACGATTTTCTAACATGCTTTATATATGATAAAAGAAAATGATACAAAATATCAAAAGTTGGCACATATTCTCGAGTGGAATATATGAACCCAATCCATTTTCATTTGTTTCGTAGGATCAATCTTTCAGCTTCTCTCTGCACTGAAATAATACCAATCTTATCTGAAGGTGGGAAAAGAGACTCAACCTGAAAAGATACAACCATATCATGGTGGGATGAAATATTTTCTAACAAATCAATCGCATAAAACATCAATGGGTAGTTTTAGGAAACAGCAGGTATTTAAGGTTAAATATCGATGAACCTGATGACCGAGTAAATATTTTGTACAAAGTTTGTTATAAATTATGTGCATAGTTTGTTACCACTTTGTAAGAAAAAAAAGTTTGTACCGAATTTCTTACTAAAAGTTACCAAAGACCAACAAGGCTCAGTCTTGTAAGAAATTTTGTACATACCTTATTTGGTACAAATGTACATAATTTCTTACAAGTTATGTAAGGATTTTTGTATGTACCGAACTTACTACAAAATGTACATAGTTTGTTACCACTTTGTAATAAAAATTAAGGTTTGCACTGAATTTCTTACCAAATGTTGTCAAAGACCAAAAGGGCTCATGGTCTTGTAAGGATTTTTGTACATACCCTTTTTGTTACAATAAAACATATTTTTTACAACTTCTGTAAGGATTTTTGTATGTACCGAACTTATTACCAAAATGTACACAGTTTGTTACCACTTTGTAATAAAATAAGGTTTGTACCGAGTTTCTTACCAAAGGTTTCCAAAGACCAAAGGGCTGATGGTCTTGTAAGGATTTTTGTACATACCGTATTTGTTACAATAAAACATAATTTCTTACACATTATGTAAGGATTTTTGTTGTACCGAACTTATTGCGAAAATATACACAGTTTGTTACCACTTTGTAATAAAATAAGGTTTGTACCGAATTTCTTACCAAAAGTTGCCAAAGACCAAAAGGGCTCATGGTCTTGTAAGGATTTTTGTACATACCCTATTTGTTACAATAAAACATAATTTTTTACAACTTTTGTAAGGATTTTGTATGTACCGAACTTATTACAAAAATGTACACAGTTTGTTACCACTTTGTAATACAATAAGGTTTGTACCGAATTTCTTACCAAAGGTTTCCAAAGACCAAAAGGGATAATTGTCTTGCAAGGATTTTTGTACATATCATATTTGTTACAGTAAAACATAATTTCTTACAAGTTATGTAAGGATTTTTGTATGTACCGAACTTATTAACAAAATGTACACAGTTTATTACCACTTTGTAATAAAATAAGGTTTGTACCGAATTTCTTATCAAAGGTTGCCAAAGACCAAAAGGGTTCATGGTCTTGTAAGGATTTTTGTACATACCCTATTTGTTATAATAAAACATAATTTCTTACAACTTCAGTAAGGATTTTTGTATGTACCGAACTTATTGCCAAAATGTACACAATTTGTTACCACTTTGTAATAAAATAAGGTTTGTACCGAATTTATTCTTACCAAAGGTTTCTAAAGACCAAAAGGGATGATGGTCTTGTAAGGATTTTTGTACATATCGTATTTGTTACAGTAAAACATAATTTCTTACAAGTTATGTAAGGATTTTTGTATGTACCGAACTTATTACCAAAATGTACACAGTTTGTTACCACTTTGTAATAAAATAAGGTTTGTACCGAATTTCTTACCAAAGGTTTCTAAAGACCAAAAAGGTTTATGGTCTTGTAATGATTTGGTACATACCCTATTTGTTACAATAAAACATAATTTCTTACAACTTATGTAAGGATTTTTGTATGTACCAAACTTATTACCAAAATCTACATAGTTTGTTGCCACTTTGTAATAAAATAAGATTTGTACTGAATTTCTTACCAAAGGTTTCCAAAATCTAAAAGGGCTCATGGTCTTGTAAGGAATTTTGTACATACTGTATTTGTTACAATAAAACATAATTTTTTACAACTTCTGTAAAGATTTTTGTATGTACCGAAATTATTACCAAAATGTACACAGTTTATTACCACTTTGTAATAAAATAAAGTTTGTACCGAATTTCTTACTAAAAATTTCCAAAGACTAAAAAAGTTATTGGTCTTATAAGAATTTTTGTACATACTATATTTATTACAGTAAAACATAATATACCAAAGGGTTCTTAGTAGAGTTTGGAAATGGGATCACTAAATCAAACATTACTTCATAGTCCATATCTTCAAGGAGCAAGAAGATGGGGTTTAAGGCTTTAAGGCAAATTGTCAAAACTCAAAACCTAGTACACAAGGAGGGCACATACATGTTAAGCTCACTGTCAAAATAGATTTGCCGCACAATTCAACTATGCAATCATTTCGGTTTATATAATATCTTCTTATTTAAGGATAAAGGAGGTTTGGATAGTTTAGTCGTTGAGAGACATATAGGTTTTATCATGAAACTCTCACATGGAAATGGAAATATTCAAAAACCAAACATCTCCAACATCGACAAGTTTCGAGCCAAACCTAAATTTCTAACTGATGTATTAATAATGTAATAAACCAACATGAAGAGAAAAAAAAGTACCAGCTGTACTGAACCAAAAAGAAAATGGTTTGTAACATTGTATTTTTAGATGGTCATCAAAAAGTCCGACAAAACCACATCCAAGAAGGTCAAAAACCCCAAGTTATGAGACTCTAATCTTAGCATTTTCACCTCAAAGAAACAGCTGCACTGAACCATGAGAGGAAAATATCAAAACGAGATATAACTTAGATACTGTTGAATAAGCCTTTAGCACAAAAGATGGTTAAAGATGCTATTTTCACTCTGCACACTAATCATAAGACGAAGAGACAAAGACCCCTTTAATTAAAAGCTCACAGTCATATATATACATACGACTTTATTTTCTTCTTTGTAACTGCAGTGCCAGATCTAGAAATCTTTTTAACTTTTATGGATTGACACAAGTTAAAATATTTTAATGATGGACACAAGTTATAAAATATTAAAATATTTTTAATTGTTTAATTTTTTTTAAAATATTATATAAATTTTCAAATTATTTAAATTTTAAAATTCAAGGAATTGAATTCAAATAATGATTCTAGTGGTAAAAGATGGCATGTCTCCTATGATCCAAAATCAAACAACATTGTCTATAAAATGTGCTATGAATTATATTTAAGGCTAAAAATAAAACGGAAACTAATGCTAAAAAAAATTATAGTTATACTAATATTGAAGGGGAGCTTGTAACGCTTCAGAAGTCTTAACCTAAATACAAACTCAAGCGTAAGAAGACAATAGCAGCCACCGGTTCTCATGAAAGATCATTAATGTAACTAATAAAAGTCTGAATCCAACTTGAACATATTGAGTGATTCCAATTGTAAAAGATGATGTATTTCATTCAAATGACCCGAGTTCGAACATTATATATGTACAGTGTGTGTGCGTCATTAAAAAGTTAAAAAATTAAACATATATTATTATGTAATCACACCGGCATATTAAGAAAAAGAGTTTAAATCCAACTTTCGACTCACATTCAATTTGATCTTCTTAAGTAGAAAGTCGGTAAAATCGTTATTATTTATTAAGAAATTAGTTATTCAGATTTTTCATTTTATAAAATTACTTTAATAAGCAATTTTTTTACGAGCAATGATGTCTTGATTTTATTAGAATGGATGGGGCCTTGAAATCTTGAATGCCTAAGTTCGAGTCATATATTATATTAGTTTTTGAGATTTTGATGGCCTAAAAGTAAATCTAAAAATTAAATCTTTAACAACTAATATCAAAAAGGAAAATTTTATAACGTTCGACGAACACCGCTGAGTACACCACTAACGATGAACACCGCTGAACACCATTAAAATAATTAATAAAGATTAAAAATCTTAAAGACTAAATATATAATTATAAATTATTTAAAATAAAATATTAATTAAATTATTTTTCATATATATATTTTTTGTTAATCTTTTTTTAATAATTGGATCAAATACCAACCACTAACCCAAAACCCTAAACATTAAATTAACATCATCTCGCACTAAATCTGAAAACATGCAACTAAGATTGAATCGAAAACCTTAATAATAATTATAAGCAACTCGGTCAAGATAGCTCCTTCTTGAGAAATGTATTCCTTTTTGCTTATATTTCTCAAATAATTTAATACTCCAACTGGGAACACGAATTTGATCATTTGGATTTGGATTTCATTTTATATGTAAATGATAAGAATGAAATGCATATTCGGTCTAGTATATAGATGAAATGTTAAAAAAATAAACAGTAAATCTTAAACCTAATATTTAAATTTAGAGTTTATGGTTTAGTGTTTTGGATTTAGAATTTAGAGTTTTAGTATTTTATGTTTAGGTTTTAGGTTTATGGCTTAGGGCTTAGGGCTTAGGGCTTAGGGTTTATGGTTTTTATTTTTTGAATCGACTAAGGTTGATATTTGATTTAATTGTTTTTAAAAAAATTAAAAAATTGTATATATATTGAAAATAATTTAATATTATATTTTAAATAATTTATAATTATATGTTGACTCCTTTAGATTTTTAATCATTATTAATTAATTTAATGGTGTTCGACGATATTCATCGTTAGTGGTATTCAGCGGTGCTCGTCGAACGTGGTAGACTCATCCTATTAAAAAAAATTTAAAGGTAAGCTCATAAAAATAAATTATGTTAGAAAAATTGGATCCCTAATAAAAAGTATTAAAAAAATAATTGAAAATAAACCTCTAATGATAAGTATTAAAAAATTGGACCTATAATAACAAGTATTAGAGAAAAAATTAAAAATATGCCATTAAAAATAAATATCGAAAAAACTAAGTCATTAATAACTAGTATTAGAAAAAAAATTAAAAATAAACTTCTGATAATAAGTACTAGAAAAAAAAAATAGACTCTTAATAATAAGTACTAAAAAAAAGTTGGGCCCCTAAGAATATAATAGAAGAAGAAAAATTAAACCCCTAATAATAAGTATTAAAAAAATAATTTTAAAAATAGACTCTTAATCATAATTCATAGATGTTGAGAAAAGTTGGACAACCAAAGTAAGTATTGAAAAAGAAATTGAACATCTAATAATAAATATTGAAAAAGAAGTCACTTAATAAAAAGTATCAGAAAATAATTCAACCTTTATAATAAGTACTAGAAAAATACATGTGCCCCTCATATCCAAGACCGACGACGAGTCTGGTCCTATCATGTCTAAAAATTTAAATTTAATCTAGTATTATTTATAATATTAAATTTAAATATATTATAATGTTATAAATTTAAGGGTAATGTATTTAAATGGTCACTAAACTATTCTCGAAAAAATAAAATAGTAACTAAACTTTTAAATATTACAAAATAATAATTAAATTTTATGTTTTGTTATAAAATGATCAATGTGTCTTTAACTTATGTTAAAGAGGTGATATGGTTGTTAAATTTTTTTGTATAATAGCACATTTAGTCTTCCATAGTTACACATTCAATTAATTTAGTCATATTTCAAGAAAATTAAAAAAATTTAACCCACAATTTGTATACATTATTAGAAGTATAATAATAATAATAATAATAATAATAATAATAATAATAATAATAATAATAATAATAATACGTTTGGGCCTGTTAGTTTGTTAACCCAAACGGTTATAAGTTGTTAGGCTGTTGTAACAGATTGTTAACTCTTGGGCTATAAGTATGAGAAGCCCGTTCTTTGTAAATCATATGGAAAACCCCATTTGATCTATTTTCTCTGAAATAAGAAAATCCATTCCTATTCTTTTCCCTCTTTTCTTTCTTTCTTTACTTTTCTGCAAATCATCATTCCCGATCTCTCACTCTCTTTCGTTTCTGTTCCATCATGTCTTCCTCGTTGCTACACCACAGCTGTAATCTATCATACATTATTATAATTTAGTCCTGATTCTAAAACTTAACCCTTGATATTTCAAAATTACTCTAATTTAGTCAATCTTGAGAAGCTTCAAGCTCAATCTTGCTTGAATTCTTTGGCAGTTCACGACTGAAAGCATCTAAAAAACCAACTTGCTTGAATTTCCAGAACCTCTTAATTGTCATAATAATGAAAAGAAAAGGAATTAGGAAAGATAAGGATTTTAGAAAAGATCGCGAATTTGATTTTCTTTTTTTTTCTTTTGTGATAAACTCAAGAGCAAATGGTAAGCGAAGAGTGGAAGAGTTGCCAGCCTCCTGGGGTTGCCTTTGCCGGTGTAATAGTTCTTTGGGTACTGCTCAGATCTGAGAAACAAATGGAGTTTTTCGATGTGAGAGATCTTAAAAGAAAAAACCCCAAAGTTTTCAGAAAAGAAAGAAACTTCACTCATCCTTGATTGAAATCTTGTAAGCTTTGATCGTGTTTCTTGAAGGACTATGCAGAGAAGAAAAGGTTGAAATTAATGATTTTTTCATATTAAGACATAATTGATTAAAGGGTAAACTACTGTAGGGTTCACTTTCGTTTCTCGTTTGTACAGATTTAGTCACCATTTTTGAAAAGTGTCAATAAGTGGTCATCTACGTTTTCGATGCGTAAAGACTTGGTCACTCCGACGTTATAGTCCGTTAGTCACCTAACAGATTGCTGATGTGGCGGAATTAATTAACGAAAAAATAAGGATAAATTACTGCAATAGCCATTAAAATTTATCTCATGTACATTTTTTCTCCTCAATTTAAAAAAATAAACATTATAGTCACTAATAAAAATGTTTCTTTATAATTTCACCCTTAAATTTTTAAAAATTCATTTTTCAATCCTAAAATTTTACAATCAATTAGTACAATAATATTATAAATGCTTAGATGAAAAATAAGTGTCCAAAGTATACCCTTTGAAATTTAAGTGCTCAAATTGCTCCTATTTAATAACTCAAACTTAAAAATTTAGTCCACTAACTACTAAAAAATTCGAGTTATTGTAATTTCTATTTTATAATTCAAACTTTATTTTGACTTTTTGAGTCGAGTTTATGAAATTATGAGTCGAGTATTTTCACATCAAACCAAAAAATTTAATTTTTTCGAGTCAAGTCGAGTTATTGAAATTTCTATTTTATAATTCAAACTTTATTTTGAATTTTTGAGTCGAGTTTATGAAATTATGAGTCGGGTATTTTCACATCAAACCTAAAAATTTAATTTTTGAAAAAAAAATTAAATTTTTAGGTTTAAAATTAAATTTTTTTCGAATCAAGTCGAGTGTTGCACTTCCCTACATATAATTTTTAATTTTAAACTAAAAATTTAATTTTTTGAAAACAGAATACGAGAATGCATTTTTGAAAACAATTGCACTTCATGTTCGCAGCATGTTCCCACATCATTTTATCAGTGGCAGAAGGATGTATGTGATTTCGGTTTGACGTAGGGAAGTACAACACTCGACTTGATTCGAAAAAAATTAAATTTTTAGGTTTGATGTGAAAATATTCGACTCATAATTTCATAAACTCGACTCAAAAATTCAAAATAAAGTTTGAATTATAAAATAGAAATTTCAATAACTCGACTTGACTCGAAAAAATTAAATTTTTTGGTTTGATGTGAAAATACTCGACTCATAATTTCATAAACTCGACTCAAAAAGTCAAAATAAAGTTTGAATTATAAAATAGAAATTCCAATAACTCGAATTTTTTAGTAGTTAGTGGACTAAATTTTTAAGTTTGAGTTATTAAATAGGAGCAATTTGGGCACCTATTTTTCATCTAAGCATTTATAATATTATTGTACTAATTGATTGTAAAGTTTTAGGATTGAAAAATAAATTTTTAAAAATTTAAGGGTGAAATTATAAAAAAAAAACATTTTTATTAGTGACTATAATGTTTACTTTTTTTTTAATTGAGGGGAAAAAATGTACATGAGATAAATTTTAATGGCTATTGCAGTAATTTATCCTTATTTTTTCGTTAATTAATTCCGCTACATCAGCAATCCGTTAGAGGACTAACAGACTATAATGTCGGAATGACCAAGTCTTTACACATCGAAAACGTAGATGACCACTTATTGGCACTTTTCAAAAGTGGTGACTAAATCTGTACAAACGGGAAACGAAAGTGACCCCTGCAGTAGTTTACCCTTGATTAAATATGTAAATATGAAAGATTAAATGTCTTATTATACAAACTTTTATAACTGACACGTCATGAAATTAACTACAGTTAATGATCTGTAACGTTCAAGTTAACGTTTTGTAACAAAACATAAAGTTTAATGGTCATTTTGTAACTTTTAAAATTTTAATTTTCATTTTGTTTTTTCAAGGATAGTTTAGTTACCATTTTGGTACTTTAACCTAAATTTAATTTAAATAGTATATTATAATATTATAAATCTAATTCAATTCAAATTAAATATAAGGTAAACTACGTAAATGACCAACATACTATTAGAAAAGTCGCGATTTGACCACCTTACTTTTTTTCGAAGCAATTAAACCATCATACTATTAAATTGGATGCAATTTGACCACCAACAGTTAGAGGTCAACGGAATGGTTACGTAACAGTTAAAAAATAAGGGTATAATTACACATTTGGTCCTCATTACTTATACACTCTATTAATTTGATCTTAATTTTGATTTAATAAAATAAAATAATTATTTAATTATTTGGTGACACATGTCATCACCTTATTGAAGGACTTTAATTATTTTTATTTAATTTAATTAATTAATTTTTCCCCTCCAATCAGGTTGTGACACGTGTCACATTTTAGAGAAGAAAAATTGAAAGCAAAGAATTGGGGGCGGGGGGATTCAAACCAGGATTGAATTGGTGGGAAGAAGCTAGATTTTTTTTATCAAAAGAAGAGAACTTGCATTAGAAAATTAAAACGGTAAGCGGCCACAAGTCCAAACCAACGTGCAGCCGGCGATAAACATGCTGCAACCAGCAACCCGAAAAAACATTAAGGAGAAAAATACAGTAGGGGTCGTCCCTAAACAACACAACAACGGACGAAAAGTAAAAACACGTAAAGCAAAAGACTTGGCACGCAGGCCAAAGGTAGACAAGGGTGTTCTCATAACCATGGGATATCCCTAACCAGAGAGGAGGAAAAATTGTCAACTTTGAAACCCTTGCCAATCTTAGGGTCGATCTTGAGACTCGAACGTGGCATTCGAGTGAGAGCTCCATCCGGAGGCAGGCTTTCCTGTCGAGAGACAAGGTCCTTGTCAACTGGACTATTATGATCAAAAGATCCGACTTTGAGATTGACCTAACTTGGGTAAACAACTCGGCATCGAACACTGTCTTTCGTTCGTTGATGGAAATGTTAAAGGTAGAAAACCAACGAGAAAAAGGACCCAGTCCGGTAGGGCACTTCTGAGCCGATAAAGCTATAATGAACCTTGGATCATTGGACACGAACCACAGCGACATGATCTAAGGGGAAGGAAAACGAACACCCGCTATCCTCCAAGCCTTCCCCTCGAAAGAAGCGGAGCCCCTTAAGATCATTCTGATTGCAGATAACTCTCACCGAAGTTATCCGAAAAAAATGCACATATCAGAAAGGGTTCGAACAAGTGCCCCGGTATTCAAAGAGGATGGAACTTAAAACAAAGGTGGGTCTGAAACCCAAGCCATTGATGCGGCCACTCATGAAGAAAGGTAAAATCATAGTTTCCACAACTGGTAAGTGAGGTGGGCCCCTATAAACTTAAAAAGCAAAAGGAAATTGACTTTAGGAGCCTTGTCCAGACTCTTACCCAGATTGTAGAAGCTAGAAAAGGAAATACGTGAAATGAGGAAACCACCCTTGTTTCGCCCAAAATAGGAAAAATTCACCGGCTGACAAAGACCAAAAAACTTCTTCACCTCCGGCAGGGATTTGGTCAAAATTCGGACAAATTCCGGTAGCAATGAAGAAAGTTGGTTCCTGCGAATACCCTTGAGAAACGATGTTCCAATCGTTATGAGCAGTCCCCTGGTGGCTCGTGCCTCCCCTGTCGTGGTGTTGCCAAAGGTCCCCTACCCAAGAGGCGTCGACTCCCGACACATCAATTCCTTTTACACCTCTGCTCTGGTAGCTCCAAAGGGGGAAATCGAACCGAAAACAGAGGAGAAACGGGGGAAAGCCACTGTTGAATTTTCGGCTATTCACAGTCTCCTTCAGGAGCCACCGACTAACATCATCAATTTTGCTCAAGGCGGGACACCAGCATGGAGCGTTACGTGGCGGCGTTAGCGTACAAGAATGTCGCCTGTGGACAGCTGCCCGCGGTACGATCCAAACCAAACTCGTTCCAGAACGCTGGATCAAACCACCAGTTGAAATCGTCCGCCAGAACGTCGGCAGCCGACGACCCTTGGAGGGGGAGCCCCTCCTCGCGCAGCACCGAACGAGAAGACCGGAGATGGAAGATCGAGAGACCAACGGAGGATCGAGAGTTTTGAAGGGGAGAATGATTTTGGAGGCGTGTGGGGCGTGTTGAAGTTCATCGTTGTAAACAGAATACATGGGAAGAAGCTAGGCTTGTCACTAGGCCAGCTTACTTTTGTGATATGAAGTACCACATATAGTATATGTTTATATTATTATTAATTCTTGAAAAAATTGAAAGTAATAAAATTGGGGCTGTAGGGATTCTTACTAAGGCTCCATTGGTAGAAAGAAGGATGTGCTTACCACTAAACCAAGCTTATTTTGTGATATGAAGTATAACATATAATATATATGTTATATTACTATTAATGCATGGAGAATGGAGGAAATGCGGTTTTAGGGAACTCGAACACAACATACTTATGATGCATAAACATCTAACCCAATTAAATAAATTTAATAATTAAATTAAAGTTAACAATATTTTATATATATTTTAAATTATATTTAGTGCACGATTAAAATAAAAAATTTAAAATTATATTAAATTAATTAAATTATGTTCGTGAGTTTGAATTCACTAAATAAATTTAATAAACACATTACCATCTCTTGTGGCCCATTTTGACTACAAAGTGCATGGGGCTTAAGCATTGGTGGTTTAGCTTCCTAGTGAATGATGGCTTTAAGCTTATGATCTCCAATGCAAAGCTAATGCTTTTTACAGCTATGTGTAATAGAGTCTCGATAGACTCCGCTTTATCTAAACAGTTCAAAATAATTTCATCTCTTTCAATTATTTTATACAGTCGACTAACGTTTCTCGTCTCAAGAATATATTATTTGGATTGTTTTGATACCACTGACTATGAAATATTACTTTCCTCAAAAGACATTTATGAAATATTACAAGTCAGGACCTGAAACCTGCTCGAGTCAAAACCTAATTTGACCCGAGAATTCGATGATCCGAACCCGAACTGTAACTGACTGTTGTTGACCCGAACCCGAGTTGAACCTGTTACTGTAGCAACCGAACCCGATCTGCGTCCGACTGAAAACGACCCGAACCCGAATCTGACCTGTTAATTTTGACCTGAAACCCGACCTGCATCCGACTGAAACAAACCCGAACCCGAGACCGACCTGGCAAATTACCTGATATTATCCGACTGAATCGACCCGATATCCGATTTTACCCGACCTGTTTTGACCCGACCTGTTAATGGACCCGACCTGTTTTGAACCTGAACTGTTGTTGACCTGAACTAATGTAGATCTGGCTAAAAATGTTAAATAATTTAAAGTGTAAACTGTTCATTATAAACTTAATAATTTTTTAGTAGATTATGTTAATTTCATTACTTACAAAAATTTTATCTTCCATTATACTTAGAAATTGGTCTTAATTTGTAACTACATTATCTATAATAAAAATATATACTTAGAAATTTGTTTAAGTATAAAAATATATATTATGTATAATAAAATTATATCCTTAAAAGATTTGTCATAATTTTTACTAAGTATATAACATATTAGTAATATATAGATAATATAATATAATAAACTTATTGTGCTTTATTATATAATATATATTATGTTAACTTTATTATATTCATAAATTTTATTATGTTCATAAAATTAAAATAAATACAAAATATAAGTTAGTATTATGTTTAACATTAAGTTAATGTTATTATACTTATATAACATGTGAAACAATTGTCTTTCAATTATATAACGGATTTTAGATGGCCCCTAAAACCTATAATTCATAAATAATATATATATATATATATATAAACTTATAACTTATAAGTTATAAGTTATATAATGTATTTATAATATAATAATTAATAATAAATAATAATTAGTAATAGTTTGGGCCTTGGGCCTTTGGGCTCAAATCCCACCACCCATTTATTTGAGATGGGCCCCTAAAACCTATAATGTATAAATATAATATATATATATATATATATATATATATAAACTTATAAGTTATTTAATGTATTTATAATATAATAAATAATAGTTAGTAATAGTTTAGGCCTTGGGCCTTTGGGCTCATATCCCATCACCCATTTATTTGAGATGGGCCCCTAAAACCTATAATGTATAAATATAATATATATATATATATATATATAAATTTATAACTTATAATTTATATAATGTATTTAAAATATAATAATAAATAATAAATAATAATTAGTAATAGTTTGGGGCTTGGGGCTTGGGCCTTTGGGCTCATATCCCACCACCCATTTATTTTAGATGTGCCCCTAAAACATATAATGTATAAATAATATATATATGGAAAATACTTTGATGCACAAGCTTGTGTAAACTTTAGTTTACACAAGCCCTTTAATTTTAGGGTTTAGGGTTTAGGGTTTTAGGTTAGGGTTTAGGGGTTTAGTATGTAGGGTATATAATTTAAGGTTTATGGGTAGAATTTAGAATTTAGAGTTTAGGATTTAGGGCTTGGTTTTAGGTTGTTAGGGTTTGGGATTTAGATTTTAAATTTTATAAAATGAATGTGTAAAAAAAATTTACACAGCTTGTGCATCAAAATAAAACCATATATATATATATATATATATATATATATATATATATATATATATATATATATATATAAACTTAGAACTTATAATTTATATAATAATTAATAATAAATATTAATTAGTAATAGTTTGGGCCTTGGGCCTTTGGGCTCTTATCCCACCACCCATTTATTTTAGATGGGCCTCTAAAACCTATAATGTATAAATATAATATATATATATATATATACATATATATATATAAACTTATACTTTATAATTTATATAATGTATTTATAATATAATAGATAATAATTCTAATAGTTTGGGCCTTGGGCCTTTAGGCTCATATCCCACCACCCATTTATTTTAGATGGGCCCCTAAAACCTATAATGTATAATATATATATATATATATAAACTTATAACTTATAAGTTATATAATGTATTTATAATATAATAATTAATAATAAATAATAATTAGTAATAGTTTGGGCCTTGAGCCTTTGGGCTCAAATCCCACCACCCATTTATTTGAGATGGGCCCCTAAAACCTATAATGTATAAATATAATATATATATATATATATAAACTTATAAGTTATATAATGTATTTATAATATAATAAATAATAATTAGTAATAGTTTAGGCCTTGGGCCTTTGGGCTCATATCCCATCACCCATTTATTTGAGATGGGCCCCTAAAACCTATAATGTATAAATATAATATATATATATATATAAATTTATAACTTATAATTTATATAATGTATTTATAATATAATAATAAATAATAAATAATAATTAGTAATAGTTTGGGGCTTGGGGCTTGGGCCTTTGGGCTCATATCCCACCACCCATTTATTTTAGATGGGCCCCTAAAACATATAATGTATAAATAATATATATATGGAAATTACTTTGATGCACAAGCTTGTGTAAACTTTAGTTTACACAAGCCCTTTAATTTTAGGGTTTAGGGTTTAGGGTTTTAGGTTAGGGTTTAGGGGTTTAGTATGTAGGGTATATAATTTAAGGTTTATGGGTAGAATTTAGAGTTTAGGATTTAGGGCTTAGGTTTTAGGTTGTTAGGGTTTGGGATTTAGATTTTAAATTTTATAAAATGAATGTGTAAAAAAAATTTACACAGCTTGTGCATCAAAATAAAACCATATATATATATATATAAACTTAGAACTTATAATTTATATAATAATTAATAATAAATATTAATTAGTAATAGTTTGGGCCTTGGGCCTTTGGGCTCTTATCCCACCACCCATTTATTTTAGATGGGCCCCTAAAACCTATAATGTATAAATATATTATATATATATATATATATATATATATATATATATATATATAAACTTATACCTTATAATTTATATAATCTATTTATAATATAATAGATAATAATTCTAATAGTTTGGGCCTTGGGCCTTTAGGCTCATATCCCACCACCCATTTATTTTAGATGGGCCCCTAAAACCTATAATGTATAATATATATATATATATATATATATATATATATAAACTTATAACTTATAAGTTATATAATGTATTTATAATATAATAATTAATAATAAATAATAATTAGTAATAGTTTGGGTCTTGGGCCTTTGGGCTCATATCCCACCACCCATTTATTTGAGATGGGCCCCTAAAACCTATAATGTATAAATAATATATACATATATATATATATATATATATATATATATATATAAACTTATAACTTATACATTATAAGTTATATATTGTATTTATAATATAATAATAAATAATAAATAATTATTAGTAATAGTTTGGGCCTTGGGCCTTTGGGCTCATATCTCACCACCCATTTATTTTAGATGGGTCCTAAAACCTATAATTTATAAATAATGTATATATATATATAAACTTATAAGTTATATAATGTATTTATAATATAATAATTAATAATAAATAATAATTAGTAATAGTTTGGGCCTTGGACCTTTGGGCTCATATCCCACCACCCATTTATTTGAGATGGCCCCTAAAACCTATAATGTATAAATATAATATATATATATATATATATATATATATAAACTTATAACTTATAAGTTATAAGTTATATAATGTATTTATAATATAATAATTAATATTAAATAATAATTAGTAATAGTTTGGGCTCTGGGCCTTTGGGCTCATATCCCACCACCTATTTATTTTAGATGGGCCTTAAAACATATAATGTATAAATAATATATATATATATATATATATAAACTTATAACTTATATAATGTATTTATAATATAATAATTAATAATAAATAATAATTAGTAATAGTTTGGGCCTTGGGCCTTTGGGCTCATATCCCACCACACATTTTTAATAATTAATAATACCAATAATAAATAATAATTATTAATTTTTGGGCTTTGGACTAAATATTTTAGATGGACTAAAGATAATAATTATTAATAATTATTAATTGTTGGGCGGGAAAATTTATATATATGGGCGGGAAAATTTATTTTGAAACCGCCCAATTCCCAAATTGAATTTTAATTTGGGGATAAATTATAAATAAAACCCTTTATACTATATAAGTTTTTTATTCAAATCCTTTAAGTTTTAGTTCAATTCAATTGAGTCCTTAAAACTTTATTTTTACTTCAAATTAACTCTTATTTATTATTGTTTTTCAATATAGTCCATAAAACTTTGTTTTTATTCAAAATTGAGCCTATTATAGTCCATAAAACTTTATTTTAGTCAAAATTAGCTCTTATTTATTATCATTTTTTTCACTATAGTCCATAAAACTTTGTTTTTATTCAAAATTGTTCATTTCTGGTGAACCTGAATTAACCCGACCTGAAATGAACCCGACGACCTAAAATTACTCGACCTGAAATGAACTCGACCTGAAATGAAACCGACCTGAAATGAACCCGAACTGAAATGAACCCGACCTGAAATTTACCCGAACTGCAATTTACCTGCCAATTAACTGATTTTACCCGACCTGTTTTTACCCGATCTGCAACGAGTTTGACCTGAAATGGACCCGACCTGAAAATTGATCCGACCTGAAATGGACCCGACCTGCAAATTACCCGACTGCAATGGACCCGCACCCGACCCGAGTCGAGTCAAAAAATATTTTTTTACCTGAAATGACCTGTATCCAATTTTACCCGACCTGACAGAACCCGACCCGAAACTTGTCCGATTACCTGTTTTTACATCCCTATTTATGATGGAAAGAATAATATTATCACTTTTAAATTTCGACTAACGTTTCTCGTCTCAACAATATATTATTTGGATTGTTTTGATACCACTGGCTATGAAATGTTTATTTCCTCAAAAGACATTTATGATGGAAAGAACAATATTATCACTTTTAAATTTTAAGATCTACTTTTTTATGTGAGATTTACGCATTCAGTCACTCTCAAAGTTATTTTTTTCTTTTTTAAAGCGTGTGACATAATAATATCCTTTATCATCAAAATAATATCATCAAAGTAGTGCCTTATATCCTAAGAAACAAAAATAAATCAACTAACCTCATGTTGTTCATAAGGGCATGATAGTATATCACACTTTAGATAGTAAATTTAAGAGCCTAGGGATATTAATCATGGATCAAAGTAGTTTTTTTGCTTTTTATATTCCAACCTATAGTGTTTTTATAGTAACATATTTTCTAACTCTAAGCCTGCTTAAACCATTTCTCCAAGGTTTTAGGATAGTAGTTGAAGTCCTACTTTCATTTCTTGCAATATCCTTCGAGAAACTAATAATTTTAATATGCCCTTAGCATTTTTGCATATGTAATTACCACTTTATTTCCACTTACCATTTTTATTTTAATGAGGTCATATAATTATCACCCATAAGGTCTTAAAATTGAGTGTTTTAATACTGGGATGTGGGTTGTTCTCTCCATTTCTTATTTCTTCCTTTCCATAGGAGAAATATTATGTAGCCTTGATTATAAGAGTGTTCTTATTCTTTTTTTTTACACGATAAATTTAGAAAGGAACCATTTTAGTTTTCGGATTTGATTTATTCATTTTTATTTTCGACAATTTTTTTACGCTATCCTATTAGATTATAGGATAATGGTTATTTTTTAGGGTAAACGACCATCATACTATTGGTAAAGTTGCGATTTGACCCCCTTGCTTTTTTTTAAGCAATTAAACCACCAAACTATTTAGTTGGTTGCAATGTGACCACCAACCGTTAGAAACTAACGGATCGAGTGACGCGACAGCTAATAAAATTGGTATAATTATATATTTGGTTTTATTATTTGTACATTTTATTAATTTGGTCCTAATTTTAATAAATAAAATAATTTAATTTTTAATTAGATGGCAACACGTGTCGCCACCTTATTGGAGGACTTTATTTATATATATATTTTTTATTTCAAACCAGTTTTGAAAAAGAAAGAAAATGATGAAGAGGATTTCAAGCCACCTGTGGTTGCTGAACTGAAAGCCTAGAAATCGATAATAAATGGCGCGGCGAAGATGGAGATCGACGGGGGAACTAAAGTGGATGAGATATTGAGCGAAGCCAATAGAGATGAAGATGAAGAAAACGAAGCTGATGAAGATATGGTTGTTCGCGAAATCCACGTCTTCTTCAGTCCTTCAATTGGCGCCGACGCTCAGGTAATTGCATTTTTATTTCTTTTATTTCCACTATTGTTTAATTTTCAGCTTTGCTTATTTTTTGGGAATAAAATTGCAGTTATATGTTTTTTAATATCCTTTAAGACCTTGCTGGCGACCATACGAATTGGATGAACGATGAGAGGAGGTTGGTATTTCTTTCTTCTCCTTTAATTGGAACCAATCTTATTCTTTAGTGATTTTGTAGGTAAGAGTGAAACCTGGTAGTGGGGAAAGTGGAAATTGACATGTCTGTCGATGTTGATTCGACCAATTATGATAGTGAAAGTGATAAAAAACTGAAGATGACAAAGCAGGTTTGGCTCTGATTCTACATTTAATCAAAGTTCAAATTTTTATTTGAATGCTTTGTGTTTATCAATATTTTACATACTGCATTTGTTTGTATAAATTGCATCACCGCGTTGGGTTTTTGACAATCAATCAAAATTCAAGTTGTGTTCCTTTGGTTTGTTTGTAACCTTGTTTTGTGCTTCCAAATCAATTTGGTTTGATAATCTAATTTTGTATTGTGACTACTCTTTAGACTTTATCTCCTTCATGGCTGCCATCACGCCCAACTGGCTATGCTGTTGGAGTTTTAATGGGTGCATCTCATGTCTCTTGAATGAGCTTGTTTGAGACTTGTTATATAATATTTGACTTGTATGCTTCCGATCATTATATTGAAGCAGATACAATACTGATCTTCCTTAATTTTTTTTTAACTGCCATACTAATTGCTTAGTTTTGAGATGGGAATTTGTCGTGCTAGTTTTATTTATTTTATTTATTTATTTATGGATATTGTAGTTCTAATGTTATTTTTGTGGCGCAATTGCGCCTAACTCCTATTCATGCGGTTGTTCAGCTCCGACTCTTGTTGGAACATCTCAACTCTGGTATTTCAAAAAGAAAGAGCATGGCGGCTGGTAATGCAGAAGTTAATGTTAAAGTACAAGAACAAAATGATGGGAAAGCAGCTGCTCCGTCAACCAAGCAGGTTATTCCTGATTATCGGGATATATTTTTGTGAAATGTTTAAATTTAAGGTCGAAAATATGTCTGAAACAAACCTTGCTTTTGAATCTGTTTGTTGTTTCTCATAGAAAATCTCTTACTCATGGATATATTATATATATTAGATTTTGTACAATGTATCATAAGGATAACGTTGGCCTAGTGACATGTGCTCACTTTCAACCCAGCCAACTTGAGTTTAAATCTTACCAAAGGCAATGTGTTTTTTATTTAATTTTACTCCTCCAATCAGGTGGCAACACGTGTTATTAAATAAAATATATATAAACAAAGTCCTACAATAAAGTGGTGACGTGTGTCGCAGTCTAATTAAATAATCAAATTGTTTTATTTATTAAAATTAGGACTAAATTGATAAAATGTACAAATAGCAGGGATCAAATATGTAATTACACCAATTTTACTAACTGCTATGTCACTCCTTCCGTTGGTTTCTAACGGTTGGTGATCACATTGCAACTAATTAAATAATTTAGTGGTTTAATTACTTAAAAAAATAAAATTATCAAATCACGACTTTACTAATAATATGGTGATTATTTATCTTATTTTTTAATACCTGACGATCATGTTTAAAAGTATCGACTATAGCAATTAGATAGTTTAATAGCACATTGGGTTTATTTTGTATATATTTACGGTATATCATTGTAGCCTCTCTTTTTTGTCTATTTTTTTAATCAATTATCCTTTGAATGAAATTCTAGTTTGTAATTTGGTTGGATATATTCTAATTCTAGTGATCGAAGATTACTTAGTAATTAGAGTTTACTTTAATGAGTAAATATCTATATTAGGTAAGAGATATTATTAGATAAAGTTTCTTAGTAACAAAGTATTTGGGTCTATAAATATATACTAGGGGTGAACGTTTAGATAATGAGAGAAAAAAATAAATGAGCGAGAATTATTTTGGAGAGATGTAACCACTTTTAGGATCTCTACAACTTAGCGATTATGTTGTAGAGATGGGCATTGTAGGGACGTTGGGAAGTATTTCTTGGATGGCTCAAAACCCATCTCTGTCATACGTCGTTCCATATCATACAACCACTCCTCAGCCTCGGTTGGTGCTCCACTAAGAGATCCAGAAAAAGTCTTGATCCCGTTAGCAAACAAAGTTTGGGAGATAGAGACTTCTGGAGCGACACCCGATGCTCTAACTACACCCTGAATCAACTGAAGAAATTGTCTACTCAAACCCTCATCAGTAACCCCAGTCGTAGGCTCGGGCCCAGAAATCGTCGCTCCTCTAATCGGAGTAGTCACATCAACGCCAGGAGTAGTTGACGGAGCAGTCGGGGTGGTCGAAACTGAAGGACCACGAGGGGCAGAAGGCTCAGTAGAGGCTGGAAGATCTACGAGGGCAGGAGCATCAACATGAGTAGATGGAGCAATCACTGGATCGTCCATCGAGTCTGCAAATCTAACGGGTCGACCTCGCCTACGAGAGGGTCGACGACCCCTGCTGGTGCTTATCTTAGAGAATCTCTACAAAGATAAAACTTAGGATCAATTTATGACACCGAAGAATCGAACACAACTAAACAGGTAAAGTTGGGTGACATGGCCTCTTTTCACAATACTTTGAAAAACATTTTAAAAAAGTACATTAAAAGGACTTTTCCACAGTCTGAGGTTTTAAAATCAAAAGCTCTGATACTAATCAAATGTAACTCCTTAGACCGGCCTATGCGAATTGACCATGTCTAGTAAGACACATCACAATTAAATCTCAAGAGGAAAACTTGTTGGCAATTTAAATGTTTATTTCGACAGCATAACGACAAGACTTGGTAAAAACCATCAAGTTAGATAAACCAGTTCAGTACATCAAGCAGTATTTCCAAAGTCATTCATAACATATTATAGACAACCATGACCACATAAGTAAACCCATCGTATGATGGTTACAAAATAAGTATCAATTAGCGTATCGAAATATTTATAGTTAAATGCCATACATCTCAAAATATAGGCACATGTCACCCTGAAAGTACAAGCGGTGGATAGAAACATTACATTCAGAAAGAATACCAAATGTGTCGATCCTCCAAGTGTCAGCTACGGGGTGGCCTATCCAAAATATCTGAAAGGGGAAAAGTTTGGGGGTGTGAGCTAGGAAGCTTAGTGTGTTCCAAAAGTGCAAGCAAGAACGTGTACATCAACAGTATAATATACATTTCTAGTTCAAAAACATAAAATTCAAGTAACAATATGGTCCGGTTTAATCTTCTATCTACCCTCAAACCATACTCCAAGAGGCAGTTCCCCAAAACTGCGTCAAAGGCGTTAACCTGTGCCCATTGGGCATAGGTGCCAACCTAAGGGAATACCTTAGGAACGGTATGGTAGAAATTACCCTAGCCGAAGCATAGGAACCTGTAACGGTAAGGAATTACCAGCTGGATCAGAGCTGAACCTGCGATCACTTCATATTCTATCCCAAGTACCCCAGTAACAACCTATGTAATAGTTCGATAGTCAATAGTAACTGTGATGTCGGTAATTATAAAATAGGCATTTATTTTCAATAAAATGGTAACCAGAGAGCATACTGTTCAATCAAAACTAAGACGTATCATTCATACAATATAATCATGCTCACTTTATAAATCATATCATAATCATGCGAAAACGCCTTATCAATCATGAGCATATGTTCAACTTAATAACATATATTTGTCATGTAAAACAATATTTAAACGGTTATATAGCACACAAGGAACACACCTCAAACCATCAGATCGGTCGGTCAGAAGATCTACCGAGCACCGGGATCACGCTCTGCTACAATACTGGAACCTAGATAGACAAGGATTATGGTTACTATCAAATTTACATCTTGATCGTAACAAAAATACTAAGATTTTGGATCGTACGAGTGATGATAGGATCACTAGGTGGTACAGATCGGGACGAGCTGGGCTGGGCGTAGGCAATGTCGGGAGATCCACGAGTACCTATTAAATCATAAAATCAATATCAGCTCTTAATCATCAATTTCTCTTGAAAGACATAACTTATACATATGCATGTTCGGGTTCAACGTCTAATTTGGAGGCTTTCGGGTTAGAATTTCATGAAGCGGGCTTCAAAATCGGACTCAAGACGTCGAAAAACATAAGATAGGGTTTTTCGGGAAAAGTTGACTTTTTGGTCAAAGTCAACGCTGACGGCACCGGTCCAAGGCTGACTCGACGAGTTGACTCACTAAGTTGACTCGGTCAACGGGTCAGGTTAACGGGTCAATAGGTCGGGTCAACGGGTCAACGGGTTGGGTCGGGTCAACGAGTTTGACTGAGTTGACCGGTTCAATCGGTCCAGCCGGTTCAGACCGATTCGGTCTACGTGGACCGACTCTTACCCTTAGAAACTCGAAGGTCGTCGGACGGTCACCGGAACATCGCCGAAAAGTTCATTTTGGTCGTTTCTGTCGGAAAACATAGATTTTTAGACCAGCAATTTAACTCACACGATTAAAACACGAAAATGAAGCCAGAAATCGATAAAATCTTACCTTAAAGCTTCGATTTCGCCAGAAAATATGTAACTCCGACCAAGCTCTTCCCGGCGCCGATAAAACGAGAAATTTTAGGGGTTTTGTTCGGCTTGGGACGGGGAACCCAACAACGGTGGTGGTACGGTGAATTAACATCAACAATGGCCGTAATCGACAAAAAACCGATCAGCCTCAAACCCTCGGTTCATCGAATGTTCAACGCGTGATTGCCGACGATTATGGCTACGGTTACGCGAGTGGCCTCAGGGGTTTTGATCGGCGTGCAACGACGGTTTCAAGGGCACCGGCGGTGAGCAGCACGGCGGCGCGGCGGTGAGGGCTAATCGACGGTGGCTGGTTCAGTTTAAGGAAGAAGAGAAAACGACGATAGGGTGGAGGTTTTTGGAATTTTGGGAAAACATACCCTAACTAATTCACATTCGATACGGTAGGTAATATATTTTAATTATTTTATTATTATATCATTTTAGGATCTAATAAAATTTAATAGGGGTGGCTTATAACCAAGAGCTTCACTAGCTCAATTGGTTAGGTACCCGGCTGAAACCATTTGAGGTTGTGGGTTCGATTCCCACAACCTTCACTTCCTTTCCTTTTCTTTTCTTTTTCTCATTTCATTTTTTATTATTTTATTATCTTTTTAAGGGTGTTACAACTCCCCCCTTCTAAAAAGAAATTTCGGCCTCGAAATTTACCTGAGTTAAACAAATGCGGAAATTGCTCTTCCATCGACTCAAGAGTCTCCCAGGTAGCTTCTTCAGGACCTCGATTACTCCACTATACTTTGACCATTAGAATACGCAAGTTCCTTAAAACTCTCTCGTCTTGATCCAAGATCCGAACGGGTTCCTCCTCAAAAGACAAATCTGGCCTCAACTCCACATCCTGAACTTGAATAACATGACTCGGATCCGGGTGGTACTGCCTCAACATAGATACATGGAACGCATTACGAATGCGGCTAAGCTGAGGAGGCAACTCAAGTTGATAAGCAAAAGGCCCGACTCTCTTCCGAATACGGTACAGTCCGATAAATCTTGGACTCAATTTGCCTTTGCGCCCAAATCTCAAAACTTTCTTCCATAGAGACACCTTCAGAAAAACCTGATCACCAACCTCAAACTCAATGTCTTTCCTCCTCCGATCAGCATAGGACTTCTGTCTATCAAAAGCCTTTTTCAGACGGTTGCGGATCAATCTGACGGTCTCCTCGGTCTCTCGAACCAACTCTGGGCCCAAAGTCTTCTTCTCATACAACTCTGTCCAACAGATGGGAGTACGACACTTACGGTCATATAGAGCCTCATACGGTTCCATGCGGATACTAGCTTGATAGCTGTTATTGTATGCAAACTCAGCCAAGGGCAAGAAATCTTTCCAACTACCACGGAAATCAATCACACATCCCCGTAACATGTCCTCAAGAACCTGAATCACCCTTTCCGATTGTCCATCTGTCTGCGGGTGGAAGGATGTACTGAAATTCAGACGGGTACCTAAAGCACTGTGCAAGGCCAACCAGAATTGGGAAGTAAATCTCGGATCTCGATCAGAGATGATAGATAAAGGTACCCCATGTAGTCTGTCAATCTCAGAGATGTACAGTTTAGCCAGCTTCTCCAAAGAGTAGTTGACTCGAATTGGAATAAAATGAGCTGACTTGGTGAGTCGGTCAACAATCACCCAGATCGAATCCTTTTTAGAAGGTGTCAGAGAAAGCCCTGTAATGAAATCCATTGTGACATGTTCCCATTTCCACTCGGGGATCTTAATGGGATGCAATATACCAGAAGAATGATGGTGTTATGCCTTAACCTGCTGGCAAGTCAAAGAACGAGATACATAATCTGAAATGTTCTTCTTCATACCTTCCCAACGATATCTCTGCCTCAGGTTTTGATACATCTTGTTCACACTGGGATGCATAGCATAAGGGCTGTTATGAGCCTCACTAAGAATAGCTCGCTTCAACTCAGCATCATCTGGTACACAATAACGACCCTTGAAGCACAAGACTCCATCTTGATCAAAGGCATAGATAGAAGTAGATCCCTGCTCAACCTGCTGCATGACAGGGAGTAAGGAACTGTCTAGAAGCTATTTGGCTCTAATTTCCTCGGCCAATGTCGGTTTAACCTGCAGCTCGGCTAGTAAACTGCCATCACTGTATATACTCATCCTGGAAAATAAGGATCTCAAGTCTGATATAGCCTTACGACTCAAAGCATCATCAACAACATTAGCCTTCCCCGAGTGGTACTTGTAGGAATATATATCCCTTACTTTAAGGGATTCTGTAAATTTATTTCCTTTGATTCTGTAAATATCCTTTATAATCTCTTATTCTAAGGGATTATATTTCCTAGGATTAGTTTCTTTCCTAAACTTAGAGTTTCCTAAGATAGAGGTGTCAGATTAGGTCGATCCTCTCCATTTTTTTCCGACCAAATATCTAAATCTCCATGGAATCTGACTCTGAAGTCAGTTCTCTCCCCAACCATCGTTCTTTTGATATTCAAATGTCAGAACATTCTTATTCTGTGATAACATCCTACAAACTTCATGGCAAACCTTTTGATTGGAAATCCAAGCCATCTCTAGACACTTAATCTACTTCATCTTCACCATCTACATTTCTAGTTTTACTAAGGAACAAATTGCGGATCTGCAAAGGTTATTTAGCAAGTTCACTGGACCTCGAGAGGGTAATCTTGTCATAGCCGAACCAGAAGGTATACCCTTTCCTAAAGCCCTTCTTTCTCAACAGTTAAACCCCACTTGGGTTCTTGACTCCGGGGCCTCAGATCATATGACAGAAAACATGAACTCGTTTCATAGTTTTTCAATTACATTTGGTAGGAATATTAAGACTGCATATAAGTCTCTTTCACCAATTCAAGGACATGGTTCTGTCTTACTAAATTCGAATCTGGTTCTTGATGGTGTCCTTTTTGTCCCAAATCTTGCACGCAATCTTATATCTGTCAGTAAACTTTTGAAAGATTTGAATTGTGTAATTTCACGTTTGATGGCACTGGTTGTACTTTGCAGGCACTGGACATGAAGAAGACGATTGGCAATGCTAGCTTGCACAATGGCCTCTATATCCTTAATGAACCTTCAAAAACTCCAGACCAGCCATCTACTTCGTTTACTGCCTCTAATACTATTGATCCTATTATGTTATGTCATTTTAGACTAGGTCATCGTAGTTTTACTTATTTAGCAAAATTACATCCTTCTCTTTTCGTTAATAAAAAGCCACATTTGTTTAAATGTCATATTTTTTCTCTTGCAAAACAAACCAAGGCGTCATACAAACCCTCACAATATAAACCTTCTAGCCCTTTTTCTTTGATACATAGTGACATTTGGGGCCCATCGAGAGTGAAGAATGCTAATGGTTGTAAGTGGTTTATTACTTTCATAGATGATCATAGTAGGCTGACTTGGACATATTTGATGAAAGACAAATCCGACACCTCTTCCATTTTTACCAGATTTTATACCATGGTTGAAACTCAATTCAATTCTAAAATCAAAATTTTTCATTCTGATAATGGGAGTGAATTCTTTGCTAATTCTTTGGGTGATTTTTTCAGAACCAAAGGAATTGTTCACATCAGTTCTTGTGTTAACACCCCACAACAAAATGGGATTTCCGAAAGAAAAAATCGCCATCTACTTGATGTTACTCGTTCCCTTTTATTCACTAATAATGTTCCTATATATTTATGGGGAGAGGCTTTGTTAACTGCCACTTACTTGATAAACAGAATGCCTAGTAAGGTTTTAAATTTTCATACTTGTTGAGTGTGTAAAAGTTCTATTATTTACACCCTTTTTAACCCATATTTCTGCTGCATTCAAGCATCATTGCATTGCATTTAGGTTAGTTTTCAATAAAACATCACAATTATATAAAAGGCACGGATTCTACTAAAAGATGGCGTATTTTGCAGGTAACTGCCGTGTTTGACGAGGAAGGCAGGCGCAGGGCAGATAAGCAGGAAAGCTGAACTGGACAAGCAGCCGAAGAAGACAAACCTGTCATGGACCTGTCGTGACAGCAAGGTGACAGCAGACTTATGAAGAGGAAAAGTCAAGTGGACCTCGATAGATAGAGAAAAATCTGCTCGTCCGTCGTGTGGAAGCCAAATAATTTTCCAAGCCCCGGATCAAAAGATATGTCAAGCCAAAGCTCAAGGAAAGGAATTCCCACAAAATAGGGATGCGGCTGGAAAGTAGGAGACTTTAGAGATTTAGTCTTTATTAGAATCTTACTTTTAATTAAAGTTGTAATCCTTGTTACCTTAGATAACTTGAGCCCAAAGCTTATATAAGGGCATAGATTTAACCTAGGAGGAGAACCGATTACCCCAGAACCGAAACCAAAACCCTGCCGTCCACCCGTCACCGACATGTTCTAAATTCCCCCTAGGGCTACGGGTTGTTTTGTAAAGTAGTTGCAAGGGTTGCTTTGTTTTAGGATTTTTCAGTTCAATAAAATAAACTTCAAGTTCTTTTATTTTGGTTTTAACATCTTGCAAGAGCATCGAGAGAGCATTGTGAGGTTATCCATTTACTTAGCATCGGGAGAGTTAAGTATACGAAAGAAATAAAAGCGCGTTCTCTAGTTTATAGTTGAACCATCCCGTGCCTAGGGATAGGGCGAGGTTAAGTGGTTAAGGAAGAATTCATACACATCGGTGTTCATCCTTCGATTCACGCCGGGAGGTATCATCAAAGACGTGATCATCGACAGACTTGTGCCTAGGGATAGGGCAAGGCAGATCTGGGATTCTTGCCAAACTTGAAGTACGGAGTTGGTGTGTCTGCTGCTGCGACAGCCAACGGACAGACGCCGCGACAGGTGCTGTCGGCGACGGGAGCGACGACAGAACTGGAGATCCTAAGCAATCCAATACCTGCACTACCGAGCAATTCAATACCAGCCCATTCTCTCTATCTTGATATTCCAATCCTTTTATTTACGTTTTTATCTTATTATTCTCGTGACAACTCTTAATTATTTCCTTTACTTTCGTGCAGTAAACAAGGTGAAGCTATTAGCCCAATCCCTGTGGAGACGATATCCGATACTTTGTATCACTTTACTACTTGCGTCGTGTACACTTGCACTACCATTGCGATAGACTATTTTACACGCAACAAGTTTTTGGCGCCGTTGCCGGGGATTGGCAACATAACTACATCTTTCTTTTATTGCACTTTTTGCTTTTATTTTTATTTTTGTTTTCGTTTTTATTTTTCTTTGATTTTTCTTTTGTTCTTTCAACTCTCGTTTTTCACGAGGTTTGCTTGTTTATGCGCAGATCGAAAAGAGGCGAGGATCCTGAGTATAAATTAGATTCGGAGATCGAACGTTCATTCAATCTCAAGAAACAACTTCGCCAACTTTTAGACCGGAACGAATACCTCGAGGAAGAGCTAGAGCAGATGGCACGTAACCAGCCTGTTGGTGACGGTGGACCGCCTGTCGATGACCCGCCGAGGGCAGATGGATGACGTCATGTCGTGACTACATGCTGAACGATCATGTAGAGCTGGAGACCACGCTGCCGGATATTGATGTTGACAACTTCGAGCTTAAACCTGTCATGTTTAGTATGATCAACAACGCCGGGCAGTTCAGTGGTTCTGCGACAGAAGATGCCAGGGAGCATCTCAAAACGTTCCAGGAGATCTGTGGTTTGTTTAGACTGCCAGGAGTTAGTCCGGAAATACTGAGGCTTCGGTTATTCCCCCATTCATTGAGGGACAGAGCTAAAACTTGGTGGAATAAACTTACACCGGGTTCTATTATGACTTGGGCAGATCTAACTCGTGAATTTTTATCTCGTTTTAATCCTTCGCATTTATCTGAGCGATTACGTAACGAAATTGCTACTTTTCAACAAGAAGATGACGAGCCGATGCACGAGGCCTGGGACAGATTTACCACTTTTCTTCGGAACTGCCCAATGCATGGATTTCCTGTCTGGAATCAGGTAACTAAATTTTATAATGCTGCTAACTTACAAACTCGCATTCGAATTGATTCTGCAGCAAATGGACTATTATTGGATAAAGATCCAGACGAGGCATTGCAAGTTTTGAAAAATCTAGCTAAGAATGAGGAGCAGTTTCCAACAGCTAGAAGAGGGGGTAAACGGGTACTTGCTGTCAAGGACTATGAGGCCGACAGAACTATGAAATCACAAGTAGCATTCCTCACTAAAGCAATGAAACACTTATTAAATGAAGAAGAATTACGAGGATTTGCTGTCGAGGAAGTTTGTGCTATTTGCGAGGGAAATCATAGTAGGGATGAGTGCCCAATAAATATAGAAGAGGGAAAATATGTTGGAAATTACAAGCCGAATTACAATTCCAACAACTACAACCCTAATTAGAGGAAGGATCCCAAATTTTCCTGGAGTAACCCTAACAATGCCCTGAATCCGCAAGCATATAATCAGAATCAGGGGGTCCTAGATTGTTGACGCGACAGCAACTGCCGCCGCAGAACCTGCCGCAGCACCTCCCGCCGCAGCAGCAACAACAACCACCACCTGCCACGAGTAGTGTATTGGAGCAGACTCTGGCCACCTTTATGTCTCAGACTGGTACGTATATGGAGAATATTAATCAGTTTGTCAAGAAGACGGAAACCTTTATGGATGAAACCAAGATGAGATTGACAAATCATGAGGCTACCTTGAAATCTCTAGAGACACAAATGGGTCAGGTGTCGCAGCATATTAAGCCAAGGCAGAATGGAGGTTTCCCTAGCAATACTGAAAATGCTAGACCGCCCCCACACGAACAATGTAAGGCGATTACTACTAGGAGTGGGAAAAAGTTACCAGGGCCGGAAAAAGAAGCTGAAATAGAAAAGGAACCTGCCTTGGATAAACCTGCCGAGGAAGCTGCCCCGACAGGTGACAAACAGACTGCTGCCGATGAGCCTGTCACGACAGCAGAAGCGACAGAGGAGAAAAAAGAAGATTATCGTCCTCAGATTCGCATGCAGTGGGAAGGACGCATTGCTGATTATCGTCCCCCACCACCCTTCCCTCAACGGATACAGCAAGCTAAGCATGAATCTCAACTTAAAAAGATTTATGATATTTTTAAACAGGTTCATATTAATATTCTGTTGTTAGATGCTGTTAGCGAGATGCCCGGTTATGCTAAATTTCTCAAGGATGTTATGTCGAAAAAATCTAAACTTGGGGAATTTGAAACGGTAAGGATGCAAGAAGGTTGCATGAGTATTCTTCATCGGCAGCCACCCCAGAAAAAGAAGGATCCGGGGAGCTTCATCATACCTTGTGTAATCGGCGATAGATTCGTGGGTAAGGCACTTTGTGATCTTGGAGCTAGTGTTAATCTAATGCCCAAATCTGTTTTTCAGAAATTAGGTATTGGGAAGGCGCGGCCCACGACAGTTACCCTACAGCTAGCCGACCGCTCTTATGTTCACCCCGAGGGAAAAATTGAAGATATTTTGGTAAGAGTGAATAAGCTTATTTTTCATGCTGACTTTCTTATTTTAGATTGTGAGGCAGATGAAAACGCACCAGTCATCCTTGGGCGACCCTTCTTAGCCACGGGAAGATCATTGATTGATGTGGAGAAAGGAGAACTCACCATGCGCGTGAACGATCAAGAGATTAAGTTGAATGTTCTCCAAGCGATGAAACATGCTGATGTGGATGAGGAATGCAAGGCCATCATTGAGGTGACCTTTGATCAACCCTGCATCAGGTCGGGCTGCCGTGATATAAAATTTGGTCACTGCTGCGACAGCCATCTACAGGCCTGTCACGACAGCAATGACGACAGCAATGACGACAGCAACGACGACAGCACCGACGACAGTGACTCCTCTAAATCCGATACAACTGACACTGAAGGTCATGAGGAGGTAAATTGGTTAGACCATCGTCCAGGTAAGTTATTCGAACCCTTGAATTACACTTCAGATAACCATTTAATCCAAAAGCCCTCAACTGTTGAACCACCTGTCTTAGAACTTAAGCTCCTGCCAGGGCAGCTTAAATATGCTTATCTTGGTTGTGATGACACACTGCCCGTAATCATCTCTACTAAGCTGCCACATGAACAGGAACGACAGCTGATCGACATGTTAAGGCAGCATAAACGGGCGATTGGATGGATGATAGCAGATATACAGGGCATTAGTCCGGCAATATGCATGCATAAAATTCTCCTAGAGGAAGATTATAAGCCGACTATTGATGCCCAAAGGCGGTTAAACCTTGCGATGAAGGAGGTAGTGCGTAAAGAGATAATCAAATGGTTAGATGCTGGTATTATTTACGCCATCTCCGACAGCAAATGGGTAAGCCCGGTGCAATGTGTTCCCAAGAAAGGAGGCATGACCGTGATAACCAACGAGAACAATGAGCTAATCCCAACCAGGACTGTGACCGGTTGGAGGGTTTGTATGGACTATCGGAAGCTTAATAAAGCTACCCGAAAAGACCACTTTCCTTTACCCTTTATTGATCAAATGCTTGATAGATTAGCGGGTAAACCTTACTATTGTTTTCTTGATGGTTATTCAGGGTATAATCAAATTGCTATTGCACCGGAGGACCAAGAGAAAACGACTTTCACATGCCCCTACGGAACATACGCATTTAGGAGGATGTCGTTCGGCCTCTGTAACGCACCTGCCACCTTCCAAAGGTGCATGATGGCAATATTCTCCGACATGGTAGAGGACTTCCTTGAGATCTTCATGGATGATTTTTCCGTCTTTGGAGACGATTTTGAGAGCTGCCTCGGCAACCTTCAAAAGGTACTTGAGAGATGTGAAAAAGCTAATCTTGTTCTAAATTGGGAAAAATGCCATTTTATGGTGGACGAAGGGATAGTCCTTGGCCATAAGATTAGCTGCCGTGGGATAGAAGTCGACAGGGCTAAGATTGAAGTTATAGAGAAGCTGCCGCCGCCAACCACTGTCAAGGGCATTAGGAGTTTTTTAGGGCATGCTGGTTTTTATCGGAGATTCATTGCAAATTTTTCGAAAATCACGAAGCCCCTATGCCATCTCTTAGAACAGAACCGACTCTTTTACTTTAATGAAGAATGTACTGAAGCATTCAAGGTTCTGAAAGAAAAGCTAGTGACAGCCCCCATAGTACAGCCACCAGACTGGACACAACCGTTTGAGATCATGTGTGACGCTAGTGACTATGCTGTCGGGGCAGCACTTGGGCAGCGCAGAAATAAGCTGTTTCACGTCATATACTATGCCAGCAAGACGTTAAATGACGCCCAAGTGAACTACACCACCACAGAAAAGGAGCTGTTAGCTGTGGTGTTCTCCATCGACAAGTTTCGTCCCTACATACTTGGAACGAAAGTAATAATACACACCGACCATTCTGCCCTAAAGTATCTATTCGCAAAAAGGGATGCAAAGCCTAGGTTGATACGATGGATCTTACTATTACAAGAGTTCGACCTTGAGATCAAAGATAAAAAGGGGACAGAAAATCAGGTGGCAGATCACTTGTCGAGGTTGGAAACAGGACAGAGTCTACCCATTGATGATACACACATACTGGAGACCTTCCCAGATGAGCAGCTCTTTGCTGCCGCAATCGCTGTCGCGACAGCCATGGCGGCTGGTAAGTCTTCTAACCTTCCCTGGTATGCTGATTTCGTTAATTTTATAGTTAGCGGAATATTACCTTCTGATCTTAATTATCAAGCAAGGAAGAGGTTTCAAAATGATGTTAAGCATTATTATTGGGACGAACCTCTTCTTTTCAAAATGTGCGCAGATCAGGTTATAAGGAGGTGTGTACCACAAGAAGAACAAGAAGACATTCTCCATCACTGTCATGCTTCACAATATGGAGGTCACTTAGGAGGCAATAAAACTGCTGCCAAGGTGCTGCAGTCAGGGTTCTACTGGCCGACACTATATAAAGATGCACAGGAATTTTACAAAAACTGTGACAGGTGCCAGCGGACAGGTAACATCTCGAGGAGAAACGAGATGCCACTGTAGAATATTTTAGAAGTCGAGATCTTCGACGTTTGGGGGATTGATTTTAAGGGACCATTCCCGTCTTCATGTGGGAATTTGTACATCCTCCTAGCAGTGGATTATGTCTCCAAGTGGGTAGAAGCAATCGCAACTCAAAAGAATGATGCCAAAACGGTCCAAAATTTTTTGCACAAAAACATTTTTTTGAGATTTGGCATCCCTAGAGCGATTATCAGTGATGAAGGGAGACATTTTGATAATAGGGTAATTGCTGCCGCCTTAAAGAAATATGGTGTCAAGCACAGGATCGCGACAGCATACCACCCACAGACCAATGGACAGGCTGAAATTTCCAATAGGGAAGTGAAGAACATCCTTGAAAAGATGGTTAAACCAACTAGGAAAGATTGGTCTTTACTTCTGAATGATGCATTATGGGCATACATGACAGCTTTCAAGACTCCATTGGGCATGTCTCCATACTGATTGATTTATGGGAAAACCTGTCACTTGCCTGTCGAGATCGAGCACAAGGCATATTGGGCAATCAAGGCAGTGAATATGGACTTGGACAAGGCCGGCCAGAAAAGGTTATTAGATCTGAACGAGATTGAAGAATTACGGACAATGGCCTACGACAACGCAAGGATTTACAAGGAAAAGACTAAGAAGTGGCACGACAAGAAACTGCTGCCACGACAGTTCTGCCCAGGGCAGCTTGTGTTGTTATTTAATTCTAGACTTAAACTCTTCCCAGGAAAGCTAAAGTCTAGATGGTCTGGCCCGTTTCAAGTAGTTCAAGTTTTTCCCCATGGTGCCATCACAATTCAATCATTAAAGGACGGGCATCAATTCAAAGTCAATGGACAACGCCTCAAGCATTATCAGGGGACTGAAGCCCCAGGAATTCAGGAAGTGGTTACTTTAGGAGATGCCCCACAAGGCACCCCTAATTTAACCTAAGTTTTATTTTTATTTTATTATTAATATTATTTATTAGGAATTAGATTTATTTTATTTGAATAATGTTTTGTTTTTATAATTTCAGTTTTTAGGAAATAAAGGAGTCAAGAAGGAAAGAAGAAGTGACCCAAACCCACCGCCCATCCACCAGCCCAATACAACCCATTTATGATAACCTGTCGTTTTGACTGTCGGCGCAGATAGACTTGACAGGCTGTCAACAGCCTGACACTGCAGATGCAGAAGCGTGCGGCAGACACACAGCGGACGCATAAATGCGTGTCAGACGCGTCAGACACGCTACATCCAATCTGCCGCCCCGTTATTCCCGCCTGCCGTTGCGGCATTAAATGGGCAGATACCCAACAGCTATATAACCCCGTTCTCCCTTTCATTTTCATCACTTCTGATTTTTCTCTCTTGCTTTCTCCTCTAGTTTTATCTGTTTTCTCTCTTTCACAACCCTTGCAACCAAAATGTCGTCGAGACAAACCCGTCGTAGCACTGCTGACCGCTTCTTCTTCAGCAGCAGCGTCACCCTTCGCCAACAAAGAATTATAGGAGGAGCGTGGCTTCATTTACAACAGAAACGCTCCTCATATGGGACTCCGGCCGTTCATTGTGAAGGCCATAACGGCACAGCTATGGGAGGACTTTGCTGAACAGCCGGCAGAGCTAAATGATACTTTGGTCCGGGACTTTTACGAGGCCATCGACAGCAAAACAGCGACATCTGTCATTGTCCGAGGAGTGGAAGTGCCCTTTACAGCAAACAGCATCAACCATATGTTCGGCCTATTCTTTGGCCCCGATGATGATGCTCACCAACAATTTCTGGACACCCTCGACGCTGCTGCATATGATGCCATCATGGTGGAGCTGACAGAAGTTGGTACGACATGGACAACCAGCAAGAAGAACCCCCACTCTGTCAATAGGGGGCAGCTTCTCCCCGAAGTAAAACTGTGGAACGCTTTCATCAAAAAGCGTATCCTGCCCTCGTCCCACCACACGACAGTCAACCGGCAGCGGCTGGCCCTCATTCACTCTATTATGCATGACAGGCCCATCAACGTGGGCAGGTACATGAGGGACAGCATCATCGACTGTGCCTTCCGCTCAGACTCACGACTCTGCCTGCCGTTCACTATCACAGCCCTCTGCCGCTGTGCTGCTATACCAGATGAGCCCTCCGACAAACTACACCAAGGTAATGGCTGGACCGACAGTAACATCTCTAGCCTCATGGAGGTCGTAGCTGCAACACCCATCAACGCCTTTGATCCAAATGCACCACCTGCTGACTCGGATGAGGAACCTGCCACCGAGCCTGCCCCTGAAGCTGCCACAGCCACTGCTCCGACAGACCAGTCGGCACATATCCTTGCTGCTATCCTAAGGATCGAGGAGCGGCAAATGGGTTTGATGACTTTCATCCGCGATTTCTCAAATGCAATGGTAAATTTTATTACTAATACTTTACATTTTTCGGATGTCATCTTCCCCACCTTCCCCGCCCATTATTTCCATATCCCCTCCCTCACACCTACACCACCTGTCTCTCCCCATACACAATCTGCCACTTCCACACCATCCCCTGCCCCGACGGCAGCTGGCAGCCCTCCGGCAGACACCTCCCCTCGAGGAACCAAAAGACCTGCCACTGATGACAGCCCTCTTATCCGGAGGAATTTGGAGAGGGACTTTACGAGGGTAAAAAGAATTAAGCACGTGGCAGATAAGAAACGGCTGTCCAAAGCCAGCACCACCACTAGCAGCAGCTGGGATAGTGGCAGCAGTTCTGACGTCCGGCTAGTGGAGCAACCTGCCCCTCAACCTGCTCCTGAACCTGCCCATCCCCCTCCACAGCGCAGACGCCGCCATCGGATCCGCGTCAGCATCAGCAGCGAGGACAGCAATTAAAAATTTAAGTTTTTTATTTTTTTCCTCTTATTGCTGCCTGCCTTTATATTTTGTGATGTACTTTTTCTTTATTTTATTTTTCATGTCATTTTGCATTGAGGGCAATGCAACCCTTGAGTTTGGGGGTGGCAACCCTCCATCATTAATGGAGTCTTTAGCACATCTCTTTATTATTTGTTGTGTCTTATTATTTATTTATTTTCTCTTAAAAAAATCAGAAAATTAAAACTGTTGGCTTAAAACTGTGGAGTTAACTTACCTGTCATGACGGCTCTGTCGTGGCAGCATCTTTAGGACAGGTTAAGGAAAAGTTTAGAGCCTTTCTATAGTTCTGAAAACTTAAACACTTTTGTGACTGTTATATTGCTTAGATTTCTTTTAGCCAAACTAGAATAGGAAGCTTAGAACTTGAATAGCCCCTAGAGGTGCCTAACACTGGCTCTAGGAAAGAGGTTTAGCAAAAGAAAATCAAAAACCTAGAGGTGCCCGAAACCGGCTCTAGGAAGCTAACTAGAGGTGCCCGAAACTGGCTCTAGAAAAATTTAGCTTGAAAATAGAAGAAAAAGAAGCATGAAAATGTGCCTTCTAAAAAAAAACTTTGGCATAAAAATTCGAGTTAAGGAGTTGATTATTCTAGTGAAACTAAGAGAGTCTTAGCATATAACTATTCACAAGCATGCACACACTGCATGAGAGCTATAGGGAGATTCCGGACAGATCCTAACCTTTCAGACAGGTTGCTGCCGCCATAGAGAATGAGCGACGGGTAAGCGACAGTTCACTGTTTGAAGGCCAACACAAAAAAATTTCTTTTTTCTTTTAGGTTTAAATTGCTTGAGGGCAAGCAAAGACTTGAGTTTGGGGGTGTGTTGAGTGTGTAAAAGTTCTATTATTTACACCCTTTTTAACCCATATTTCTACTGCATTCAAGCATCATTGCATTGCATTTAGGTTAGTTTTCAATAAAACATCACAATTATATAAAAGGCACGGATTCTACTAAAAGATGGCGTATTTTGCAGGTAACTGCCGTGTTTGACGAGGAAGGCAGGCGCAGGGCAGATAAGCAGGAAAGCTGAACTGGACAAGCAGCCGAAGAAGACAAACCTGTCATGGACCTGTCGTGACAGCAAGGTGACAGCAGACTTATGAAGAGGAAAAGTCAAGTGGACCTCGATAGATAGAGAAAAATCTGCTCGTCCGTCGTGTGAAAGCCAAATAATTTTCCAAGCCCCGGATCAAAAGATATGTCAAGCCAAAGCTCAAGGAAAGGAATTCCCACATAATAGGGATGCGGCTGGAAAGTAGGAGACTTTAGAGATTTAGTCTTTATTAGAATCTTACTTTTAATTAAAGTTGTAATCCTTGTTACCTTAGATAACTTGAGCCCAAAGCTTATATAAGGGCATAGATTTAACCTAGGAGGAGAACCGATTACCCCAGAACCGAAACCAAAACCCTGCCGTCCACCGTCACCGACATGTTCTAAATTCCCCATAGGGCTACGGGTTGTTTTGTAAAGTAGTTGCAAGGGTTGCTTTGTTTTAGGATTTTTCAGTTCAATAAAATAAACTTCAAGTTCTTTTATTTTGGTTTTAACATCTTGCAAGAGCATCGGGAGAGCATTGTGAGGTTATCCATTTACTTAGCATCGGGAGAGTTAAGTATACAAAAGAAATAAAAGCGCATTCTCTAGTTTATAGTTGAACCATCTCGTGCCTAGGGATAGGGCGAGGTTAAGTGGCTAAGGAAGAATTCATACACATCGGTGTTCATCCTTCGATTCACGCCGGGAGGTATCATCAAAGACGTGATCATCGACAGACTTGTGCCTAGGGATAGGGCAAGGCAGATCTGGGATTCTTGCCAAACTTGAAGTACGGAGTTGGTGTGTTTGCTGCTGCGACAGCCAACGGACAGACGCCGCGACAGGTGCTGTCGGCGACGGGAGCGACAACAGAACTGGAGATCCTAAGCAATCCAATACCTGCACTACCGAGCAATTCAATACCAGCCTATTCTCTCTATCTTGATATTCATCCTTTTATTTACGTTTTTATCTTATTATTCTCGTGACAACTCTTAATTATTTCCTTTACTTTCGTGCAGTAAACAAGGTGAAGCTATTAGCCCAATCCATGTGGAGACGATATCCGATACTTTGTATCACTTTACTACTTGCTTCGTGTACACTTGCACTACCATTGCGATAGACTATTTTACACGCAACAATACTCCTCAATCCATTTTCTTAGAATCCTACCCCCACTTTAAGCCAATTTCTTCTATTTTACCTCTTAAAGTGTTTGGCTGCACTATTTTTGTCCACAATTATACCCCTAATAGGTCCAAGTTAGACCCTAAATTACTTAAATGCGTCATGGTTGGGTATTCTTTACTCAAGAGGGGTTATAAATGTTATCATCCACCTACTAAGAGAATTTATGTTATTATGTATCTAACATTTTTTGAACATGAATCTTATTTCACTAAAGATAATTTTCAGGGGGAGCCATAGGTTGATTCTTAACCTTATTCTTCTAATCCAACAATTTCTCTTGATTTCTAGAATTTCTGCCAGCAATTCCTACTTTTCATCTTCCTATTTCAAGTCCTACTATCAATCTTACACCACCAATTCCTTCCACTTTGAAACTACTAGAAATTATACCTCCCAATCCACTTCTGGTTTACCAAAGAAAAAAGAAACCTTTACCTGAGCCTATTATGCAATCTAACACATGCCGAAAGTTGGATTTTAGTCCAGCTGTCGTGATGGAAGAAGAAGGTGCTACATCTAGTAAGTCCAATTCTCAGTCTCTTAATGATTTTCCTATTGCAATTAGTAAAGGAATACGACAGTGCACTCAACATTCTATTCAGAAATTTACTGGTTATAGTTCTTTGTCGCCATCTTTCCAAGCATTTACAGCCAGATTAGATGAAGCATATATTCCCTCCAATATAGATGAAGCTTTAAGGGATCCAAAATGGAGGAAAGCTGTTGAAGACGAACTTAGTGCACTTGAACAGAATGCTACATGGACCTTAACAGATCTTCCACAAGGTAAAAAAATATGTTGGTTGTAAATGGATCTTTGCTATTAAATATAACTCTAATGGCAGTGTACAACGATATAAAGCGAGACTCGTAGCTAAAGGGTACACTCAAACATATGGGGTTGATTTTAAAGAGACATTTGCACATGTGGCCAAGCTCAATACTGTTAGGGTCCTACTCAGCCTTGCTGTCAACAATGACTGGAAATTGCATCAACTTGATGTGAAAAATGCCTTTATGTAAAACCTATGTTTGATTTTGATATAGTTAAATCTTTAAGGATCAATTTGAAAAAATTAAAATTGTTTTATAAGTCCCTTAATAAGTTTTAAATCACCAACACTTTAAAACTGATTTGAAAAACTCAAACTCAAAATATTTTCTAAGTGTTCCAAGGCCAAACTATTGAAAACCGTCCAGGTGTATTGATACGCTTCCAGCCGTATCGATACCTTTTTTACAAAGTTGGCTACTGCCGGAACTCGTTTCGATACGCCCTTAACCGTATCGAAACACCGTATCGAAACAGATTCAATCTGTATCGATACGCTCCTTCGTAAAAGTCTAAAAGAGTTTGAATGGCGTACCGATACTACTTCACCCGTATCGATACGATTTTAATGAATTTTAAATTCAAGTCGGTTTAAATATTTCGACCGTTGGTGTTAGTTGGTTAGGTAACCAAATTTTAAATTGGTAGTTGACCCGTATTGATACGGTAAACCCTCGTATCGAAACAGAAATCGACAGTGAGCTAAGTTGAGAAAAAGGTATCGATACGGTCTTAGCCGTTTCGATACCCCGTATCAATACGCTTACGTGCGTTTCGATACCCCTTGTTTATTGCACACAACGACTCTTTCTTTTCTGAGACAGGTATCGATACGGCTCCCCGAGTACCGATACGGGTAGCTGCAGAAGTGCATTTATGGTGGTAAGAGAGGGTTCCAACGACTCTATTCAAGTTCCCAACCACCCAAACGGCTAGAATTAATAGAGAAGGTATAAATTGAAGTTCTTTGAAGGTCAGCAACAACTATTCAACCCACAAGCATCATCAAAGCAAAAATCCAAACCCTTGAGCTATTCAAAGTCAAATTCTTGTACCCAACTCTAGTGTTTTTCAATTGTCAATTTGTATTGTGAGTTTGGGGTGATTGAAATTGTAATTGGGTAGACAATTATCCTTTAAGAGGAATCATTTGAGTTTACCACAACTTTTCTTTGTAATTTGAGTGGACTAAGCTTTGGGTAGAAAGCTTAATCGAATTTGTAAGGTTACCTCCTCATCCAAGAAAAGGGGAAGAATTCAAGTAGTGAATTGGTTGAAAATCCTTAGTGGGAACTAAGGTAGTGGATGTAGAGTTCATTTGGAGAACTTGAACCACTATAACTACTTGTGTCAATTTTATTTTTCACTCATTCTTCCCACCAAAATTTTAATTGCCAATTCACCCCCCCTCTTGGCCATTTGCAATTGTTCGATCAACTCAACACTTTCTCAATGGCAAACTTGATGAGGAGGTCTTTATGAAGGTTCCACATGGTCTCAAATCTACTATAGATAGAAAAAAGGTTTGCAAACTCAACCGGTCTCTCTATGGTCTAAAATAGTCTCCTCGAGCCTGGTTTGAAAGATTTACTACAGTAATCCTGTGTAATGGATATCAGCAATCTCTTGCTGATCATACTTTATTCATAAAACAAACTTCCGGGAAGAAGAAAGCTATTCTCCTTGTATATGTGGATGATATCATCCTCACTGGCGATGGTGATGAAGAAATCCAAAGTTTAAAAACACTTCTTAACATGGAATTTGAAACTAAAGACCTCGGCAAGTTGAGATACTTCCTCGGCATGGAAGTTGCAAGATCCAAAGAAGGACTTGTGATCAATCAACGAAAATATGTCATCGATTTACTAAATGAAGCAGGTTTTTTAGGATGTAAACCAACTGATACACCTATGGAAGCCAACCTCAAATTCACTAAGGAGGCAGCAACTTCATCGGTAGATAAAGAACAATATCAGAGGTTAGTTGGTAAGCTCATATACTTGTCTTTAACTAGATCAGATATAGATTTTTCTGTTAATATAATTAGCCGACACATGGCTAATCCATCTGAAGAACACTTGGCAGCAGCTCATAGAATACTAAGGTACTTGAAGAAAACCCCTGGACATGGTTTACTGTTCAAAAAGTCTAGTGACAAATCTGTGAAAGTTTTTACAGACTTTAGTTGGGCAGGGGACTTAACAGAGAGGAGATCTACTACTGTCTATTGCACATTTGTGTGGGGGAATCTTGTAACTTGGAGAAGTAAGAAACAATCAGTTGTTTCGCGTAGCAGTGCTGAAGCAGAATTTCGAGCATTGGCTCTAGGAATTTGTGAAGGTATATGGATAATGAAGTTGTTCAAAGATTTGTTTATGGACTACGAAGCATGTTTTGAAGTAATGTGTGATAATCAATCGGCAATTCAAATTGTCAAAAATCCAGTTCAACATGATCGCACTAAACATGTTGAAATTGATCGACATTTCATCTCCAAGAAAGTTCACAAAGGGATAGTTGCTATCTCTTACATTCCTTCTACATGTCAACTACCAGACGTATTCACCAAGGCCTTATCTAAACATGTTTTTGATGATTTTGTATCCAAGCTGGGATTATACACTGTATATTCTCCAGCTTGAGGGGGAGTGTAGGAATATATATCCCTTACTTTAAGGGATTCTGTAAATTTATTTCCTTTGATTCTGTAAATATCTTTTATAATCCCTTATTCTAAGGGATTATATTTCCTAGGATTAGTTTCTTTCCTAAACTTAGAGTTTCCTAAGATAGAGATAAAGTTTATGTATATATGTAATATAATCTGAAATGAATAAGTAGAGAAAATTACTCTGATTTCTACAGTACTCAATAACACAATCATAGTCCTTAAGAAGCTCAATCCAACGACGTTATCTCAGATTAAGCTCTCTCTGTAAGAATGTACTTCAGGCTCTTTAAGTTCCTTTGGAGCCATACGGTAAGGGTTCATAGAGACTGGTGCAGATCCAGGATATGTCTCAATTTTGAACTCAACATCTCTATCCGGTGGCAACCCAGGTAACTCCCCGGGAAAAAACATCAGGGAACTCGCTAACAGTGCGAATCTCCTCAATCTTTGATAGAGAACCCTTGGTATTCAAGAAACAGACGATGAAAGTCTGATAGCCCTTTCGGATCATTCGGACGGCTGCCAAAAGCAGATATCACATTAGATAGATACCCTCCACGCTCACCAACAAGAACCACTATACGATCATCAGAGGTTTTCAGGGTTGCTCTCTTGGACTCACAATCCAGGTTAACCCGGTGTTCAGTCAACCAATCCATGCCAAGAATCAAATCAAACTCTTCTAATGATAGTTCCATAAGGTCAGCTAGGAAGATTTCCCCCTGAATCTCGAGAGGACATCGCTGGAAAACCTTGTTTACAACCACAGACTGGCCCACCGGACTCATAATGGTAATTGCATTCTCGGTGGTCTCATTTGGAATCTAGAGGTCTCGGAACATAGATCTCGATACATAGGAATGGGTAGAACCATTGTCGAGTAATGCAAAGTATGGAACAGAAAACATAGTAAATGTACCTGCAATGACGTCTAGCTCATCTCTGTCATATCGACGTTTGGTGGCATAAACAAGTGCAGGTTGTCTAGCCTCGGTCATAACTGGTCCCCCACTCTAATAGAATCGACCTCTACTCTCAGATCTAATAGCAGACCCAAAAGCTCTACCCTGATTACAGCCTCTAGCCGGAGTCTAAAAAGATGTCTGTGAACGAGAAGGTGTCTAAGTACGGGCAGGAGTTTGAGTGGACACCCCAGTGGGAGGTGAACGTGGGCAATCCTTAAAGAAATGATCCATAGACCCACACCGGAAGCAAGCACCAATCATCCTCCAACACTCTCCTCCGTGCTTCCTACCACAGTGCTCACATGCAGGCATAGATGAAAATCCCAAAGAATCACCTCGATTGGCAGCTGGGACAGAAGGTGCTAAAGGCTTAGAACTCGTATTACTCTTCTGAGAGTCAGCGATGCGGGTTCTCTTATCTGGACGTCCGTAGGACTCACCCTGACTAGGTCTCCTAGATCGATCCCAATCTCGGCCTCGGTCTCTACCTTGATCTCGGTCTCTATCCCTGCCGCCCTGACTAGCTGCCAAAATCTCCATTTGTTCTGTAGTCTTAGCTCGATCTACTAAATTCTCAAACACCTCATCGTGATGTGTAGCCACTCTGTCACGTATCCCAATACGGAGGCCCACTAAGAACTTTTCACATCTATCCTTCTCGGTAGAAACCAAACCAGGACCATACTTTTGTAACTCTATAAACTGTATCTCGTACTCGGCCACTGTCATAGAACCCTGCACCAAGTTCTTGAATGCATGACGTCTCTCCCTCAAGAACCGCTCGCCCAGATAATGGTTCCTAAAATGCTCCTTAAAGAAATCCAATGTCAACCGATCAAAGGGAACGCTACTCATAATAGACTCTCGCCAGGTGCGGGCATTCCCGTTCAGCATAGATACAACACCCAAGTATTTCTTGGATGGCTCAAAACCCATCTTTGTCATACGTCGCTCGATATCATACAACCACTCCTCAGCCTCGGTCGGTGCTCCACTAAGAGATCCAGAAAAAGTCTTGATCCCGTTAGCAAACAAAGTTTGAGAGATAGGGACTTCTGGAGCGACACCCGATGCTTTAACTACACCTTGAATCAACTGAAGAAACTGTCTACTCAAACCCTCATCAGTAACCCCAGTCGTAGGCTCGGGCCCAGAAATCGTTGCTCCTCTAATCGGAGTAGTCACATCAACGTCAGAAGCAGCTGACGGAGCAGTCGGGACAGATGTCGGAGCAGTCGGGGCGGTCGAAACTGAAGGACCACGAGGGGAAGAAGGCTGGGTAGAGGCTGGAGGATCTACGGGGGCAGGAGCATCAACATGAGTAGATGGAGCAATCACTGGATCGTCCATCGAGTCTGCAAATCTAACGGGTCGACCTCGCCTACGAGCGGGTCGACGACCCTAGCTAGTGCTTATCTTAGAGAATCTCTACAAAGATAAAACTTAGGATCAGTTTATGACACCGGAGAATCGAACACAACTAAACATGTAAAGTTTGGTGACATGGCCTTTTTTCACAATACTTTGAAAAACATTTTAAAAAAGTACATTAAAAGGATATTTCCACGGTCTGAGGTTTTAAAACCAAAAGCTCTGATACCAATAAAATGTAACCCCCTAGACCGGCCTATGCGAATTGACCATGTCTAGTAAGGCACATCACAATTAAATCTCAAGAGGAAAACTTGTTGGCAATTTAAATGTTTATTTCGACAGCATAACGACAAGACTTGGTAAAAACCATCAAGTTAGATAAACATGTTCAGTACATCAAGCAGTATTTCCAAAGTCATTCATAACATATTATAGACAGCCATGACCACATAAGTAAACCCATCGTATGATGGTTACAAAATAAGTATCAATTAGCGTATCGAAATATTTCTAGTTAAATACCATACATCTCAAAATATAGGCACGTGTCACCCTGAAAGTACAAGCAGTGGATAGAAACATTACATTCAGAAAGAATACCAAATGTGTCGATCCTTCAAGTGTCAGCTACGGGGTGGCCTATCCAAAATATCTGAAAGGGGAAAAGTTTGGGGGTGTGAGCTAGGAAGCTCAGTGTGTTCCAAAAGTGCAAGCAAGAACATGTACAACAACAGTATAATATACATTTCTAGTTCAAAAACATAAAATTCAAGTAACAATACGATCCGATTTAATCTTCTATCTACCCTCCAACCATACTCCAAGAGGCAGTTCCCCAAAACTGCGTCAAAGGCGTTAACATGTGCCCATTGGGCATAGGTGCCAACCTAAGGGAATACCTTAGGAACGGTACGGTAGGAATTACCCTAGCCGAAGCATAGGAACCTGTAACGGTAAGGAATTACCAGCTGGATCAAAGCTGAACCTGCGGTCACTTCATATTCTATCCCAAGTACCCCAGTAACAACCTATATAATAGTTCGATAGTCAATAGTAACTGTGATGTCGATAATTATAAAATAGGCATTTATTTTCAATAAAACGGTAACCAGAGAGCATATTGTTCAATCAAAACTAAGACATATCATTCATACAATATAATCATGCTCACTTTATAAATCATATCATAATCATGAGAAAACGACTTATCAATCATTAGCATATGTTCAACTTAATAACATATATTTGTCATGTAAAACAATGTTTAAACGGTTATATAGCACACAAGGAACACACCTCAAAAGATCAGATCGGTCGGTCAGATGATCTACCGAGCATCGGGATCACGCTCCGCTACAGTACTGGAACCTAGATAGACAAGAATTATGGTTACTATCAAATTTACATCTTGATCGTAACAAAAATACTAAGTTTTTGGGTCGTACGAGTGACGATAGGATCACGAGGTGGTAAAATTGGGATGAGCTGGGCTGGGCGTAGGCACGATCGAGAGATCCACGAGTACATATTAAATTAGAAAATCAATATCAGCCCTTAATCATCAATTTCTCTTGAAAGACATAACTTATACATATGCATGTTCGGGTTCAACGTCTAATTTGGAGGCTTTGGGGTTAGAATTTCGCGAAACGGCTTCAAAATCGGACTCAGGATGTCGAAAAACATAAAATAGAGCTTTTCGGGAAAAGTTGACTTTTTGGTCAAAGTCAACGCTGACGTCAGCGGTCAAAGTCAACGCCGACGTTATGCTGACGGCACCGGTCCATGGCTGACTCAGCGAGTTGACTCACTGGGTTGACTCAAACGAGTTGACTCACTGGGTTGACTCGGATGAGTTGACTTGGACGAGTTGACTCACTAGGTTGACTCGGATGAGTTAACTTGGACGAGTTGACTCACTGAGTTGACTCGATCAACGGGTCAGATTGGGTCAACGAGTTTGACTGAGTTGACCAGTTCAACTGGTCCAGCTGGTTCAGACCGGTTCGATCTACGCGGACCGACTCTTACCCTTAGGAACTCGAAGGTCGCGGACGGTCACCAGAACTTCACCGGAATGTTCATTTCGGGTCGTTTCTATCGGAAAACATAGATTTTTAGACCAACAATTTAACTCACACGATTAAAACACGAAAATGAAGCCGAAAATCGATAAAATCTTACCTTAAAGCTTCGATTTCGCCGGAAAATACGTAACTCCGACCAAGCTCTTCCCGGCGCCGATAGGACGAGAAATTTTAGGGGTTTTGTTCGGCTTGGGACGTGGAACCCAACGACGGTGGTGGTGTGGTGAATCAACGTCAACAACGGCCGTAATCGACGGAAAACCGATCGGCCTCAAACCCTCGGTTCGTCGAATGTTCAACGCGCGATTGCCGGCGGTTACGGCTACGGTTACGCGAGTGGCCTCAGGGGTTTTGATCGACATGCAACGGCGGTTTCAAGGGCACCGACGATGAGCAGCACGACGCGGCGGTGAGGGCCAATCGACGGTGGCCGGTTCGGTTTAAGGAAGAAGAGAAAACGATGATAGGGTGGAGGTTTCTGGAATTTTGGGAAAGCATACCCTAATTAATTCACATTCGATATGGTAGGTAGGATATTTTAATTATTTTATTATTATATCATTTTAGGATCTAATAAAATTTAATAGGGGTGGCTTATAACCAAGAGCTTCACTAGTTCAATTGGCTAGGAACCCGGTTAAAACCACACTTCCTTTTTTTTCATTTCATTTTTTTATTTTTATTATTTTTTAAGGGTGTTACATTTATAATTTATCATTTTATAGTTTTTTGAATTTTTTATTAGTGTTTTTAGTAATATTTTAATATTTAATATTTTTATATTTTAATTTAAAATAATTTTTAATTTTTTGTTTAAAATTAAATAAGTGCTTGAACTTTCTAAAAATCAATTAAATCTACTTTGCCTCGCCAACATTCATATATGAACTATCATTTTAACACAGTAAAATGTTACTTTAACACTGTAACGGTCAACATCAATATTCGTTAATTAAAGAATGACATTAAATGCACAACAAGTTCCACTTATTTTTTATATTTTAATTTAATCAATTAAATTAAAATACAAAAAATTAAGTGGAACTCGTTGTGTATGCACGCCGAGTTCACTATAAGGATGCTATCTTGAGAAAAAATGGAGGCCTGCTGATATTTTAAAAAAGGGTAAAACTACACCATATGCCACTAAACTATTATCACTGACTTGAAAATGTCCTCGAACTTAAAAAATATTCAAATCTAACACTGAACTTTACTTTTCGTTTATGTCATTCCGCCGTTAACTCTTAACGGAATCGTTAACTCAAAATAACGTTGTTTTGGTGTGATTGTTTTGAAGCCGAATTTAAGTCACGAAGTCGTTTTGCTTGAGGAAAAATACTACTCCAAACTCATGCACTTAGAGGTTTGAGCCCAAGACCTTCAAATACAAAAAGAAAAGTTTAGCCATTGAACTAACATAAAATTATTTAATATTTTACTATATATTATATATGTCAAATTACAACTTGAGATTAACTCAAATTATTTTATAAAATAAATTATATAGTGTTGGAATGATTCTATATTTGTTTGGAGTTTTGTTTATTTTTTAAAATATTTTAGTGGTATCTTTGGTTTTTTTAAAATTTGAGTATTGATGTTTTTATAGACAAAATTTCTAGAAGTTTCATAAGCAGTCATCCGATTATTGGTGTTTTTATCAAAATATCCCATTTTTATATTATTTATATAATTGACACTTAAAAATTAATTATCGACATAATAATGATGAATTATATGTATTTTTATTTATTTTTAATAAAACTCATATAACTGATATGGTGAGTTTTATAGGGTTCTTTTATTTTCTTTGGCAAATTCTAAATTTAATCTTAATTTTATTTAGAGAGGACGGGAAGTGGGACTTCATGGGAAGAAAAGGGGGATTTTTGTGTAGTGGTAGTGGATCTAGAACTCATGACTTAAGGGAATATGAGAGAACATATATGAACAGTTTGACTAACCAGTCAAATGTGCTTGCTCATGTTTTTATTTCTTTAATGAGAGCTTATAACGAATATTACATGAAACTTGTCATACTAACTAAGCGAGTTTCATTAAAAAAAAAACACAAAAAAATTATCATATCAATCGGACGAGTTCATACAGATCGCGCTAAATCAAAAATTAATATTTTTGAATATCAAATGCTTAAATAATATAAAAGAACAGTTTGGATAAAATGCTCGATTATTGAGTTTCTTACACTAAAAAACAATATTCATAAGGGTAATTGTTCTATACACAAGCGCTTGTGGAAACTTTTTTACACAAGCGCCTTAATTTTAGGGGTTAGGGACTTCATTTAGGGTTTAAAATTTAGGGGTATGAGTGTAGTAGTTTTGAATTTAGGGATTGTTGATAGAATTTTGGATTTAGGGTTAAAATTTAGGGTTTATAGGTTAAAACCTAAATCCCCACCCATATTACCCTAAAACTAAACCCTAACCCTAAACCCTAAATTTTAACCTTAATTCCTAAATTCTAAACATGAACCCTAAATTCTAAACATTTACACTAAAACCCCTAAACTCTAAACCCTAAACACTAACCCTATAATTGAGGCGCTTGTGGAAATAAAATTTTTTCACCGCCAGTGTATAGGATATTAATCTTATTCATAAATCATATATATATTTTTATATTCTTAAAAAGAAAATTTGGATTCTTTAACAAAACAATTTTCGTCATGTCGCACTTTTCTATTGCACCACATGACAGTTAATAAGTTGATAAAAATGTTCTCTATGTGGAAAAATGAGAAAATGAACAAATTTAGGGTCCAAATATAGAATTAACCCGTTTATATTATTTGCTTTTTTTTTTATATAAAAAAATCCCATTTGTAATATCCGTTCCACTCGCATTTTTGTGTTTTTTTTCTCTATTTGAACGATATTATAGACCCAATCGACGAATAGAAAAGGCAGCCAAAACCAAAACGATGGTCTCACCGGCGGAGCCACCGCACCACCAAATCAACCGTGCCCTCACCAACTTCCTCCACACAACCGCCGCTTCTATCTTCTCTGTCATGCCCAATCCCAAAACGACGCCGTACCTTCCACCTTCCAAAATTTCCGTTCCTCCTGTCATATTCGCCGACTCCCCTCTCCGCCTCACTCCCTCGCCCTTCGAGTCAACTCAACATGACTCCGTCTCTTCCAAATCCACAATCAAGGGCGTGTCTTCGGCCGAGTCCAGCTCCGGCTTCTCATCAGAAGTCAGGGTTTCAGGAGTCACTTCCAATGGAAAGAGTGGTGGCCCCGCCTTCGTTGGCCAAGTCTTTAGCATGTGTGATCTTTCAGGCACTGGTCTTATGGCTGTTTCAACTCACTTCGACATTCCCTTTATTTCTAAGAGGTCTTTATCCTTTACCTTAATTCATCTGTCCTTTTTTTTGTAATTTTAGTCTTCGTTTCGAAAATGGTAGGATTTGAAAAAGATTCTAACAAAAGGAAATTGGATGTTAGTTTGTAAATATAAGAGGTTTTCTTTCTTTCTTTCTTTCTTTCTTTCTTTCTTTCTTTCTTTCTTTCTTTCTTTCTTTCTTTCTTTTTGGTACTGCAAAAGCTTATAAGAGATTGGTTCTGTTTATTGTAATTTGAAGTTTTTTGTATGTATTGTTGTATAGAACTCCGCAGTGGCTTAAGAAGATATTTGCAAGCATTACTAAGAGCGAAAGGAATGGCCCTGTTTTTCGTTTTTTCATGGATTTAGGTGATGCAGGTATGGATTTTGCTTTCATGTGAGCTTTTGTTAATCAGTTTAGCCAAACTTCTTTTGGTTGTAAAAGTAAAAATAAAAATTGCAATCTAACAAGTCCTTTTTTTTCTTAGTTAATTATGTCAAACACCTTAATATTCCTAGTGGAGTTGTGGGTGCTTGTCGTCTTGATTTGGCCTATGAGCATTTCAAGGTAAAGTTAAATCGATTCAATCGAAGCATCTTCATCTGTATTGAATGCAAATTGTTGCTTGATTATTAAATAAGTACTTTAATTGTAAGGGTCTGAATTAATGTTGTGGGAGTAAAAATGAGATGAATGTGGATGCTATTGAATCATATATGGTATTTCTTTAGCGTTCTCTGCAACATCTTAATGTATGCAAGAATCATTTTTCTTCTGATTTCTCATTTCGCTCCTTGTCGTGCCTTAAAAGTTTATTGCATGTAAAATGTGAAATAAGAATGTCCTGGTGAATGAATAATCTTGTGGGAAATTTTTTACCCTTAGTAAAGTGCACACTAGGGGACAATTTTTGTAGTCATCCTGAAGAATTGGATTGCTGTATTTGAGTGGACTGATATAATGTATGATTTTGCATACTGTGCATGATGCACTAATCAAGATTTTTCACTAACTGGTCATATTATTGATTTTACATTTTCTGTTGTTTTTCTAAAGTCTAATTTTGATATTATCATGATACTCTTGTGCAGGAAAAGCCTCACTTATTTCAGTTTGTTCCTAATGAGAAACAGGTGCGAACTTATTGTCAGCATGTACTATATGGAATTGTTTTTATTCTCCTCAACCAATTAGGTCTTTATGATACATTGACATTTTCGTTAAGAGAACATTTTCTGCTCTCCCAGGTAAAGGCAGCTAACAAGCTTCTTAAGACAATCCCACAAAATGGTGAAAGGAGAAAGGTTGATGGTGTTCCTGTTTTTGGTGCTGAAAACTTGGATATTGCAATAGCTACTACAAATGGGATTAAGTGGTGTGTTCTTCAAATTCTTTTGTGTCAATCGAAAACGTTATCTATTTTTATCGCACAAAGTTCCCTCTACTATCATATGTGAATTGCATATCTTTAAAATTGTTTGTCTGTTTGATGCTTGTCTCGCTCACTGTTCCTTTCATCAGGTATACTCCATACTTCTTTGATAAAAACATGTTGGATAATATTCTTGAAGAGTCTGTTGATCAACATTTTGATGCTTTAATTCAAACTCGCCACATGCAACGCCGACGTGATGTAATTGATGATAATTTGGCAGCTGAAGTGATTGAAGAAATTGGAGATGGCATGTGGGAGCCTCCAGAGGTACTGATTTCATTCTCCTAAGATTTGCATTATCAAATATTCTCCGTGTTATGGATTTTAGAGACCTTGTGCTTTGTGAGATAGATGGGATAATGAAATGATAAAACCGTTCTCACTTATCAATCAAATTTGACCCTATTTTCTAATTTTGGAGCCTTGTGAGAAATAGGTGTAGTTTTTGCTTTTTCTCTAGTATTTTCCTGTATCAGGCTATCAGCTGGGACTTTCATCTATTTTGTCTACTCAATTGTATGCTTGTCAAATAACCCACTGCATATTACTATACCACAAGGACAACCAGCATAGACTTTCAAGAGAAATAGGAGACAATGTTGGATGCACCTTGTGAAATAAGAAGGTTTATTCTTAGAGAAGAAAGTCTTTCTCTGCCGTATATTTCTATAGATCAGCCTATATTGAGTACTTATACACAGAAAATTCTGCAATACTAGTAAACATAATAAATTAAATTAAGTACAATATATTTACTCCAATAAATACGCCTATAATGTAGCCTATAATTCTACAATCTACACACCTAGTTTCTTATTTTCTTATAACGGTGTGAATATTTTGAGAAGAAAGGAAGGGATATTATAAGAAGGGAAGAGAATTCAAATTGCTTGCTTGAAAAAAAAAGTAGTATGCTTTTATAAGCTGATAATTACAAAAGTAGAGTTTAACTAGATATCTTTTTCCTATCTTTTATCTCCCAGGAAAACTTATCTAAGAAGATAAAATTTAATTCTAAAGTATAAGTAAATTACACATTTACACTTAGAACTCAGAATTTAAGACGATTAAAAACTTCTTTTCTAATACTTTACGACAACTTTCAACGCTCCCCTTAAGCTGAATGTATATGTTGTACAAACCCATCTTGGACTTGAGTCCATCAAAGCTCGTTCTTGGAAGAGCTTTGGTAAGAATATCCGCAAGCTGTTGTTGAGTTGGAACATAGTTTAGTTTCACAGTCCCATTGTTGTCTTTTTCATAATTAAAGTACCTGTCAATCTCCACATGTTTTGTCCGGTCATGACGAACAAGATTTTTAGCAATTTTTATGGCTTATTGTTTATCACTCTCTATCTTGAAGTGATCATTTAAACCAACTTTAACTCTTCTAATAGTATTTGAATCCACATTCCCGCACAAATTCATGAAGTGCTCGAAATCCAGCCTCCGCACTACTTGAGTTTACATATTGCTTTTTGCTTCATGTGACTAGATTGCCCAAAACAATAGAGCAATAGACACTAGTAGAACTCCTTTCAATTAATTCTCCCGCATCAGTGAATACCTGTACCTCACAGTTTTCAATCTTTTTGAAGTGTAATCCGTGTCTTGGAGTCTTTTAGGTATCTTAGGACTCAATTGACAGCCTCTAAATGTTCTTCATGTAGATCATTCATATGTTGGCTGGCAATGCTTATTGAGTATGCAATACCTGATCTCGTATGTGAGAGGTAAATCAACTTGTCGACTAACCTTTATTATTGATCTTTTTAACTAAAACTCCCTCTTAACTCTTTGGTAAACCTGTGAAACCATTCTGACTATTTTAGACCAGAGAGATTTCTTCAATTTGCACGCTTTGTGACAATTCGACTGACTTTCTAGGCCTGAAGGTATCTCCATGTACTTATGGCTATTCTTGATGTCAAGTATAAATGTCACCCGTCATTTACTGCTAATGACAATAGTAGTTGAATTGAACTGTGTTTAGTTTGACAAGAAGAGCAAATGTCTCCTAGTAATCAATCTCATATTATTGAGTGAATCCTTTTGCCACGCAAGAACCTTTCAATGCTTCCATTTGCCTTGTAATTTGACTGTGTAAATCCACTTGCATCATCCCATTGTTTTCTTTCACTTGCATCCCATAGGCTACATCTCTCTCAATAGGATGAAGATTTCATACCTGGTTGGTGTCAAGTTGAGTGAGGGATGGTGTTTTGGTTTGAGGAGTTGGTTCATAAGGTGCTTGTTTTGTAAGGTCCCATAACGATATAAATCATATATGACACGAGTATGTTTGGCAAGTTGACAGGACTTTGGATTTTTATTATTAAACAAATGAGGGAATAGCTTTGCAAGATAATCGAAGTTTGGATGACCAAGACAAAAATGACATAACATGACTGGATCTAAAACAATGGGATTAAGAGAAGATTTAGGAACATACTTGAATGGACTTGTCCATTTAGAGAAGAGTTCCCTTTGATTAAGTAAAGTCTACAATAAAATTCAGCAATCCACTAACTGAAATTCACAAAGATTCGAATAGAATTTAGTGACAGTTCAAATCTCTAGATAATCTGCAACAGAAATTAGATTGCAAGTCAATTTTGAAACAAAACGACAGAAGATAGAAGGTCCTTTGTTAATTGAACTGATTCAATCCCTTCCACTTGGTTGTGGGCTGGATTTGTAAAACACACTGAGATCCCCAGTCATGTGATCTGAAGCGCAAGAATGGACAATCTAGGATTTCACTCTTCGATTGTCGGTTACTAATCTCTCAAGCATTGAGGGGCTGATGGATTCAACTAGCATCAATTTACTGTCGTTGAATAGGTGGTTTAAGATAAGAGTGGTTGGGTAGCTGATACCATGTGAATATTCTAAGGAGAAGGGAACGGATGGTATTAGAATTTAGGAGGGGAGAGAAAAATTCAAATTGCTTGCTTGAAAAATAAAAACTAGCATGCTTTTATAGGCTGAGAATTACAAAAGTAAAGTTTAACTAGGTAACTTTTTCCTATCTTTTATCTCTTTAAGAAAACTTATCTCATCACTTTTATCTTCTAAAATGATAAAATTTAATTCTAAAGTACAAGTAAATTACAATTAGAACTCAAAATTTAAGATAAATAAAAACTCCTTTTCTAATAGTTTTTAGATCACAGAAGCTTTCCACAAACGGTAATACTCTGCTGTTATTATTTGTTTGACTGTGTTGTCCTTATCTCCCCCTTATCTCCCAGGTTCAAGAAGTTATGGATGAAGTTGGTCATCCTGCCGTACCTCTCAGTGTCATTTCGAAGGCTGCTGAGATTCAGCTTCTCTATGTTGTTGACAAAGTGCTCCTGGGCAATAGGTGGTTACGAAAAGCCACCGGCATTCAACCAAAATTTCCTTATATGGTTGATTCATTTGAGAGAAGGTAAACCATATATCACTGTCACTTTCATTGTCATTCATGGATGTTAAGTGTTTACAAAGTGATGTATTTTTTTCTTGACTTGAACAAACAAAAATTCACTAAAATAGAACTTATTAACTGTTCGCCAAATTAAGCAGTATGTCCCTGGGTGAGGTTTTAGAATAGTTAAATAAAGTGACTGTTAACGAAGCATTGCATTATTTGCAATCTTTCATGTGCTCTGCAATTGTAAACACGTCATATATTTCGTTTTTCATGATCAGTAAACTTGTCCTCCTAATTACATCAGAATTAAGAAGTTTTGAAGGAGTTTTTTTCCCTGTTGCAGGAGTGCTGCTTCTTTTCTTAGAGCCTCTGAGTCAGCCGCATGCCTTTCCAACTCTGAAGCAGATCGTGACACTTCAGAGATCAAATCAGTCGATGATCTTAAAACTGAGAACAGACAGAGACAAGATTTCCAGTTTCCATGGTTGAAACGAGGGGAACCTAAACAGAGATCTGATGCAAGGTGCCACCACAGTGATTGTTCATATATTTGTCTTTCATTATTTCGATCTTACCTGTTAAATTCATCTTCTTTTGTTCTTTCAGAGCGGAGAGCCCATCAAACGAGTGCAAAAAGAAAAACGTGGAATCTAACCCCTTTCTTCCAAAGGTTACAATGGTTGGGATCTCAACAGGAGATGGACAGATGAGCAAATCTAGTTTGAAGAAGACTATGGAAGATCTAACCCGGGAGTTGGAGAAGACAGATAAGGGAAATGGCACTGGTAGTGATATCAATGAGTTAGAAGTTGAAGATAGAGATCCATTATTCGTTGCAAATGTGGGTGATTATTATTCCGGGTTGGCAAAGACAGGTCCAGCTCGTTGGATTCGAGGAGGTAACAACTGAAAAACCTCGTTATCTATGATGGTTATCAGGCGTGACGGTTAAACTTAGTTACCAACATCCTCTGCCCCTGTTTTGTACGTCTAAGTAGGTAGGTGGCGGTACGGCGCATTCACATAGAGCTTTGCATGTAAAGAAATTTAGGTAAAGGGGGGTGTAGGCGATTAAGGTAGTATTATCCGTATGGCGTGTGATTTTGGAAATTGATCCCCGTTCCCTCCCTGTATAACAAACAGTATAAGCATTATTACCATTTACCATTGCCTCTGACCTTCAACTTCAGCTTCAGCTTTCATCTGTAATGTAAATGTGAAAGACAGAAAGTCGTGTTCTTCTTCTCATCAGCACAAACTCTTTGGCTCATCTTATTATTGTATTTATATTTGTTTTTGATAATTTTTAAGGATTAGAATAGATGATGACACTATCATTAACATATGATATGACCATGAAAATTTTGCTTCCACAACTTTTACAGCAACATTATAAAATAATATTGTAAATTTAAATATCTACGGTTATTTGAATCCATGATTTTTGAGTATATTTGAAAAAATTTAAACAAAAGTATTAGATTAAAAAATGACCATGAAATAATAATTGTTTTATTACTTGTAATTATCATTAACATTTTGAGTATAAATACTATGGTTTTGACTTCTGGTGATTCCTTGAAATGTTTCCCTTGTTAAAATCGGTTAATGTTATTTCTAGACATGTTTTAAATTAAATTCAACCTGGCTCGTAGACATACGTTTTGAACGTTTAATGTAATTTTTAAGGGTAAATTATGCTAGGCATCACCAAATTATTGAGGGTGACCTGTTTTTATCACAAACCTTTCAATTGGTTTAAATTTGCCATCAAATTTTATTTTTCGACTCGTTTATACCACCGCGCATACTAGACCAAAACGACGTCGTTTTGTTTGAGGAAAATATAAAAAATATACACTCAATGGAACTTGAACTTAAAACCTTCAAAATCAAATGCAACCTCCTAACCACTAAGCCAACAAAATATTTTTGTTTTGTTTCTAGCACAAATAATATATATTCTAAAATGCAGTTGAGATTAATTCAATTTAAATTTGGATACGCGGTTTGCGCTCGTGGATAGTTATTCACGACGCTCGGCTCTGATTTGCGGTTCTCGGTGGTCTTTCAATAGCTTAATTCCCTTTTGTGGTTTGTTTGCCGATGCAGTCAGATTTATTCGTGTCTATTTTTCGATCGAGTCTTTTGGATAGGTTTTAACCTTTTCATGTTTGGTTCTTGTATGATCTTAAGTGGCTAGTTTTAAGAAAATGTCCAAATTATGTCTTTAGTTTACAATGATAATTGTAAACGATTATTGTAATTTTGGGTATTTTCTTGTTTAATAAAATTAGCGGCTTCTATTAAAAAATATATATATTAATATATATAACTAATAAATAAAATCTTTATATTAAATAAAAAAATTATATTATCAATAATATTAAATATATATAATATTGTTATAAAAACTAAAAAGCTTAATTTTCAAAAAACCCCAAAATTTACAAAAAAAAAAAATCTCAAAATCTATCAAAACATTAAAATCTAACATATAAGCCCTAAAACCATAAACCTATTAGCGGCCAAAATAGATGGATTTAAGGTTTAACCTTTAAGGTTTTGGTGATTTTTTTTTTATTTTTTTTATTTTTGGAAATTTTAGATTTTTTTAAATCGGATTTTTTAGTTTTTATAATAATATATTATTTGCTTATATATTTTAGTATTGTTTGTTTATGAATAAAATTTTAGGGTTTAAGATTTATAATTTAGGATTGTGATTTATAAGTTTAGGATGTAAAGTTTTGTTAGATTTTAGGCTTTTTAGAAATTTCGCGGTTTTGAAAATTTGTTTTTAGTTTTTATAATAATATATTTATCTATTTATATATTTAATATTATTTATAATATTAAAACATTTATATATTTTTATTTTATTTAGGGTTAAGATCAACTTACATTGTGTAAAACTCTTTAAGTTTTACACGTTTTTTGGATCATTGGATGGGAGAAATGAATGGTTGAGATTATCTCTGTGTTTTTAAAACTCAAGTGATAATCTTCACATATTTTACTGTTAATCTCATCCACCCGTTTCACTCATCCAACGATCCAAAAAACATGTAAAATTTAGAGAGTTTTACACAGTGTAATTTGATCTTAACCCTTTTATTTATATTATTAATATATATATATATATATATACTAATATATTTTTAATATATTCATATTTGTTGTGAATAAAATAAAAAAGAACAATAATAAGAACAAATAACAAGAATGGAAGAATAAAGAGATGAGAGGAAGAGCGAGATTTATATTATTCTCAATACTCAAGTATATACAATGTCTTCATTAGATAATCTATTTATAGGCATAAGAAGTACATAATACATTAAACTCTAATTAATGGAGATAATATTTCTAATGATAAAGTAAATCAAATCTCTTTGATAAAGTTCTTATCATTATAGACATCCACATAGATAAATATTCATAACACCCCCTTGGATGTCTATGAAGATAATGTGCCTCGTTAAAACCTTACTAAGATAAAAACTCAGTGGGGAAAAAATTTCTCTAGTGAAGGAAAAATAGTACACACATCTTTGATACGCATAACATGTTGCCTCGTTAAAAACCTTACCATAAAAATTCATTGGGACAAAATATCGGTTAAGGAAAAAAGAGTGCAACGCGTATTTACTCTCCCTCATGAAAACATCACAAAAGATCTTTTATCTAAACATCACAAAATATTATTTTTCTAAAGATCGTGAGAGTGAAACTTTGGAGTAATATGTTCCATGATGTATCCACTTTCAAACTGAGATATACATCTTGCATTATCTTCACACACGATAGCTTTTATCATATCTTGTAAAAGTAAATCCACATATCTTTTGGATATGTTGGGTCAATGGTCTTGGCCAAACACATTTTTAGCTTGCCTCGTGCATAACAATTATTTATACGACATTTGAGGAGGCATCAACAAATGTTTGAAGATCTAAATATAATGATCTTTGTATATCCATAGATATTGCTTGACCAACCAATATATAGTGCTTCAAAACCGAAAAAAGATAATTATCTTTATTCACATCCAACAATCTTACAATAGATATGTTTTATCCATATTGAATCTTCTTTAAGATTCTTTCAACTTATGTCAATTCATAGACAAAAAACGCATATTTAAGTGCTCGATCTTTAGGTCGAGACAAAACCACATCTCAAGATTCTTTTTCTTAAATCCTTTCCTTAAATAACCAAATGCTTAGAAAGCTCTTCAGGAGTTTTAATAATATAATGAATCTTGATTCAAATTCCTTTACAAAATACATAAGGAAATCTTATCATTCTTATAGTATTTCCTCAATTAGTACCCACTAAGGCGATTATATCAAATGCGCTAAAATATTCAATGAGATATGTCTAAATAAATTTTCTCAAAAATTTCTAAATGCTTTTAGCATTTTAAATCCTTTAAGGATAAATAGGGATCCATAAATAATTAGACGCATGTAATATATTTCATACTGCCAAAGTAATTGCATCCACCATGAAGTAATTAAAACTCTTCATAAATCATAATTCAAGTCGAATTTACGACTACTTATTTGTGCCTCACTTGCATCACACCTTTAGGTGTTTGGACTCTTGGTCCAAATACTTCTCTTTTAAAAGTTCAAAGTGTCTTTCTATATTGGCCAATTCAATATCTACACTTCTTGGTAGATTTCTATACAAGATCCTCGTTTTCTTTCTTTACTTCTATAGAAGTATTCTATTTAAAACTATTTGTAAAATTGTTGTCGACAATTTTTTAATTTTTTGGTTTCATTCTTGTAGTGACATAACTCATCGAGATCTCTTCAAGATTTCAATCTTTATTTCAGGTACATGAAACTCTTCAAGAGTTTTATTATTAGTTATGTCTTGGGTCTCTTCAAGAGCATCCGCCTCCAATATATGACCATCTCATATTACTTTTTACGAGAATTCTGATCATTGGAATCATTTCAACTATCATGCTTCAGGCAAGATTTATATATTCCCGCTCTAACATGTAATTTAAACTTAGAGCATTTCAGCTGGTATATGAGACTTAGTTACTCTTATTGGGTTAGTAAATATGTCTGACAGTTGACATGTAATAACATGAATTATCTTATAAACTTCTGGTTCATATACGAAAATCTAGATAATTGTTGAGTTGTGAGGTGCTCGATTCTTTCAACCAATGTTGCTCACCAAGAGGTGGAGAGGTGGAATTTTGGGTGGATGTGGTGTGGAAGCAAAAACAAAGATGACAAAAAGGTTTTAGAGTGGTTCAATCTTCTAATCAAGGTCTACATCCATTACCTTAGCTTCCCACTAAGGATTTCCAATCAATCCACTATTGATTCGTCCCCTTTTCTAGGCTTAGGAGGAAACCCTTATACACCGATCAAGCTTTCTACTCAAAGCCTTGATCAAAACCCTCTTTACAAGAGAAAATATAAGCAAACTTAATTCCCTCTAATAGGTATTTGTTTGCACAATTTTGCACTCACCAAAAACCTAAAACACTTGAACAAAATTGACAATTTTGGCTCACTAGTGTTTGTCTATACAAGGAATTGACAATTTAAGTACAAAGACACTTTTTGATCATTTGTTGATTAACAATTGAAGCATTAACCATATCTTGATGCTTGGAGGCCCCTTTTATACTCCTTGATGAGTTTATAGTTGTTTCTAGCTGTTGGGGTTGATTTGGAGCCGTTAAGGACTTTATTTCCCACCATAAATGCAGTTATGCTGTTGCCCGTATCGAAACACTCGAACTCGTTTCGATACGCTCTTTAAGTAGAAAGAGTCGTTGCAGTCTGATGAGCACCCGTTTCGGAACACCCTTGGCCGTATCGAAACGCCTGTATCGAAACGCTAGGCATCGTATCGAAACGCTCTGCATTTAAAAGTTAGTTGGAAAATAGTCGTTGGGGTTTATGACCGTTGTGGTCGATGCCACATAGGAGTATCGAAATGGCATAGCCCGTATCAAAACGCTGGGCAAAAATCTCATCCAGGGAAAGGCCCGTTTCGATACGCGTATCGAAACGTTTTTGCTACTAGAATACACCGTATCGAAATGCCCTAAGGTGTTTCAAAACGCCTGGAAGGTTTTGTGAAGTTTGGATTTGAAAAACATGTTAAACCCCTTTAAAAACATCACTAAACATAATTTCAAGTTATTTGGACTTTGGAAAAAGTTTTTAATTCTTTTTAAATTAGTCCAAAACATTTTTCAATTATTATATCAAAACATTAGTTCTACAATAATGATAATTCATTTTCTTTTATCCAGCTGATTATTATCTCCCCTGATGTTGAGAAAAATCATGTCATAAATGATTCTCTAATTAATGTTTAAGAGTTTAAACATAAAAGGAGACTCATATTCAATATATATTCCCAACCCTTTTTATTTATCAATTTTGTGTGTTGTAGTGGAGCAATTCATATCGCACATTCAAAAATTATAAAATGAGAAATGTTTGGCTTCTGATTAAAAACCAATCATAACGGGGAGTTTATTATAACTCGTTGGCTTGATGCGTATAAGTGTTGATATATGGAAACACCATATAAATAATAACTCTTTTGTTCTCATAGTTTAGCTATTAAATAGGAGACATCCAATTGAAATTTTGCTAAACTATATTTTTCATAATCAATAGGCTTTGTAACAACTAATATAGCTTAAAATATAAACTCACTAGCTTTTCAAGACGAATAGTCTAACTGCATAATCTGAATCCTTTTAAAACTGATCTCACAAACTTCTAGTTGTAAGTTGATAAAACAATGTAGATGCATCTACTAAAATCATATAAAACTTTTCACATTTGTGGATAAATGAGCCCATATTTTATTAAGATATACAAGACACGCAGTCTCAACTTTAGTACAAGAACTTCAAGTTCTTTTGCTAAGTGGGATTTTAATCATTTTCTTTGAGAACAAGCAACAAAAGAACTTCGTGCTTTTTTAGTAAATGAAATTTAATCAATTCCTTTGAGAACAAGCACCACAAGAACTTCAGGTTCTTTTCATAAATGTGCATATAAATCTCAATAGCTTTCGCATCATTATTGATTAGGATGGTCTAACTAATCATGCCAACTATATACAAGTGTGTATATACATTTCTGAATTTGGTAAACTAGAACATGTGATTCAATCTCACTCGTACACGTCTAGTACAACCATCAAAATTGTTCCATTGAATAGGAATATTTAGCTCTTTCGAAACTTTCAATAAAAATTATCTTTTAGAAGCAATATATAGCTCTTCTAGAGCTTTCAACTGACTTTTTGGCTACCAAAACTTATATCCACATTGGCTTATTTCAAATGCCAATTGATAACATATGTTATCTATAATTCCAAAAGAATATTTTGCGAACTCTTATTGCTCTCTTAAAATTTCTACTTCTAGTGCGGTGACGATATTATTACCATTAGCGGTAATTATTGCAATATTCGCAATTATACACTTTTCATAATGTGCTTTCTCTCAAGAACTTATTGCTCTTCTGGAGCATCAATACTTTTAGTACTTTGAGATATAGTACTCACATTTTCCCTTGCATTTAAATGAAAAAATATATCTTATGCTTCTGCTAAGCATAAATCGTCACCATAAATTATATTTGATAAGTAATCATGTTAAACAAAATAAATAAATATGATAATATATAAATATAAATATTAACATGAATATAAATATAAAAAATTAATGTATAAAGTAAATAAACATAAAGTAAAATAAATAAAAAGATAATTAATTCTCTTCAAAGTTATAAGAATAATTAGAAAATGGTTTATTCCATTCAAGGGTTATAAGGAAATCAACAACGTCCAAATGAGTTGGACTAACAATGTCCAAATAAGTTGGACCAATATTATCTTTTTCATTTTTCGCAAACAGAATTTGCTTTTATTTTCTTTCCTTTATCATTCAACCATTGTTGATTTTTCTAACGTACGATAAGTACGAGACCAATGGTTTATAACATCACATTAGTAATAAAAAATTCTACTTTCTTAGAATGATCTTTATCGCTCTTGTCATCCTTGTAACCTCACTACCATTGGGTAGAAGTATTCTTAAAATGACCATAATGTTATGTCCATGCCTCGACCATGACCACAACTTCTAATGTGGCTTTTATTCTTTCTATAATATAATCTCACTTTTACTTTAGAGGATGGAGTGGAGCTAGTGAGTCTTTGAAACATTTTTCATGATATTGTGTCCGAGGACAATATTATTTGTCGTGAAAAGTGGAGTATATTTTTATTAACATATCCTTATCATAGAGAATAAAAATTTAATCCTCGTATGCGACATTGTTAAACCAGTCCACAAGGTCCTTTAAAAACTTCATTTGAGACCAATAGCCTCGCAGAACGGGATGTCCATCCAATATACTTGGATTATATCGAAATTATGTCTCTAATTGAATAATAATTTACCATGTTTGCATTCACTTCATAGAATGAAACAGTTCCAATAATCGCATGGAATAAACACCATGCTTGCATTCACTTTAGGGAATGCCCCATCATTGATAATCGCATGGAATAAACATAATGCTTTGCATTCACTTCAGGGAATGCCTCCCATAAAACTTTTTGGATCAAGACAAATTTTCGTAACTTGAAATTGGGAGAAGTCTATGGTCGAGTTTTTCGACAGAGAAAAATATTGCTTTCGAGCAAATATAAACTTTATAACAATCTTTCTATAGATTGAAATTCACCATAATTTATCGCACATTAAAATCATAATTTAAAGAGAAAAAAATAAAGTTTACCGATAATAATTTTCCTCTCGAGAACAATGGAGACATAACAAAGGACCGAAACAACTTCTCATAATTTCTTTATGTCACGTCTCTTTCCAAGCCATTTAAGCATATCATGTAAAACTTAAAATATGGTTAATAAAAAACATTCACCATATTATATATCATGAAAAAATATACTTATCTTTAAATATACTCAAGATAATCATCTTCTCCCCACGACCCCTTGATATGGATTTGGGTCACTTGAGAGATCAATTCTTTGAGCGAGATTGTATTCGATGCGATTAAGCATGCTTCCATTCTTTTAAAAAATATAAAATAAAATAAAAATATAAATAGAGAGACAATCAATAGCTAAAAAATAAGAGAAAAAATTTATCTTTAGTTTCATTCTATAATCGAATTCATTCTTTTCGATAACTTCTTTTAGATTCGAACGATGAAGATCTCAGTTGATTAGAGTATCGTGCTGATAACGTGTTGTGAATAAAATAAAGAAGAACAATAATAAGAACAAAGAACAAGAATGGAAGAACAAAGATATGAGAGGAAGATGGAGATTTATATTATTCTCAAATCTCCTTGATAAAGTCATTATCATTATAGACATCCACATAGATAAATATTCATAACAATATTAAAAATAATAGATTTATATTATTTATATAGAGTAATATTTTTTATATGATAGAATGTACTTTGGAATATATATTATTTCTGTTAGAAACAAAAAAATGTTAAGTTGGCTTAGTGGTTAAGAGTTTGCCTTTGTTTTTGAAGGTTTCGGGTTTAAGTCTCATTGAGTGCATATTTTTTTATATAATTTTCTCCAACAAAACGACTCCGTTTTGAGCTATTTAGTATCAAAATATCAGCACCAAAACGACGTCATTTTGGTCTAACCTCCAAATCATCACGTCGTTAAGGAGCGTTGTGGTATAAACGAGTCAAAAAATAAAATTTGGTGATAAATTTGAACCAATTGAAAGGTTGATACTAAAAACAAGTCACTTCCAATAATTTAGTGGTACCTGACATATTTTTTTAATAAGAGCAAGAAGTTGGGTTTTGTTAAAAAAAATAAAGAAAAAGCTAGACGACAAACGATAAAATCACCAATAGTATGAAACAACCTTCTAAAAAAAATACCTAAATCATGTTCGACTATAACATTATAAATCGTCTTGTCCCATCCAATAAGTCTAATATTGATTTTTTTGGTCATTTTTTTTTAATTTTAATTCATTGTTACTTTAAATTTATTATTTGATAAAAAATTGAAAATATGGTTTATAATCCTTTTTTATAAAATTTTAATTAATTAAAATATTTACAATAATTATAGTGAAAATTAAAAATATTTGACTATAAAAAGTAAATAGTGGACATATTAAATGGGATAGAAAGATCACATAAGTTTATAGCCTAATATAAAAGATCACTTAAGTTCTCATTGATATTATTCAAAATTTAATCTCATACAGCTCACTAATAGTCGAGTAATTTGTTTGAATATTTTTTTTTGGGAATTTATTAAGAAAAATACCCCTCTGTAAATAACATTTGAAAAAATACCTTCATTCAGGCCACGCAAGGCGAAGTCGTATTTTGCAAAACGAGATTTTAAAAATTACATTTTACAAAACGAGACTTCCGTGTTGAGTGGATAAGTAAAAAAATATATCAAGTTTTTACTATACAGAAGTCTCGTTTTACAAAATACGACTTTGAAAATCGCGTTTTGCAAAACGCAATTTGCTCTACGTAACCTAAATGTGGTATTTTTTCAAATATTATCTAGAAAAAATATTTTTCTTAATAAATTTAAAAAAAATATTCAGCCAAATTACCTCTAATAATCACGATTTAAATGGATAAGAAAAATAACAAATTCCAAGATTGATAGCCAAGCAAGCAAGATACATGTCCCACTGCCAAAGGAATTGGGTTCTCAACAAAAGCCGAAAAAATTACTTTTATAAAAAGGATTTTGCTAATGACAACCCTAAGGCCTGTCAATAAGAACTCTATAAATTCTTATAATTAATGCTTGTTATGATTGTTTTGCTTTTGTAATGAAATCTAGTAAAATGTAATTAAATACATTCCTAAAAAATAATGTTTAATTAATTTTAGGTTGTTTAATGTAATTAATACTTACTTAAAATGGTTTATTGTTTAGGGTTTAGGATTTGAGGGTTTGGATTTAGGGTTATGGTTTAGGGCTTATGGCTTATGGTTTAAGTTTTAAGGTTTGGTGTTTAAGGTTTGGGTTTAGGGTTTGGGTTTAGGGTTTATGGCTTAGTGTTTAAGGTCTATGGTTTGAGGGTTTGGATTTAGGGTTAGGGTTTAAGGTTTATGGCTTATGGTTTAAGGTTTAAGTTTGAGGTTTGGAGTTTGAATTTAGGGTTTTATTGTTTAATTAAATTAAAAAAATTTAAATTAATGAAACACAACTTTTTAGGAAGGTAATTAATTACATTATACTATATTTCTTTAAAAAAATTAAAAACATTAATTACAAGAATCTATAGTGTTCTTATTGACAGCCCTTAGGGCTGTCATTAGCATAACCCTTATAAAAATAATGGTAATAATTAAATTCTTAAACGGAGAAGCACTAAAGCAGACACTTATAATTCATACTAAAATAATTTTTATGTTTAAAATACGGTTATTATTTCAGCACTGACAATGAATATTTTTTTACAATTATGGCTAATTTTACTATAAAAATTAAAATTTTAAACTTTAACCTTAAAATTTTAATTTTTAATTCTTAATTTTTAAAATTTAAATTATAACCATAAATTTTAAATCTTAAACTCAACAACTTAAACTCTTAAACTTATTAAATTCATTTGTAAAAAATAATTTTTCTATCGTTAGTGCATAAAATATTTTCTCTTTAAAATATACTAAAGATGTTCGTTTGTTTACAACATTTTCTATATATTTGAAGGGCAAAGACCTTAAATTTATGTTCAGATTTAAGTATATGATGATGTAAGCTTGGTTTAGTGCATTAAGAAAGTCAATAATGGAGAAAAATGAAGTGGGTGTTTACTAGATTTGTGTTTTTTTTTTTATGGTTTTGTGCATAAAACAAGTGAAGAATTAAAGTGAGTATTTTCCTGATTTTGAAGAAAAAATTGGGATCTCGAGGTTCTTTGGTTAATACAATGAGGCAATGGGTTCATTGGTTGATCGGGACGATGTTGTTATTGTTGCGTTTAAAGATTAAAATTGATAAAAAAAAAATTTAATATGAAAGATTGAATTTATTGAGTTGTTTTTTTAAAAGAAATTATTAATTTTATTAACGAGAAAATACTCAAAATTATAATAAGAGTTTACAAATTACCATTGTAAACTAAATATATAAATTAGAATTCCTTCTAAAACTACGCACTTTAGATCAACACATGAACCATACATGAAAATGTTATAAACACATCCAAATACTCGATCGGAAAATAGATATGAAACATGAATGTATCGGCAAAACCAACCACAAAAGGGGTGAAGCTATTGATAGATCACCAAAAAAACACAAATTAGAGTCGAGCACCGTGAGAAACTCTTAAGAACTGCAAACCGCATATTCAAATTCAAACCGAACGTCCAAAGCAGGGAAGGTCAACATGATTACAAATAAACGACATCTTGATCAGTCGTGGCGTCGTCAAATCCAAACCTGATAAAAACATAAAATAAAGAACGACCAAAGCGACCGAAAGAGTAGAAGAAAATATGGCAAAAGACAGAGATAAACATGTCGATAGACAGAGTTAAACATGCCAATAGACAGAGATGGACGTACCATAAAAGCAAAAAAAATCATATCATAAAAGTAAAATTATTTTATTAAAAAATTAGATAAAATAGATCTAACGGTCGATAATCGGTAGAAAAATCAGTGTCGTCGCCGATTATAAAATAAAACTTAATACGTTAAGAGTATAATTATTGATATAATATACAAATTTTTAAGATAAAAGTTGTTATCATGTGATGTCATGTCACTTTACCATCACTTTTAAGTTTTAACTGCCGATAATCAATTTAACATAAAAATGTAACATCAGTGATGAATTTGCCAAGAAAAATAATTCGGTGATCAAACCAGAAATACAATATTAATTGGGTGATTAAGTAGGTTGTTTACCCTTAAAAATTATTCATGTGGTTTCCGAGATCCTAACTCTCTTTTTTTTATTTGATCAGTTTACCCCAGACTCAAAAACAAAGTCAATCGTCTTCTCCCACGCTTCTCAGAAATCAAAATCCCCTCTCGTCTCTCTTCTAGAGGCTTCCATTTCTTGTTCTTCTCTCGGTTTGCCCTTGCAATGGCGTCCGATTTGGAGACCAAAGCCAAAGAAGCCTTCATCGATGACCACTTCGAACTTGCGCTCGATCTTTACTCTCAAGCCATTCAACTTAACCCTAAAAACGCTGAACTCCACGCTGACCGCGCTCAAGCCAACATCAAACTCAATAATCTCCCTGGTATTTCCTTTGTTTCCCACGATATCTTATTTTATATATGTATTCTGGAAAATATTAATTGTTATTTGTAATTTTCGTTTGCGCAGAGGCTGTCGCGGATGCAAACAAAGCAATTGAGTTGGATCCTTCCATGTCTAAAGCTTACTTGCGTAAAGCGTTAGTGATTTTCCTGCTCTTTTTTCTCTCTTTATTTTGGTAATATGGTTTGGCCCAATGCTTTTGTTGTCTAAGCATAAATATTATGGATGTTGCTGTTTTTATTTATTTATTTTCTCATTTCCTTTCACGATCTGCATTAAATTAACTGTTTTAATCGCACCTTTAAATTAATTGCTGAAGGAATTCCTGAATTGTTTTGATGGTGATTATTGTAGGAATTATAGTTGTTATAAATAGATAAATTGTATATTCATACTTTTCCTCTACTTTGTTTATTGCTTCCGAGGCAATTATGTATCTATAAATAATATGTAAACCAATGTCTACAGTACGGCATGTATGAAGCTTGAGGAGTATCAAACCGCTAAGGCTGCGTTGGAGAGTGGCGCTGCTTTGGCCCCAGGAGAGTCAAGATTTTCTAAGTTGATCAAAGAATGTGAAGAGCGCATTGCTGGTACTTAACTTTTAATAAGGGCTTTTAGGAAGGAATTTATCCACTAAAATTCGTATATATTTAAAAAATACCTATTAATGTCTTAAGAGTGTTACTTGTTTATGAATTTGTGTGTTTCTTTAGAGGAAAATGGCGAGCTACCAAAGCAGATGCTGAAAGAGGTGGAAACAAATTCTGTACCTCCAAAAGAAACTGAGACAGTGAAGGATGTGCCTGATCCAATGGCAACAAATGCTGTACCTGTGAAAGAAGTGAAGCACTCATTTTACCAGAAACCAGAGGAAGTGGTTGTCACGATATTTGCGAAGGGAATACCGCGAGAATGTGTTAAAGTACATTATGGTGAACAAATCGTAAGTTGCATGCTAACTCGTCTGTCTCCCCCCCCCCCCCCCCCCCCTTTTTTGGTGCTTTTGTCTGTCCTTGAGATGTTAATCAGTATATCGGCTAAAGATATATCTATTTTTCTTTGTTGCTCTGCAGTTAAGTGTTGTCATTGAAGTTCCTGGTAAAGATGCATATCATTTCCAACCTCGATTATTTGGAAAGGTATTACATGAAATTCATGTTATCAAGATTCTGGTTTGTAAGAGTAGTTCGTTGAATATGTGGTGATATTGAAAATATAAGGCTGAAGTGTGGATTGCTATTCTGTTTAGTGGTGACAAACAAGTTTTTTGCTGAACCTTTTGCTATGTTATTGCATCTCTTGTTTAGATGCTCATTTTTTATGTTTTGTGTTGCTATGTTTGAACAGATAATACCTGATAAGTGCAGATATGATGTTTTGTCAACCAAAATTGAGATTCGGCTGGCGAAAGCTGAACCAATTCACTGGCCATCCCTTGAATTCAGCAGGGAAGTTGCTCTCCCCCAAAGGGTTAATGTATCTTCAGGTAAGCTGATATCTGTTGCATGTCGTCCTTATTACCAGATGTTAAACCATGAGACAACCAAATGTCTGAGCTTGATTTTGCACCCTGTACTAACTTGTTAATTCTCCCTGCGCACTTTTATGCATGCATGTGACGCTGTGTGTATGTTTTTGCAGTTTTGAACCTATATGTAATGGTAGTGTGAAATAAATGTTTATAATCCCTGTGCACTTTTATGCATCCATGTGATGCTGTATGTATGTTTTTGCAGTTTTGAACCTATATGTAATCGTAGTGTGAAATATAAATGTTTATTCTCCCTGTGCACTCGTGGTCATGTCATAAACTACTTCTTTATGCAGTAACAGCAAATCAAAGACCGGTGTATCCATCCTCCAAACCAAAGAGGGTTAATTGGGATGAAATTGAAGCTCAAGTGAAGAAGGAGGTACGTTGAGCGTGGAGCTAATTTCTTCCCCTTTTGTGTGTGTGTGTTTTGAGACAACTTGCCTAGAGGAAGTTGTTGTGGCGGGATACAATGATCAACACAAGACCCTCTGTGGCTGGATTTCAGGAGAAAGATGAAAAACTTGATGGTGATGCGGCTTTGAATAAGTTTTTCCGGGACATTTATAAGGATGCAGATGAGGACATGAGGCGGGCCATGCAAAAATCTTTTGTAAGATTTTACCCCAACGGACTGTTTAATTTTCCCCCTCGAATATATGCATAACTTTGGTTATTGGATGAAATAATTGATGGATTATGGTTACATAATTGTTCATATGCCATGGGCATGAAATAATTGCAGGTGGAATCAAATGGGACAGTGCTTTCAACAAATTGGAACGAAGTCGGTGCAAAGAAGGTGGAAGGGAGTCCTCCAGATGGTATGGAAATGAAGAAGTGGGAGTTCTAAGCTCTTTGTTCTAAATGGAGAATATTGCAACTTTGGTCTTGCGGTTTTGATCTGTGATTTTTGTTTTCTTTTCTGAAGTATAAATTTGTATCGTGTCTGGTTGAGCGTGCGTCAAATGTCGAAATCTGTTCCCAACAAGGCAACAACAGGTTGATTAGTTTCTGTGTATGTTTAAGCTTTCTATTGAGGTTTGTGCAGTTGTTTTGGTCGTTGGAACTCTGAAGTTGTGCAATGGAAGAACGGTGACTTCGTAAGTTTCTTTTTACTCGGTTTGATACGCTTTGTGAAAAGATATTTTGATGAATTGTTGGATGCCGGTTCCTTAGTATGCATCCAGAAATTTAGAGTAAGGTGTTTTTATAATCCAAAAGATTACAATCATCGTTGTAGGATCGTGATTGCTTTGTTCGTGGTTAAAAAGTTATGGCCTATGGGTGTCAACCATTTCTAGGTTGTTAGGAGCAATTCCCCCTAGAAATTGTTTAAAAAAAGCTATGGTAAATATATATTTTGGTACTTCAACTTGGATTCAAGGTTTAATTTGGCATCAACTTTTTTTGAATAATCAAATTTGATTTTAAGGTTCAATATGGTATTTAAACTTTTTTAATCTAACTAGATACTTGGACTTAGCTTTTCGGCTCAGTGGCATCTAAAAATGGCTCATCGGTCCAAATTGGTACTTACAAAGGCCTTATTCAAACCAATTTGAACCATGTAGTCAAGTTTAGGGGCTAAATTGAAACAAAAAAAAAATCAAGTTCGGGCATTTAATTGGATGAAAATAGGTGCTTAATTGGATAAAAAAATAGGTGCCAAATTGAATCTTGAAGCCAAATTTATTTATGTATTTAAATGGACAAAAAGGTTTAGGTACTAAATTGAACCTTAGGCCAAATTTAGGTACCCAAATAGGTTTAAATATACATTTGGTACCTCAAATGTACACTTTATCTCAAGCTGATATTTAAAGAATTTTGTTCCCAAGCTGGTACATGAACTAGGCATTTTTTTTCCAAGTTGACACCTAAAGAATTTTTGCTCCCATTTTGGTACCCAAATTTTAATTTCATTCACTATTATCATACTTTTATGAACATTTTTAGTCCCCCAAACTATACATTCTATTAATTTGGCCCTAATTAAAAACAATTCAATAAAATTAACCATTTGTATTTAAAACACCATCAATTTAGTTATTTGCGGTACCATCAAATAAAACGAGCCTAACGGATCAAAACAATAATGAGATAATTGCATTCTACCATAATACAACATCAAGTTACTGTTAAAATTTTTATACAGTAAAAGTGATATAACATTTATAGGAGAAAAACAAACAATTTAAGAGACGGACAAATAGTAATTGATAAGATTTCTAAAAAATAAAAGGTTAAATTTATTGAATTATTTCGAATTAGGACCAAATTAATAGAATGTATAAATTTTGGTGTCAACTTGAGAGAATATGCTTAGTTCAACTACCAACTTGAAAAAAAATGCATAATTCAAATACCAACTCGAGAGTAAAATTTCTTTAAGTATCAACTTGAGAAAAAATATATAATTCATGTACTAAATATATATTTAAGCCACCAAAATATATATTACCCAAAATCCACACCGTAATTAAAGATAATGCAGTGACAACTTTATTTTTTAGCCATTATAAGAATGGTCACATTTCAGTTCTGATCCATCTATTATGCTTACATTTGAGGTATAATTCCTATACTTTAATTTGTTATCATTTACTCCATTTACATTTACAATGTCATAAGTTAATCCAAATACTTAATAGAAAAAACTTTGATACACAAGCTATGTAAACTTTAGTTTACACAAGCTTGTTAGATTTTGGGTTTAGAGTTTAAAATTAAGATTTAGGGTTAAGTTTTAGGGTTTTATGTTTAGTAATTTAAATTTTAAATTTTAAAGAAGGGTTGTGTAATGTTTTATTTACACAGCTTGTGTATCACAATATAATTCATACTTAATATCATTAATTACCCATGTTAAAAGTCGGCATAAAATGAACCCAAGGTCTTAGTGGAAAAGCGGATGATGTTCATCATAGGAGACCCGAACTCAAATCGCTTTGTCTGCAAGGTGTGTGTGCATTATCGTATGATACCCGACATAAAATGAAGATATACTACTTTATAATCACCTTAAAACTATTTAAAAAAGTCGACATAAATCTCTTTAAAAATATATCCTTATTTTAACTTTTTTAATATGCCGGTAATTACAAGGTAGTATCTGTTCAATTTTTTTAGCCCTTTAACAAGGCACACACACTGCACACACATGGTGCTCGAACCCGGATCACCTGAATGAAATACATTATCTTTTACCACTAGAACCACTCCACAAGTTCTGATATTTTCACTTTAAATAGTTAATGATATTAACTATTTAAATTAAAGTGTCATTTGATAAAAAAAATTAAGTATTGAAAAAATAAAAGTTGAATTTTATAAGTACTAAATTTAAATTGTAGAACGGTTTGGTATTTTTTTTTATTATCATAGAACGGTTTGATATATTAGCAAAATTTATGTATTGAATAATTATGTTGTTTGATCAAAGAAATTTTGGTTTTTGAAAATTATTTATTTTGTAGATATAATATTATATTATTTTGGACAGAAAGGAGATAATTTTTAGAAGTGTGATTAAAAAGTAAACTAAAATCAACTAATTTATTAATGGATTATTAAACAGACCTCAAATCTCATGATTTAACATAAGACAATTTATGACTATTACATCAATACATCCCAAGGGCATTCTATGTTTTATTTTATTTTTATTAAGTAAAGATGTATTTACATTCTTAATACAAATATTAAAATTTAAATTCATATAAAATAAAAAAATATAAATAATTTTTAACCATTCGGTCAATTAATAATGTTGTTTTGCCATTGAATGTATGATAAAAGAAATAACCATTTGACGTTAATCTAATTTTATAGACTTATAAATGATGTAGTATTTGAATATTAGATACATTTTCAATATTGTTTCGTAATGCATAGAAAAATAGACGGTGTTCATCCTAGGTGACTCGTGTTCAATTGCTCTATCTATTTTATAAGATGTGCGTGTATTGTCAAAGGGTTAAGAATGTGTATGAACAAATACTACCTTGTAATTACCTTTAGACTATTCAAAAATAATTATTTGATTCAAAAATTTAATTTATTCAATTTATCATATAGAAGGTTTAATTAAAGGTAAAAAAATTCTATTAAAAAATTAGATGCAAATGATTCTAAATTTTAATTAGTTTTTTTAACCCAACAAGTGTCTCAGTGGAAAAACGGATGATATTTATCTTAGAAGACAAGTTTAATCACAATGTCTACAAAGTCATGTGCTTTTTCAAATGGTTAAGAATATCTATGAATATATACTACATTGTAATCACCTTCAGTATTAAAAAAATTAATTTTTTTCTTCTAAAAAGTTTCGAATACTCTTAAAAAACGATCCTTCTTTTCAACCACTTTTATACTTTTTCATTATATTTTAAAATTACCTTTATCTTATAAATAAAAAAATATTGATAGAAGTAATCGGTCAATAACGATTTCCACAAATGAAAAAAAATCTTACCATGAAAAACTTGAGCTGTAATTTAATTTTATGAATTTTTCACTTGAATTAATAAAAAGTTGATAAATTTTTAGTTAGTAAATTAATATTTTGAATAGTTAACTTTCAAAAAAAAGTTTGATATTAAAGATATGATTGTTTTAGATCTATTAATTGACCTAGTAATAAACAAGGACGAAGCTAATATCAAACATTAGAAGGGACAAGAGTATATTAAACTATTAAATCTAAAAATTAGGAGGGGCAAAACCCTTATTTGATTAGTATATGAACTAAGAAGAACCTATAATGATATTATACCAAAGAATTTTAGGAGGGATAAAGCTCTCATTTAATTATCTCTATACTTAATAAAAATATAATTACTTTAAAATCAAAATTTTAAACATCATCAAAATAAATCATTATTACTTGTCACGTCCCTAGAATTCCGACCAGTTGGACGTGCGGCCTTAGGCACCTTTGTGCGTGCGTGGAGCCTAAGTCAGCCTGATGATCTAGGCGAGAGTGCCTAGATCCGCGCGGAAACGATTTAACCTAAAAGGGTGACGGCCAAAGAGAAGTGATGTGGGGAAAAGCCGGGCGAATGTCCGACACCTTTTATTAGAGTGCTTAACGAGAATATGGCTCAAGGCCAAAGAACAATTGAAAGATGAATAATGAGGTGGAGGTAAGCCTCTTTAAATAGCCCTTCTATGTCCTAATCATACTCTAACTAGGATAAACTAATGCCCTACTCCCTCAAGGAGAAGTAATCCTTGTCCCAAAAGGATTCGTAGCCCCTAACCTCAAGGAAGGCATGGTTTGCGCGAAGGCAAGGCCCAAGGCCGTGTGTGGACCCTTAGGGTGCGTCTGACTGGCCCTTTCCAGCCCCTCCGTGCATGCTGTCATCGGGCCCCTGGTGTGCGGCGTGATCAGCTTGCTCGGGCCCGTGGTGTGCAGTGTGACCGGCTTGCTCAGGCCCTTGGTGTGCGACATGATCGGCTTGCTTGGTCCTTGAGCGTGGGCCGCTGTCAGGACCCTAGGGTGCGTCAGACACGGTCTGCCCGGTTCCTGGGCACGTGCTGCTGTCGGCACCCTGGTGTGCGGTGGGATCGGACCCTAGGCCCCCACGGTGTGCCCCGTCGGTGTCGACCCTGAGGCCCCTCGGTGTGCACCCGTGGTGCCGACCCTTAGGCCCCTCGGTGTGCACCCTTGGTGCCAGCCCGTAGGCCTCTCGGTGTGCACCCTTGGTGCCGACCCTTAGGCCCCTCGGTGTGCACCCTTGGTGCCGGCCCATAGGCCCATCGGGGTGCATCTCTGCCGGACCCTTGGGGTGCGGCGGGCTCGCCTTGCTCGGTTATGTGGCCCGTGCGTCTAGTCCCTTGGTTCGCACACCCGTCCCCGTGGGTTGCAGACGCTTCCCGTCGGTGTGGTGGAATGTACGCACGAGGTGTGGCTCTCTCAGTTTTCCCCGTGCTACGCCCCTCGGTTGTCGTCCCTTGGTGAGCACACACTCGGCCTCTCGATGTGTTGCTCCGTCCCTTTGTTGAGCCCATTGCCCTGGTGTGGCCTGGTGCTTCGGGTTTGGGGAGGTGTTTGATGGAATCGGGCCCCTTGGCTCCTTGATTCGTGGTTTGATCGGGTCGAAAAAATTGAGTCGTGACATAGGGTACTTATTCTATACACAAGCGCTTGTGGAAACTTTTTTACACAAGCGCTTAGGGGTTAGAGACCCTATTTAGGGTTTAAAGTTTAAGTGTAGTAGTTTTGAATTTAGAGTATATTGATAGGGTTTAGGGTTAAAAGTTAAGGTTTATAGGTTAAAACCTAAAACCCTACCCATATTACTCTAAAACTTAAACTCTAACCCTAAATACTAAATTCTAAACATGAACCCTAAATTCTAAACCCTTACACTAAACCCCTAAACTAAAACCCTAAGCCATATAATTGAGACACTTGTGGAAATAAAAAATTTCCACCGCCGGTGTATAGGATAATAATCCATATTGGGTAATTATTCCATACACAGGCGCTTGTAGAAACTTTTTTACACAAGCGCTTTAGTTTTAGGTGTTAGAGACTCCGTTTATGGTTTAAAGTTTAGGGGTTTAAGTGTAGTAGTTTTGAATTTAGGGTATGTTGATAGAATTTAGGGTTTAGGGTTAAAATTTAGAATTTATAGGTTAAAACCTAAATCCCTACCAATATTACCCTAAAACTTATATCCCAACCTTAAACACTAAATTCTAACCATGAACCCTAAATTCTAAACCCTTACACTAAAACCCATAAACTCTAAACCATAAACCCTATAATTGAGGCACTTGTGGAAACATAAAATTTTCACCGCTAGAGTATTGATAATAATCCTTATTGGGTAATTATTCTACACACAAACGCCTTAGTTTTAGGTGTTAAAGACTCTCTTTAGGGTTTAAAGTTGGGAAAACTACACCGGTGGTCCCCAAACTATTACCATTTTCCTATTTTGGTCCTCAAACTATGTTTTTCGGCAAAATCGTCCCTTCTATTACATAGTTCTCCTGTTTTGGTCCCTGGCGTTAAATAGCTAACGGTTTTGCTGACGTGGCATTTTTTTAAGAGGGGAGAGAAATGATTAAAAAGTATTTTAAAAATGCCACGTCAGCAAAACCGTTAGCTATTTAACGTCGGAGGACCAAAACAGGAAAACTATGTAACAGAAGGGACGGTTTTGCCGAAAAACATAGTTTAGGGACCAAAATAGGAAAACGGTAATAGTTTGGGGACCACCAATGTAATTTTCCCTTTAAAGTTTAGGGGTTTAAGTGTAGTAGTTTTGAATTTAGGGTATGTTGATAAAATTTTGGGTTTAGGGTTAAAATTTAGGCTATATAGGTTAAAACCTAAACCCTTACCCATATATTCCCTAAAACTTAAACCCTAACCCTAAATCCTAAATTCTAACAATGAACACTAAATTATAAACCCTTACACTAAAACCCATAAAGTCTAAACTAAAACCCTAAACCCTATATTTGAGGCACTTATGGAAACAAAAAATTTTCACCGCTAGTATATAGGATAATAATCCTTATCGAGTAATACAAGCACTTGTAGAAACCTTTTTAAACACGCGCCTTAGTTTTAGGGGATAAAGACTCAGTTTAGGGTTTAAAGTTTAGGGGTTTAAGTGTAGTAGTTTTGAATTTAGGGCATGTTGATAGAATTTAGGGTTTAAGGATAAAATTTAGGGTTTATAGGTTAAAACCTAAATCCCTAACCATATTTCCCTAAAACTTAAACCATAACCTTAAACCCTAAATTCTAATCATGAAACCTAAATTCTAAACCCTAAACCAAAACCCATAAACTCTAAACTAAAACCATAAACCTTATAATTGAGGCGCTTGTGGAAACAAAAAATTTCACCGCCAGTGTATAAGATAATAATCCTTATTGGGTAATTATTCTATACACAAGTGCTTGTGGAAACTTTTTTACACAAGCGCCTTAGTTTTAGGGGTTAGAGACTCCGTTTAGGGGTTTAAGTGTAGTAATTTTGAATTTAGGGCACGTTGATAGAATTTTGGGTTTAGGGTTAAAATTTAGGATTTATAGCTTAAAACCTAAATCCCTACCCATATTACTCTAAAACTTATACCCTAACCCTAAACACTAAATTATAACCATAAACCCTAAATTCTAACCATGCACCCTAAATTCTAAATCCTTACACTAAAACCGCTAAACTAAAATCTTAAACCCTATAATTGAGGCGCTTGTGAAAACAAACAAAAAATCACCGCTAGTGTATAGGATAATAATCCTTATTGGGTAATTATTCTATAAACAAGCGCTTGTGGAAACATTTTTACACAAGCACCTTAGTTTTAGGGGTTAGAGACTCCATTTAAGGGGTTTAAGTGTAGTAGTTTTGAATTTATGGTATGCTGATAGAATTTTGGGTTTAGGGTTAAAATTTAGGTTTTATAGCTTAAAACCTAAATCCCTACCCATATTACCCTAAAACTTATACTGTAACCCTAAATACTAAATTATATCTATAAACCCTAAATTCTAACCTTGAACCCTAAATTCTAAACCCTTACACTAAAACTCATAAACTATAAACCCTAAACTAAAACCCTAAACTTGAGACGCTTGTGGAAACAAAAAATTTCCACCGCCAATATATAGGATAACAATCCTTATTGGGTAATTATTCTATACACAAGCGCTTGTGGAATCTTTTTTACACAAGCGCCTTAGTTTTAGGGGTTAGAGACTCCGTTTAGGGTTTAAAGTGTAGTGGTTTAAGTGTAGTAGTTTTGAATTTAAGGTAAATATATATTCGGTAATATACAAATAGTATCTATACTATATGTCATTTTTTGTTGAATTTGAACTATTAAAAATTATAAAAGGATCGTTCGATTAAAAAAAAGAAATTAACAAGTTGTTCATTTTCCCTTAAAAATTTAACAGTAAATGACTTAATGATTAAGAAAATTGACATAATAACATTTTAACCCTCAATTTTTTTATTTTTAAATTGATATTAATTTTAAAAATTTAACTCTCAACATTTTAATATTCTATTAATTTAATCTATATTTTTCTATTTCTTTCTCCCCTCCACGACTCCACCATCTTCCTCTTTTATTTGGAAAGCAAACTAATTACTTCTACTGTCCCAGTTACATTGTCACGTGTTTACTTTTCGTTTAGTTTTAGAATGAAAAAATTATTGTAAGGGATATGATGTCAAAACATTCAAATTACAATTTTATTGAAAAAGTAACTTTTTTTTAAACTAAAATAAAGGGTAGAAAAAGGAAATATAAGTTTTGATAGATGTTGATGTTTTCAAGTTGACAATTTAAGTGAGACACTTTTGAAACACAAAAGTGACAAGTTTAAACTTTTCTATAAATAGTCTGGTATGATCTAAAATAGCTAATTTCTTATATCGTTGGTTATTGAAAAATATCCAAAGTGTGTTTAGTTTACGTTTATGATCATGATTACAAACCATCATTGTAATTTGGATATTATCTCTTTTTAATAAAACTAGCTGCTTTTATAAAAAAGACAAGTTTATAAGGACAAAGGGAGTTTAAATAAGGATAAACTATAATGAATGTTACTCAATTATGAGTAAGGTTACATTTGGGTCACCCAATTATTAAAAGTTATAATTGAGTCACTCAATTAATATTACAGTTACATTTGGGGTCACTCAATTAATATTATAGTTACATTTGAGTCACTCAATTATTATTATGGTTACATTTGAGTCACTTAACTGTTAAATGTTGTCGTTTAATCAAGGTATAATGACAAATTTAGTCCTCAAAGCTTTTATATTCTATCAATTTAGTCCAAATTAAAAAAATCAATAAATTTAACCTTTCACATTTTAAAAATATATCAATTTAGTCATTTTTATTATAAAAACATGTTTCTTAAGTTCTCTGCAAGTCTATGTATTTTCATTAAAAAGTATAATTTTTGCAGTAATTTTTTATTATAAAACAAACTTGTAGAGAACTTAAGAAATCTGTTTTTATAATAAAAATCTAGTAACTTACATGGTAGCAGTAACTAAACCCGAAATTTTTGTAGAAAATTACATGACAACGCTAACTAAAACCTGAAGATTTTCATAAATAATTTTAAATAAATTTCAATGAGTTTAATTTTAATAAAGATACTAATTACAATTATAACATTAAAAAATAATTATAAATATATTTACATTTATAAATTTATATATTAGATTAATTAATGATTTCAAATGAAGTACTCTAGTGTTAATAAGGGTACACAACTGATTTGGAAGAAAAGATGACAAAATTGATATATATTTTTAAATATGAAGGGTTAAATTTATTGAATTATTTTAAATTTGGACTAAACTAATAGAATATAAAAGCTTCGAAGACTAAAACTGTCATTATACCCAATGAAACGATAACATTTAACAGTCGAGTAACCCAAATATAACCATAATATTAATTGGATGAGTAAAATGCAAATTTTAATAATAGAGTGACCTAAATATAATTTTATCTATAATTGAGTAATCTTCGTTATAGTTTACCCTTTAAATAAACAAAAAGATTATTCACGATCCTCACAAGATTAATTCTCTAAATTCTGACACGAGGGAGATTATTTCACGATAGGTTAATATTTGATGCATCGTAAGTGATTTTTTTTTCTTTTCACAAGTAGGCTTTAAATGATGTCGCGTGTTATTTTAAGGACACTAAACCCTAACTTTAAATCTTAAAGTTAATTTTAAAATTTAAAATTTTAACTCTAAACTCTAAAATCATTGCTTATAATATAATTGAATTAGTTGAATAAGACAAAATTAAACTAGATGATTTAAAATGTAAATTATCCTAATCTCAATGCTAATAATTAACATTAGGGTAAACTACATTGATAGTCACTGGTATTTTAGGGAACTTTTAATATGGTCACCGAACTTTTAAAACTTTCATTACGATCATGTAACTTTTATATCGCTTTCATTATAACCACTGCCGTTAGCTATCGTTAAAAATATTGGCGTGACATGTTATTTCATCTATTGGCTTTAAACTGGATTTTCATTTTCCTTTTGGTTTATTACCACAAAGATACGAAATTGAATGGATTATATCCAAATAATTTGATTCCACTGTATAGGGAACAAGAACTAGATTAAAGGGCTAAAAACATTGTCATGTGGAACATTTACGAACTCCTTCGTATAAATAAAATGCTTTAGGTTCTTCTAAATGGTTACTAAAACTACATTTGCTTTCAAGTTTAACAGTGAAGTTGATTTTTCACATGAAATCTAACAAGCGAAAGGATCAAAACTAAATCCAAACTTTTCAAGCATTACGATCACCATACATACATCTGCCAACCGTTCGAAGTAATGTCTTTTTAAACTGATGATCAAAATGGCAGGAGTAAATACCTTGTTTTTATATCCATGGAGTATAGAGAGAAAAGAGAAAGAAAATAGAGAAAAATGAAGAAATAACCTATCACGTCAGTATTTTTTAACGGCAGCTAATGACAGTAACTTTAACGAAAACGATATAAAAGCTAGGTGACCATAATAAATGTTTTAAAAATTTATTAACTGTAATAAAAACGGCCTAAAAGTTCATAGTTAACCTTACATTAAGCTTTACTCTTAATTTTGGTGAAATAGAAATTGGGGAAAACAAGGGTGGGGAGTTCACGTGTGAGATAAAAGAAGACCCCGTGAAGAAAGCACAGATTCCAAGCGAAATAAATCGGACAAAACACAGCATTTCACCACCCGACAACACCCCATTTATATCCACTACACGACACCTTGGATTCTCCATCGGCATTAACATTATAATTAGAAAGAGACCCGTGACTCTTTCTTTAACAGCAACGCCAACTCATCCACCATCTCTCACTTTCCCATCCCATGAGCGACTTGGAGCCCCCATTGCTCTCATATTCATCGCAACTTATTGCTGCTGCTGATCAACTTGTGGATTCAATTGAAACATCAATTTTTGGATCCACATAGACATATTGTCTAGTCGCATCACATGCCAGTTTTCATTTAGAATTTCTTGCTTTTGTTTTCGCTAAGCGACCGGATCTTTTCATTTGTCCTCAATCATGAACAATAACATGTTATAGATAGCTTGGAAGACGAGTTCAATCAAGAAGAAAAACATGTTATAGCTAGCTTGGAAGCATGTGCAGTTTAAAGATAGGGAGGGTCATATACAATTTACTAAAAAGAACAACTATGTGTTTTTACCCTTAATCTATATCCGATCTTTTGTTTTTTCCTTGTAAACATTTAATTTAACTCATTTTGGTTCTTATTACCCATGTCGGGACAAATTTTATGAATGGACATCACAATGATTCGACTGTCCAGCCATGTAAGAAACTTGTGAGCTTGCCAGGCTTATTAATCCATGTGAAACTTCCCTGGCATCTTTCGTGACAAAATGAAAGTATTTGCCCTAATTTAACATAACTGAGTTTGAAGTTTTACTTATTTCTGAGAAATCAAATGATATGAAATTATCTAAGCAGCCAAGCCATTACAGTGACTATGATATGTAATCAAGGGAAAGAAGGAACGAACGAGACATCATAACATAGAAAACAAGGTGGGAAATTAAAAAGAAAAAGAAAATAAAATATGTCTTCATTGGATCATTTCTTTGATCTTGAAACCCTTCTGATCAAAACCAGCAAACAAAGCACACGATACAACACAAAGAACCCGACCAAGATGTAGATGTTGGTCCATCTTTGTCTCTCATGGAGTCCTTTCTTCTGTAACACATCGGCTCCGGTCACCATGCAAGTCTTGGTCTCACTGTACCAAAGAAAACACCTGGATACCAGGCAAGAATACTCATTGATAAGAAGCGCATCCAGCGCGTACTTATACATTGAGAGAAAGTGCATGAACAGCCAGTACTTGGGCATGCTATCCTTGGAGATGAAGTAGCCGGAGAAGAGGAAAAAAGAGCCCAGAAGTATGGTTACAAGCGACGTCCCGGCTATATAATTCGGTGCAAGAGAGCTCAAGAAGAGCACAAATGAATTTGCCATCAGAACAATGATCCAAATGACCAAAACGAAGTAAGCAAAAGCTTGCCATGAAGCACATAGACCCACTAGGAAGTAGACAGAGATGGAATATATGATCGCAATGGCAAGCAGATATGGCAAGAAGACAAGGGTGTTTGCTATTATGTAAGATGAGAGTCTATAAACCCCACTTGACGTTTCCCTCAGCAGAATCGGCCTTTCATTAAGGAAGATTGGAAGGGTTTCGGTTGTAGAAGAGAGAAGGAAGGTGAGAGTGAAAGCAAAGAGACCAAATCTTTTCTCTATACCTTCCTTGTCGTAACCAATATTAATGTAGATCGTTCCTAAAACAAGACCCACGATCAGAGCTTCTAATGCATTGGTTAAAAGAAGCTGCCTTGTTCTGTAAATAATCTTCCAAAACCTGTTATATAAAGAGCAGATTTCATGCAGTCTTGAGCTTCTATACCTTATATCACTTGCTTCGTTGCTGTTTGGAGTTGCAAGAGATTGTTTTGGTGATGGAGGGAGTGATGGGGGTGTAATTGGTTTGCTATGCTGCAACTGGTTCAATATTTCCATGGCATACTCGAGGGAGTTGAGCTGAGGAGGGACGGTGAACCCATTGGAGTTTAAGAATGCTTCAAGTGAAGCCAGTGTGCCATGGTGCACGACACTCCCCTTTGACAGCAAGAGGATTCTATCAATGGTGGAAAGAATCTTGAAGCTCGGTTGGTGTATGGATAAAACGACAGTCCGATGACGTGAAGTTGCTATTGATTTGAGGATCTGTATTACATTGAAAGCTGAAGTACTGTCAAGGCCTGAAGTGGGTTCATCAAGGAGTAGAACAGCAGGGTCATGGAGGAGACTTAGACCTATCGAAACGCGCCTTCGCTCGCCGCCTGATAGCCCATGAGCTAGCTTGGTGTTAGACAAGTGCATCAGCCTTAGCTCCGACAGAAGAGATGTAACAATGGTTTCAACATCTGATGTTCTAGGGACAAGAAGCCGAGCAGCAAAAGCAAATGTTTCGGCCACGGTGAGCAACGGTAAGCATGCATCGTGTTGAGGAACATAAGCTGAGAGCTTCCGAAATGAAGAAGAGTTGATAGGAGTGGAATTGAGTAAAAGAGTACCGCTTGTTGCGGATGTCCGAGCTGCCAGAATATCAAGGAGAGTGGACTTTCCGGCACCACTGGGGCCGACGATGGCAAGGATTTGTGAGGGGTTGGCGGTGAAGGAGACATCCCGGAGGATGTACGTTGGGGTTGTTGAAGTGCAAGGCTTGAAAAGCAAATACCCCGTAAGGGAAGTAGTTGAGGTGGTCGTTTTTGTATAACAGAGGGAGGATGCTGTCAGCGTATATGTTTTGAGCGGTGGTGAAGGGGGCGGAGAGGAGGAGGAGGAGGCGGCTGACTGATCTTCCATGGAGGAGGCGGAGGGATTGGTTCGAAGGAGAGGGTTTTGTAAATAGAGAATAGGGTGTGGAGAGGTTGGATGGTGGCAGTTTCCATTAAGAGTATAATGTTGGGGGAGGATAAGAAGAAATACGAATTAAAAAGTTGGAGGGGGTGACCCTTGGTACACAGTTTTATTTAATCAGGAGTTTCTAATATGGATCCATTTTTTTTTTATTTTAATTTTACAAGAAGAGCGGGAGATTAAATTTATAAAGTTACATATGTCAACAACAAATTTAAAAATTAATTAAATTTGCTCACCCTTTGTTTTGGTGGCAAAGGTACATGTTCATCATCCCTTGAAGACCCGAGTTCGAGCACTAATAATACATCCTGAATGTGCCATTTTTGAAAAGACTAAGAAAATTAAACATATGTTACTCTTGCATCATACCACCATATTAAAAAAAATTGATTAAATTTGTCAACAATATTTAGAAAGTATTTTAAAAAAATTCAATTGACATCTTCTTTTTTAGATTGTAATTTGTGAGTTTTAGACCCATCATGAGTAAATTTTTTTTTTTCTTTCGGTAAATAAGAATTGTTAAAAAAAATACCATTAAACTTTTTTTGAGTAAAAAATCGATTAAACTTCTAACATATCAACAAAGAATATTGTATTAAATTCTAAATATTTTTCGTCGTTTTACATAAAAACAAACAAACAAAGGGTTTGAAAACAATTTATTTATGTTATTGGAATATTGATTTATATTTAAAAAAAACTGAAAATTTTATCGCAGGTAATTTTAATCTACCATCGTAAGTTTATAATTCTTAAACCTACATTTCTTTCTAATAAAATTTTTTTATACCCTGTACACAGTTGGTAAAAACTAAAAGTTTCCACAAGCGTCTTAATTTTAAGGTTTAGAGTCTTAGTTTAGGGTGTAAGGTTTATGGATTTAGGTGTAGGAGTTTAGAATTTAGGGATGGTGGTTAGAATTTAAGGTTTAGGTTTAGAGGTTGAGGTTTTGTTTTTAAGATAATATGGTTATGATTTAAGTTTTAACTTATAAACCTTGAATTATAACCCTAAACTCTAAATTCTTACCAATATCCCTAAATTTTAAACCCCTACACCTAAACCCTAAACTAAGACTAGACCTGACAAACTTGACCCGAGACCCGAAACCCAAACCGAAATTTGATCCGAAACCCGAAATAAATCGAACCGAAACTGAACCGAATGGACCCGAACCGAATAGACCCGAACCGAATGGACCCGATTAATAGAAATAAATAAAGATAAAATATGAACAGCCGCACAAGTCACTAAAATGTCAAATATATTGACTTTATAAAGTCATATATAGGGTGTAAAAATCTGACCAACCTAAAAATTTGATTAAAATCGACTAATCTCTCATTGAACCGAAAATAACCGAACCGAAATCAATCGAACCGAAATTAACCGAACCGAAAATCAACCGACCCGAAATGACCCGAAACACAATAGACCCGAACTAAAACCGATCCGAACTGAACCGAAATCGAAACCGAATCTGAACCGAAAATATCAGACCCAAAACAACCGAAATCGAACCGATTGACCCGTTTGCCACCTCTAACTAAGACCATAAACCCTAAAACTAAGGCACTTGTGGAAACTAAAGGAAACTTTAAGTTTTCACCGCCTATGTATAGAATAATAATCCCTAAACCTACATTTTTTTCTAATAAAAAATGGTAAACTACCCCAGTGACCACCCAACTATTGGCTGCGACCTATTTTGACTACCCAACTAAAAAAAATTCAAAATTCGACCACCCAACTATTTAAATGGACATATTTTGACCACCGACCGTTAAAAGCTAACGGAAAGGTGATGTGGCCGTTAAAGTAAAATGTGTATAATTACACATTCGGTCATTGTTAGTTACCTTTATATTAATTTAGTCCTAATTTTATTTTAAATAAATAAAATTAATCAACCAATCTGGTGATGACACGTGTTGTCACTCGATTAGATGATTTTAATTTAATTATTATTTTATTTTTTAATATATTTATTTTCCTCCAATCAGGTGATGACACGTGTCACCACCTGATGGAAGGAAAATTCAAAAATAAAAGGGAAATGCTTGGCATGAGATTTAAACCCACAATCTCATTGTTGAAAACCTATGAATTTACCACTGCACCAATCCATTCTTAATGAAATAAATTACACCAATATATATATATATATGAAAGTCCTTACTCATGCATCACCGTCTTGATTTTTTGCTCAGAACAAGCAAAAAAAAAAGGGTAAAATACACAGACGGTCACTAAACTATACCCGAAAAAACAAAATGGTAACCAACCTTTCAAAAATCACAAAATGACAATTAAACTTTATGTTTTATAACAAAATAGTAACTAGACGTTAAATTCCGTTAAGTTTCTGTTAAAACTTTGGTATAATAACATATTTAGTCCTTCAACTTTATACAGTCAATTAATTTAGTCCTAATTTGAAACAATTCACTAAATTTAGCCCTTTTTATTTAAGCATTCTTTCAAATTGGTCATTAAAGCAAAATTTCAAAGTATGGTACATGATAAATAATTACAATTAAATTCTTATAGGAACTCGAAAACTCGACTCGACTTGGCTCGAATCGAAAAAAATTAAATAAAGTTTGAGTTGTAAAATATGACGCGTCAACTCGAATAACTCGAAATTTTTTTACTCGACTCGATCAAACGCCCACCTCTATCTTAAGATATGACGTGTCAACTTGAATAACTCGAAATATTCTTATATTTTAAATCATTTTTTCTTTTAATCGAATATTTTTTAAAATATAATATTTAATATTTTCATATTTAAATCACATCGAATATTTAATAACTACTTTAAATATTTGATTTAATTTAAAAATATACGATTGAAAAGAAAAAATTGATTTAAAATATTCGAATATTTAATTAAATTTTTATAGGAACTCGAAAACTCGACTCGACTTGATTCGATTCGATTCGAATAAAAAAATTTCAAATAAAGTTTGAGTTGTAAAATATGATGCTTCAACTCGAATAACTCAAAAATTTTGTACTCAACTCGATCGAACGCTCACCTCTATCTTAAGATATGACGCGTCAACTCGAATATTTGAATATTTTAAATCATTTTTTTCTTTTAAATCACATTGAATATTTAATAAATACTTTAAATATTGATTTAATTTAAAAATATTCGATTTAAAAGAAAAAATTAATTTAAAATATTCGAATATTTAAAGTAGTTATTAAATATTGGAATATTTAAAAGAAAAATATTTAATGTAGTTATTAAATATTCGAATATTTTAAATCTATTGTTTTTTAAATCGAATATTTAAAGAAGTCATTAAATATTCGATGTGATTTAAATATGAAAATATTAAATATTCTATTTTAAAAAATATTCAATTTAAAAGAAAAAATGATTTAAAATATTCGAATATTTCGAGTTATTCGAGTTGATGCGTCATATCTTAAGATAGAAGTGAGCGTTCGATCGAGTTGAGTCAAAAAAATTTCGAGTTATTCGAGTTGACGCGTCATATTTTACAACTCAAACCTTATTTGAAATTTTTTCGATTCGAATCGAGTCAAGTCGAGTTTTCGAGTTCCTATAAAAAATTAATTAATTATTCGAATATTTTAAATCAATTTTTTTCTTTTAAATTGAATGTTTTTAAATTAAATTGAATATTCAAAGTAGTTATTAAATATTCAATGTGATTTAAATATGAAACATTAAATGCTCTATTTTAAAAATATTCGATTTAAAAGAAAAAATAATTTAAAATATTCGAATATTTCGAGTTATTCGAGTTAACACGTCATATCTTAAGATAGAGGTGAGCGTTCGATCGAGTCGTGTAAAAAAATTTCGAGTTATTCAAGTTGACACGTCATATTTTACAACTCAAACTTTATTTGAAATTTTTTCGATTCGAGTCGAGTCGAGTTTTCGAGTTCCTATAAAATTTAATTGTAATTATTTATCATGTTACCATACTTTGAAATTTTACTTTAAGGGCCAAATTGAAAGAATGCATAAATAACGAGGGCTAAATTTAGTAAATTATTTCGAATTAGGACTAAATTTATTGATTGTATAAATATGAAGGACTAAATGTGTTATTATACCAAAGTTTTAACAGAAACTTAACGGAATTTAACGTCTAGTTACCGTTTTGTTATAAAACATAAAGTTTAATTGCCATTTTCTGATTTTTGAAAGGTTGGTTACCATTTTGTTTTTTCAAGTATAATTTAGTGACCGTTTGTGTACTTTACCCAAAAAAAATTCAATCTGCCATGCTATGATCGTAATCCACGTAATGTAACTGAACAAGCAAACAAATAAAAGATAGGAAAATTATAAAAACGATACAAAAAAGCTCCTTACACTTTGATGGTGGTGCAGTAAGAAGATGAAATGACTAAGAAAACAACAATTGAGATATGATATCCTTAGTGAACACCATATGACTAAAAGTAAAACAATGTTAAGTATTAAACAAATGATCCTTTTCAAAGGTCCGGTGCAATAATGAACACAAAAAACTTAAAAAGTGAATTAGCTTCATCACAAGTTTTAATTTGCTAATCCAAAAATTTTACAGCAATATGATTAATCTATTCATATCCAATTAATCACATGGAAGGCATTTTGTTTTCATAATTCATATCCTTGTTAGCTTTTTGATTAATCAATTTATATTCGACTAATTAAATGCAAGGCAAATGATGCTTAACAATTCTAATCTATACTATTCAAGTCAGCACAGAGGATTAAATATTGGTGTTTCTTTTGACAAAGATTATCAAAGAGAATATTGTGCAAGTAACTTACAATTATTGATAAGATTAAATTCTTTAGATAAATGATAACGCGTTAGAGAAACCAGTCTTATAAGACTCAAAAGGATAAGAGTCAACATTTTTAAGGACAGCCATTTCACAATTTAATTCCTTATTCTCTCTCAAAACCAAAGATACAGTGAATTATACTTGTTTATAACAGATCTTAATTGATTAGTCGAGACACGTGAAGAGAGTTTTCAACAATAAGAGGTTACTTTCTAACAACCAATGTTTCACCTCATTACACTGGCAGAAACACAATGGTAAGGTGGTTTCATCCTGACCAGAAAGTCATGGGGGTGCAGAAACAACCTCTTTTCAAAACAATGAGGCTGTGTATCTATAAAACTAGAAACAAAATTTTGAGAAACCCCATGTCAAGCACTTCTTCTTTATTCTTAATTTTGTGAAACTAAAAATAGAAATTGGTGCAACCTATTTCATTAATAATGGATTGGTGTAGTAGTAAGGTCATGAGTTTTTAATCATGAGATTGTGGGTTCAAACCCCATGCCAAGCATTTTTATTTTATTCTTAAATTTTCCTTCCATCGGGTGGTGACACGTGTCACCACTTGATTGGAGGAAAATAAATATATTAAATATTAAAAAATAATAATTAGATTAAAATCATCCAATCGGGTGAGGACATGTGTCATCATCAGATTGGTTGATTAATTTTATTTATTTAAATTAAAATTAGGACTAATTATACACATTTTACTTTAACGGACACATCACCTTTCTGTTAACTTTTAACGGCCGGTGGTCAAAATAGGTTCATTTAAATAGTTGTGTTGTCGAATTTTGAATTTTTAGTTGAGTAGTCAAAACAGGTCGCGACCAATAGTTAGATGTTCACTAGGGTAGTTTACCCATAAAAAAACTACATCTTTCAACAATAACAATACTATTAAATTAAGATTCAGTTATAAAATCCATATCTCTCATAATTCATCAAATGGAGCGAAGTGGAGCGCAAGAGTCATCTCGTCCAGCGACCAGGGAGGAAGACGATCGGAGACCAGAATCGAATGGGTGGGTAACAGTGGAAAGGAGAAAGAGGAGCTACGCTAGAAGATCGGTTTGGGAGAACCGAAGCACTTTAGGAGACGAGTGGACTGTTTTTGTCGATAATCTCAGCTGGCGAGTTTCGAGATCAACCATCAAGGAACTATTCTCTAACCATGGCAAGGTAACAAGGGTTTTCATCCCTCTACACAACTAGAGATTGAAGTATAAGGATATTACTTTTGCTTTTGTATCCATGGGATCTTTTGAGGATATGCAGAGAGCAATTTTCCATATCAACAATTTCAGCATCGATGGGCTTAGAGTTAGGGTATCAAGAGCTAAGTATTCCCGCAGCAATCCTGGTATTAGGCATCAACCCTCCACCGGTCAGTTCCATCGAAATAAGAGAGCTGAAGTGGACAAAGAGCGTGGAAAAGCGGCTGTCAATGGTGATCCTATGCCAAATAAAAACCCTATATCATACCGTGACATTCTTCAGGGTCAACAAAGTAAGGTTAATCCTCCTGCTCACTCGCCCGACAACCCTAGGATGGACGCCACCGGTCCCAACGTAGAAAAACCTAAGCGGAGCTTCTACCTTCCAGTATCGGAAACTGCTTGGGTTAAAAGATGCATGACTGGGATTATCAAACCAGATTTTGATCAGGAGTTTATCCAGAGAGCTTTGGCAAATGATAATATCGACGTCCGTATAATCAAATGGGGTGTAGAAAAGTCTTCGGCAATCATAATGTTCAGATCGGAATCGGACATGGAGTTAATATGGTCCAACAAAAGGGAGGAACTATCCTACTGGTTTGATCTCATTGGCCCTTTATTAGTCAATGGTGTTCCTCATCTATTCGTAAAGATCATATTGGAGGGGGTTCCTCTGGTATGCTGGCATGATAGCTTCTTTGAGGAGATTGGTAACAGATGGGGTGTCTTTACAAGGATTAGTGAGGAAACCAGGAACAAGGACCGTCTCGACAAGGCCTCATTCTTCATAAGAACATCAAGTATATCCAACATTCCTAAATCGTTATATATGGTTTCTCTCGGATTCCCATACATTATTCCCGTCAGTTTTGGAGTGTCAAAGGCAGGGGAAGCCTTATCGGAAATTGGTGAAAATGATCGTAACGTTGAAGACATATGGGAGGATTCAGTCTCCGACAATGGTGGATGATCAGGGGACTTCGCCGATCAATCTGGACATGTGCCCCCTCCCATGGGGGGTGGGGACAGGAACATTGATGATTTTCGAGATGAGGATAATCCTTTTGTTTCTCCAGAGGAAAATGATAACGGCTCCATGAATGTGGGTGTGTCGAAAAGCCCGCTGTCCCCTCCTGCTAATGAAAATGTGGTCCACGTGGAATCTTGGGACGATTCTCCTGCTGCTCTTAATTCTAATATAGCGGGACTTCATATCGACTCTCCTGAGGTTGGGCCACACCTATTTCCTAATAATTATGTGGAAGCCCACTTACAATCTGCGAATGATAGCCCAATAGACATCCAAGACCACCATGGCCCCCTTTCCCCATTTGACCCCAATCCTTTAGAGGTGGTTCCGGACATTGTCGAGGGGGAGGGCTCAGTCTTACCGCTAAGGGTGTTGTCGTCTTCAAAAAACCTGTTTCGAAACAGAGTAGTGCTATCCCAAATCCCCCTCCCAATGAATTTTTTTCATGCTACCTCCAGAAGGCTCATTAGAAGGTGGGTTCGGGATTCAATCGAGGAACCTCATCTGTCGGACAGAGATGGATTGGGAAGAAATGCTTCGATTAACTCGCCGTCGGTCAAAGGTATTGAAGCTGAATCCGTCTGGGCTATCAGCAACCTTCTTGAAATTTCCTTTAGTGGAGGCCGTGAGGTTGTGATTCAAAGGGTACAAGAGCTGGAAAGCGACATGGGCACTGCTATATGAAGGGGAGTTAACACAGGGGATATCTTTAAAATTCTTTAATGATGGTAGACATAATCACATGGAATATTAGAGGATTTCGGAGAAGGGAAAAGAGAAGAGCTATTAAAATCTTACTGCAGAAACACAAACCATTTATTGCATTTTTTCAGGAGACGAAATTGGAAGATATATCCGAGATTGCAATCAAGAGAATAGGGCATATGGCTAATTTGGATTTCGTTTTCTCTCCAGCGAGTGGATCGGCAGGTGGTATACTAAGTATTTGGAATGCTGATGCTTTTCAGGTAACTGAAAAATTATTACACCCAATTTCATTGTTATTATCGGTTTGTGGAAGAGTCTGGGCATTACTTGGGGTATGGTTAATGTATATGGTCCTACCCTAGATTCAGAGAAAAAAACTTTCCTAGATGAATTACTTGCTATTATACGTTCAAGAGAGGTCAATTGGTGTGTTGGTGGGGACTTTAACCTCATCTTAGATCCGGATGAGAAGCGTGGCTATTCTATCAATCGATCGCTCATATCAGCTTTCAGAGAATTTGTTAATAATGCTGGCCTTAGAGATCTTCCCATGCTTGGTGGTAAATTCACCTGGTGCAATCACCGTGAACATCCTACTTTTGTGCGTCTCGACAGGTTCCTCTTATCTCCGGGTTTTGACATCTCTTTTCCAAATCTACTCCAAAAGTTACTGGAAAAATCCATATCGGATCATTATCCTGTATTGCTGACATCAGACAAAGTGGACTGGGGTCCCAAACCCTTTAAATGCTTTGACTATTGGTTGAAGGAAGCTAGTTTCGACGCTACAATTTTAAAGGCTTATTCCGAGGCAAAAGAGACTCATCCATTTCTAGGCATTGGGGGCATTCTCAGAAATCTCAAACAAGCGGCAAGGGGTTGGTCAATTTCCTTCAGAAACAGTAAAGCTCACTGCTCTTCCGTCATTGGGAAGAAAATTACTGAGTTGGAATTAAAAGCCCAAGTTTCGGCAGATCAGTCAAGCTATTGGGAAGAGTTAACAAAGCTTCGTTCGGAACTATGGTCTGCCCTTAGAAGGGAGGAAAGTGAGTTACTCCAAAAGTCGAGGCTTCGCTGGTTCACCGAAGGGGACAAGAACTCCAGATTTTTTCACCAATCTGTCATGGCAAGAAGAAATCAAAACTCGATTCAATTTATCAAAAGGGGTGGTGTGACTATTTCGGATCCGATTGAGGTGAAAGAAGCAGTGAAAGACCATTTCAAGTCGTCCTATAACTCCATATCAGCTCTGGATGTTATAGATATGAAGCTGGACTTTCGGAAAATTACTGATCAACAGGCCACCTTGCTTCAATGTCAGTTTTCTGAAGAAGAAATCAGAGGGGTTCTATTTGCAGCAGACGGGTCCCGGGCCCCAGGCCCGGACGGTTTCAACCTTAACTTTTTCAAGAAGTATTGGACCATTCTTCGAAAGGACATTATGAAGTTCTTCAGCGATTTTTACAAGGGGAAAAAATGGGAGAATGGTACCAACCATTCGTTTATTACGCTTATACCCAAGGTTAAGAATCCAGAGTGCTTGGACGAATATCGCCCGATCAGCCTCGTGGGCGGTATGTATAAACTTCTTTCCAAAGTCTTGGTGAGCCGTTTAAGCACAGTTATGGACTCCATCATAGGCGAGAATCAATTCGCCTTCATCAAGGGCAGGCAAATTCTCGACTGCTCCTTAGTCGCTAATGAAATTATTGATTCAGTGCGCAAGTCCAAACACAAGGGGGTTGCCTTCAAGATCGATTTCCAAAAGGCGTATGATACAGTTAGCTGGCTTTTTCTGAAATTGGTATTGTCGAAATTTGGCTTTGGGAAATTATGGTGTGATTGGATGGTTCGATGCTTCTCTACTGCTTCCATCTCGGTGCTAGTGAATGGGTCTCCAACGGAGGCTTTTCCGATAGCTAAAGGCCTGAGACAAGGGTGTTCGCTGTCCCCCCTTCTTTTTAATCTCGTTGCTGAAGCTTTAAGTTTGATTCTGAAAAAGTCAGTAACTTTGAATCTTTTCTCCGGTCTGAAAATTGGTAATTCATCCGATCCCCTTGAAGTTTCACATCTCCAATTCGCAGATGATCTATTGATCTTCTGTGAAGGTAAGATGGACCAGGTGATCACTGTTAAGAGGGTGTTGAGGGTTTTTGAACTCGCGTCTGGTCTCAAACTAAATATCAAGAAGTGCAAGATATTTGGAATCAATGTTGAGAATTCTACTGTGGAAGACTGGGCTTCCAAAATTGGGTGCAACCATAGCAAATTCCCCACGGATTATTTGGGACTACCCCTGGGCGCAATTAGAAACTCTGCCGCAATATGGGAACCAATTGTTAAAAAGTTCTCAGTTAAACTTGGGGGATGGTCGTCGAAATTCCTCTCCTTTGGTGGCCGCCTTGTTCTGCTGAAATCAGTTCTGAGTTGCCTCCCGGTTTATTTTTTGTCAATATTCAAGATGCCGATATCGGTCAATACTCGCCTAAATAGCATAATGTCGAATTTTCTATGGGGAGGATGTGAAGGAAAATCAAAGATCCATTGGATCAAATGAGATCAAGTCTGCCGCTCCAAAGATTCCGGTGGGTTAGATATCATTAATTTGAACATTCTGAACATATCTCTATTAAGCAAATGGGCGTTTCGTTATGGGAACGAATCTAATAGCATATGGAGGAGAACTATTAACATCAAGAATCCTAGCCCGAACTTACTCCCAGTCATCCCCAAACCTAGATCCGCCTCATGGATTTGGAAGGACATTATGAAATCTTTTCACAAAGATGATCTTTTCGGGAATGTGGTAAGAAATAATATCGTGGTACAAGTCGGCATCGGGGACGCCATTAAATTTTGGCAGGACGTGTGTGTTGCGACTAAAAAATACTTCGGTGTCACTTAGAAGAACCGGGTTTTAATGAGTTTTTAAAACATTAGTCGAATTTAAAAAAATAGAGGAGTCGCCACCGGCCATTTAAAAATGGTAGACCGGACACCGAAATAAAACCAGAGATTTTTCTTTTGAAAATGGGTTCGGGATTCGGTTACACGCGGGGAAGGATGAGCACCCCTGTCGTGCCCGAAAATCGGTACCAAAAACATTACCGCTCAATTAATATTAAACTTTGCGAATTAAAGTGACGAATCGTATCGAAATGTGGTTATATGATCGAGTAAATTTTAAAAGCCTTAATATTCGAGAGAGAACGTCCGAACCACCACCACTACGACTGGTACTGGCCTCGTTCACTCCCAAATAAAAAGGCATTCGCATTGCAATTTATAAACCGAGATGCAACCTATCATGACATATTAGGATGCATGCCACATATATTCGAACCATCATGAGAAGGGAAAATACGCACATATAAAAAAAACATGCATGGCAAAATTAAACTACGCATTATAAATAGGCTTAACCAAGATTAAAAAAACATACAACTACAAGTTATAAAGATAAACATGACATGCACCACAAATCCAATATCCACACTAAGCAAGCATAACAAAAGAGCAAAAACACATATTTGATACATGAAATAAAAGGTACATAAATAAATGCTGAAATAAAAGAGCAATCTGGCAGGGGTCAAAGCTGTAATAAACCCATTTAAAAACTAATTAAAAAGCGAAATAGGGACTTAATTAAAAAACGCGGAAAGCTACAGGGACGGTGACGATAATTTTCCCCTTCGCAAATTAATTGAAACCAGACTAGGGATCAGATTAAAAATGCTTGAAAACTTGGGAGGACCACGGGCGTGGTTTTGAAATGCGGAAGCCCCTAAAAAAACTCAAAAACACGGGGGGACTCATTAGGGAAATAAACCAGTTTTAAAACATAAATAGAGTATAAATTCATGTGTTTATCAAACATTTTGCCCTTTTGCCTCTTTTATCCTTAAAATCGGAAACCCCCATCCCCTTCTTTCTCTCCGTCTGACTCGAAGAGTCAAAAAAAGACAAAAATCTATGCCGGCTGGTTGCCGCTAATCAGCAACGGCAGTATACCTTTCAAACCAGAAAGCTTAAAGCCGTCAACGACGAAAAACCCTCGTCCCTTTCGAAACCCTAAAACAACGGAAAACCCAACCGTTTCTGGAAACAAAGGTTCGAAAACCTAAAAAGAAATCATGTGGGGACTCCGACGGCTCACCCGACGGCTTCCGGGACGTAAGCAAGGGGCTTGTTGCCGGCACAACTCGAAAATCAGAGGGGGAATGTTTTTTTTCGAAAGGTAAGAAAAAACTTCTCTTATTTTTTGTTTCGATTGTTGCATGCAAAACATGAAACTGAAAAAAGGATGCCTCTAAATGTTTTTTTTTTGTATTCCTTTCAAAATCCCGAATGGGTTTACAATATTTCTGATTTTTCTCTCCTCTCGTGCTTACTGATTTGTTCTCTATGATCCCCTCCCTTTTTTTCTCGAATGCCCTCTCTCTGTTATATCCATGCTCACTGTGATCCTCTTTTACAGATTGCATGTGCCTTTCCTGGCATTTTGCATTCGTCCTTGCTGTCCGTTTTGTTTTTTTGCTATATTTTGGGTATCTGACGGTCTGCCTCTTTGTCTCTGTTGTTGCCGGACTTGCCCGAAACGAAGGGGACATCGGCGTGGAGGTGGCAGAGGAAAGGTCAACTGTTTTGCGCGTGTGGGCGACGCACGCGCGTGGGGGCGTTGGAGACTCGAAGAGGCGCGCGTGGGCGCGTGGCTCCAGACCCTTGTCCTTCAGGCTTCATCTTGACCGTCAGATCTCAGCAGATCTGACGGCTGTGGGGAAGAGCGGCGCGAGATCATTAGATGTCTCCCTAGGGTTTTTGACGCGGAGTTGATCTGGACCGTCAGATCTCAGTAGATCTGACGGTTGGGATCTGTGGCGGCTGCAACACCAAACAAAGGGGATTAGGGTTTTTGTCTACTGGGCTTGCTGGGCTCATTGTATTATTTAGACATGTATGGACTATGTGTAATGGACCTTATTATTATTAATCAAAATCGGCTTTTATTTATTATGTTCAATTTTTATTATAATTATAATAGTAATATCCGATAATAATAATAAGTATACTACTACTAATAATAATAATTATAATAATTATAATAGTAAACATAAAGATAAATATAATAGTAAATAAATATAATTACAATAATAATATAATAATAGTCATGATGATGATAATATTTATAATAGTAATAATACTAACAGAGTAGTAATAATATAAGGTAATAGTAGTATTATTTATACCTACCTACATATATATGTATATATATATTTTTTCCTTTTTTCCTTTTAATTAACTAATAGCCCTAACAAGCCCAAGGTAAACACAAATAAAAGGGGTTCAAGGTCCGAACAAAATTAGTGATTACAGCTGCCCCTCTTTGCTTATACTTGTGGAACAAGAATAAAGCAAAGACCATAAGCACTAATTTTTTCCTACTTCCCTGTTGGACGGTTTACTCCCGACGCAGCCACGCGATTTCAAGTGATTCCTCTTCCCAATGCCTCCCACTCGTGAGTTCTTCTCAGATACCCCGAACAGATAGACAGAGAGTTTTTTTTTTTTGCAGATTTCCATTCTCCAAGTGCCCGAACGGATAGGCGGGTTCTATTCTCCAAATGCCCGAATAGATGGGCAGATTTCAAATATTTCTCTTCTCTTTCCGAAAAAACAAGATGGTCATTCAAACAACCTTGCCTTCCCCTTCGCGGTTTCAAAGCAAGTTGTCCATTCCGCGGTCAAAAAAGCAAGCTGAAACTCCTAACATTTTTGCCTCCCCTTCGCGGTCAAAAGGCGAACTTGGGCGTCCAAGTGGATTTGCTTTCCCTTCACGATCGTAAAGCAAACTGGTCAACTAAATCCGTCTAACTTCCCGGTTGGACGATTTACTCTCCCGGAGCGGCGACGCGCTAAACCGAGTAATTTTCTCTCTGAAGCTTTAAGAAGATGAGTTCTCTCTCTATAGAACTCATTTCCTTGGCGTATTCTTCGAGTGGCGGTTCTTTCTATATAGAACTCTCGTCCACGTATTTCTAAAATCAAAGATCTCCAAGTCCTCTCTCTGTAGGACCCTCCGCTTTTGAGATCCTGAAGCCTTAGGATTCTGAGTTTTTTTCTCCACTAAACTCCTCTTCCTTAGCGTACTCTTCGAGTAGTAGTTCCTTCTCTACCGAACTCCCATCTGAAATCAAGGATCTACAAGTCCCCTCTCCGTAGAACCCTCCACTTTCGAGATCCTGAAGTCGCAAGTTCCTCCTATATAGAGCTTGTTTGGACCCTTTCTTTGTAGGATCATTTATCTTGAAATCTATCAGCAAGCTTGAAAGCTTTCATTTGAAATCCTTGAGTGGCGAATATGAAGACTTCGCCCGACATTCTGGAGCGGCGGCTTGAAAGGCTTCGCCTGAAATCCTTTTAGTTCTCGCTTTATCGTTTTCTCTTCGTCCCGAGAGGTATTCAAGTTGTCTTTCAAAAAATCTGTGTAAAGGGATAAAATTAAGAAGTTTTAATCCTTTTTTTTAAGAAAAATATCCTTTAGGAAGGATAAAATTGAGAAATTTTAGTTTTTAAGAAAAACATCCTTTTGGAAGGATAAAAATTGAGAAATTTTGACTCTTAAGGAAAACATCCTTTTGGAAGGATAAAATTGAGAAGTTTAAGTTTTGAGAAAAACATCCTTTTGGAAGGATAAAATCGAGAAATTTGAGTTTTAAGGAAAACATCCTTTTGGAAGGATAAAATTGAGAAATTAAGTTTTGAGGAAAACATCTCAAAGGAAGATTACAACTGGGGGGGTTGGAAGGATTTTGGAAATCCGAGTTACGCAAGTCGAAGGACTCTTGATTCTTGTGAAATCTGCTTCTCCTCTCATGAAGCTGTAGATCTATTCTTTTACCAATCTTCAAATGCCTGTTTAAAGAAAACAAGATGCTATGATGATATGATTTAGCATGCTCCTAGCATGGGTGATATCTAGCTATCGACGATGCATGAGCATATTTCAGGATGCAATGATGCATGTGTTTACGAGAATGCAAAGATGCATGTGTTTACGAGAATGCAAAAGATGCATGAATTTAGTTTGTCATCATTTTCTAGGGTCGGTGGTCGTTATCTTGGGACTACAACCACTCATCAATCTCGTGTCTCGGCAAAACTGGCCCCCAAACTTCTGCCGCTCGTTCTTCGTTCAAATATTCGAGTCGAGTGACTTTCGTCGTATTTAGAAACTTCATCTACACTTTTTCTAGCCTTGTGTTATCTTTCATCAATTCTGATTCAAACTCTTATGTACAAAACCCTTGTTAACCCACGGACAATGATGCCCTCTCGAGTACTACTAGACCCTTGTTCTTCTTCTTCTCATCCACTTCTGGAATTGTTTGCCTCAAAGTGCCCATTCGGGTTTTCACTTTAAACCCTTTTTTTTTTCTTTTTTCTTTTTTCTTGTTTTTCTTTTTTCTTTCTTTCTTCTGTTTCTTTTTTCTTTTTTCCTTTTTTCTTTTTCTTTTTTTTCTTTCTTTTCTTTTTTTCCTTTTTTTTTACTGACTTTTGATTGCCTGAATAGATAGGCAGATTTCCATTCTCCAAGTGCCTGAACGGATAGGCGGGTTCTATTCTCCAAATGCCCGAATATATGAGCAGATTTCCATTCTTCAAGTGCCTGAACGGATAGGCGAGTTCTATTCTCCCACTGCCCGAATAGATGAGCATATGTCATATACCTTCATCTTGAGCTTTGAGTATCTGTCTCCTTTGCTCTAAAATCCTTTTGGCTTTGAGTTTCTGCCTCCTTCGCCATGAGTTTCTGATCTGAAGTGTTCCTCTTGAATTTCGCCTCAAACCCCAAAGTTTCTTTTGGGTTTTCACTGTGTCTTCTCTTTTCTTTGTCATCTTTCTTCTTCTTTTTCTCTTTTTGGGTACTCCTTTGAGTTTTCATCTTGAAGTCAACTTCTCTCTTTTTCGCTTCTTCTTGAAGGGAGAACTTACACTGATTAGAATCCCATTGCCCCCACTTGCTTTAGGCTTATGTACCTTCTAAATGACCTCTGGTTAATGTCGACTGCTTTAAATGGTGTCTTCTGTCCAAAGATGCCACCGATTTTTGGCCCTTGTTCCTCTAAATTCGTGGTCATGAGCGCCTCTTCTGAATTTCGCTCATTTGCCCTAAAGTGCCTTTGGGGTCTTCGTCTCGGCTTCTCTTCTTTTTCTTCTCTTTCTTCTTTTCTTAGGCACGTCTTTGTCGCCTTTTGTCGAGTTGAATTTAGATCGTATTTACTGTCTCATCTTGGTGCGCGGCGCACACGGTCCTTCTCGTGACATTCTCTCCAGCAAGATACTTAGGCTCCGAGGGTAACTTCTGTTCCCCGACTCTCAATGTCAAAATTTCTACCATCATGTTCTATTCCAACACTTCTTAGCGAAGGTCGACTTTTGTAGCTCAACATTTCACCGAAGACGGTCATGATATTTCAATTGGAGGTATTAGCAATGCTTGAATCCTCCGAAGGTTCCCCTCTGGGTACTGATGGCTTTACCTCGGGCCACGGTCAATCCGCTTGTTCAATCCTATGTAGGAGACTTATGCAAGTGATTGGGTGAAAATAATTTTATTATGAAAATATACATTTTAAAGAATCATGTAAAGTGAAAATCAAGTTTGGGGTCTTTGAAAAAGGTTGACCCGAGTGAAATTTTCCGAATGTTGCAAGGATGCACATATGAAATCTTTTCTGGGCTATTAGGCTTCCAAGAGGAGCGACCCCCATACTTAGTTTCTACCCAATTTAAAGGTGGCTCTCTTTACCTCACTAACTCTCCATGCCCCATCTTTCCCTCTTTTTCTGATCTCAATCAGGCATTAGAAGTGTGGCAATCCTTGAAGAAAGGTTAATCTCGATAGGCGGAATGTGATCTGAAGACAAATTCGTCCTTCCGCGCATGGTCTAAATGGTCTTTTCTGGCTTGTAATGTAGGCTAAGGCTCACGGCTATGAGAGAAAGGGTAAATAGGCCCAAACAAGTGTCTAAGGGTGGTGAAGCCAAGGATCAATTCTTTCAATCTGAAGTCTCAATTATGCTCCGATGAAATGCTATTTCCTCTCTTACCTCTTTGGATCGCTCTAGACTGCCCCTTCTTGTTGGGGTTTTCACCCTAGAGTTCATTTCCTTTTATCAAGCGTAGCTTCAGATCAAATTGCACCTTCGCATTGTATTAGTGCAAGCTTTTGCTCAAAGGTGAACAATCTTTCGAGGCTCATCTAAGCAAAGATTCATAGGGATAGGGAATCCTCTTGTCCCTTTTCTTTATCCGCTTCTCTCTCTTTTCAAAATTGCACTTTTCACTTTAGTGCTTTTGCTTTTGATTTCTTCAACTTTTGTGTCGGTAACTTTTAACTTGATTTGGCTAGCTCTTTGAGAACCGACTTTTCTTTTGTTGTTTCCTCAAAATTGCACTTTTCACTTTAGTGCCTTTGCTTTTGATTTCTTCAACTTTTGTGTCGGTAACTTTTGACTTGATTTGGCTAGCTCTTTGAGAACCGACTTTTCTTTCTTTCCTTGTTTCCTTTTGATGTTTTTGGCTGCTCAATCTGAAAGTGTATCCAATGAATCTTTTCTCTTTTAATGCCCCTTAGTTCACAAGACATCATTCCTATAGCATAATCAGGATCCAATGTCATTTGCTTGTCCATAGACTTCTATCCTTTTCTGCCCCTAGTGTAGGGGTGATCCTTGGTTTGGGTTCAATCAGAAGAAAAAGTTTTTGATAGGCTCAAACGGGGACAACAATGGGTATTTTTTTATTTTCTTTCTGTGTGAATGGAACTGAAGGAATGCCAAATGTCCTCCCACACACGGGTATCAAAATCGGTCTTCAGGTGGTAGAAGTTTTAGGGTTATCACTTCATTCAAGAACCTTAGACAACAATGCCCGAGAGGAAAATTCACTCAATGGGAGTGGCCCATTATTCCTGAACACTCATTGTCATTCCTCCCTTGGCCTAAGTAGGACAGAGGGATTTCATATTTATAGTGTCCTCATAACATTCGGTTTTTCAGAAAAAATTTCTTTTAAAATTGAATTAAAGTTAATCTCACAAAAAGTATATACAAGAGTAAGCTTATGAAATGTTTAAAGAATCAAAGAATGCAAAAATATTTTCAAAATGAAATTTTCATTAAAAAAAGCTTAGCTTATCACTTTTGCATTTTTCCCAAATGCACAGGGATCAACGGATTTGAATTGCCTTTACCGGTAGTCGTTTGCTCCGGGCTAGTTGTACCATTCCCCTGGGTACAATCAGTTTTCACCAATAATGAGGATTGGATTTTTGCAAAGGATTTATTTCCCTTCGACCATTCGTAAAAATGGGGTTTTCGATGGACATTTGAATTATCCATTGTCTTAAACTTCACCGTATTTAAGCACGTTGTGCCAACATTTCTGTCGGACTTGCCCCAAACATCGCTTCTTCTTTCATGAAGCGATGTAACGTCTCCAATTCATTTTTCTTGAAATCGAGACTTGCATTTTCCCCAAATGCACAAGGATTAACAGATTTGAAAAGCCTTTACCGGTAGCCGTTTGCTCCGGGCTAGTTGTACCATTCCCCTGGGTACAATCAGTTTTCACCAATAATGAGAATTGGCTTTTTGCAAAGGATTTTTTTTCCTCGTATACAATATTATCTCCTTTTGTTTCCGAAACAAATGTTCTTGAAGCTGTTTGAGCTTATCCATCCTAACCACTAGGTCATTCATGCTTTTGAAGCTATACTGGCTAGAAACTGTTCTTTTGTCCATTTTTTATCTCTTTTCTCTCTCCCTTTCTCTGACGTGAACGTTTTCCCCAAATTAGCAATGATGCGATGAAAGGCCTTAAGAAAGTTTTAATGATGGATGTATTATGGACTCGAATCAACAGATGCATGCTCATGAGATGGGTGCATGGCTAACAATTTTAATGCTGTTTCGAAATGATGTATGAAACAAATGTTACAAATGTATGCAAGTCAAAGGTGTTGGTCATATAGGTGATTTCCCTTAGGTCAACTTTCATTTGAACGTAAAGGAGGATCCTCGTTACAAGATAGTCATAGCAAAAGTCCTACGGGTTCTCTTCTTGCCCCCTAATCATGTTCAAGGAAATGAAAACTTTGGCTAAAAAGCTGGGGCCGGAGTTGCTTTCTTCTCCAGCAATTCAAGACCCTCTAAAACTGCTGATATCAAGTCTAGGAAAACAAACCATCTCCTCGAAGCTGAATCTATCTCTTGACCCTATCCAAGCCCTTTTCGGTTGCCCCGCTCTTTCCGGCCGCCTCTTTGCACTCGGTCGGGTAGTTTCGTGACTTCGGATGTTCGGAGTAAATCCGATCTTGCTTGACTTCCTCGGGATGGTGAAGAGTTGTGCCTTCTTCGGTGGTGGGCATTAGATCTTCTACTGTGTGTTCGCTCGGTAAGCTGTTCTCTTATCCTTTCTGATTCACCTTTGACCGATATCGGACTTGCTAATTGACAACATCTTTTTTTAGCAACCTCACGTCCATAATGATAGCCCTTGATTGGGTAAAACCACCTTAACTCAACACCTTTATGTCATGATATGCATGCGAGAATAAATACAAGAAGATCATAAGAATAACCGTTAGTGTCGGATAAACATGATAAAAAGGCAGGCATGAAAGCAAGAAACCCTATTTATCCCGTCTAATAGACCTAGGTTGTCCGCATGGCTCTAAAAGGGGTGGGCTTTCTAGTTCTCTACATGCAGTTTTGGTTCTTGGAGGTACTCGAACTGTCCTCGCTGTCCCCTTCTAAGGGTAGCAAGGCCCCCGGTCATCACCCATTATAGGCTCCTCTCAACCGAGTTCAATTCGAGGGGACCCTTTCGCTATATCCGCACGGAGAAACGATATTCTCACGAAGATATAGGGTACTCGAGCCCCGAAGGTACTTGCTAGGCCCACACGGAGGAACAATATCCACACGAAAGCACTAGCGTTTTCCCCCCACTTAAGCGAACGAGTTTAAATGCCAATTTTAAATGCGTTTAAAATAAACTCGCACTTATAAACAAATATCGATCGATTTGGTCACTTTAATTCGCAACTTCTAATATTAATTGAGCAAGCATAACAAAAGAGCAAAAACACATATTTGATACATGAAATAAAAGGAACATAAATAAATGCTGAAATAAAAGAGCAATCTGGCAGGGGTCAAAGCTGTAATAAACCCATTTAAAAACTAATTAAAAAGCAAAATAAGGACTTAATTAAAAAACGCGGAAAGCTGCAGGGACGGTGACAGTAATTTTCCCCTTCGCAAATCAATTGATACCAGACTAGGGATCAGATTAAAAATGCTTGAAAACTTGGGAGGACCACGGGCGTGGTTTTGAAATGCGGAAGCCCCTAAAAAAACTCAAAAACACGGGGGGACTCATTAGGGAAATAAACCAGTTTTAAAACATAAATAGAGTATAAATTCATGTGTTTATCAAACATTTTGCCCTTTTGCCTCTTTTATCCTTAAAATCGGAAACCCACATCCCCTTCTTTCTCTCCGTCCGACTCAAAGAGTCAAAAAAAGACAAAAATCTATGCCGGCCGGTTGCCGCTAATCGGCAACGGCGGTATACCTTTCAAACCAGAAAGCTTAAAGCCGTCAACGACGGAAAACCCTCGCCCCTTTCGAAACCCTAAAACAACGGAAAACCCAACCGTTTCTGGAAACAAAGGTTCGAAAACCTAAAAAGAAATCACGTGGGGACTCTGACGGCTCACCCGACGGCTTCCGAGACGAAAGCCAGGGGCTTGTTGCCGGCACAACTCGAAAATCAGAGGGGGAATGTTTTTTTTCGAAAGGTAAGAAAAAACTTCTCTTATTTTTTGTTTCGATTGTTGCATGCAAAACATGAAACTGAAAAAAGGATGCCTCTAAATGTTTTTTTTTGTATTCCTTTTCGAAATCCCGAATGGGTTTACAATGTTTCTGATTTTTCTCTCCTCTCGTGCTTACTGATTTTTTCTCTATGATCCCCTCCCTTTTTTTCTCGAATGCCCTCTATCTGTTATATCCATGCTCATTGTGATCCTCTTTTACAGATTGCATATGCCTTTCCTGGCATTTTGCATTCGTCCTTGCTGTCCGTTTTGTTTTTTTGCTATATTTTGGGTATCTGACAGTGTGCCTCTTTGTCTCTGTTGTTGCCGGACTTGCCCGAAACGGAGGGGACATCGGCGTGGAGGTGGCAGAGGAAAGGTCAACTGTTTTGCGCGTATGGGCGACGCGCGCGCGTGGGGGCGTTGGAGACTCCAAGAGGCGTGCGTGGGCGCGTGGCTCCAGACCCTTCTCCTTCAGGCTTCATCTTGACCGTCAGATCTCAGCAGATCTGACGGCTGTGGGGAAGAGTGGCGCGAGATCATTAGATGTCTCCCTAGGGTTTTTGACGCGGAGTTGATATGGACCGTCAGATCTCAGTAGATCTTAAGGTTGGGATCTGTGGCGGCTGCAACACCAAACAAAGGGGATTAGGGTTTTTGTCTACTGGGCTTGCTGGGCTCATTGTATTATTTAGACATGTATGGACTATGTGTAATGGACCTTATTATTATTAATCAAAATCGGCTTTTATTTATTATGTTCAATTTTTATTATAATTATAATAGTAATATCCGATAATAATAATAATAAGTATACTAATAATAATAATAATAATAATAATAATAATAATAATAATAATAATAATTATAATAGTAAACATAAAGATAAATATAATAGTAAATAAATATAATTACAATAATAATATAATAATAGTCATGATGATGATAATATTTATAATAGTAATAATACTAACAGAGTAGTAATAATATAAGGTAATAGTAGTATTATTTATACCTACCTACATATATATGTGTATATATATTTTTTTCCTTTTTTCCTTTTAATTAACTAATAGCCCTAACAAGCCCAAGGTAAACACAAATAAAAGGGGTTCAAGGTCCGGACAAAATTAGTGATTACAGTGTGGATTGGGAGTGTCCCTTTAAAAGACAGATTCCCGCGAATCTTTGCCTTGGCACACAACAAAACTGGGTTCCTCTGCGAATTTGGGTTAAAAACAGATTCTTCTTGGTCTTGGTCGATCCCTTTGAGAAGGGCTCTTTTCGACTGGGAGAAACAGCAGTGGGACACGATGATGCGTGTGTTGTCAAACTACAAATCAAGTGCCTCGGCGGTGGACGGTGTAAGATGGCTAGCATCCAGTGACGGCCAATTTTCGGTCAAATCCGTGAGAACTATTATATCAGGTATGCATCCTATAGATCATTTTTGGAAGAACCATGTTTGGTTAGGGATAGCTCCACCTAAAGTAAAATTTTTCATTTGATTATCTGTTTGGGGTCGAATTCCGGTAAAAAGCGAACTAGTGAGAAGGGGTGTAAATGCTATTGATAATGTATTGTGTCCTCTTTGTAATTCTTTTGAGGAATCTGTCTCTCATCTGTTCGTGGAGTGCTATGGGGTTTGGAAAATCTGGTCTCGTTTTAGCAACATAGCTAATATGGTTGGTGTTCTCCATAAGGATTTGCGGTTTGTTATAGAAGCATGGTCCGAAATGTGTGCTGGTCCTAATAAGGTATGGATGTCTTTGACTCCTTATGCGATCATCTGGACCATTTGGCTGTTTTGCAATGAGATTCTTTTCGGGGGTAAGATAGTTGATTGGAACCAAATGGAGCATCTTATTCGTCTTCGCTTGGCGTTTTGGTTAAAAGCCAAATTTCCAGAGTGTAGGATACCCATGGACTCTTTGATGATCGACCCCTCCATATTTAGAGCACCTTCGCCAAACTGCTCGGTAACTCCAGGGGCTCGAATCTGGTCCCCTCTTCCGATTGGATTTCTTAAATTGAACACGGATGGTGCCATTGCCAATGGTGGTGATGAAGTACATGGGGTATAGGTGGGCTTATCCGGGACGCTGAGGGATCTGTCCTATGGCAATTCTCCGAATCTGTTGGCCCCGACCCTCCTGCTTGGGTTGAGCTGGAAGCGTTGTGGAAAGGAGTGAATTATTTCTATGCCTCTAATCTTGCTAAATCTCACCGGTTAATCACTGAAGTGGATTGCAAATCAGTTGTGGAATGGTGTTCGAATCTGATGCCTCCCCCCCCTCCCGTAAGAGACAAGATACTGTATCTTTCGTACATGTCCAAAACGTATGGTCTCGTGTTAAGATGGATCCCCAGATGCTGCAATATTGATGCTGACAAGTTGGCAAAGAGCGGGATAGGATAGAGAACCGGGTTTCTTGTTGCCTTTATGTTCGATGTAATCTTCCCAATTTCGGTTATCTTTGTTTCCTTTATGTTCGTTGTAATCTTCCCAATTTCTAATTAAGCAATAAAAGTAGTCGGGTACTCTTTTCCCCTTCACTATGAAGGGGTTTTTAACGAGGCCCATCTTTACCGTTCAAAAAAAATAAATTAAGATTCAGTTATTAATCTATTTAAAAAAAATTCAGTTATTAGTATGCACTCCATTTGTCCTATTAAATTTGTTCTTTTTGTAACCTCTCCACATCATGAGTTAAAAATATGTTTTCTCTAAATATTCTCTCGTGAAGTAAATCCCTACTTTCTCAATTTTTCGTGCTTGGCTCAGGAGGGTTCTGCTTGGTTTCGGGTTTTGATTTGGGTGTCCTAAATCTTCCCCCCATCGTCTCTTTTGATTTTAGTCGGCGTTTGAAATTTTTGGTGATTTTCTTTACTTGCGAGGATCCTTTGCGGTCAGAGCTCTTTTCCTTTCCCCTTTGTTTCTCCGAGTAAGTTTTTGTCTCCCTTCTCTAAATTTTCTTTTTCAGTGCTCTTCTTTTTCTGGTTATATGCTTCTTCTTCCTTGTGCTTTTGCTTGTTGGCTCATTTTTTCTCTGAATTAGAGACTTGATGACTTGCATCGCTTGAAATGTTAGGGGTTTGGGTGGCCAAGAAACTAGAAGAGTTCTCCTTAATTTGAAAAACAAGTTTCAGCCTTCTATTATGTTTCTTAGTGAAACAAAACAAAAAAGGGAAAAATTAGAAAGAATTAGGAATAGTCTCAAATTTGCTAATGGTTTCTATGTTGAACTGGATGGTTTATCGGGAGGTCTTGGGCTCTGGTGGAACCGTGATGTTAATATTCTAATCCTTGATGCTGGAAAAAAAATATTATTGATACATATATCCTTACAGAACGGTCTCATTTAGTTTTTCTCTTTCATATACGGCCCTCCTTGCAGGGAAGATATGCATAGTTTTTAGGTGAATTTGGAAGGACTCAAAGATGACCTCGACTCGTCGTGGTGTATCATCGGGGATTCTAATATTATTGCTTGCTAGGATGACAAATTTGAAGGTAATCCTTATGATAAAGCCCAAGCTGAGTGGTTCAATAATTTTCTGAAAGAGTGTGGATGATTGACATGCCTATAAAAGGGGGACAATATACCTGAAACAATAAAAGATCTAACGATGACGACATTATAGAAAAATTGGACAAGATCATATTTAATACTTCTTGGAACAAGATTTTCTCCTCTGCTTATAGCTTTATGGAACCATCCATAGGGTCAGACCATAACCCCATCATTTTCCCCTTTAATGGAGTAAGGAAGAAACGAAAGAAGATATTCGAGTTTGAATGAAATTGGTTTTTGGAGAAAGATTGCAAGTCGACCATTGGATAAGCCTGAAAAAAAAGACCAGGTTTCAGCTCAACAATAATCTGGAAAATAAAAATACTCGAATCAAGCTTCAAAAATGGAGTAACTGGAAATTCAGAAAAGTTAAAAAGTTACCAAGGATTTGGTTCAAAAGATTGCTTCAATTCAGCGTGTCCTTCTCACCAAAGTATTTGCAGTAGAAGAAAAGCGCCTCCAAAAAATATTGGACAAAATATGAGAAGGAGAAAAAATATATTGGCACCAAAGGGTTAGAACCAATTGGATCAAGTTTGGAGATCGCAACACGTCCTTCTTCCAAACTACTACTTTATAGAATAGAAGGGGGGATGCAATTGTTAAACTTAAAGATCGTTATGGAAACTGGATTGAGGAGGGAGAAGGCATTGCCCATAGCATAAAGAATTATTTTTAACTTCTTTTCAGAAAGAACCATAATGTTTGCATCCAAGAGGTGGCCCACATGATTCCCAAAGTTATTACTGAAGACATGAACACTGTGTTGAGCAAAGAAGTAACAAAGTTGGAAATCAAAGATACGATTTTTAGTATGGGAGCCTTGAAAGCCTTCTCCGAAAGTTTTTATTAATCATGTTGAGATGTTGTCAAAGAAGATGTTATCAAGACGATCAATGATTTTATGAGAAGGGGAAGTATGCCTGCAGAGTTAAACAAGATTGATATCATTTTGATCCCATAGAAAACAAATCCTAAAGAAGCAAACCACTTCAGGCCCATTAGCTTATGCAAATTCGCTTATAAAATCATCTCAAAAGTTCTGGCAACGAGGCTCAAAAGAATTCTGGATGTCTCTATTTCTCCTATGCAAGCAACATTTGTAAAAGAAAGAGTAACCCAAGACAACATCTTAATTGCTCATGAAGCCTTCCATACCATAAAAAGAAGAAGGAAAGGAAAATTCAGAATCATGGCTGTAAAGCTGGATTTAAAAAAAAGCCTATGATAAGGTGGATTGGGAGATTCTTAAATGAATCATGGAACATATGGTTTTTTGCAGCTGTTGGATCCAAAGAATTATGTCTTGTGTAATGACTACGTTCTTCTCAATTCTGGTGAATGGAGAAAGAACTGTTGAGATTTTACCAGAAAGAGGACTCCGAAAGGGGACCCACTCTCCCTCTTTCTTTTCCTCCTTGTCTCGAATGAGGCTATCGAACATGTCCTCTTCCTTTGCCCTTTTTCTCAATTTATATGGTGAGCCTCTAACTTTAGCTACTCTCTATCTTCTTTTGGCTTCCCGAGGTTCACCAAATGGTGGCTTCCCATAGCTACTATTTGTACTAAGTTAGACACTTACGACGCTTTGCAACACATTGCTTTCTTCTGCTGTAAGATCTGAAAATCCCGTAAAAATTTTGTGTTTAGGGGGAAATCTTCTAATCCTATTGAAGTTTAGACCTCTTATGAGCAGGCTTTCGATGAATTTGTTGACTTGTCTGGCGTTTGTTCCCCTCCTTCTCCAAAGGACCATGTTCATTCAAGATTGTCTCCTCTTCCCTTTGATGTTATCAAGATTTCTTGCGATGCTTCTTGTGACCCATGTTCAAGACTGGCAGTTGTGTTCCGAGACCATTTGGGATGCATTGTTGGAGGAGCTTTAAAACAATCCTCATTTCTCTTTGTAGCTGATATGAAACTATAAGCTATTCGACTAGAAGTCTCGACTTCTTTTAGGCATAGCTTTTTAAACATTATTGTGGAATCTGATAACAAAGGTCTTGTTGAAAGACTTTCTACAAACTCCCAATCTCTTAGAGTACGACTGGAATTGAAAAAGACACTTTTCTCATGTCTAATCTTTTTCCTCTTGTTCCTTTGTTTTCATCCCTCGATCTTGTAATGCCATTGCTGATTGGGTTGCAAATTCAATGAGGAAAGGATCTTTTCCTTCCGATTGGATGGTGAACCCTCCGTTGGCTCTTTATCCTTGTATTGCTCTTTAATTTTTTATATGATACGTTTGCCTTTGAACAAAAAAAATTGTTCTTTTTGTGTTTTAAAATTGTCCCACTTCACTTTAAAAAATTCAACAAACTTTACCAGTCACATTTCTTTTTCTACCATCTTTTTAGTTTTCCAACAAAATAAACTTTGACTTTTTAAAGATGAAGTTTTTATTTTAATTATTTTACAACACATCTCTTACACAAAATTTTTTTCTTCTTCCTAAAACTACGTAAAAATCAACAAGGGACAACTTTTAAGGGACGAATGGAGTATAAATTTTGTTAAGTTTATAAGCGAAAGTTTTCATTTATCCAAAAGAAGCACAAGACAATACTGTTACAAGCCTATAATAACACAGGTGATTCCGGTGGATTACAAGGGGCAGTATCTGTTCAGATATACTCTTTATCCTTTGACAATAGGCATACACTTTTTAGACAAAGCGATTTGAATTTGTGTCTCCTAGGATGAACATCATCTACTTTTCCACTAGGACACTTGTTGGGTTTAAAAATATCATAGTTTTATCCCTAAAAAATTCAAATTTGAATAATTTGTCAACATAGTGTGTACGCATTATTAAAGAGCTAAAAGTTAATGAATATATGCTATCTTATTGTTTTTATTAAAGTGTCGGGAGAAAATTATTGTACTACTCCCATTGTATACACTATGAAATATTTACAGGATTCGTAATGTGATATCAAAGAGTAATGGTTTGAATAATTTCCGTGCTCAGCCGATGACAATTCCGTCTCTCACAGTCACTTGTATCAAATTATAGTTATATTATGGTCAAAACAAAGTTGTTCTTTGAGGATGATTTTGCATATTTGCGTTCATTCTTTTATAGATAAATCAATGTTGATTTCGTTATATAAAGGAGAAGTTCTTGTATTTTACTTTTGTATGTTCATTGAGTCTGATTTAGTATTTGTATATCAATTTTATTTCGTGCTTAAGGTTGTCCATAAAGTTTGATGAATTTCAAAAGAAATATTTTTGTTTTTTGTTTTTATTAAAATTTTAATTATTTTTTTAAATTAATCAAAGTTGAATTGTACCAAAGAGGATTAGATGTGGTCCTGTGGACGACTGCAAACTAGTATATCTGTCTTGAAAACTTGATAACGTGATGATATTTTATTTATGTGAATTTTCGTTTTCTTTTGTGTATTATAAGAAAAGGGTAATTTTACGGAAATATTTTGATTTCCAACATTAATTACGGACGGGTATTTAGTTAAAGGTCAGTGGTCAAATTGACATTTAATTTAAAGTTTGTGAAGTCAAAATTGATTTTGATATAACAAATTATTTTAGGGATTTAATTGGAAAATACAATAAATTTTTAAGTATTTCAAAGTCTCACTTAATTGACAAGCATTTTGAACCAAGTACTCTTTCAAGACAAAACAAATTAAAATGTTCAATTTTCACTAAGTCTTTTCAAGTATTTCCAAGCCAAATTTCAACAAAACTCTCAGGCTTATCGATACCCCTTAGCGTATCGATACGAATTTTTGTTACTGGAATTTTAATCGACCATATCGTACCGATACGGTTAAACCACGTATCGGTACGATATTCATCTGGGTAAAACTTAAGCTATAGCGTATCGATACTCATCGGGACAATATCGATGCGATTTTTCAAAGTAAAATATTTTAATGCTATAGTGTACCGATGCGGCATGTCACCGTATCGATACGACATGCTGACTTTTGCAAAATCTTTATGTTTAATATTCGAACTTTGACTTGTTAGTTATTGGAATCCTAAACTTTTAAATGGTCGTTGAATCGTATCGATACGCATGGATAGCATACCGATACACATTTTGTCAAAACACAATTCAGGATTCCATTAAGCAAAAACCGTATCGATACGACATTGCGTATCGATACTCCCCTTTATACCGTACCGATAGGACCTTCCCGCATATCGATACGCTATGTTTTTAGTTCACAACAATTCTTTCTTCTTTGAGATAGATACCGATATAGTCACGAAGTGTACCAATATGATGTGCAGTTGAGGAGCATTTATTGCAGGAATATGCAATCCAACGGCTAGATTAATGACCTCAACCACCCAAACGGCTAGAATTCAATGCAAGGGTATAAAAACAAGTCTCCAAAGCTACAACAACAACTATTGAACCTTCAAGCAACATCAAAGCATTTATTCTAAACCCTAGAGCCTATTAGAGTCAAATTGTGTACCCAACTTGTGAAATTCTCAATTGTTTATCTTTCTTTTAAATTTTGGGGAGTGTTGGTTTGTATTTGGGTAATACATTAGTCTTGTGAGAGATACATTTCAAATTGCCTTTTATCCTTTGTAATTGAGAGTCTTGTAATTCAATCTTTGGGTAGAAAGATTGAATTTGTAAAGGTTGCCTCCTTAGCCTAGAAAAGGGAAAGAACAAATTAGTAAAAAGTTTGTTGAAAATCCTTGGTAGGAGCTAAGGTAGTGGATGTAGAGCTTGTTTAGAAGCTTGAACCTCTATAAGTGCCCTGTTCTTCATTTTAATTGTTCATTTTGCTTCCTTCATTTTTAAAAGTGCCAATTCACCCCCTCTAGGTCATATTGGTTAATTTGATCCACTCAACAATTGGTATCAAAGCCTACCTCTTTGAAGGATTCATAACCACACGAGGAGATCCTAGAAGGGTGTTGATCAACTACCAAGTCAAGTCATGGCATCTACCTCCGGGCCAAGCATGTGCAAGTCTCAATCTACCACCAAACCACCTTTCTTCAATGAGGATAATTATCCCTATTGGAAGAATCGAATGCGTCTCTTTATCAAATGAAGTGATTACCTCGTACGGGATGTAGTAGAAGATGGACCAACCATTCCCATGAAAAGAGATGATAAAGGAAGACTTGTTCCAAAGAAGAAGATGGAGGTGAATGATAATGATAGGAAGAAATTGCAAGTGAATGACAAAGCCTTGCACTTGCTATTTTGTGCTATCGAACCAGACATCTACTCCAAAGTATCATCGATCACAAGTGTCAAAGAAGTATGAGACACTCTTGAAACCACATATGAAGGAACAAACGATGTGAATGAGACAAAGATCGGGATCCTCAATCTTAGTTACGAGAACTTCAAGATGGAGGCTGATGAGACTGTAACAAAGATGTTTGATCGCTTCTCTATCATCATCAATGGTTTGATGGGCTTCAAAGAGATCATCCCCAAAGATAAGTTAGTCCGAAAGCTATTGTACTCTCTTCCCGAATCATGGGATGGGAAGAGAACCGCCATCATCAAAGCAAAGAATTTGAAGACCCTAAAGCTTGATGAACTAGTTGGTTCTCTCCTCACACATGAGATCATGAAGCAAGGGAGAGAAGAAAAGAAGAGAAAAGAAGAAAGAAGAGTAGTCAAGTAAGAGGTAGAGAAGAAAAAGCAAGGAGGTTCCCTCAAAGCCTCTCTACCACAAGAGAAGAGAACTTCTAGTGGGGAAGATGAATTTGAAGAAATTCATCTATGATAGCTAAAAGTTTCTCAAGGTTCATGAAGTCTAACCGTGGTCGAAAGTTTTCAAGAAGAAAATACTTCAAGAACAAGAACAGAGAAGAAGAGAATAACCAACTCATTTGATATGAGTGCAAGAAGTCAGGTCACATTCGCATCGATTGCCCCAACTAAAGAAGAAGAGCTTTGAGAAGAAGAAGAAGCTCAAGTAGCAACTTGGAGTGATGAAGAGTCATCATCCGAGGATGTGGAGCATGAAGTGACCAACCTTTGCCTCATGGCTCTTGAGGAGGAATCTATGGTAAACTCCAACTCATCATCTCTTACTTATGATGAACTATATGATGCATATGATGAGTTGGAAGAAGTTTACGATGAATTGGTTGAGAAATATAAAGAGTCTATTTTGAAAAACAAGAAAATTATTTCCGATTTGAAAGCTCAAAATGAATCTCTTTCAAAAACCAATTCTGAATTGGAAAATAAGGTTTTGTACTTGATAACTATTTCAAATGATCTTAAAATGAAAAATCTTGATGTTGAAAAACTTCTTTCTGGTTTCCAAGATTATCACACTAAGGAAGTGGATAGTCTTCAAACTTTTCTTACTATTGGGAAACATGCTCTTGAAAAGGGAAATTCTTCAAAAAAAAACCAATATGTTAAGAGAAAATCATTTTACCCCAAACAAAGAGATTTTCAAAAGCAATCTAAGTTAAAAGAATTATGAGTGCATGAGTTTCTAAGGAACTCATTGTTTCTAATAATGTAAATGCAATTGCTTTTTGAATTCCTAAGGGGGGCAAGCTTTTGGGAGCTAACTTTCATGGACCCAAATCATTTTAGGTACCAAAAATCAAAAGCTTAATCTATTTGTTTGTAGGAGGAGCAATGCGCCAAGGTGAAAGCTCCAAGTAAGAACACATTGTACCTTGATAGTGGAGGATGTGTGACATTTGTTGACAACTCCAAAGGCCACATTGAATATTGGAGTATGTCCAAAGACCAATCATGAGATGATTGTAAAAGACATATTTATTTTATCTTGTTTATTAATAAAGTCATTATTATTATTTCAGTCTTATTTTGTGCATATATAAATAAACTAAATTATAATAAAGTCCTTAGAATAATATAGTTATTCTTGAATGTCCTTAGTCGAGAATTATTGTGGGCGTGGACAACAATAATATACTAAGACTAATATGTAGTTAATTGATAAAAACATGTTGTTATTGACATAGAGATGTCAAAATCAAAACATAAATATGTGTTAGAGAATAACATATTGGACTGACCCTCTATGAGCATGTTTCTTGGATTATTATGTGACAGTCACAACATTGCTCAGGATGATAACTAAGTGTATGATCCTCAGAATTGAGATCATCATTATTTTAATATTGAGAGTGACACATTTTGATGCAGTCAAACGTGTGTTGTAACAGACTACACTATAACGACTAATATTGGATACGTCACACTCTATATAGTGAAATATGGTTGATCAAGATAGGATTTGTCCCTCCTACATAATAGGAGTAATATCGTAGGCCACTTGATTGAGTGAGACTATAAAATGCATGGCCATGCTCAAATAAATTGATATGAGATATTGGGTATGTCACACTCTATATAGCGAAATATGGTTGATCAAGATAGGATTTGTCCCTCCTACATAATAGGAGTAATATCGTAGGCCACTTGATTGAGTGAGACTATAAAATGTATGGCCATGCTCGAATAAATTGATATGAGATATCATAGTTATTCGTTTATCATAGTCTACTAAAGATATCGAGAAATATTAGACGAACTATACAAGTGTGACTAATCCATGACTTATGTTCGATCTAGATATAAGGATAAAAGGATGTAATACATAAAAAAAGTTAATCACGGAAAAAGGTAAAGTCGAACCACGACTTCATGTAACTTAGGTAGCAATGATGTATTGCTAGATGCCACTCATTGTTTGTAATATTAGAATTGTTCTAGATATTACTACTAACGTTACATGAACCTACAAGGGTCACACCCTATGATTGAAACGAACAAATATCGACTAGATAGCATGTGTACAAACTTGTTGTACACGTAATAATTATTAAAGACGAAATTATTATAATTATTGTATTATAGATAATCTCGTTTATATATATATATATTAATAATTAGATAATTATTGTAATTATAAAACACTATTAAAATATATATATATATATATATATCCCTAAAGAAACCTAATTAAAGTATAATCAGATTCTACATATTTAATTGTATTCGGTTAAATATATTGTATATTTAATGAATTTGAATTAGAGTAGAATTAGATTCTACATATTTAATTATATTTGGTTCAATATATTGTATATTTAATAAATTCGAATTTAATTAGAATTAGGTTTTTGGATGCTATATAATGACATAAGGTCTAACAGCCAAAGTATGCTTTTTCGGAAAACCTCTCTAACAGTTAGAGAAGAGAAAATATTGTTCGTTTTTGTTCAGGTGAACTGCGTAGAGGTCGGAACGCTATTGTAACGACTCGGATTCGATTTTGTTTATCCTAAATCCCTAAGGATATCAAGATACCAGATTTATTAAGGTAATATTTCATCTCTAATCACCTCGAATTCGTCCCTTGTACATGGATCACTGGCGAAATTCATCGGGTAATTTTTCCGCTGCGCCATGGGGTGTACCGGCGTTTCCCAACATTGAAGGCATATGCTCCATTGGTAATCTCTCATCTACATTCATTGAAAATGTTTTATATGTCAATAGTCTAAAACATAATCTTTTGAGCATTAGTTAACTTTGTGATAAATGTTTTAATGTTCATTTTGATAAAAATGGGTGTAAAATTATGAACATTAAAACAAATAAAATAATGTCCAATGGTCATCGCATAGGAAATATTTATATGGTACATTTAGATGACATACATTCATCCTATGCATGTTTAGTTGCACATGATGAGAATGATTCATGGTTGTGGCATAGGAAACTAGGGCATGCTAGCATAAGTGTTTTAGAAAAATTAGTTTCCCAAAATCTAGTTAGAGGTTTACCCAAACTAAAATTTTCATTAGATAAAATATGTGATGCTTGTGCTAAGGGTAAACAAAAGAAAACCTCATTTAAACCCATTAATGATGTTTCGACTAGTAGGGTGTTACAATTAATCCACATGGATTTATTTGGGCCTATTAGAACTATGAGTTTGGGTGGTAAGTCATATGCGTTTGTATTGGTAGATGACTTTTCTAGATACACATGGGTTCGTTTCCTAAGTACTAAGGATGAGGCTTTAGAAAACTTTATCACATTTACAAAAATTACCCAAAATGATCTTGATCTTAAAACCTCACATATTAAAAGTGATCATGGAACTAAATTTCAAAATATGGATTTTGAAGATTTTTGTAATGAAAATTGTATTAGCCATAATTTTTTGGCTCCTCGCGCTCTTCAACAAAATGGGGTAGTTGAGAGGAAAAATAAAACTTTAGAAGAGATGGCTAGGACAATGCTTTGTGAAAACAATTTACCTAAGTATTTTTGGGTGGAAGCCACTAATACGACTTGTTATATTATTAATAGAGTAATGATTAGACCTATTTTAAAGAAAACTCCTTATGAGGTTTTAAAAACCAAAAAGGCTAAGATTAACCATTTCACCCTTTTAGTTGTAAATATTTTGTTTTAAACAATGGAAAAGACAACGTAATTATATTTGATGCTAAAAGTGATGAAGAAATATTTTTTGGGTTATTCCCTAAATTCTAAAGCCTACTAGTATTTAATAAAAGAACTTTAGTTGTTAAAGAGTCTATATGTGTTGTTTTCGATGATAACCTCCTTCCGAGGAAGGAATCTCGTGATGATGATGATGCAAGGATCATTGAAGCCATTGATGGAGGATAAACATCAAAGGTGGATGAGATTCCAACTAAAGAAGAGGATGCACAAGATCCACCTCCTGAACCCTTGAAGGACTTGGCTATTGAGGAAAATAAGGTGACATACCCAAGGGAGTTCAACTATGTCAAAGGTGGTGAAATATTGGGTGATCCATCCAAGGGGGTAACTACTAGATCCTCTCTCAAACTTATGAATCATGTTGCATTTATCTCATGCATAGAGCCTAAAAATATTAAAGAAGCATTAAAAGATGATTTTTGGATATAGGCTATGCAAGAGGAACTTAATCAATTTGAGAGAAGTAAAGTATGGACATTAGTTGGTAAGCCTAGTAATCAATCTACCATAGGAACTAAGTGTGTATATAGAAACAAACTAGATGAGAGTGGTAACATAGTGAGGAACACGACTAGGCTTATTGCTCAAGGTTACACTCAAGAAGAGGGAATTGATTTGATGAAACATATGCACCCATAGCTAGAATGGAAGCTATTAGGATGCTACTTGCATTTGCATGCTATCATGATTTTAAGCTCTTTTAAATGGATGTGAAAAGTGCTTTTCTAAATGGTTTTATAAATGAAGAAGTGTATGTTGAACAACCACCGGATTTTGAAGATCCACAATTTCCAAATCATGTTTTCAAACTAAAGCTCTTTATGGTTTAAAACAAACTCCTAGAGCTTGAAATGAAAGGCTTTTAAACTTTTTGATTCAAAAAGGTTTTGGAAAAGGCAAGGTGGATACTACACTTTTCATTAAAAGACATGACATTAACATTTTAGTATTTCAAATATATGTTGATGGTGTTATTTTTGGTTATACTGATGAATTTTATTGCCGAGAATTTTCTAAGCTAATGCAAGGTGAATTTGAGATGTGCATGATGGGAGAGCTTTCTTTTTTCTTAGGGCTCCAAATCAAGCAAAGGAAAGATGTCACCTTCATTAATCAAGCTAAATACATCAAGGATATGCTCAAAAGTTTGGCAAGAGAATGTGAAGCCTCAAGCCACTCCTATGAGCTCATCAATTAAGTTTGACAATGATGAAGGAGGTAAGTGTGTTGATTCTAAGCTTTATCGTTCTATGATTAGATCTTTGCTTTACCTTACCGCAAGTAGACCCGATATCATGTTTAGTATTTGCTTGTGTGCTAGGTTTCAAGCTAGTCATAGAGAATCTCACCTTGTAGCCATTAAGAGAATCTTTAAATACCTTAGAGATACACCTTGTTTAGGTCTTTGGTATCCTAGAGACTCTTCCTTTGACCTTCATGCCTTCTCTGATGCGGATTATGGGGGATGTAAGGTAGATAGGAAAAGTACCTCTGGAACATGTCAATTCTTAGATAGTGTGCTCGTATCTTGGTTCTCTAAGAAACAAAATAGCGTAGCCTTATCTACCACCGAAGCGGAGTACATATCCTTAGGGAGTTGTTGTGTTCAAGTTCTTTGGATGAAGCAACAACTCTTACATTTTAGTGTTCAAGTAGATACCATACCCCTTAAGTGTGACAACACTAGTGCCATTTGTCTCACTGGGAATCTCATCCAACACTCTAGAATCAAACATATAAAAATTAGACTTCATTTCATTAGAGATCATGTCTTGAAAAATGATGTAGTTCTAGAATATGGTGATACCTTGAACCAATTAGCAGACATATTTACCAAACCTTTAGATAAAGAATGTTTTTGGACCCTTAGGAGAGATATAACCCCCTCGACCCGGTCATGTCGCAAGACCGAACCAGGAGAGTTACACGTGGATAACCGGAGAAAAATCTGAGAATTTCCCTCCGATTAACAACCCTAGATTAAAATTTATCTTGTCTAAATGCAATTTAACGGTCCTATAGTGTTAAGGGTCACAGCGGAAGAACAACGTCTCAATCAGACATCAATTGAATGTCCAATTGAAGGCAAACAGTCATGAAGGACTATTTTGCAAAAGCACACCAAGCAAAGGGCAAAAAGGTAATTTAACCTTACCAAATAGTTTATTAGTCAAGTTCCAAGTACACGAGGCAAAACCAACTCAAACATTACATATGAACTCATTTAGGAAGCATACAAGCATTAGGAACTAAAGCGTAACGTTTGGAAACCTTCAAAGATGCCCTTTTAACCACTTTAACTTCTTGCGTTTTAGAATAGGGCTACTCGTTTCGAAACACGGGCTCTCAGCAAAAAGAAATATTAGGTCGTTCTGAAACGACTCCTCATGGTTCCGAAAAGGGAGCCTCTAGTGGCAAAACGTACAAAAACGGCACCACTCCTGTTCCGATACGGGTGCCTCAAAAGCCTGGCCGTTCTGAAACCATACCAGATGTTCTGAAACGCTTGGGCATAGATTGGCCTGAAAATGCATATTAACATCCCCAAACGTTCCCAAACTTACCCCGAAAGACCACAAACCACATGGAAACATATCAAGCAAACATTCTAGAGACAAAACACCCTAAAAACAGGCTTCAAAGAAGCATACACACAAATATGGATCTCTACCTTAAAAGCTCATAAGAACACTTTAGCTCAAAAACACCAACAAGCCAAAACACATGTTAATTAACCAAAAGCCACAACAAACATCAACATAGCATGATATCAACATTTAAAACATGTAGCAAAAGGTCTAACACGTGGGAGTTTACAACCACATCCCTAACCACAAAAAAACAAGTATTCCCATTGCTAAATCATTATTACAACTTAAAAACCATACTTGAGCTTAAGCTACGATCACCGGAGCCTTTCCCTCGCCTTCATTTGCTTCTCGGAACACTAACGATCTGCATTGTTGGAAAGGAGCGCGTAAGCATAAAGCTTAGTGAGTGGTGCTCAAACCACCACCACAACAATGCAGTTTTAAGATAAAACCATTTATACTTTAAAAGCAAAACTACAAATATGAACTTCATCAACACAATTATCAACAAGTTATCATATGCTTGGCATCTTACATCAAGCAATGCAACAACATATAACAACATAGCATGATTCTCAAATACCAACATGATAACATTCAACTTTCCAACACAAGAGTATTAAGGCAATTATAGTTACATTACTCGGATACACGGATTGGACTCGATGGCATCTTACATCACCGAATCTAATAAGAACAACAAGACTCACGATGGCATCTTACATCACCGAATCTAATAAGAACAACAAGACTCACGATGGTATCTTACATAACTGAGGTCTAACAAATAAGCTTTCGGTGGCATCTTACATCAACGTACTCCTCCCTAATGGCATCTTACGTCACTAGGGCCACGCGCGAATTTTACAAGTGCACTCTAATCCTATGGTCGACGAATTATACCTGGTAAGACTCTCATATTTTCCAATACTCAAACATCATATAAACCATCATAACAACACCACACTCATAATCACATAAACACAATCATCTCGTATCAACAAAGCATAACAAGATTAAGGTAAGAAATTCCGGAAAGGTAAAACATAAACATTTAATTACTTACTCTCAAGCTTAGGTTGGCCTTTCAAGCTCAACCTAAACTCTCAAAAACATTTCCGCTCACCGATAGGACCCAAACGATAGCCGAAACACCGATTCAAGCCTCCAAACTATCTGGTCTCGCGTCCAAATGACCCAAACTCGTTTCCCATGTTTCTAGCCAATCCAAAAATGATGCATTAGACCCAAAACAAGCCCCCAACTTGCAGCAACATAGAAACTCATCATTCATCATCAAAACCGAATCAATTCACACTTAGAACACTTGGAAACACCATCAAAACATCCCAAACCAACTAGCAGCCAAAACCTAACAAATTTACCATCAAAACCACTTCTTTAAACATCCAAAACACTTACCCAAGGTCTAGAAATCATCAACCCAAGATTTCACACAAGAACAACCCAAAAACCCACATTTTCAACTCCAAATCTCCCTTTTTTTTATTAATTAGTTTCGGGTTTCCTACCTTTATCCACTATTTTAGCATTTTTAGGACACCAAAACAATATTAAAAATACCCTTAAACATGGCATCAAACTACCCAAACAAAAATCCCCTCATTTTCCCCTTTTTCAAACTCAAGACATTTTGCAATAATTCCAAACAATGGGTTTTAGTAAAGTTTAACTAATAACAAGTTTAAGGAAAGAAAAAATCAAAACAAGGGAGAGCTTACCTTGAAAACTTGTTTGTAGGAAAGGTTAGAGCAATGGAATAGTAACAATGGTGGTGTTTTGCAAAAGTAACGTGAAAAAGGTGTTGGAGAGAAGATGATGATATTCTTTTTGAATAAAAAACCCTTTTTTAAATTTTTTTTCCAAAATCTCTCTTTTGCCCTTATTCGTTAAAACCCCCCTTTTGTGTTTAATAAAAATGTTTTCTCCCAACTAAACTAACCCGAACCGATTTAACCAAACTCGATTATCTCTCGGGCCCTAAACCCAGGGTGTTACAAGAGAGTTAGGTTTAACCAGCCTTCCTTGACCCTTTTAGGTCCCAAATGGCCAAAAATGTGCTTGAAATTATTTAATGCTCATGTTTGTGTTTGATTTGCCTCCTTTTGCCTCTATGCTTGTTGTTAGAGGGAGTATGCATCTTTTTTAGTTCTCTTGGTTTTGAAAATATTGGGATTGATGATGAAAACGTTTTTTGTCAAGCTTTTGGTTTTGAAAATATTGGGATTGATGATGAAAATTCTTTGGGTTATGGTCTTCTTGGTTCCGTCACTATTTTAAATGCCCAAGACTGTATACTTCATCTAATTATCTCTCGGTTTATTCGTCCATCGGGTGGGAAATTTTCAACTATTCGCCAAGTAGATGATTTTTGGCTTTGTTGTTTTCGTGAGGGTAAGCGCTCAAATCTTTGTCAAATAATGTTTGCCGATCTTGTCTATCTTGTCCAACACCGTCACACGGACCTAGTCAAATCTTTTTACTATTCAACGGCTTTAAGTCACTTATTTCATTCCCTTAGGATAGATCGTTCCCATGACTACCCCGAACCCCTTGGCCAAACCATTGATAAGCGTTCTCTTACTCGTGCTCACTTTGCATACCTCAACAATGAATGGGTTCGTGTTCCTCGAGCTCTTCGCCAAGATGATCAACCGGTGGCTCCACAAGGTCCACAAGGTGCTCCTATTGCTCAATCTTCTATGGATACCCTCATGACGTTTCTCAATGAGAAATTCAAAAAAATGGAAGCCAGATTTGTTGCCATTGATACTCGCTTCACATCCTTGGAGAATCAAGTCAAGGCTATTGGACTTCAACAAAATTCCATGAATGTCCCTCTCACCGCCTTCCATGGTGCTTGGCTTAATCACACTCGAAAACCTCAGCCAAGTCATGATGATGAAGATGAAGAGGATGAGAATGAAGACGATGGTGGGGACAAGTAGCTTTGCATCTCATGTCATATCATATAGACTTCTAGTTTATGCACCTATGTTTTGTCTTTAAGAACCTATGCTTTGTTTTATGTTTTTTAGGATATGAGTTTGGAATTATGTTTGAACTATTGTTTGCTTTGAATATTTCTTGCTTAATGCTATTATGTTGCTTATTTATGCTTTAAATTGTACTTCATGTTTATTATCCCTATTTAAAAATTAAAGGGGTAAGCTTTTCAAAGTTTTCAAAATTTTTAAATTTATACTTGGTTTTGTTATATCAAAAAGGGGGAGATTGTGAAACCAAAATTGATTTTGATATAATAAATTACTTTAGGGACTTAATTGAAAAATACAATAAATTTTTATGTATTTCAAAGACTCACTTAATTGACAGGCATTTTGAACCAAGTACTCTTTCAAGACAAAACAAATTAAACGGTTCAATTTTAACTGTCTTTTCAAGCCAAATTTCAACAAAACGCCCAGGCGTATTGATACCCCTTAGCGTATCGATACAGATTTTCATTACTGGAATTTTAATCAACCATAGCGTACCGATACGGTTAAACCCCGTATCGATACGATATTCATCTAGGTAAGACTTAAGCTATAGCGTATCGATACTCAGCGGGGCAGTATCGATACGATTTTTCAAAGAAAAATCTTTACATTTAATATTTGAACGTTGGCTTGTCAGTTATTGGAATCCTAAACTTTTAAATGGTCGTTGAACCATATCGATATGCATGGATAGCGTACCGATACACTTTTTGTTAAAACACAATTCAGGATTCTAGTGAGCAAAAAGCGTATCGGTACGACATTGCGTATCGATACACCCTTTTATACCGTATCGATAGGCCCTTCCCGCGTATCGATACGCTCTACTTTTTAGTCACAACGGCTCTTTCTTCTTTGAGACATGTATCGATACAGTCACGAAGTGTACCGATATATTGTGTAGTTGAGGAGAATTTATTGCGGGAAAATTCAGCCCATCGGCTAGATTAATGACATCAACCACCCAAACGACTAGAATTCAATGCAATGGTATAAAAACAAGTCTCCAAAGCTACAACAACAACTATTGAACCTTCAAGCAACATCAAAGCATTTATTCTAAACCCTTGAGCCTTTTAGAGTCAAATTGTGTACCCAACTTGTGAAATTCTCAATTATTTATCTTTCTTTCAAAGTTTGGGGAGTGTTGGTTTGTATTTGGGCAATATATTAGTCTTGTGAGAGACACATTTCAGATCCTTTGTAATTGAGAGTCTTGTAATTCAATCTTTGGGTGGAAAGATTGAATTTGTAAAGGTTGTCTCCTTAGCCTAGAAAAGGGGAAGAACAAATTAGTGAAGAGTTTGTTGAAAATCCTTAGTGGGAGCTAAGGTAGTGGATGTAGAGCTTGTTTAGAAGCTTGAACCACTATAAGTGCCTTGTTCTTCATTTTAATTGTTCCTTTTGCTCCCTTCATTTTTAAAAGTGTCAATTCACGCCCCTCTTGGCCATATCGATTAATTCGATCCACTAAACAAAGTTTATGGGTCAAGTTAATATTTTATCTAAAATTCAGGGGTTAAAATGATATTTATCTAAAATTCATGAATCAAATTAAAAATAAACTATTTTAACTAACATGTCATGTCATCAAACTAACGAGACTTAACGATTTAATGGTAAAATGTTAATAAATTGACCAAATAAATGACCAAAGCGTAATTTTCAAAATTGATAATTAAAATCAAACAACTCAAAAACAAAAGGGGCCATATAATTTACCCTTTATTCTTTCGAAAAAAGCCTCTTTCAACGACTCTTGTTACATATAATTATAGTCCAATCCTTGAGTAGTTAATATGGGTCATGAATCCTTTAACAGAGACAAAGGGTTTAGGTCCCTAATTAACATTTTAAAAATTAAGTCACTTTTTGTTATATATACTTATAGTCCCAAATTTGATGGAAGAGGAACTAAATCATGGTGAACTATTTAGCAACTTCTTTGTATAAATAAATTACTTATATTCTTTTATTTAGATTAGATAACTAATGTTGGTTTCCAGCACCCTGGTCCTCACTTGACATCAATCAAACACACGCAGCTGTATCTATGCTCAACACTTCCTTTCCGAAAAAAAAAAAACATGGGTGTGAATCACACGGGTTTCGTGTATTTTTTTAATAGTCTTAATATTATTACAAGGTTATTTTTTCTAAATCCTTTGATATGTCAAACATACTTTTCAAATAAATTTGTTCAAACTTAAATATCTTAAAATGAAGATCATTTTATTTTTCACTGGGTCCATTCATTGGGTTCAACTTCATGTATTTATGAATAAAAACTTTGAAAATTCATTGAATAAATATAACATTTTATTGAAATAAAGTTTTAAAAATAAAACAATAAGAATCGAATTAAAATCAACGGTTTAAAAAATCTAAAAAAACAAATCGAACCGAAACGATATTACACCTATTAAATAATAATTTTAATATTATGTAACTATTAAATAAAGTTACTAGTTAGCAAAAATATACACTTGACTTAATAAAAGTAAGGATTTAATATATTGGTAATGTATAATTTTTTATACGAATAATGAATTATAAGCTAATATCCTGTTTTAAAAACTTCAAGAAGATAAAATCATACCTTGCTTATATTGTGTGATTTAATTAATAAAATCATACAAGTTACCTTCAACAAAAAAAAAACTTAAATAGTTAAAAAATTTATCACTTAAGTTAATATGGAGTGACATCACATGACGCGGTGTACAGTGTTTGATTAAACTGATTAGTAGTTAGAAGTTCAATCTCAATAATTAAAAATAAAGATATATAATATCGTTTTTTTTTTACTTATTCAATATGATTTGATGCTCATTGAACCGATTTTGTAATGATTTAATCAATAGCAAGTTGCAATATACTACAAGTCGCACCGAATAAATACGATTTTAGATTGAATCTATCCAATAGAGAAATCCAATTTATTGTTTGAACATGAATCCCTGCAAGAATTCTTTTAAAACTACGTGTACATTTCGGGTTTCGTATCAGTTATAATCTGAAATTTCGGATACCGAAAATTTTTGGATCGATAAATTAGTGATTTGTATTTGATTAAAAAAGTGGATATTTGAAATTTTAAATATCGAATTTTAGGATAATTCGAAAATCTAAACTTATGACTTGATTTTAGTATTTTTTTTTGAATTTGATGGTCTTATTCACGAAATTTTTTGATTTTTGAATATAACAAACAACAAATTATTGAATATAACTATATTTGTATCTATGAAAATTTTAATTTTTCATATATAACTAGAAAAAACATCGAATATAACAAGATTCACATGCATAAAAAATTGAATTTTCAGATTTTCGAATATTTAGATATTCGATCCGAATGTAAAATAAGTATCCCTATTTGATCCAAAATTTTTGGACATCTAATTTAATTTATCCAAAAAAATATAAAATAAATTGAATATTTAAATTTTCTAATCGAATCAATGGATAAATAGAGAATAATTTTTTTACACACCCCCTATGTTGAACCTCCCTCCCTCACGAGATCAGAGTTTTGGATGGAGGCTGAAGTGTCAACATCGGACGATATTTGTTAATATGTTGTTGGAAGCCAAATTGCGAATCCGTGACTTGTGTCCTTGGGCAACATGTTCAACAGTGGCAGCAGCAGCACTATGCGACAACTGACGCACTCAGCTCAGTTGTTGAGGAATTTATCTATGAAGATCCAAAATACATGGGCAAATGTGCTGGGCTTGTGCCACCGTTTGTTGATTCAATGGGCCTAACTCTGGCTTTACATAGTCGACCAGTGTTTGATAACTAGGTCTCAGGAATCACTACCCTTCCCACATACTTCAACGGAGAACCTTCCCAACATACGCAAACATTGGCCTCAAACTTAAGCTTGGCAACTATAAACATAAGCTTTCGTATACATGTGAAATTTTATTCCTATTAAGGTATAGAATGAAAGGTAGTTTAGGAACTTCTATACCTTTAGACTATTAAAAAAATAAAAAAATTATGACTAAAAATTGTCAATAATAGAATTTAATCTATTGACTTTGAGTAAAACAATTTTACTTCCACTTATACATTTTACCACTAAAACAAGAATAATTTTAGGGTTACCTAAAGTCCAAAAAATGAATAATTGTGTAGATGAATTCTTTTAGCGAATTTATATGCTTAATACTCAAATAAGTGTCCAAACTATACTTGATTTTTTTAGATAGATGTTAAAGTATTTTTCGGCCCAAATAGGTGTTTAATGTTTTATTCTATAACCATTTTAAGATTTATTCGTCAATGACCATTAAAAATCCATCATCCATTAAAAACGTGACACATGCCATATTTCTTAATTTTCATTTAATTTTTGTTTGATAATAAAAAAATCATATTTTTTTAAAAAATAACCTCCAAAACTTTAATATTTTTCAAAACGACCCAAAATCCTTAAATTCCCGTTCACCACCGTTGAACACCACATCATTGCCATCGAAGTGGGTCTCCTCCTCTCGTCGCACGAGTTGCAAGGCCCATTTCATCGTTTGTTAATCCGTCATTCATCATTCGATTGATGATTTCACATTCGATGTTCGTGGTTCGTTTGGCCGCTTGTTCATCGATTTCTAACAATGTAAGGTTGAGGTTATCGACTGTGGAGGGTAAACGAAAGAAGAAATGATTGATGGTGGTTGAAATGACGACCAAAAGAGATGAATTTAGAAGTTTAACGATTTAAGGTTAGAGATTGAGTTTTTTAAAAATTAAAGATTTTCAAGTGTTTTAATACAATTAAAGATTTCTAATTTTTTAATAACATTTGTCACGGAGAAACCTTACAAGGGTTACAAAATGAAAAGTTAGGCACTTACATGGGCCGAAAAATACTTTAGGCACCTATATGGAAAATCAAGCATAGTTTGAGTACTTATTTGAGTGTTAAGCCGGATTTATACTTGAATATTAATTGATGGAATAATGCCCCTATAAGTTTGATTGAATAGTCACTTTGGCCCTTATATTTTGAAGCAATTTAACTCTCAACGTTTCATTTCGGGTCAAAGTGGCTCATCTACGGATGAACACTTCTAGTCAACTGAAGATAAACAACTTGATATAACTTGACAGAATGACATGTCAGAAGAAAAAATATTTTATATTTTATACAATTTTTTTAAAATTAATTTTCGACTCATGTGTCATTTTGTAAAGCTAGTATATTTGTCTATATGACAATGCTTTCGTGGCGTGCACTGCCATGTAGGTTTGTCACGTCATTTATCGTCAGATGACTAACAGTTTTCATCCGTAGAGGGGCCATTTTGACCCAAAATAAAACGTTGATGGTTAAATTACTTCAAAAAAATATTTGCTAAAAGGATTCAGTCAAACGTTAGGGGCATTTTTTGACATTATGCCTAAATTAAATGGTAAAGTATAAATAGTCACTGAACTTTTAGGGTGCTATTATTTTTCTCACCGAACTTTTAAAACATGTAATACAATCACTAAATTTTAAATTCGTTTTCATTACGGTTATTATCGTCAACTCCATTAAAAATGCTGGTGTGACTAGGGGTGGCAATAGGGAGTGTTGGGGACGGTTTTGCATTCCCCTCTCCTTCCCCAACACTCGTGGGTATGGTTTCGGGGAATCCCTATTGGACATTTCGGTTATTCTTTCCTCCCCATAATAATCCCTTACGGATCACCACGGTTTTCGATTAATCTTCGTACCAAAAAATAAATAAATAAAATTTAATACATTAAAAAAATACTCAACATTAAATCTCCAAAATTACAAACATAAATAATAAATTTAGTTTTACCAACAACAAATAAACTATTTCAAAACTATAAAACATGACTAAATCATTAACTATTGAAACATGACAGTCTCTACTACCTTTAAAAGAAAATATGTAACTAATAATATACAATTCCAAATCATGATTTATTTGTTCTAAACGGAACTAGATTCGATAATATTTTCAACCATATAAATTACCTCTTCTAATTTTACTCATACGATTTATGGCGAATTTCTGAAGTCACTGCCATTATTGTTTCTGGAAACAGTCTACGGTCTTTTCTTCTGACAATTTCTCACTCAAAAATTAATAACTCCTATTATATATCTCGAAATAAAGAATCGTTCATTTTAAACGAATCTATACTTCCGTATGGTTATAGAATATAAGGCTCACTTCCTGATTTATCTTATAGAATTTTTTGTGATTTTTAAAGACACCGCTAAAACTGCTTTCTAAGAAATATGTTGTCAAATTTTTATGACATTTCAACATTCAAATATTCATCTTTTTTTAAAAATACATATCAAATTCGATCATCGTACATTTTAAACAAAACTAAAATGAATCACATTTACAACGATACATACACCACTTTCAAATTATTTTTATGGAATTTATAGAGAATTTCCAAACTTACTCCAACAGGTCATATGTAACACCCGGGTTAGGGGGTCGGGTGAAATTAAATTATTAAAATATAATTTCGGGCTTTATATTTTCAAAACAAATAAATATATGTTGGACTAGTCATCTTTTAAGCCCAAAGCCATGGATTTTATACTATTGAAATTATCCTTATTCATTAAGAGTATTTATGACCTTTGGCTTTTAAAATAAAACAAGACAAATAAAATACCTTTTGCTCATCTTCCTCCCCTCCTCTTTCAAAGAAACCAACGACACTCTTCCCTCCCCATTGCAACTTACTATTCCATTTCTTCCTTGCTCGATTCTTGAAGATTTTTCAAAGGTAAAATCAATTTTATGTTGTCCTTTCTATTTCCTATCTAACTTTAGTCTTCATTGTTCATAAAACTCATGTTTCTATACTTTGGGTTTTCCAAAGATTTTAATAAAGGTTGTAGCTTTATGGATTTTTCGTTAAGCTTTTGATTTATTGTTGTTAGACAAGTTATTTGTAAATCATGAGGTCCAACATATCTAATTTTTACATGGTTTTAACTTGATTCTCGGATATGAGTTTTTGTGGGGTTTTAGAGTGTTCAAAAATGGAGTTTGGGGCTGTTTTAGTGTGAAATTTGATGGCTGATGTTTAGGTTATTTTTGAAGGTTATTTTGGGTGTGTTAGATGGCAATTTGGATGTTGGAAACATTGGTTATCTGCTGAGTTTGAGGGCTGCTCGAAAATGATATTTTGAGAGTGTTCTTGGGTCGAATATATGCTTGAATTGTGTTATGGGTTTGCAGCAAGTTTTGGTGATTGATTATTGATGTTTTGATTGTGTTTGATGATTAGAGTCAAGGTTTTGTGTTGGCGAAGCCTCGGGAACGAATCTGGATAGCTTGGTGGATTGATCGGCTAGTGTTGAGCTTGGATAGTTGGTGAGTGGTTCTTCGGTTTTAGAATGGTTTTCAAAATGTCTTGGTCCGAGCATATAGACCTAGGTCGGGCTTGGTAAACCCACCTAGATTTGGGATTAGATTGGTAGTCTAATCTCAAGCTTTAGTTTAGAAGACTATGGTTGAACTTGTAAATGTTGTGCTTATGCCTCATGTACTAATTGTGATTGATGTTGCTATGCATATTGTGGCTATGTGTAATGATGAGGCATGATGATTTATTTATGCATTGTGATATGCAAGTGTTTGATGAAATGTGGGTTGCATGATTGTAAATCATGGTGGATACGTGTTAGACACGGGAATGGGTAAGGATATTGATGTTGCTTGTTTGATTGTTTCGCATCGTTTTGTCGTTTCCGTTGTCGTTGTTTCATATAGGAAGTATTAAAGCCTTTAGATAAGTTAATGTTAAAAGAAAATTTTCTAGGGTTGCTAACCAAAGGGGAGCCTTAACGGGTTTCACTTCGATTTTTATCGTGTGACCCACTCGGACCGGTCAGTCGTCTAGGCCGAGACGAGGGGGTTACATCATACTCAGGTTGTGAGAAATTTTATTTTTATTGAAAAATGGGTGAATTACTCTTATGCCCATCCAACTTTGTAAAATATTGAGGATTCATGCGGATATTTTTCGAAGATCCCCACGATGATTTATACGGGTACAGTTCGGTTATCTTCATGGTTCAGATATAACAATCTTCGTCCCCATCCCCATTTGAGCTTCAGTGATAAAACTCTCATCATCCCAATCCTCGTGAGTGTAGATTTCAGTTACTCCACATAGTCGGTTCGGATCTTCACAATTTTCAGTTATTCCCCACTCGATTACCACCCTTAGATGTGACACGTTAAAGTAATCTTCTTCTCCCAAAACCTTAAGTTTTTATCAGACATGAAATTCGCAGTCGTCGCTCCTTCGCTCACCTTCTTTTTTCTATTATTCAGTGATTTTCCAATTAAAAAGAATTTTAAACGGCTATTCTTCTATTTCTTTTCATCGATTAAAATTCATCACGTATAATCATCAACAAGCAATTTTATTTTTATTTTCACAACTCGTAATACAAGTTTTAATTAACATTTTGAATTTTTTGTAACTTTGTTTGCCGGTAGTGACTTTAACGTGTCACGTCAGCATTTTTAATAAGAGTTAACAATAGTGATCGTAATGAAAATGAATTAAAAGTTTAGTTATTGCATTATAAGTTTTAAAAATTCAGTTACCAAAATGAAAGTACCCCTAAAAGTTTAGTTACTATTTATTTAGTTTACCCTAACAAAAAACATGTTTGTATTTTTTTCTGCTATTCCAAAAACAGAATTATAATATAATATTAATATGGTGCATAAAATAATAAAAATGAAATAATTTAATGCGAAAAATCATCTATGAAACACTAGAAAATTAGTAAAATATTTTTTAAAAAATAAAACACAAATTATTTAACGTACTATGAATAAAAGAAAAATACGAACAACAAAATAAAATCTATAACATAACTTTAGATTCTAAAATATTATAAAATAAAATTTGAATAGATGTGTTTCAAATAAGCATATTATTCGATATGAAGGGAAAGTGAATATTTCAATAACAAAATAAATAATTAGAAACAAAGCGTAGGGTTATTGATATTATATTTTTTATTAAAAAAAACTTCTTTTCATGTTATTAACCCGAAAAGAAGTTTTTTTTAAGTAATATTATAAATTATATATTACAGTGTTATTGATAAAAAAAAATTATAACGACAAATTTGAAATAAAATAAACAAAAAAAAATATTTTTCGTCATTTCACAAGTTTGTCCAAATTCGTATTTCTATATAGATTATAAATAGAGGATTATTATTGTGTCCAATGTTTTTGGAAAATAAAATTAGCTTATTATATTTTTGGGCTTCAAACCTTTCAAAAATGTCATTATAACCTTTAATTTTTTGGTATCTTTTGACACTCAAGCTTTTTTTCCCCAAATAGAACCATTGATGAAAAATAATAATAGACTTGTGAGTAAGCACATTTGGTCGGTTGGCCAAGCTGTTCATATTTGTTCACTCATATTTATTTTTTAGGTCATAGGTTCTAAATCAATAGATGAAAATGCCCTTCTGAATCGGTGTTCAAGATCAATGTTGATGAGGCTTTTATCCCTGAAATCGGAGCAGCTGCTTTTAGAGTTGTGGCCTGAGACGAGTATGGTCTTATGGTGGACAGACACGCCCATGTCATCCCAGAGACCCTCACGGTCGAACTTTTCCAAAGCGTGGGCATTCTCAGAAGGCATCAAGCTAGCGACCTCTAATAGATGGAGCAAGGTGATCATTGAAGGTGATTCCATAGGTGTGGTCAACATGTTGTATTCTTCTGGTCCTGATCTTTCTTTAGCTGCCATTATTCTTAAGGAGGCTAAGCTTATTCTTAGGACATGCCCTAGTTTTTCTATTTCTCATGTAAGCCGTGAGGCAAATAGAGTGGCTCATTCTCTTGCTCATTGGAGCTTTACTTGTATTGAGCCTTTTTATTTTTCTTGTAACCCCCTCGTCCCGGTCTGGTCGGATGACCGGTCCGAGTGGGCCACACGGGGAAAACCGAAGCGAAACCCGTTAAGGCTTCCCCTCGGTTAACGACCCGGAAAAATTTCTTTTAACATTAATCTTATCTAGATGCAATTATAATCCTATGTGAAGCACAGCAGCGGAAGAACCAAACAACGCATCACTCACCGACCAAACAAACATAAACAGTCCATTTTACTTCTTTCCAGCAGGCCGTTTCGAAACACCTATAGGGTGTTCCGAAACGCCCTGACCTGGTCAACGGGCCTGGGTCAACCACAAGGTGACCGTTCCGAAACAGGGGTGACCCGTATCGGAACGACCTTGACAGTCAATATCTCGTGGTCAACGAGATTTGACCGTTTCGGAACTTCAAAGGCCCGTTTCGGAACGGCTTCATCTCGCCAATTTCTCAAAATTCCAGTGTCGAAAACGTTCCGGAACGACCCTCATCCGTTTCGAAACGGCAGGCCATTTACGCAGGGCCGTTTCGGAACACGGGGACCCGTTCCGAAACGCCCCCTGTCTGCAGACTTTTCTGGGCTGTTTGAGGCACAAGGATGCCCCAAAACATCCCCAAGACACCACATAGCTTCAAGGCAAGACATCCTAAGGCTTACTAACAATACCAGCATGCTTCAACAAGGTTTAAACATGTATAACACAAGGCATCAATCCATATCATGCATTCATTCAAACCACATTCAAACACATGTAAAACTCTTAAGGCATAAGCTAACCTTCAAGCAAGTAAATAGGCATGACTTAACATTCATCATGGCAACACAACCATACAAAAGCAATGTATATAAAGGAGTCTACACATGCTCCTACCAACCAACAACAACCACAAAACATTACACATCCCATTGCTCGACCATTACATGTCTAGAATTTTAAACCCATACTTAGTGAATTCAATCCAAACCACACTTGGAGGCCCTCCTCTTGCCCGAGCAACCCACGAACTAAGGATCTGCAATGTTGAACAAAGAGAGCGTAAGCAAGGATGCTTAGTGAGGGTAAGCTCTAAAAACAAACCTCAACATTGCAGGGTCCGAGCACGATCAAGCCAAATCCATATACACTTACCAAGGTCCAAAAGGTATAAATGCATGAGCAATGTATTACATGTATGCCTTAATTAAGAGTTCAATACTACCATACATGCAATCACATATAAACATCCAAACAGCTCATATATCTCAACACATTGTTACATATATCAATCAACATTGGCACCTAGTTATGACCCAAATACGCGGATAGACTCGTTGATAACTCATATCCAACAACCACATTACCTCGGTGGGATTCCACTCATCACCGGTCTCGCGGAGGGGATTCCACTCATCCTCACGCCCCGTCGATGGGATTCCACTCATCACCGACTATATTTAAATATCATTTCCAGGCGTACCCGTACTCCTCCTTGGTGACTCAACGCCACCAAGGCCACGCGCGACTTTAGACTCATGTGTACACACTAACATCCTAATGATCGATCATTTGTATTTAAGTATACTAGTGCCAATATTTTACTCATTCCACAACACACATTTCAATCATTTCCGTGCTTAGCACGTACTCACCATGGACACAACCATGAACCATCACCATGCATGCTTTAAGCAATACAACCCATGCCACAACTCACATGTATAAATCAATATACATAAACATTCATATCACATGGCATACGAGGCATATACATTCACACAATTGAGTTCATCCAAAGGCTTAAATTAAGCTTAGGATTAGGCTACCACCCTAATCCTAACTCTAGGTGGGTCTACCAAGCCCAACCTAGTCCACATACTCGAACCAACTAATTTAAAATCATTCAAGGAAATCAACCACTCACCTAAGCTTCCAAGCACAAGACCAAGCAAGCCACAACCTTCAACACTCCGGATTCACTTACGATGCTTCACCGATGCCCAAGCTCGATTCTAATCATCTCAAACACAACCAAAACGTTCGAATCAATAACACATCATCGGAAACAACCCGGATTATCATTAACAAGCATTTAACACCCCAAACAAAGTCACAAAACAGAATTTTCGAGTAGCCTCTATAACCCACTGATTTCTTCCATTTCAAGCACCCAAACAATCCTCAATTTCATCCAAAATGATCCTCATATATCATACTACCTACAGCCCTCAAGAACCAACCTTAAACAACCCCAAAACCCACTTTAAAACCCTCCAAAAACCCTCTCAAAACCCAATTCCGAAAATTGCCCCAAATCATTTGAAATTCATATATGTAGTATCATTTGGCCTCTATACACCATTACTAAACATATTAAATCAAAACATTTAACTTTGCAACATAAAGACACCATTTTTAATCAAAACATTCAAAATCTCTATTTTGTAAAAGCTTCATGGAAACTAAAATAGATTGTACTTTTAAGGAGGGAAAGATGAGGACAACTCAAAAATGTCATTACCTTTCAAAAATCTTCAAAGATGAAGCAAGGAGATGATGGAATAGTAACCATCCATGGTGGGGAGAAGATACCGTGAATTTTGAAAGAGAGAGAGGGGAGAAAGATGAGTGAAAAGTGAAGTTTTATGTGTTTTGTTTTATTTTAAAAGCCAAAAGTCCTTTGTACCCTTAATGAGATGGGGTATTCTCAATAGTATGAAAACCATGGTTTATTGGGGTTTAAATCTTAAAACATGATCAACCCAATTTATAATTTTGAAACAAAACCCGAAACATTATTTGGAGTATAAAACCGAGCCCAAATTAATATTAAAATATTATTTTTGCCTAACCCCTAAACCCGGGTGTTACAACTCTCCCCCACTTAAGGAATTTCGTCCCCGAAATTACCTGGTGGAAACAAATACGGAAACTGCTCAACCATATCATCTCTCCTCTCCCACGTGGCCTCTTCCACACCTCTATGTCTCCACAACACCTTGACCAACTCTATGGTCTTGCCACGCAACACCTTGCTATCAGAAGCAAGTATCTCAATGGGCTCTTCATTATAGGACAAATCCGGATTCAACTCTATTTCCTCGACGGGCATCACATGAGAAGGGTCTGATCTATATCTCCTAAGCATAGATACATGAAAGACATCATGGATCTTTTCTAACTCAGAAGGTAACCTTAAACGATAGGCTACGGGCCCAATCCGCTCAACTATCTCATACGGACCAATGAACCTCAGACTCAACTTGCCCTTTCGGCCAAATCTCATTACCTTCTTCCACGGAGATACCTTCAGGAACACTTTCTCACCCATTGTGTACTCGATCTCTTTCCTCTTCAAATCTGCATAAGACTTCTGACGATCCGAAGCCGCGTTCAAACGGTCACAAATCAACTTCACCTTTTCTGTGGTTCCCTTAAGCAAGTCTGGCATAGGTAACAACCTCTGACCTGTCTCAGCCCAACAAATCGGAGTTCTACACCGTCTACCATACAAAGCCTCATAAGGAGCCATCTGAATACTAGACTGATAACTGTTGTTGTAAGCAAACTCAACCAACGGTAAGTGCTTCTCCCAAGAACCCTGAAAATCAATCACACAACAACGAAGCATATCCTCTAGAATCTGTATCACTCGCTCTGACTGCCCATCGGACTGCGGATGATAAGATGTGCTGAAGTGCAGACGACTACCCAAAGCACTATGCAAACAACTCCAGAACCTCGAAGTAAATCTAGGATCCCTATCTGAAACTATAGACTTCAAAACTCCATGAAGTCTCACAATCTCACGAATGTACAAGTTTGCCAACTTGTCTAAGGAATCTGTAGTGTTCACTGCTAAGAAGTGAGCACACTTAGTGAACCTATCAACAATCACCCACACTGAATTCTTCTTCGAAGGAGACAAAGGCAACCCCGATACAAAATCCATGGTGATTCTCTCCCACTTCCATTCCGGAATCTTCAAAGGCTGTAGCAAACCTGAAGGAACCTGATGTTCTGCCTTCACTCTCTGACAAACCATGCAACGGCTCACATACTCGGCTACATCTCTCTTCAACCCTACCCAGAAGTAATCATTCTTCAAATCTCGGTACATCTTGGTACTACCCGGATGCATAGAAAAAGGACTCGAATGTGCTTCGCTCAAAATCTGACGTCTCAGCTCAACATCTTCCGGTACCACAATTCTATCTCTAAAGCACAACAAGCTCTCACCACTGAAACTATACTCAGTCGGTCTTCCTTCGGCTATGTCTTGAACATGAGGAACTAAGCTCGCATCTTGCAACTGCTTCTCTCTAATCAACTAAATCAAAGAAGGCTTCACTTGTAACTCGGTGATCAAACCACCATCATCGGACACACTCAATCTAGCAAACATAGCTCTCAGCTCAACGGCCACTTTTCTACTCAAAGCATCGGCCACTACGTTTGCTTTACCCGGATGGTACTCAATAGTCAAATCATAATCTTTTAACAACTCTAGCCATCTCCTCTGTCTCAAGTTCAACTCTTTCTGTGTCATCAAGTACTTCAAGCTCTTGTGATCGGTGTAAACAACACACTTCTCACCATACAAGTAGTGACGCCAAATCTTCAATGCAAACACAACTGCGGCTAGCTCTATGTCATGAGTAGGATAGTTCTTCTCATGAATCTTCAACTGTCTAGAAGCATAAGCAACAACTCTCCTATCTTGCATCAAAACACATCCTAAGCCTACGTAGAAAGCATCACTGTAAATCACAAACTCCTTACCTGAAACAGGCTGTACTAACACTGGAGCATTTGTCAAAGCTTCCTTCAACTTCTCAAAGGCCTTTTGTCTTGCGTCTGACCATTCAAACTTGACTCCCTTTTGCAACAACTTAGTCAAGGGAGCAGCTACTCTAGAGAAGCCATCAACGAACCTCCTATAGTAACCGGCTAATCCTAGGAAACTCCTAATCTCGGTCACGGACTTAGGTTGTTTCCACTCAACAATAGCCTCAATCTTCGATGGGTCAACTCGGATGCCTTCGGCCGAAACAACATGGCCAAGAAATACAACCTCTCGAATCCAGAACTCACACTTACTGAGCTTCGCATACAACTGATTGCTCAACAATCTCTGCAAAACAAGTCTCAAGTGCTCATCATACTCTTCTTCTGTCTTCGAGTACACAAGTATATCATCAATGAAGACAACCACAAACCGGTCTAGATAGTCTCTAAAAATTCTGTTCATCATGTCCATGAATGCTGCTGGTGCATTCGTGAGCCCAAATGGCATCACAAGAAACTCATAGTGTCCATATCTAGTCCTAAAAGCTGTCTTCGGAACATCACACTCTTTCAATTTCAACTGATAGTATCCGGATCTCAAATCTATCTTCGAGAACACTGAAGCACCCCTCAACTGATCAAACAAATCATCTATACGAGGCAACGGATACTTGTTCTTCACGGTCAACTGATTCAGCTGTCTATAGTCAATACACATGCGCATGCTACCATCTTTCTTTTTCACAAACAACACTGGAGCACCCCACGGAGAACTGCTAGGCCTAATGAAACCACGGTCTAATAATTCTTGCAACTGACTCTTCAATTTTTTCAACTCTTTCGGAGCCATACGATACGGAGCTATCGAAACTGGGTTAGACCCTGAAACTGTCTCAATCACAAACTCAACATCTCTGTCAGGAGGCAAACCCGGCAACTCTTTAGGAAACACATCTGGAAAGTCGCACACTGTTCTGATATCTTTCGGTCTAGCTTCACTCATATCCGGATTCATAACATAAGCCAAATAGGCCCCACATCCAGAGTCCATCAACCTATGTGCCTCTAAAGCTGACACCACATTAGACAAGAACTTAATGTTCTCGCCCACTACCACTACCTCGTAGTCATCAGAAAGCTTCAAGGAAATTCTCTTTGTCTCAAAGTCCACACTAGCCCGATGCTCAACCAACCAATCCATACCCAAAATAATATCAAAACCGTAGAAAGGAAGTTCCATCATGTCAACTGAGAACACATGACCCTGAATCTTCAGTGGACACCTCCTATACATACGTCTAACTACAACTGTCTCACCACAAGAGCTAGTAACATGCATACCTACATCTAAGATCTCAACAGGAATATCTAACTTCTATGCATGCTCACTCAGAATGTAGGAATGTGTAGAACCCGAATCAACCAAAGAAAGCAAAGACATAGACTGTAACTCGAAATTACCTGCTATCACATCGGTGTCGTTCCCGGCCCCTCTCTGAGCATAGACCCTCGCTGGTCCTCCCGCCTCTGGCTGCACAGCCACCACATGTGCAAGGTTCCTCTGAGCATCTACCCTAGGTGCATCAGCCCTCGGTTGGAAGTAGCCACGACCGCGCCCACGGCCTCTCTGAAAATCATTACCTCTCGCAGGAGCCTGAGCTATGTTCGGTGCCTGAGCTGCCTGACGTGGACAGTCCCTCCTAAAGTGGTCCCTCGAACCACAGTTCCAACAAGCATGAAAGTTACCCCAGCACTCTCCAGTGTGCTGTCTCCCACACTGTGCACACTCGGGCAAGCGCCCTCCTCCTCTATGGCCCTGATGGCCCCTACCATGGTGGCCACCGCCACGTCTCTGATCAAACTGATGTCCGCCACCCTTGTGTCTCTTAGCACCTCTATCATCAAAGTGGTTATGCCTCTTTCCAGAACCAGAACCACCAGCTCGTTTGGCTGAACCCAAACTATGCTCCAAATCCTTGGCCCTCGCGACCAACATATCAAAGTCTGAGTAGTCAGAAGCCAATGTGTACCTCTTGACCTCTTCACTCAATCCGTATCGGAATCGGTTGCAGCGTTCCATTTCAGTAGGAACCAACTCTGGGGCATACTGGCTCAAGCGAACAAAGCGGATCTCATAATCAGTCACAGAAGCATCCCCCTGAGTAAGAGCCATAAACTCTTGCTTCTTCTCATCCAAGTACCTCGGTCCCAAGTACCTCTTTCTGAAAGCAAACTCAAAGAAATCCTAATCTATCTCGGCCTCTGGAACCCTGGTAGTGATGGTGACCCACCAGGTGTAGGCATCACCCTGAAGCAGTGAGATCACACAACCCAATCTACGTGCGCCCGCACAACCCATCTGAGCCAAGATACGAACTGTCTTCTCCAACCATAGCTCCGACCTCTCTGGAGTAGATCCTCTAAACTCCTCGGCTCCCAAGCTACGGAGCCTCTCCAAAGGTAAACTAGCATCATCACACCTAGGCTGAACTGCAGCCTGAGCTCCCGCAACTGCGGCCTGGAACGATCCCGCTATCGCTTGCACTAGCGGAGTCATATCAATTCCAGCTGGACCTTGGCCACCTTGGCCACCTTGAGGTCCCTCTCCTCCAGCTCCATCCTCGCCCCCAGCTCCAGGTGGAGGAGGTGGTGGAGGTGGTGGAGGAGCGCCAACTCCCGCTGCCCCCGGTCCCTCTATGTGAACCCTCGCACCAGCTACCGGCTCAACAGGAGCTACAACTCGCGGTTCCTGACGAACCAACCTCGGTCTACCTCTCGGTCTAGACATTGCTCTCTCAGATATTAACTACAACCACAACAACAACACACAAAATGGGTTAGCAAGGTGAGGCTCCCAAGTGTCCAAGTATGTTTCCTCACTTAAAAATCATTTTTCCAATGTAATAGTAGCAATGGGACCCACACACACAAGCTTAAAAGTAAAACAATCAGCATACTTGTCACATAAGCAACCATTCTTGCAGAACAAGCAAACACCGTGCAATTCAACTTAAAACTTAAACTTACCTAACTTACCTGCCCAAGGTCTCGGTAACCTTAGGCTCTGATACCAACAAGTGTAACCCCCTCGTCCCGATCTGGTCGGATGACCGGTCCGAGTGGGCCACACGGGGAAAACCGAAGCGAAACTTGTTAAGGCTTCCCCTCGGTTAACGACCCGGAAAAATTTCTTTTAACATTAATCTTATCTAGATGCAATTATAATCCTATGTGAAGCACAGCAGCGGAAGAACCAAACAACGCATCACTCACCGACCAAACAAACATAAACAGTCCATTTTACTTCTTTCCAGCAGGCCGTTTCGAAACACCTATAGGGTGTTCCGAAACGCCCTGACCTGGTCAACGGGCCTAGGTCAACCACAAGGTGACCGTTCCGAAACAGGGGTGACCCGTATCGAAACGACCTTGACGGTCAATATCTCGTGGTCAACGAGATTTGACCGTTTTGGAACTTCAAAGGCCCGTTTCGGAACGGCTTCATCTCGCCAATTTCTCAAATTCCAGTGGCGAAAACGTCCCGGAACGACCCTCATCCGTTTCGAAACGGCAGGCCATTTACGCAGGGCCGTTTCGGAACACGGGGACCCGTTCCGAAACGCCCCCTGTCTGCAGACTTTTCTGGGCTGTTTGAGGCACAAGGATGCCCCAAAACATCCCCAAGACACCACATAGCTTCAAGGCAAGACATCCTAAGGCTTACTAACAATACCAGCATGCTTCAACAAGGTTTAAACATGTATAACACAAGGCATCAATCCATATCATGCATTCATTCAAACCACATTCAAACACATGTAAAACTCTTAAGGCATAAGCTAACCTTCAAGCAAGTAAATAGGCATGACTTAACATTCATCATGGCAACACAACCATACAAAAGCAATGTATATAAAGGAGTCTACACATGCTCCTACCAACCAACAACAACCACAAAACATTACACATCCCATTGCTCGACCATTACATGTCTAGAATTTTAAACCCATACTTAGTGAATTCAATCCAAACCACACTTGGAGGCCCTCCTCTTGCCCGAGCAACCCACGAACTAAGGATCTGCAATGTTGAACAAAGAGAGCGTAAGCAAGGATGCTTAGTGAGGGTAAGCTCTAAAAACAAACCTCAACATTGCAGGGTCCGAGCACGATCAAGCCAAAGCCATATACACTTACCAAGGTCCAAAAGGTATAAATGCATGAGCAATGTATTACATGTATGCCTTAATTAAGAGTTCAATACTACCATACATGCAATCACATATAAACATCCAAACAGCTCATATATCTCAACACATTGCTACATATATCAATCAACATTGGCACCTAGTTATGACCCAAATACGCGGATAGACTCGTTGATAACTCATATCCAACAACCACATTACCTCGGTGGGATTCCACTCATCACCGGTCTCGCGGAGGGGATTCCACTTATCCTCACGCCCCGTCGATGGGATTCCACTCATCACCGACTATATTTAAATATCATTTCCGGGCGTACCCGTACTCCTCCTTGGTGACTCAACGCCACCAAGGCCACGCGCGACTTTAGACTCATGTGTACACACTAACATCCTAATGATCGATCATTTGTATTTAAGTATACTAGTGCCAATATTTTACTCATTCCACAACACACATTTCAATCATTTCCGTGCTTAGCACGTACTCACCATGGACACAACCATGAACCATCACCATGCATGCTTTAAGCAATACAACCCATGCCACAACTCACATGTATAAATCAATATACATAAACATTCATATCACATGGCATACGAGGCATATACATTCACACAATTGAGTTCATCCAAAGGCTTAAATTAAGCTTAGGATTAGGCTACCACCCTAATCCTAACTCTAGGTGGGTCTACCAAGCCCAACCTAGTCCACATACTCGAACCAACTAATTTAAAATCATTCAAGGAAATCAACCACTCACCTAAGCTTCCAAGCACAAGACCAAGCAAGCCACAACCTTCAACTCTCCGGATTCACTTCCGATGCTTCACCGATGCCCAAGCTCGATTCTAATCATCTCAAACACAACCAAAACGTTCGAATCAATAACACATCATCGGAAACAACCCGGATTATCATTAACAAGCATTTAACACCCCAAACAAAGTCACAAAACAGAATTTTCGAGTAGCCTCTATAACCCACTGATTTCTTCCATTTCAAGCACCCAAACAAGCCTCAATTTCATCCAAAATGATCCTCATATATCATACTACCTACAGCCCTCAAGAATCAACCTTAAACAACCCCAAAACCCACTTTAAAACCCTCCAAAAACCCTCTCAAAACCTAATTCCGAAAATTGCCCCAAATCATTTGAAATTCATATATGTAGTATCATTTGGCCTCTATACACCATTACTAAACATATTAAATCAAAACATTTAACTTTGCAACATAAAGACACCATTTTTAACCAAAACATTCAAAATCTCTATTTTGTAAAAGCTTCATGGAAACTAAAATAGATTGTACTTTTAAGGAGGGAAAGATGAGGACAACTCAAAAATGTCATTACCTTTCAAAAATCTTCAAAGATGAAGCAAGGAGATGATGGAATAGTAACCATCCATGGTGGGGAGAAGATACCGTGAATTTTGAAAGAGAGAGAGGGGAGGAAGATGAGTGAAAAGTGAAGTTTTATGTGTTTTGTTTTATTTTAAAAGCCAAAAGTCCTTTGTACCCTTAATGAGATGGGGTATTCTCAATAGTATGAAAACCATGGTTTATTGGGGTTTAAATCTTAAAACATGATCAACCCAATTTATAATTTTGAAACAAAACCCGAAACATTATTTGGAGTATAAAACCGAGCCCAAACTAATATTAAAATATTATTTTTGCCTAACCCCTAAACCCGGGTGTTACATTTCTGTTGAGGGGCCAGACTGTGTGGCTAATGATCTTGTTGACGATGTGATTTATGGTTATTAATGAAGTTTTATGTCTTCCCTTAAAAAAATTAGGTCATAGGTTCTAGACCTACTAAGAGCTTTCCCCCTTCCTTCTCTTACAGTCCCCTTACCCTTCCCTCTAAGTAGGATTGTGATTAGATTTAGGATTTATAAAAATAATAATAATAGACTTGTTAAACCGAAGTTAATTATTTATCTTTTTTTTTAATTTTTAAATTTTTTGATATTTCCTTTGTCCTATTAAAATTGTCTCTTATTGGCTTCTTATTATTTAAAATTTATTATTGATAAAAGTTTAAAAGAATATATTTTAAAAATCTTAAATCAAGTAATTTTAATTATTTAAAATAACTATGGTCAAAGTTTTAAAAGTTTGACAAAAAGTCAATAAAAGAAACTTTAGTGAGTAGAATATTTTTTTATAAACTTTAAATTTTTTTAATAATTTAAAAATATCTATTTATAAATTTTTACAATCATTTTATATGCTATCAATTTCTTAGGGGTGGACAAGATCGAGTATCTGGCTAATTTGTCCAGAATTAGTCTCGATCTTGGTAGCCATCAGTTCTTGAAAACTGGAACCAGTCTCAGTTTCGGTCAGACTAGGTCTCAGATTCTAAGAATCGATCCCGGTACTTGTGAGAACCTGTACTAGTACCGAGTACCCGATCAATTGGTCTATTATTAATAAAATATGAGCAGCAGTGGAAAAAATTTCAACCATCAATAATAATATTAAATAAAAAAAGTCAGAATATTGTAGGTTTGAAGGTTGAAGTCTTAAAACGGGTCATACTCATAATATTCATACATAAAGAGAAAGAATAAACTAAAGAACTCTATCTATTGCAAGCAAGATCACCATAAAGTTTGATAAGGAGAAATAAAGGAACGCCTTCAATTGTTTCCAACATCTTTAACGCCACTGGGTACCAGACCAGTACCAGGTACCCGTACTGGTCCCGGTCTCATTGGGTACCCACTGGATACTGAATCTATTGGGTACCCACCGAGTACAGGGTTCAGAAAATCAAGATCTAGTCTCGGTGCCAATCACAACTGAGACCTAAATTTTAGATCTAGTCTCGGTCCCATCAAAAACTAGTTCCGAGTAAAAAATTTACCGGGTCCAAGACCAAAACCGAGTAACTGAATTTTTTGCTCACCCCTAATATCACCATTAACGAAATAGACAAATACTGTTGTAGACTTAACAATATTTTTATTTTCCATAGGTGCGTTCAATTTGAAAAATTAAAGTTGGCCGATCAAAAGAAGTAAAAATAGGTTTAAAATATTTTTTAAAAAATCCGGAGGGTGAAAAATATCATTAGGCGAATAAGATTTCCGCTAATAAAATTAGAGAGTTGAAACATGTGCAATCAACTTATTTTAAGATTTTAAATCTATTAAAATATATGACATAATTCTAACACAACCTACTATAGTTCTATTTTTACATTGACAATGTATGAAGTGATAATCAATAAATAAATGTATCAGAATTGACGAAAAAATATTTATTAGTCCGCGTGTTAATCACGTGGGCCTAACCAATGCCCAGCAGAAGCGATTTAACCTTTTCCTATGGCCCAAGAAAGATGAAAAGGGTACAAAAATTCAGAAAAAGAATGATAATGTTGCAATGGCGAGAAATAAGAATGATAATGTTGCAATGGCGAGAAATAAGAATGATAATGTTGCAGACACAAGGCAATAAAAGACAGATGTAGTGAACTCAACCACATCGGTCATCATGTGTTGGGGAGGATGTCATGTTTCCTAACAAGCACACTGATGTTGAGACAATGGGTCCATCAGGATCCCCAAATCTTCAACATACATCGTGGCCTAATGCAAATGCAGGTAAACGGCACCTGAAATGTTACATCACTATTCAACAACCGAGAGAGACACAAGAAAACAAGCCAAATTTATGGTGCTTCAACGGTTTCTTTGTGTTCTCCCGGTTCTCTTTTCCAAACCAATCTCCCTTATCGTAACTCCTTATTGTAGTTGTAGACGTAACTAATATTGTAAAATCAAGGTTGGTCCTGGGGTATCAAAAATTTAATTCATGGATCAATTATTAGCTTCAGGCTTTTCATAAGCGCCGGTAACATGGTTTAGTCTATTAATGAATTCCTCATAAAGAAGTTGTATATATAGTCGTTCTACAATTGTCTACATCAGATAAAAGTTGAAGGCAATTGATAGGTCATAAACGTTTGGACCCTATTTAATTCAAGCAGTGTCCATTTATGATGGTTCCTGGCTTGTTGGTCTTTACTCTGTCAGAAGGGGACCATGCTGTTTTTGTGGTGGACTGTGGATTAAGGATTCTCCGGCTAGTCTGGTGTGCGGCAGCCTAAAAAACGGCTAACCTAAAATGTTATCAAAACATTGATGTGAGTAACATTTTACCCCACACAACCTAAAATGTTATAGGTTTTGATAACATTTTCGATTGCGTGTTTTTAGTCGTTTTTTAGGCTGCCGTTCTTTAGACTCTCCGTGGAGTCTCACCAGCACAGCAACTGTGTTTTTGTTTTTGTTTTGGCTTTCTCCTCTCATTATGATGGTATGTGCCTTGCAAACTTTGGTTTACTTGTTGCACACAAAATGCTTGTTCTTCCATTCATTTATGAATAAACAAGTTTGGAAGTGGCATTGCCAAGTATGATGCTGTAAGCCTAGAGTTTACCATTTCACAGCATTGAATTAACAACTTCTGCTAGAAGGGGGAAATTAGGTAGAGAGCCAACTACTGAATGGAGAATTTGAATGATGGATGAGAAAGAATGATTGTGCTGACTACTGACCGAGACCCCATTTGTGTGTTTGTGAAGGTTGGGTAAGAAAATTCAGAGAAATGGACAAAGGACATGTGGGAAACAATTGTGCAGGGCATGATCAACCATAATCAATTAGTCTATCAGATCTTAATAAGACAATGGATACAGTGGACAAAGGCATAAAACTTTCAACTTCATTGGTACAAAGTGTATATGAACTTCATTGGCAGTTTCCTGCCACATTGAATATTCAACACAACCATCTGCATATAGGATGGCTAGCCACACCATCTGTTCCAATTGCCTTTGCTTCTTTCTTTTTTCTTTGTATTGTTTAATTTTTTAAGGTTAAAACTTTTGAATGTAATGAACTGCTTTTTTACCATTCAAAAAAGAGGCTGAAACTTCTGAGATATCAATCTTCATATGATATGACCCCCTTTCAATTTGTGTCAAGCGTGTTTTAACTTTTAAAGCTTAAACAAAGAACCAAGATTTTAAATTTGTATTATGAATGGTTTTACTGTTCAAAAATGCAGTGACATCACTATTTCCCTTTCCCACCAAATAGTCTCCTGGGAAAAGGCATAATCAGCCCAGAAAATGAAGGAAACCAGTTATGTCATCTCAGCTTCTTCAAATCCGGAAATGATCACATCTTTGATAAGAATAGCTTAATTACCTTTCAAAGGTAACATGATTCTTAAACTGCAGAAATACAAGCATAAAGAATAATCCAAATACAGGGTTACTTTCAATTTCTTCATAATTGCACATCACCTTTACAAGTGAACCTACTCTACTATTGCTCATCATAGCTAACAATCAAACAACAATCCTACCTTCTCTAAATTCCCTTTTTTTCCTTTAATTTTTTTACATTATCATGATAATGATGGTAAAAAACAAAGTCTCTATCCAATGTTTCCTTTCTATAGTGTTGATTAAACAACATTTCCATCTTCGCTGGATGTTCTTGCAGAATCCACCAGTTTCTCGTATGAAGAATTGCTTGTAACTCTTGAAAAAAGAGAAGAATCTGAGAGAAAATAAAAAAAATGTTTAATTTAATAAGCAAGTTAAGATTTTCACCATTCAATTTAGTGTAAATACTAGTTAGAAATTAAAGATACCTGTAGAAGAGGCATTGCTCAACTTCTCCTGTGAAGAATCACTTGTACATCTTGACAACCTTGAAGATTCTGCAGCCCGGAACAAGTAAAAAGCTAAGGATCCAATTCCAAATTAAACTCAAAGCTTATGATTAATCTAAAACAGACTTAATTGACTGTAATTAGTACCTCTTGATGAGTTCAAAGATTTCTTGCAATGCAAAATGGCGCTTTGGATCCCATCATGTTGAAGTAGCAGGGAATCATCTCTTCTACTAATGGGAGACGAGGATGCAGCCGAGGTTGATCTGCTCTTTCCCAATTGCTTGCAAACCCCTCTAACCCCTGTTTGTTTCTCCTTCATTGAATATACCGATGCCGGAGAACTCACCGGAGATGGCACCGGCAAGTCAACCCAGACTTTTATCTTGTCACTTGGACTGTTCTTTTTGGAACCTTTTACGTACAATGGCTTGAATTTATTCAAGTATTTTTGCACCAGATCTTTCAACAATCTCTTTGAGGAATCGTCCTCTGTTTTGAATTTAACTCTGAAATGATTATTGCTACCTTGTTTTTCATGCTTTGGGGATTCCATTTCCACAGGAAGACCGATCAACTCAGCTCTCTCTGCTATGATTGTTCTACTGGTATTTGCCATCGACCTGGACTTCCTCAAAGTAAAGACTCGGAATTTTGGAGTTGATTTTATCAAAGCTATTGGAGATTGTGGACCGGAGCTGGACTCAATGGGAAGTATCTTTCTTTTGGAGAAGTTGTCATTGGGCGACACCGAACGAGTTTGCTTTTCCGTGGATTCAAATCTTTTCTCGCCATTAACACTGCCCACGTTTTCCTTGTCGTCAAACCCATGCAAAGGGAGCTTCAGATCGAAGAAAGAGTCATCCCCTTCATCCAGCTCATGATCTGAAGCAATCAAAGCCTTTGGAACCTCCGCGGTGGTGGTGGTGATCTTGCTACGACAACACGGTGGAGCTCGATTCTCTCTGTAACCACCGTTGCTAGGTTTCCAGAACCTGATGAAATTGAGAGCTTCCATGGCGGACGGAGATTAAAAAAACAAATCTTTGACACAACTTGAAGATGGTGTTCGAGGCAGGAGTTTGTGAAAATAAGCTTTATAATCTCAGTTTCCAAGGGCCTTGCTTTTGAACAGTGTAGGTATGGTTGTTTTTACTTGCAAAGGAAATGCTTGCGAGAGTGTGAAAGAGAGAGAGAGACAACACTTTGTAATAAAGATGGAATGCAAAGCAATGACTGTAAAAAGTTCATAGTTTTAGTAGTCTTACGAATTTCAGAGTTTCCGCCATTGGACCGAGCAGCCTTTTTCTTACAAACCCTTAACACTTGTCAGTTACATATTTTTAACCCCACGCGCAGTCTTATCACCCCAAGCTCCATTTAGTGTTTTTTTAATAAAAATATTGTAAATTAATTAATTAATGTTACCTCTTTTAAATAGTGCCTTTGGTTTTGTTTTTCTGATTTCGTTACACGTCAAGTTAGGTATATTATTCTAACCAATACCCTTTCTTAAAACCAGGATTACTTGAAACATGGATGAAGACAGCGGTAAGAAAATTCAAATGATCAGAAATTGTGCGGAGGATATCGGTTGCATTTGTGTTGTCAATGTTTTTTTTGAATATGCTAGTGTAATATAAGGTAGTAACTGTTTAATTTTCTTAGTTATTTTAATACGGTACACATACCATATAAAATTAGTGCTCGAATCCGGATCACCTAAATGAATTACATCATTCTTTACCAGACAACAAGTGGTGAGTATGTTTTCTTAAATGTTGGAGATATCTCGGATATCAAACATAACTAACACTCGCCATTGTATTCAAGTCTTCAAAAACTTGTTTGAATTTCATGCACAACGTTTGCAGATTTTTAGCCATTTCAAGCAGACCAGACCAGACGTTTATCATACACCTTCAAACTTAACTTGCCGAATAATTTATGGAATTATTAAACTTAAAAACCAAAACTCGTCTTCACCATTATCAAACTCACATGCCATGCAGAGATGCATATAAATACAAATTATACAATACAATATAGAACATGCATATGATATGCCAGTGAAATACAAATTGTAGTGGAGGCGCGTGGAATGGTTAAAAAGGAGTGTTCAAAGGTGTTTTATTAGGGTGGTGGTTGTTGCAGAAGAGATTACGAGGGTGACGAGAAACTTCCAAAAAGAGGGTATAAAATTTGGAAGGGAAAAAAGAAAGAAAGAAAAGGGAAAACGTAACGTAAGGTGTTTGTAATTGTAAGGAAGGATAGAGTACTTTACTCTTTGGTTGCACATGGTCTTAAAAGAAAAAGATCTGCAAGGTCAGAGTCAGACTCAGGCATTGGGTGTTCTTACAGGCAAAGGGCAGTGGGCACGCTTGTAATGGCTTTTAGGCTTTAGCAATGGGCAATGAAGGAGGAGCTGGTCCAAGGTCAAGTCTTACCCTAAAAGGTTTGACCTGCAGAGATGCCATGGATAACCTACCTCCTCTTTTACAGTGGAAGTCTCGGTGAAAAGAGAAGCCAATACACCAAAAGAAACAAAAGTAGCCTACCCTCACCCATACTAACTTTGCTTTGCTTTCTCTTTCTTTTTAATATGCAAATCTAAAGTAGTTTTACAAAAGAAAGTAACACATTGAGCATTTCATTTCCCCACCTCTCTTGGATGGTATCCTAGGTACTCTCTCATATCTATTTTTCTCAAAAGGAAAAGTGGGCATTATTATCACTATCAAACATAGCATTAATTCAGATTTGAACATATATGCATATATATAGGTAAATTTTGCTTTCTTTGTTGATACCCTCTTTTGATGATTGTTAGCCAAAAATTGTGTTTTTTTTTGCAAGACATCTAATGAGTGTGACAGTTTCATCATAGAAGTGTGTTTCAATGATTCATTCAATATATAACTTTAGTATTCATCTATTTATGTTTGATTGCAAGATGCCAAGATGTGTTTAAACATGACATTTTAAGGTTACGTCCTATAATGCTTTTCAAAAGTACTTTTGAGTCAAAATAACTTTAGGGTCAAGAGTAATACAAACATGTAACTTTTCAGGATAAAATTTCTTTTTTAGTTTAACTTTTTTTTTATCATAAAGAAACAATCATTAACAAAGAAGAACAAGAACAACATCATCAGAGCACGATGTCACGCCCCGCCTGGTCACGACCGAGTCAGCTGAGGGGCACACCCGCCCGGGTGCACCGAGCAGCACCGAGGTGTGCCACCCAGGTGCGCTGTGCGCGCCCGAACAACCCCACCTAGGTGCGCTGTGCGCGCCCAAGACGCCCCACCTAGGTGCTCACGAGGCAACAAAGAAGAAATGAGATGCTCTAAGCATTATAAGGCCAAGGGCGGACCAAGGCAAGATCTAGAAAGGCCTAGAAGGCCCCACACGTCTCCAAACTCATCCAAGGGGTTCCAGAAGGCTCCACATCAATCTAGGCTCACCCGGAGGAACCTAGAAGATCCGAGAATGATCGAGAAGGCTCGGGACAAGTCCGGAAGGCTCGGGACAACTCCGGACGACTCTGGAATATTCTAGAATATCTTAGAATATGTTAGAGCTTTTAGACCATTTAGGAGTAGTCTAGAATATTATGGATGTAAGTAGATAAGTATGAACTTATCTAGAAATATCTAGGCTTAGTAGATATTTTGGGAGGCAAACTCTCAACCGTTGGATTAAGTAAATCCTAGCCGTCCGTTGAGGAGGTTGGTGCCTATAAATAGCCCACCCCTCTCATTTGTAAATCACTCAAGTAGTCATCCAAGAAGTCCTACTCTTCTCTTGTAAAGCATACTTGTAAAGCTTCCGTTGCTTTAATACAAGGTAGTTTCCTTGTAAATCCGTCTTGCTCCTTCGTTTTTCCATAAGCGTTGCGACATTAAGGCTTACTAGCATCGTGCCGAGAGTGCTAGTGTCGCACGGATCGAGTTTGAAGAATTAAGTCCGTGACAGTTGGTATCATAGCAAGTTCTGATCGCTCGGGAGCATGGCCAAGACCAGCAAAACTCAAGCCGCTAGCCCGTCCGAGACCGAGGTCACGCACGACCAAGGTGTGCAAGAAGTAAGGGCTGACCCTGTCGAGACAAGGCCTCGTGCCAAGTCCAAAGACCTTCTCTCTAGCTTGGAGTCCCGCTTGACTCGCGTCGAGGAAGGCGTATCAAGCATGGGTGCCCAAGTGGACGACCTTCATGAGCGGATTGAAGGCCTTGAGGTGGAAGATGCCGAGATCCACACAGCCGTGAGGGCAATGAAGATCAAGCTAGAGGAGTCCCTACGCGCGGAAATGGGTGAAGTACGCGACGCACTCGTAGCCGAACTAACAAAGGTACGTGAGTCATTCCAACATGAACTCACCAACATGTATGATCAACTTGAAGCATTGCAAGGCGACCTTGCCTTGTGCAAACGTGCTATGGCAGCCGGGCCAAGCACCACCGTGGAGGCAAGAAGGGTCGAGGTGCCCAAGCCTCAAACCTTTTCAGGGACACGCAACGCCAAAGAAGTCGACAACTTCTTGTATGGCTTGGAGCAATATCTAGAAGCCGTTGGCATCAGGGACGATGCCTCCAAGATCCAGACCGCAACCCTATACCTCACCGACACTGCCATGCTTTGGTGGAGGAGAAGGCGTCTCGATGTCGAGAGAGGTACGTGCACCATCACTACCTTTGCTGATTTTAAAAGGGAACTCAAACGACAATTCTACCCGGAGAATGCCGAGGAAGAAGCAATGGCACGATTACGAAGGCTCAAGCAAATGGGGAGCATCCAAGACTATGTCAAGGAGTTCACTAGCTTGGTGCTCGAGATCCCTGATCTCTCAGAAAAGGACTCACTCTTCAACTTCACCGATGGACTCCAACCATAGGCCAAGACCGAGTTAAGGCGTCGTGGGGTGCAAAACCTTGCCGATGCCATCGCCGTGGCCGAGAGCCTCATTGACTACCCAAGCCACAAGGAGTCCAACAACGAGCCGAGGGACAAGAAGAGTGGCCACTTCAATGGTGGAAGAGATAGGAGCCCACGTAAGGAGAGTCACAAGGATGAGGACACACAGAAGCACAAAGGCTCGTCCTCATGGAGGGACAAGGACCGAGGCAGGTCTAGAGACTCTCAAGGTGCCAAGAAATCACCACCGAGCAGTTGCTACATCTGCGATTGAGACCATTGGGTTCGGGAATGCCCACAACGCCGAGCCCTTAGTGCAATCCTAGCCAAGCATCAAGAAGAAAGTGATGCCGACGAAGGTAGTGATACCGAAGGGGGCCAAGGTGCACAAATGGGATCGCTACAGCTCTTGAATGGAATCCAGTCCGCCCCAAAGACCCAAGCCAAGGGATTGCTATTCGTGGACGTTACCATCAATGGAAAAGCATCAAGGGCTATGCTCGACACAGGTGCGTCCCATAACTTCGTCTCTTTACACGAAGCAAAGAGGCTTGGTCTTAGCATCGTGAAAGGGGGAGGATCCGTCAAGGCCGTGAATTCTGCCGCTCAACCCATCCATGAGTTTGTTCAAGGAGTCAAGACCAACATTGGGACATGGTCAGGCCGTATGAACTTCTCGATTGTACCGTTAGACGACTACCGAATCATCCTAGGGCTCAAGTTCTTCGAGCAAGCCAAGGCAATTCCGATGCCATTTGCCAGCAGTTTATGCATCACCGAGGGTGCACCATCGTGTGTGGTACCAACAATAAGGGCCACCAAGCCAGGGACAAGAGTAGTCTCAGCACTTCAGCTCAACAAGGCCATCCGAAAGGGCCAAGCCGTCCAAGGGACTAAACGAAGACAAAGGGGTGACCGTGTCTAGGAAGGCCACCAAGCATGTTCAAAGGGAGAACGTCGCTTCCAAGACCACCGAGGGTCAAGGTTCAAAGGGAAGGTCTTCCAACAATTCCGACAAGTCGAGGGCAAAGGCAAGGCGAGCTAGGAGTCAAGGGAAGCGCTCCAGCAACACCCCTGTTCCGCGAAGACGCGACGAGGGCGTCGCGAGATCGGGTGGGGGAGGATGTCACGCCCCGCCTGGTCACGACCGAGTAAGCCGAGGGGCACACCCGCCCGGGTGCACCGAGCAGCACCGAGGTGTGCCACCCAGGTGCGGCGTGCGCGCCCGAACAGCCCCACCTAGGTGTGCTGCGCGCGCCCAAGACGCTCCACCTAGGTGCTCACGAGGCAACAAAGAAGAAATGAGATGCTCTAAGCATTATAAGGCCAAGGGCGGACCAAGGCAAGATCTAGAAAGGCCTAAAAGGCCCCACACGTCTCCAAACTCATCCAAAAGGTTCCAGAAGGCTCCACATCAATCTAGGCTCACCCGGAGGAACCTAGAAGATCCGAGAATGATCGAGAAGGCTCGGGACAAGTCCGGAAGGCTCGGGACAACTCCGGACGACTCCGGAATATTCTAGAATATCTTAGAATATGTTAGAGCTTTTAGACCATTTAGGAGTAGTCTAGAATATTATGGATGTAAGTAGATAAGTATGAACTTATCTAGAAATATCTAGGCTTAGTAGATATTTTGGGAGGCAAACTCTCAACCGTTGGATTAAGTAAATCCTAGCCGTCCGTTGAGGAGGTTGGTGCCTATAAATAGCCCACCCCTCTCATTTGTAAATCACTCAAGTAGTCATCCAAGAAGTCATACACTTCTCTTGTAAAGCTTCCGTTGCTTTAATACAAGGTAGTTTCCTTGTAAATCCGTCTTGCTCCTTCGTTTTGCCATAAGCGTTGCGACATTAAGGCTTACTAGCATCGTGCCGAGAGTGCTAGTGCCGCACGGATCGAGTTTGAAAAATTAAGTCCGTGACAACGAGCTCAGGGACAAACATCCCGATTGGCTGATACAAGAAAGGGCACACATAGGCTAGCAAGAACCCCAAAAAAATAAGGGAAGAAAAACCATAACCGACAAAAAAATGGATAAAATTCGTCTGCCCCTTTTCGGTGCCACTACATATGCCCTAACACTAAAAAACACTACAAAATTAAAATCTAAGCCCTAACCCTAAATTCTAAATCCTAAACCCTACACCCTATACCCTAAAAAATACATCATACCATAATTTCCCTAAACCCTAACCACAACCCCTAACATAAAAGCATAAACCCTAAACCCTAAAGTTAATTTTGAGTATGGGGCATATATAGGGACACCGAAAAGGGGTAGAGGATTTTCATCCCAAAAAGATATTGAAGGTCACCATAGGCCAAACGAAAACCTTAAATAGCTCTGAGAGCCTGGAGATCTGGTCTGTAAGAACTCTTTGGTCGGAGATGACTTCGTGAACCTATAGATTCTTAGTCCACATTATCGGAGGACCACCAATGGAGGCTACGAAGACATCCGTAAGGTGAGATGGAAAACATAGCCTTTGAGCAACAACGGGGAGACACCAACTCGCATAAAAAACAAGAGGAAACAAGAGCCGCAAAAGAGGTGAACACCATCTGAATAACCTTCTTTTTTTTAACGGCCACATCTAGAAGAAAGTGACAGAAAAAAAACACCACAAAATAAGGATACAAAAGAAGATGAGAAACGACCGAAATCGAATCCTTCATCTTAGATCCCTTGTCTTGAGCCACCACGAAGAACCAAAGTTCCTCATTTCAAAAAGGCTAGTGCTCTGACCATGGCATATGAGAAAGCAATCCATTAAAATCGTTAGAGAAAAATAAAAATAAAACCACAAACAGAAAATAGAGAAAACAAAATTATCGAATGGCAAGAAAAAGGGCGAAAGGAGAGGGATGCCAGCCGCCCAAAGAGTAGCAACAAGCCATCAAAAGAAAAAAGTTCATTTGCTCAAGATGGTCAGAGCTTTTGGACACCTTCTAATGTTGCGGTTTTTTTATATTTTAATTCTCCATGGCTATACTTTTCAGCTTAATATGTAGAGTGCTTTTTAAAAGTTGAAATTTATAATTTTTAGTTTTTTTAAAAGCATTTTTAAATAAAATTATTCATCTATCCTCGTTTATCTCATCAATTCTTTCTTATTATTAAAAATGCTTAACTACAAAATAAGTGCGCAAATTATGTCTTTTTTTACAATATGTGCCTAAAGTTTTATTTTTGACTAAAACATGTGCTTAAAGTGTTTTTTTTTTTGCTGAAATAGGTGCCTAAAGTATCATTTTTGGCTTGTTTTAAAGTCAACTGATTCACATACTTTGACACCTATTTCAACAAAAAATAAAACTTTAAACACATATTTAAACAAAAAAATACTTTACGCACCTATTGCAAGAATCAATCGCAAACATATATATATATTCAAGGTAAAACTAACATAAACATTGTACATTTCCCAGCTGCTTCCAGTGACTTTTATATTTATATATAGTGGCCAACTATAATGATGCATCACATTCGAACGACTTCAATGTTTTTTAATGTCCCATTACTTTGAAAGTTCCATATCCCATGTTTATGAGACTTTGAACTGCTTAAGCCAACTATTAGTATTATTTGTTTTTTTTGAAAAAAAAAATCCTCTACCCTTGTTGATACCTATTTTTATTCTCTAGACACTAAAAAATTAAATTATAAGGTATAACCCTAAATTTAAATTTTGAGCCATAAATCCTAAACCTTTAAAAAATACAACATACCACTAATTCTTTAAACTCTAAACTTAAACCTTAACCCTAAACTAATTTTTTTAGTATAAGATATAAATAAGGATATCGAAAAGGGTGGAGATTTCTATTCTATTTTTTAGGTAGAAAAACAAAAAAAAGAGAGGTTGAGCCGACAGTGGATACCATATGCATTGCATCATTATAAAAACATACATCCTCAAAGTCATATTTTTCATATGTACTCATAATCTACAAGAATCCACAAAAGCATCCATGATTTCATTTTATACCTAAGGCATAATTGTCAAGAGTTTGAAGATTCTGTGCCCAAAATCATGATGTCAACCAGCAAGTTGGGGATATTTTATTTATTTCTTCTTTGTCTTTAGAGTGGGAGAACAGAAGGGTGTTCCCCAGCATCATCATTGCCATTTTACCCTTTGTTATTTTCTCAAAGTTGGCGAAGATCATTCTATTCTACTGTTTCCATGTCAGAATTGAATTCATTGTTTCCCTTTTTTAATTCTTTCCCCTCTCAATAATAACCCACCATGGATTTTTGCACAGCTCCTTTGGTTTGGTGTATAAAAGCTCTCAGGCCTCTTATAGAATTCAGAAATGTTGGGCTGGTCTATATCGTTGTTTGGAGAAATCTGTGAATTTTGTTGGGGACATGGGGTCTTCATGTTTGTTGTCAATTTGAGGTTTTGTAAGAAGATTTTGTTGTCTCTCTCGCCTGTTTCGGCTTTGGAAGAGGATGATTTGGGTTATCAATGATCGATGGGCTTTATAAGGTGTAGATGATAATGTGCGCTTTAAAGATGTATACAAGGCTTCCCTAGAATTACAAGTGATTGTCTAGGCCCAAAATACGCGTGGAACAAATACGCCACGATCAGAGAAATCAAAATAGCAAGTTGGTTGAAATCCACTAATTGACCTAATAGCTAAGAATGTTCATATTGTGCCCGTCTAACATGGGTTCGAATCCCTATATAAAAATATAATAATTCTCTATTTAATAAAAAAACATAGCAAGTTGCAACTTGCGTGGAGTAAGTCGGGAGTTGAAAATTCTAGGATTTTAGCTTAAATTTGTTGGATGCTAAAAGTCATTGAATGAATCAACTTGTTTAATCTGAGTTTTTGACTGTAATTTTTACTATTCTTACTAGACAGTGAATCAACTAACTTGCCCTTTAGATAACTTCAATCAGGTTCAAACTAAGAAAAATGCTATGTAATAACTTGGGATAGTTTTTTGTTGATCACTAATGTGAGTAACCCTTTTGGATGGTGACTCTTAAGTCATCCCTAGGATAGAGATGTGGGGTTCAGGTTCTATGTTTTCTGAGATTTGGTCTCAACCCCTTCTTTACTTGTCCTCGTTTTTTGATGCATGGCTTCTTATAAGGGGCTAGACGGGGTGAGGACATGTGTCAGTCGAGGAGGACATATGTGTTAGTGAGTTGGATTCGTTGTGACTCGGATATTGGCGCGAATCACGTGACTTGAATAGCGTTCGTATGTTGAGTCTACGACGGAATAGCTTTGGCCTTGTTGTATGTTCGCAAAAGGTTGTAAGTGGGTATTCACATGGCCGTAGTTTGCCGATACTAACAAATCCCCCTATGTGGGGGAAAGTTATAAAGTGACCTTGGCGCACCTGGGAAATTTTAGAGGCTTTAGAAAGGCGGGAGTTTTCGCGAGAATTTTGAAATGGTGAGAAGATAGTTTACTGTTTGTGAAACGTCACGTAATATATCCTTTTGGTGAACCAGTCAGTTTCTTTTGAGGATAAACCGTTCCATATGAAACATCATATTTTTTTTCTTTATTAGGTTGAAGTTGGTGGTGGGGCGTGTTGAGATTGTGCAAAGAAGGATCTTCTTGTCTCGATGGCTAATTCATCTGTTGTAATCAACGGCGATAATGAGTGTATGTGTTTGATGAAATGAGTAAGGCTTTGGAATGTAGGGTTCTTTGTGCAGTGGATTATTTTCGCTATCAGTTTGGGTTGCCACAAGGAACATATCGCTTGAGTGGGTGTTCTGATGAAGGCAAATCATGGTTTTTTTATCTCTTTGTTTGCTTATAAAGTTGGGTTCCATTTACCACTTCATTCGTTTTTTTGTGTGGATTGGTTGAACTGGTTCGACGTGGCCCCAAGTCAACTAACCGGGACGAGTTGGATGACTTCTATAATGTAATGGATGATGATGACAAGCGTGCGGATGGTTTATTATCAATTTGCATGCATACTAGGAAAGATGCCAGCCATGAGCAATTGCGCAAGTGATCTTCGTTTGAACATAAATAAATATATTAAGGTGGAGTGTAAAGTTGTGAGCTTTCCTTTTCTCGTTGTTTGGCATCGCCTAACGAATGATAAGAGCCGAACCACCTGATTTAAAGAAGTTATCATTCGGTGAGTTAAGCCTTCTTGAGAGGTTGGAAGGAGGTCCTCCATTGAGATTTGAAAAAGGCGGGACTCTGAGGAATTTGTGGGTGCATTGCTTGAAGGGTAAAAGTCTGAATTGTTGGGATGAATAAGATTTTGGCGTGTTTCTTGAGGGGTTCTTGGTAAAAGTGTCAATTAATACAAAAGTTGGGCCTTTCAATGGGCAGGAACATAAATAAACTCTTGAGGCATGTTTATAATGCCTTTTTAGACTTGTAAGGTGCCTTTTCATGATGAAGTATGGTTTGGTTGGAGTTTAACTGTTTTTTGAATTGGTTATGTTTTAAGTTGCTTTCATCTAGAACCTTGACATGCTTGTTCTTGTTTTGTTGATGTTGTCGCTAGGCTTGTTGAGTCTTTGTGGTATGTATGAGTTGTGTGCATGTTTGTGTCTTGTTTGAAGGTCTTATGTGGGTTAAGATTGCAATAAACGAGAAAAATGTGTCATTGCAGGTCGAGTGCATCGATACGGTCGAGACTTTATCGATACGGGGTATATGAAATTGTTTAAGTGTATCGAAACGTTAAGGTCCGTTCTGGTACATTTTTCTACTAGAAACCTCGGTTCTGAAATGCCCCCGAGAGTGTTTCGATACGGCCGACAATTTTGTTAGTTACTGGAATCTTTGAAGTTTTATTTTCTTGCGTTTTAGTCCATGTTTACCATGCAATCGTTTGTATGTGTTCAAATGGATGTTTTAAGCTGCATTTTTGCATGTGGGCATGAAATATGACAAATTGAAGAATTGTAACCTTAATTTCATGTTAGGCCCTTGTTTATACTAGATTTGGATTTTGGTTCTTTGTTTTTCGATTGCCTTGTTAATGCTTGTTTTCTGCTGCAAGTTCCTATCACATAGGATGTTAATGTCATTTAGAAAATATAAGCTTTTAAATAAATAGGGTTGCTAATCAGAGTGAAAACTTAGCGGGTTTTTATTCGGTTTTACCCATATGACATGTTTGGTTCGGTCTGGCGGTTAGACCATGCTAAGGGGGTTACAATTACCATGCTTAATGTTAGAGTTATAGCCGTTAGAGCTATTAAAGATCAAGATTCAGTTTTATATTTCTGTTATGAAGTCTGTTATTGTTGTTGAAGCTCTGCTGAGCTGGTTACTAACAGTTTACAAATTGTTGTTCATTGTTCATTGCTGTGTATAAATACCTTTGTGATTAATGAGAATGCAGATTACTTTTGGCTCAATTTCTCTCTAATCCTTTCTGTTACATTCTTGCTTTTACTCCCTTTGTTCTATAATCCTTCATGGTATCAGAGGTTTCTACAATGGTGGAAAACGCTTCTGCTTCCTCTAAGCCCTTCACCAACAAGACCATCTCGACCAGACTTGATGATACGAACTACCTCCTGTGGCGTCAACAGGTTCTTTTCGCAATCGAGAGTCTGGCCTTGGTGGATCACATTGATGGTACGCTTACGGTTCCGCCTCAGAATATTCGATCTGAAGGGGGAAATACTGTTCCCAATGATGAATATGTTGCTTATAAGCAACAAGATTCTGCACTATGTTCTTGGCTCCTTTCGTCCATTGGATCGTCAATCTTGCCCTCTCTTGTTAATTGCAAGACTGCGCTGAAGATTTGGGAGAAGGTTCATCAGCTCTTTTCTGTTTCTTCTACAACCAGAATTATGCATCTTCATTGTTCTTTGCGTAGCTTGCGCAAACGGGATCAGGGGATGAAGGAATATCTTGCCCAGGTACAGTCCATTTGTGACAGCTTGGCTGCCTGTGGTCATCCCTTGAGTGATACAATGCATATTTCTGCAATTCTTTCGGGTCTTCCGCCGGAGTATGAACCTGTCGTTGCCGTAATCACCTCCAGTCAGCAACCATACAAGCTTGATGGTGTTTGCTCGGTGCTTCTTGACACTGAAGCACGACAACAAGATTTTGTTAACTAGAGTTTTCTGGTTAATATGGCACAAGGGCCTTCTTTGTCTCAAGGGCCTGTTTCTTTTGGGCCTTCAACATATCAACAGAATTTTTCTTCGGCTTATCAAAAGAATTCATATTCTTTTGGTCGAGGCTTCAACGATCAAGGTAGATTCCAATCTAGGTCTGGTCTTGATCAACGTTTTCAAGGCGTTCCGGTGTACAATCGAGGGTCAACGACGGTCTTTCGCGGTCGTGGACGCGGTGGTTTTGCTGGTAGATCGAGGGTCCAGTGCCAAATTTGTGGGAAATTAGGGCACTTGGAAATTCGATGCTACTTTCGATTTGATCAGTCCTACGATGGTCAGAATGGCAATGGGTTTGCGGCTAATCTCTGTAATTTTGCTGAAGAATTGGATGAGCATTCTGGGTTACAAGAATCTGATGGAGTTACAGGAATCCCTAATTCCAACTCGGCTCCAGATTCTAGTGGCGTTGTTGCGTCTGCTGCGGCCGTGTCCGATGAGTTTGGTCTGTCTACCTTTAACGATGCTGCTTGGTATCCTGATTCAGGAGCCACTGCCCATTTGACTCCAGACGCAGGTAACATTGATAACCCTTCTTTTTATCAAGGTATAGGTAAGGTGTCTGTTGCTAATGGTATGGATGTCTCAATTTCTGGTATTGGTAGTTCCAGGATTAATTCTTTCTCTCGGCCTTTAATTCTAAATAACTTATTACATGTGCCTTCGATTAAGAAGAATCTTCTTTCGGTTTCTCAATTTACTAAGGATAATCATGTTTCCATTGAATTCTTTCCTGATTGTTGTCTTGTGAAGGATCTCTCAACACAGGAGCTTCTTGTTCAAGGTTTGCAAAGTAATGGGTTATACAAGATACCCAATGCTGCGTCTGGTTTGCCTGCCTCTCAAGCTTATGTTCTTTCTGATAATTGTGTTGATGTGTCTGGTTCTGCTAGGTTAGCAAATGATGTTTCTGCTAGTTTAAGGAACCTTGATGTCAATTCTTGTTCTGTTTCTGATAGGAATATAGAGCTTTGGCACAGGAGATTAGGACATCCATCTCCTGCTGCTCTTGCTAATGTTGCTAAGAAATGTAACCTTGTTTTGAATAATAAGAATGAGTTTTTTTTGTGAAGCATGTAAATTGGGCAAAAGTCACAAGTTGAAGTTTGATTCTTCTCTTACTGTTTACACTGAACCTTTACAACTTATTCAAATGGACTTATGGGGACCTGCTCCCTTACTTTCGAACAATTTCAAGTATTATATCAGCTTTGTAGATGTATATTCTAGGTTTACCTGGATTTACTTCATTGCTAATAAGTCCCAAGCTTTTAATGTGGTTGTTAACTTTCATAAGATGGCTGAGAAGCAATTAAATCATAAAATTAAAATGATACAAGCTGACTGTGGCACTGAGTTCAAGCCTTTAATTCCTTATTTTCAGCAGCATGGTATTGTGTTTAGGAATACCTGCCCTCATACTTCAGAACAAAATGGCATTGTAGAAAGAAAACATAGGCATGTTGTTGAGCTAGGCTTAACTCTTATGGCTCAATCTTCAGTTCCTTTAAAATTCTGGTATGATGCTTTCTTTACTTCAGTTTTTCTTATTAATCGCATGCCTACTAAAATTCTTGATGGAATGTCACCTCATGAGAAGCTGTTTGGAAAAATTCCTGACTATAAATTCTTAAAAATATTTGGATGTCAGTGTTATCCTTTAACTAGGCCATATAACAATAATAAGCTTCAGTATAGGTCTGTACCTTGTACTTTTCTTGGCTATAGTTCCCATCAGCATGGTTATAAGTGTTTAAGCAAAGAGGGTCGTGTTTATGTGTCGAGGCATGTTGAGTTTAATGAAATGGTTTATCCTTTTCAAATATGTTCCTCTAAAACTAATACCTCTAAATCTTCAGATGAAACTGTTCCTGTCAGATTTTCTGGCTTCTTTCCTAAAAAGACATCTGCAAATTCTTCTTTTATCTCTTCTAGTCAAGCTACTAATTCAGAACATTCTTCTCCACAATCTGTGTCTCAATCTGGGTCATTAAATGATGTTGCTTGTCCTGATGTTGAAGTTTCTTCTAGTCATGGTGATGCTGATAATTCTGGTGGTCATCCTTCTGTTCCAATTTCTGCTGTTAATCATTATTCTCCTCTTTCTACTGGTGGCATTCAAGTTTCTTCTGAGTGTCAGCTTCCTGACTATCAGTCAAACGTTCAAGACAATTCTGAGTCTCAAACATGTCCTCAGCAGTCTGAAGTTAGACTTTCATCTCAAGTTTCACCAGTTGAGCAAGCTGTTAATATAGGTCAGGGTTCTTCTAATCAGGAGCTTGTTACTCAGCTTCCTGTGCAAGTTTCTAATCCTCAACAAGGTGTGTCTGCTTCCTCTGATAAGGGTTTGAAATCTTCTCATTCTATGGTAACAAGGTCCAAGCGTGGGATCTTTAAACCTAAGGTGTTTCACACTACAGTAGCTTTATCTGAGCCTAATAATTTTCATCAGGCTATGGCTATAGATGAATGGAAGCAAGCTGTTCATAAGGAAATACAAGCCTTAGTCTAGAAAGGTACTTGGGAGATAGTTAGTCTACCTGCAGATAGGATACCTATAGGTTGTAAGTGGCTTTTTAAAGTGAAGAAAAATGCTGATGGAAGTGTTTTAAGGTATAAAGCAAGGCTTGTGGCTAAGGGGTTCTCTCAACAAGCTGGTTTTGACTATGGAGAGACTTATAGTCCTGTAGTGAAACCTGTTTCTGTCAGAATTCTTTTAAGTATAGCTTTGAGTAGTGGCTGGGCATTAAGACAGATTGATGTAGATAATGCTTTCTTGAATGGGGATTTAACAGAAGAAGTGTATATGGAGCAGCCTCCAGGCTTTGGACAGTTTGATGAGCAAGGAAACAAGCTGGTTTGTCTTCTTAAGAAATCCTTGTATGGGCTTAAACAAGCTCCAAGGGCCTGGTTTGATAAGTTCAGGTCTTATCTTGTGTCTGCTCTTCATTTTTCAGCTTCACTAGCAGATTCTTCCTTGTATTTTAGGAATGAGAATGGCAGCAAAATCTTCATTATGGTTTATGTAGATGATATAGTGGTAACTGGAAATGTTGCTAGTGATGTGGATAAAGTCATCAAGGATATAAATACAGCTTTTTCCTTAAAAGATCTAGGGAAGTTAGAATTTTTTCTGGGGATGACAATTCAGAATGTTGGTCAAGGTATTATACTCAATCAAAGAAAGCATATTATGGAACTGCTTGAGAAAACATCAATGGTTGATGCTATTCCTGTTCCTACACCTATGGTTACAACACCACAATTGTCTGCTCATGATAGAATTCCTTGTTCTGAAACTGAGTCTACATTGTTCAGGCAAGTTGTTGGCACTTTACAACACATTTGTACAACTCGCCCAGATATTCAGTTTGTTGTAAATAAAGTTAGTCAGTACATGCAGTCCCCTTTAGACAAACATTGGAAAGCTGCAAAAAGAATAGTCAGATATCTCAAGGGTACAATGGGACATGGGCTTTTCTTTAGCACAAATTCTTCTCCCAATGCTCTTACAGGATACACTGATTCAGACTGGGGTACTAACCCAGATGACAGAAGGTCAACTGCCGGGTACTGCATTTTTCTGGGAAAAAATTTGGTGGCTTGGAGTTCAAAAAAACAGACTGTTGTCTCTCGTTCTTCCACTGAAGCTGAGTTCAAAGGGATTGCTAATGCTATGTGTGAAGCTATTTGGGTAAAGTCTTTACTCACTGAGTTGGACATTCTTCTTCCTTCTCCCTCTGTCATCTGGTGTGATAATACAAGTGCTATTGCACATTCTTCCAATCCTGTGCATCATGCCAAGTTGAAACATGTGGAACTTGACCTCAGCTTTGTCAGAGAGAAGTTATTAGATGGATCTTTTCAGATCAACTATGTACCAACACTACATCAAATTGCTGATGTTCTCACCAAACCATTGTCTGCTAGTTTCTTTGTTCAACTTCGTGAACAACTCAAAGTGTATTCTGCTGATGAGTTAAGACTTCAATCCGTTTCATGAACAACTCAGTATGCATTCTGCTGATGAATTATGTCTCTGTTCTGATTGCTTAAGGAATAAGAAGAAGAAGAAAAGAAGAATCATAGGAAGTATGTTAGAATTATAGCCGTTAGAGCTATTAAAGATCAAGATTCAGTTTTATATTTCTGTTATGAAGTCTGTTATTGTTGTTGAAGCTCTGCTGAGCTGGTTACTAACAGTTTACAAACTGTTGTTCATTGTTCATTGCTGTGTATAAATACCTTTGTGATTAATGAGAATGCAGATTACTTTTGGCTCAATTTCTCTCTAATCCTTTATGTTACATTCTTGCTTTTACTCCCTTTGTTCTATAACCCTTCACTTAAACCTTAATCTCAACATTATCAATCTTCCAAAACATGATTAGAATCAATCATAACCCAGCCAAAATAGATCCAATACGAAAATTGCACAAAATCATCATTTAATGCTTGATTTAGCCATTTTCTTCAAATCAATTACAAAACCTTGTTAAGAAACACAATTAAAGAGTCAAATACTTGAAAAATTCATTAAAGAACCTTGATTAGAGGAGAAGCACGAAAATTACCTCTAATCCCTTGCTATTCCTTTAGTTGACAAGATTTTGATGGAAAATCTTCAAGTAATCATTGAGATAAGATAAGGGAACTCCTTAGAAATCATTTGGAAATCAAAATGAAATGGAAAAGAGAAGATCTATGAAGTTTTGATAGAAAAGGGATGTTTGGCTGATGAGAAAAAAGAGAAAACGGAAATTACGTCAAAAATGGATTTGTAAAGCTAAATCCCTTTTTAATCAAAACCTCTTTATTCTTTTAAAAAACTATAATTAAAACATTTCAATTAATGGAATATATGATTATATTCAATTTATCTCCCTAAAGATTCTAAGTTTTGGCTCTTTTACAAAATAGTCATTTAAAAATAGTTTTCCATTTTTACGTTTTAGTCACTAAACCGAAATGTCCACTTTCCACATGTCATTTCTCAAAATTGACTTCACCACACACTTTTATATATTTAAAAAGGATTTTAGAAATTTTTCTCATATTTTTATCACTTTCCGAACCATGTTTTCCCTGAACCAATCTCAAACCAACTCGAATCTCTAGTCTCGGTCCTACGAACCGCGAATCAAACATAAAATCTTCTAGGCCGAAAACCAGGGCATTACAAACTTTGAGATTATCCCTAGCCGCCCAATTTAAGTGAGATTCAAATTCATCATAATTATCCTATCACTTCAAATCTTTCTTTATCTTTATCACTTCACTTTCTCACTTTAAAATTTTCCCAATTAAAACTCTTAACCTTCTATCATTTTCACAAACTTTTTCTGTTACCATCATTAAAACTCTTTCCAACACTTCATCTTTTTACTTTCTTTACCCTAGCTGATTTCCCAAAAACATAACTCTCTCATTTTTCATTCTTTTCTCAAGTAAGATTCAAGAAACCTCTCCACTTCTCTTCTTCATCACCTATTCAAATTCTTCCTCTTTTCCATGGCCTCTTCAGCTAGGCCCTTCAAACGGTTCTTCAATGAAGACATTCACAAGAAATTTGAGACAAGCTTTGCCTCAAGATGTTTTTTACGATAAGCACTTCAAGTTCCAAACTAATACCACTGTTGGATTCCCACCGGAGTTCATGGACATTGTCGAGAAGCATGGTTGAAGTTCTTTTTGCCAACAAAAGGGGAGATCTATGCCACCATCGTGCGAGAGTTTTATGCCCATCTTACAAAATATTCCCCATTCTTGATGATTAGAGGTAAATGTATGTGTTTTGAAGAAGGGCATGTGAACTCATTATTTGCTTTGAATACTATAGAGGATGAGCACTCCGACTATGTTGCATCTATGACCATTGCCAAACGCAAGAAACTGTTGGCAGACTTGGGTGAGCCTCGCACAAATTGGACAGTCTCATCGACGGGCCACCAGATGATGAAGAGGTTGGCATTGAAGCCACTAATGTGAGGCTAGAACCATTTTATCAAGGCAAATATGTTGCCTACATCTCACAACAAGATCATCTCGGAAGACCGGTTGATTTTGCTACATTCTATCATCAAAGGACTCAAGATCAACATTGGCAAAATCATTACCAATGAGGCTTATAAATGTGTTGAGAAGGGTAAGGTCAGTTTGTTTTTTCCTTTGTTAATTTTTAATATTTGTTTGTGCCATGAAATGCCTAGGACAAATAAGGATATCGACCAAACAATCAATGGAACAACCATCACTGCCATTATTTGGAAAAACCTCATGACTTTTAAGCTAAAGAAGAAGGGCAAGAGAAAGGCCAAGACATCCACACCAAAGCCCAAGCCAAAGCCAAAGGCAAAACCCAGCAGTGTGCTGGAAACAATGCCAGGAAGTTCGATGGCAGTGTTTTCCCAAGTGTACGCCCGCCAGGAGATTATTCTCCAAAAACTAGAGGCAGTTGAGGAGCTTAACGTTAAGATGAGGCACTACACAAAAGAAAGGGATACCATCATCCGAGAGGTGCTTGTTAAATTTTCCCCGGGAGATTTGCCAGGATTCCTAGTTTTTCCTGCGAGCCTTATGCCAATAACGATGACGTGCCAACTGATCTAGTTAGTCCAAACATATCAGCCATTCCAACGATGCCAGTAAGTTCAGCTAGTCCAACGATGCCAGTAAGTTCAGCCAATCCAACCAGTCTAGTCAGTCCTGCTAGTCCAATCAGTCTAGTTAGTCTTGCCAGTCCAGCCAGTTCAGAATCCAAGGCCCCAACTCATGTGTCCCCGGTGCATGTTAAATCTGCCAGCAATGGTTTCTCTTCTGAGACGAAGGAAATCCATGCCAAAATGCCCAAAGCTAATCTAGTTACACCACAAGCTACCCCTGCTAAGAAAAAGGATGACATTGGAGCTTCCACTGCCGCCTCCAAGCAAGGCTGGAAAGGGAAGAAAAGAATGGCCCCTGAACGTAGAAGCCTAACCATGAGAAAGACTCGTGCCAGAAAAGAAGAAGCCTCGTCTGAAGGGGAGTCTTCTTCTTCCTAAACTCCTTGTATTTCATTCTATAGCATATTCATGATCATACATTTTTATTTGTCTGTTTTTCTTGTATAAATGTGTTGTTTCATCCATTGAGGAAAATGCACATCTTGGGTTTGGGGGTGTGCATTTCTTCACATTTATGCCATGCATTTCATGTTTACATTTATGTTATCATATTCCATTTAGCTCATGTAAATAGTTGCATACCGAACCATAATAAAAAAAGAAAATTTTGCCTCGATTTAATTTTGAAGTTTGTTAACATTTGTTAGGCAGGTTTTATTTGATCTATGTATCTTTCCAATGAGGAAATTTTAATCTTTCGTTGTCATGCCATGCCGGCAAGATAGTATGCCAGGATTGCTTCGCAATTGATCTCCAGTTTAGGAAATTGAATTTACATTTAACACGTGATATGTATCTAGTTCCCTAGCAAACTTAGACTATTTGAACCTATGCTCATATTAAAAAAAATTGATGTTAGGGTAAAAAGAGAATAAGGCAGCAATGTTCAACCAAGCCAATGAAACTCTCCTCTACATAGGGATAATAAGTACTTAGGGCTTCGTGGTTTGCTCCCTCTTAGTTCTTAGGTCCAAAACCTTAGAGTATAAGCTGAAGAGAAAGCCTAGTGATGTATGGATTAAGGTGGGGATTCATGGTATGCTCACTCTCATCACTCACGCTAAACAATGTCACGAAGCAAGCTTAAGATAATGCCAGACACCCTTGGCAAAGAAAAGGAAAAAAAGAAAAAAAAGAATATGAGTTTAGAAAGTAAAATTGGCTAAGGGAGTGAAAGGATACTTGATGCATATTGCCCACGCATCATGCACTCTTCATGAGCTTATACTAGAGTAATATTGTTGCATTTGAAATGCTATCTACTTGGCACAATTACACTGAGATACAGAGGACGGAAAAAGAGCCAAATTCTACTTTCCAGCATCTGTTGGCATTATCGACTAAATTTTTTTTGGAGGTAACCTTTTCACAATTTTTATTTTTTTTCTTTCTTAGCATTACTTGAGGACAAACAATAAGTTAGGTTTGGGGGTGTGTTACCTCTCCAAAACTACTGTTTTTAATGCCAATTTTACAACATTCCTGCTTGTTTTTAGGTATATTTAGTTGCATTAGGTTGCTAGAATCATGCATTTGTGTAAGGAGTTTAGTTTTCTGTCTATGTTAGAATCATGCCTTTGAGATCTGATCTTAATCCATTTACTTGTACTCATTTTTGGATAAATAGCTCCTTGTAAGGGGCTGGACGGGGTGAGGACACGTGTCAGTCAAGGAGGACAGGTGTGTTAGTGAGATGGGTTCATTGTGACTCGGATATTGACGCAGATCATGTGACTATGTATGTGATTCAGATAGCGTTCGCGTGTTGATTCCGCAACAGAATGGCTTTGGCCTTGCTGGTATGTTCACAAAAAGTTGTAATTGGGTATTCACATGGCCGTAATTTGCCGATACTAAAGGTTTTAAATTTGGGTATAAAAAATTATGTTCTTTCTCAATTAGTGGGGGTTATGGACAGGCGCGATATGAGCGATCGCACAGTGCCCCCGAAAGATAGGGGCCCAAAAATAGAGAACTTAAATTAAATATTTGTAAAACTTATAAATTTGTATCTATAATTATGTGTATATATATAACAATTATCTAAAACTTAAATCTTGCAAAAAGAATGACACATTTTAAGTGAAAAATGTTTGTTTTTAGATTTTATAAGTAAATATTTTTTTTGCTCAAGAGGATAATATAAGGGTAATCTACCCTAGAGGTCCCTTTCGTTTGAAACTTGTTCTGTTTTGGTCACTCGATTTGAAAAAAGATTAAAATGGTCACTTATGTTTTCGAACGTTACTATTTTAGTCACCCGACCATTAACTTCCGTTAATAAAAAAATTAATTTTAGTTTTGACCCCTAAATTTTTGAAAGTTTATTTTTTTTCATTCATTTCAAACAAAAACCAAATGCATTAACAGCAACTTAAATTTCAAAGCATTTCTCAAGAATTCGAAAAAATTAATTAAGAGATTCTTAACTCACAACCAATTTACAAACCCCAGTGCTAACATAAAATTTATAAAAAATAAATTCTTAACCTCTAAACCAGAGAAATCAAACCAAACAGATGCATTAACAGCAAACTGACTGAATTATACTTTTTCACCATTTTCAAGCCATAAAATAAACTGATCAAGATATCCTGATCTCACTGCCAATTTACAAAACCTAATGAAAAAATGTAGTTTGCAAAAAATAAAGAAACCGTAATCAATAATCAATTTTACAATATGCAGATAAATTACATTCTAGAACTAGGGTTCGTTCCTCAATTTAATTCAGGAAAACATGTGATTTGCAATTCAAATCTCCCATGATTAAAATTAGGGTAATCTTCACCCATGGTTCCTTTCGTTTGGGATTTGTTCTATTTTGGTCACCAGAATTCAAAAAAAGAGTATTTTGGTTACTTACGTTTAGAATGTGTCTATTTTGGTCACTGAGACGTTATTCTCCGTTAATACAAAAATTAATTTTTAATTTAACCCCAAACTTTCAAAATTTTATTTTTCACCATCTTCCCAAAAACAATTTCGAATCCGTTTGGTGTCTGAAAAGGATAGCAAAAGATGGTGCCTTCCATAAACGGCTGACCTCCAATAATATTTCACAGTCAAGGACTTCCTGCGGTTGCACGTTACCAATCCATCTACGCTGCGCAATGTAAGAGAACCATTTATTCAATTCATTCACAAAACTTCAAGCATTTTGTTATTCAATTTGAGATGAGTACGGATAAGAGTATATGTGTGTGTATTTATGCACCAATAGTTTAGGGACATGAGGAGGCAGAGTAATATAGGTTTTGATGCATTTTTTTGTTGAACCAATCTGAACTATAACATTACTGCAGATGTTCGGTGTTGGGGTCTCGAATCGGGTATGGGATACGATCGTAGATCATGTTTTGTCTTGCGTTGTTGATGATGATGAGTGGTATTCCTACTACGGAGCTGCACAAGGTATCGAACTCCATTTACAGAGTTGTGGCTGCAACATTAGATGGGCTAAAATTATCACCTTGTGGAAAATTTAACCTTTTCTCATAGGGTAATGTTCACAAGCAGTCCCTTTCGTTTGGTGTTTGTTCTAGTTTGGTCACCAGATTTCAAAACAGTTTATTGTGGTCCCTTACGTTTATAATCTGTTTTATTTTAGTCACTTTGCCGTCATTCTCCGTTAAAGGAGTAACGGCCGGCTGACATGACAATTTTAAAATTAAAAAAACTCCACGTGTATAATACACGTCATTGTCCACTCCACTAGAACAAACAACCCCATTCCGCCACCTCTAATTCCTCCAACTCAAAAAAAGAAGAAGGCAAAAGGATGAAAACTTGTTGTATTGTAAGGGTGAAATACCTCATTCCCCCCGAAAACATTAAGTCTCCCAACTTCACCCCCACTTGCAGTGACACACTCCCTTTCTTCTACATTCTCTTCTAGCCTGTGATCTACTGTCAGGAGAGAAACTATACCCCCTTGGGTGTCTAATATTGGGCACCCTCATAACAAATAAAAAGCATCGAGAGCACCCAGCAGTTATCAAAACAGAGATAAATAATCACTCCATATGTTACTTTGCATCATCGGCTGACGATTCATTTGTTATCACCATTGGAGGGGAGAGTGCTCTGTATATTCGAAGGCATTAAGATGTTGAAACCATCCGCAGCGGTTGACACAATCATCCCAGGGATCTGATCATGCCAATGAAGCTCTTTCAAATCCTTTTGCCCCTGATGAACAAAGAGAAGTTGTGGAGGTAAATCTTGTGGGGCGTTTACTAGCTCTTTTGTTTGAGCTTTGAACTCCGCTTCTTCTTCCTCGTCCTTTTCGAGAGAAAGATCCCATATTGTTAATTGATTATCGGATGATGAAACGGCCAAAGTGGAGGCTTCATGTGGACTCCACTCGATGGATGTCACTGGGTATTTATGGTACTTAAAATGAGCAACCACTGTATTTCTGTCCTTGAGCAACCTAAAATCATGAATCGAAAATGTTCCATCATCACTTCCCGATGCCAACATACAACTAGCCTGCCTGTTCCATGAGATGACATTGACGTCTGCGTCATGTGCCTTAAAAGAAGCTGCCGGTGACATCCCTCAACGGATATCCCAAATTGCAATAGCGCCATCAACAGAACATGAGACGAATGCGTGAGGCTCTGTTGGACTCCATTGTGGATCTTCGACACTTGCAGAATGTCCAACAAACGGAGTAGGTTCAACATTCCATGTCGAATCAGATGCAGGCTCCCACAAATGATGTTAAAAGAATGAAATAGAGAGAATATTTCTGATATATTCACATGAATAATAAAGTTACAAGGGATGATGTATTTATACAACTTTACAAGCCAACTAAGACTAACTAACACATTAACAGAATTCAGTTAACTAGTCTAACAAATATAACTAATTTCTATTTGCTAACTTTCTACACTCCCCCTCAAGTTGGTGGTTGAAAAACATTTTTAACACCCAACTTGGAAAGAAGATAGCTATGTTGCTGAATTCCTAACGCCTTGGTGAAAATATCAGCAAGCTGCTCTGTTGTGGTGATATGCTCTGTGTGTATGAGGCCTTCTTGTATTTTCTCCCTGATGAAATGGCAGCCGATCTCAATGTGTTTTGTCCTTTCGTGGTACACTGGATTAGAAGCAATCTGTAGGGCAGCTTTATTATCACAGTAGAGCAAGGTTGGTTTAATTGTATTAGCTTTAAGTTCTTCCAACAGACCACTTAACCACACAATCTCTGCTGTTGTTGCAGCCATGCTTCTATATTCTGCTTCTGCAGATGATCTTGCTATAGTTCCTTGCTTCTTTGATTTCCAGGAGATTAGAGAGTCTCCTAGCTTAATACAAAATCCAGATACTAATTTTCTTGTCATTGGGCAAGAGGCCCAATCTGAATCACAGTAGGCCTTCAATTGACACTTGCTTGAACTCTTCAACAGAATTCCTTGTCCAAGACAACCTTTGATATATCTGACTATTCTGAGCGCTGCTTCCATGTGAGATTTCTTTGGCAATTGCATGAATTGACTGAGATGTTGCACATCATAAGTAACATCAGGCTGTGTGTGTGTAAGATAGATTAACCTTCCAATCAGACGTTGAAAAGCTGTCTTATCTTCAAGGATTAAATCATCAGACTGTTGCTGTAAGGCCTCATCAAATTCTGTTATAGTTAGCTTTTGATTATGCTCCAGTGGTGTTGAAGCAGGCTTTGCTCCCCCTAACCCAACACTTTCAATGAGTTCCAAAGTATATTTTCGCTGGTTCAACAAAATCCCTTCTTCAGAACGCAGAACTTCTAATCCAAGGAAATATTTCAATTCACCAAGGTCCTTCATTCTGAAATTTTTATTCAGAATCATCTTCAACTCTTTGATTAATCCAATGTCATTTCCAGTCAACATTAGATCATCTACATAAATAAGCATGACTACCATTTTTTCTCCTTGCTTCTTTGTGAACAATGAATAGTCATACTTGCTTTGGTGATAACCAGCAGTTATCAATGCCTCAGTTAACTTCATGTTCCACTGTCTCGATGCCTGTTTAAGGCCATAGAGTGATTTCTGCAGTCGACATACCAAATGCTCCCCCTGACTGCAGAAACCTTCAGGCAAGGACATGTACACTTCTTCAAACAAATCACCTTGAAGAAAGGCGTTATGGACATCCATTTGAAATAGAGGCCATCAAAAAAGGGCTGCAAGGGCAAGAACTGTTCGAACAGTAACCAATTTGGCAACTGGGGAAAAAGTATCAGCATAATCAACTCCTTCACGCTGATTGTAACCCTTGGCAACAAGGCGAGCTTTGAAGCGTTCAACCTCACCAGAAGCTTTGTACTTAATACGATAAACTCATTTGCAGCCTATGGGAACCTTATCATGAGGAAGAGGGACAACTGACCAAGTTCCATTAGACTCTAAAGCTTGAATTTCCTCTTGCATGGCCTTAATCCAATCAGGATGTTTGATAGCTTCAGAATAAGTACGAGGCTCAAGCAAAGTAGTAGAAGTGAGAAAGGATTGAGTACGCAAGGGTAAATGAGAATAAGAAAAAGAGGAAGAAAGAGGAACCAAACCTGGAGAAGAAGAAGACGATTGGAAAGAACAGGCATAATCATGTAACCAAGTAGGAGGACGAGTGACACGAGAAGACTTACGAGAAACTGGAAGAACAGAAGAAGAGTAAAGTGTACCTGAAGGAATAGAAGTAGAATCTGAAGAAATTGGATGAGAAGAATCAGAAATTACAGGGGAAGGAACAACAATGGAAGGAGAATCTGAAGGTGGAAGAGAAGTAGTTGAAGGATGATTAGAAGAGGGATTGGTAGATAAAGTTGGAGGAATAAGATGTGAAGAAGTTCTGGGAGAATGAGGAGGAGAAATAGGAGGTGAATGATGATTAAGTGAATGTGTAAGAGAATGAGGAGGAGAAGACAAAATCAAAAAATCCTCATTAGAAACAGTAGAATCAATAGGAAATAAAGAAGAAGAAGCGTGTTTTAAAGAAAAAAAAGGAAAGATGGTTTCATGGAAGACAACATCTCTGTTGACAAAAAAAGAATTAGAAGACAGGTTGAAAAGGATGTATCCTTTTTGAGTAAGACTATACCCAAGAAAAATGGAGGGTATAGCGCGAGGAGAAAACTTATCTGTGTGCTTAGGAGTCGTGGCATAGCACAAACAACCAAACACACGCAAGTGAGATAAGGAAGGCTGTTTATTATGCAAAAGTTCATAAGGGGTTTTCCAATGAAGAACAGAAGAGGGAAGCCTGTTAATTAGGTAACAGACAGTAAGAACACATTCACCCCAGAACTTCAATGGGACATTGGACTGAAAACGAAGGGCACGAGCCACTTCGAGAAGATGGCGATGCTTCCTTTCAGCAATACCATTTTGCTGTGGAGTATGAGTACAGCTGCTTTGATGAATGATGCCAAGGGAAAGAAATAAAGAAGAGCAACTAGAATTAAAAAATTCTGTGCCATTGTCACTGCGTAGGATTTTAATAGAGGCTTGAAACTGATTTTTAACTAAAGTGAAGAAGGTTTGAAGATGAACAAATAAATCAGACTTAAGTCTGAGAAGGTACACCCAACACATTCGACTGAAATCATCAACTATAGTGAGGAAATACCTATGACCAGAATGAGTAGAGACCCTATAAGGGCCCCAAAGATCAACATGTATAGTATGAAAGGGTACAGTAGCCCTAGAAGTACTTAAAGGGAAAAGGAAGTCTAGTTTGTCTAGCAAGAGGGCATATAGTGCAGTTATGAAGACAGTTAGAATCAAACTTATGGTTATCAAAGAAAGATAAATTGTGAATTTTATTGAAAGAAGCATGCCCTAAACGAGCATGCCACAGATTAGTCACATCAGCCATAGATGACATACAGACAGAATGAAAAGAATTAAAACGTGAAACAGAGGAATATAAAGGAACCAAACCAATGGAGGAAGCTGACTCAAGAAGATATAAGCCTTCATGTTCTTTACCAATCAGCTTCATCTTTCCAGATAAGAGGTCCTGCAAAAGAAAGAAGTCAGGATAGAAGATAGCCATTAAATGAAGTTCCTGAGCTAATTTAGAAACTGAAAGTAAGTTGTGAGAAAACCCAGGAACAAAGAGAACATCATGAATAATAAAATCAGAACTAAAAGCAAATGAACCAACATGAGTGATGAGAACCTTTTTACCATTTGGTAGATGAACAAACCGTGAATTAGGAGCACAAACAACATGATTTATCAAGCTATTAAAGTCACATGAAATATGGTTAGTAGCACCAGTATCCAAAATTTAGGTTAAAAACGAATTTACAGGTAAATTACCAGCACCATTACCTGCTAGATTCGCAACAGAATCACCAGGAGGATTCTTAGTCAAAAGCTCCAAGATCTGAGCATACTGTGCCTGTGTGAAGACAGGAGCAGAAGACGGTTGTTGGCCAGATACAACAGCCTCAGGTGAAGGATCAACTGTAGACTCAGAAAGAACCGTCATGGCAGAAGAAAGATCCTTTCGTTTAGTGAATTTGAAGTCAGGAGGATAGCCAATCAAGCGAAAACAGTTCTCCTTCTTGTGGCCACGGATTTTGCAGTGATCACACACTCCACTAAATCGTCGACGAGGAGCAGACGAATTGGAATACAACACAGTCGAGTCTAGCGAAGAACTCATAACACCAAGGTGCGAACGTTGAGATTCCTCTTGAATGAGCATAGAGTAGGCTTGATTCACCGTGGGCAATGGTTGCATAAGAAGGAGTTGGCTCCGGACAGCGGCGTAAGTCTCATTAAGCCCCATCAGAAACTGGAACAACCGTTGTTGCAGAATGTGGGCTTGGTTCTTCTCAGAATTTGCACAGGCACAAGAGAAAGGAACCAGCACAGTGTATTCATCCCAAAGTAATTTCAACTTAGTAAAATCGGTTGAAATCGAAGAATCACCTTGAGTGATGGTAGCAATCTGGCGATGTAGAGAAAAGATTCTCGATCCATCGATTTTGTCAAAGCGCTCCTTCAGATCGAGCCAGACAAGTGAGGCGTTGGAAGCAAAAACGATACCGGCGGAGAGTTCCTGGCTGACGGTGTTCAAGATCCAGGAAAGGACGATAGCATTGCATCTATCCCACTGGGATTTCAAAGAATCCTCATAGCTATTGCGTTTGCAGGTTCCGTCAATGAACCCTAACTTGTTCTTGGCGAGCAGCGAAATCCGCAAAGAGCGACTCCAAACACTGTAATTTTCAATGCCGACGAGCTTGTGAGACACTAAAAGAGCTCCAGGAGTATCAGAAGAGTGAAGGTATAACGGGTGATTGAAGTCAATGGTATCCATTGAAAGATTGATGCGATGAGGACGATGAATCGGGTAAAATTGGGGAAAATTTTGGGGGAAAAATTTGGGGAAAAAACGAAATGATAGAAAGAAAGCTGATGAAAAGAAACAGCTGAAACGACCCAAGAAGCAAACGACCCAAGAGAAAAAAAAAGGCTCTCTGATACCATGTTAAAAGAATGAAATAGAGAGAATATTTCTGATATATTCACATGAATAATAAAGTTACAAGGGATGATGTATTTATACAACTTTACAAGCCATCTAAGACTAACTAACACATTAACAGAATTCAGTTAACTAGTCTAACAAATATAACTAATTTCTATTTGCTAACTTTCTACAAATGAATACAGTTCTTGCAGTCCCCAGTTACGAGCCTTCCGGCAACAACGAGACTCCAATCAACTGCATAGCCTTCATCTTTGTGGCCACGGAAGTTAACTAATGGAGCCTGGTTAAACACAGAAGAATTTCCCTGGACACCATCTGTTTCTGATTCCGCTAATGCATTCAGATGAGAACTGAAGTCCCACACCTGAACATGACCACTATCAGCCCAGGATGCACATATGTGAGGATTTTGTGTCATGGCTCGTATACGGTTAACACAACCATGATGAGCTACCTTTCGCAACTGCAAAACCGGTGCATTGGGTCCACCTTCTTCTTCGTCTTCACTATCCTCACTATCACTACTTCCAGCATCCATATCAGCATCATCCTCGGCAGATTTGGTAGGAACTAGATTGCGCCTTTTCCCCGAAACATTACTTACTTTAAACACTCCAATAGAGTTCCACGAAGGTTTCTCAGCCTGAGTTCCTGCAACAAAATAAACTGTATGCGGAAAATCATTCCGGTCGGAACCCAATGAATCACGAACAATATCAAAGCTCAAGCAAGGCCACCCGATATGAAAAGCGTGAAGAGAATTGTAAGCTGAAGGGTCACACTAAAGCTCTTCTCCTTCCTCCAATTCATCAACACATGGTTGCCAAACCCTAGGTTGAATCGTCGGCACCGACGAAGACGATGCTGCTCCATCACCTTTCTTTGAACCCTTGTTCTTTCTCTTAGCTTTTTTAGGGTTTTTGATTGTGCGAGCCATCTTTTTGGTGGCCAACAAAGGGAGTTGGAGGAATTAGAGGTGGCGTAATGAGGTTGTTTGTTCTAGTGGAGTGGACAATGACGTGTATTATACACGTGGAGTTTTTTTAATTTTAAAATTGCCATGTCAGCCGGCCGTTACTCCTTTAACGGAGAATGATGGCAAAGTGACTAAAATAAAACAGATTATAAACGTAAGGGACCACAATAAGCTGTTTTGAAATCTGGTGACCAAACTAGAACAAACACCAAACGAAAGGGACTGTTTGTGAACATTACCCTTTCTCATAAGGTTACTCTGTCATATTCATACAATCATTTACTGTAATTCACAAATATGTTCCATATGGCTTACTGTCAAATGATTCTCTAAACTTTCAGCTTCTGGTGGAAGATGCAAAGAGACAACAATGGACCGAAGAAAGGATTCGAATTATCCCGGATTCGGAATTGTTTTTAGAGAAGATAGTGAAAAATAAAGTTGAAAGTTTGGGGGTTAAATTAAAATTTATTTTTTTATTAACGAAGACTAATGTCACAGTGACCAAAATAGACATGATTCTAAACGTAAGTGACCGAAATAATCTTTTTTAAATTATGGTGACTAAAATAGAACAAACTCCAAACGAAAGGGACCGGTTGAAGATTACCCTTAAAATTAAGAAATTTTAGAGAAAACAACAAGAAAACCATTCGGTGAAATAAGGATTTGGGGAGAAAGAAGTAATGCTTGAAAAATTGAATAGAGATATTAAAAAAAACATAATCCAACGAAATTAAGGGGGGAAATTCAAGAAACAAAGAAGCTTTAAAGGAATCGAAATACCTGAAACGGCGGTGGTTTTTGCTCAAGAATTGTAAAAGTTTTCCACTGCCAAGATTGAGCTAAAACAAATCCCGTACTAATTTCTCCCTTTTTGAATATGGGAGGGAATATGAGAAATGAAGTAAACTTTTAAACGTTTAGGGGTCAAAACTAAAATTAACATTTTTTTATTAACGGAGGTTAATAGTCAAGTGACCAAAATAATAACGGTCGAAAATATAAGTGACCATTTTAATCTTTTTTGAAACCGAGTGACCAAAACAGAACAAGCCTCAAACAAAAGTGACATCCGGTGTAGATTACCTATAATATAATAATATTTTTCTATTAAGATGATTTTTTAAAGAAAAAATGTATATCTCTTACTGATTATAAATTAAGACCTCATTTTAATAAATTGCATAGGGCCAAAATGTTTGAACCTCACATGTTTTCAATGTATTCACTTTCAACCTTAAGTTTCACTCTAAACTGTATATTCACCTAAGCATCAACATCTCAAATATATAAAGACATCAAAGGGATTATGGAGTTGGTGGAATTCTACACCAATTGTAAAGTTCCAAGGCAAGAAAACAAAAGAGCCCCTTGCAGCGTTAACCTGTATTTTGTGCAACGTCAATTTCATGGTTAAGTCATTGGACCATTTGCATAAAATATATTCCAGTACAAGAAATACTCGTTAAGATTATGCAATATAGTTATACAAATGTTGCTGGAGAATATCATGAATAGACTTAGCTATACAATCTCAAAACAATCCAATATTAAACTCCCCGGACGTTATACAAATGTTGAAAACCTTGAGGCATTTCCTAATACCAAACATTCACAGAATAAAACTTAAATCACCCATACATTTTGTTGCAAATGGGTCATGAAATGGACTAACATGTTGCCAAAGAATTCTCTACTAAGCATGATATACAATGACAAATATAACTCAAAAATGTATTTCATACACACTCTATAGGAGCTCTGTCCATGCCAGAGCTTTCCTTTTACAAATACAACCGGAACTTTGTTGAATGACCTTTCAGCGTCACCAAATTTTCACATCTGCTCATAGAGAGCATGGCTTTATACAATCTAAAAGAAGTAAGGTAAGGTTTCCTTCTTCCTTGAACCTCCTTCTCCATACAACTCATTCCATTGCTTCAGCTCGCTCATCACTGATCCTTCAGAAGCAAAGCTGGCAGCAACCTACATTGCAGTATTTTAAATTAGCTTTTGCGCATAAAATGAAGAGTAGGGTTCTAACAGTTCATTGTTTCTTTCTAAGTCTGAAGATTATGCCAACAGTTTTTGTTAGATTAATATGATGATTGTTAATTTTTCAGTTCTCCTAAAGGTTAGTATCCAACCAGTAAATATAGGTAAAAAGAAATAAAGAGAGAATTATAGTCTGAAGAAAGCTGTGACTAGAATTTACCTGATTCTTTGCTTCTCTCATATCTTCCATGTTTAAAGGCCTCAAAGTAATTGCCCCTTCCTTCTTATTCTCCTCTTTTGTCTTTAAAGCATCTTCTGAACTCTGGCCTGCTTCTCTCCGTTTTTCCTAATTAAAGTTATTGAAAACAGCAACTGTAAGGTACATTGTCTACACCTACTAGTAACAGTAAGATAATGAGTTAGAACGATGATGTTTTAGAAAAAAAGAGTTAAGTAGTAGTCACCAGATTCTTCAACCTCTCCTGCTGAATCAACTCCCTAACAGGCCGATAAGCTGCTGTCACGCATAAGTTCTGTTTCGAGTAGTTAATGCATTTAGTTGATAAAAACAAATTAATGATAAATGTTAATGATATAAATACAAACCTTGAGGTCACTTCCACTATAACCTTCTGTCATGGTTGCAAGCTCCTTATAGTCCAGGACTGCAATTTTCTCTTTTGCTAGTAGAGTTCTCAAAATTTTTTCTCTGCTCTCAATGGATGGAAGGCCAACCATAATTCTGGTCAAAATGAAAAGATTGTGATTGCAAAAAAGAAAAAAATTAGCCAATCACAATAGTTATTATATAAGGATAATATTGAAAGTGAGAGGATTATAGAAATATACCTGCGTTCGAAACGCCTGATGATTGCTTCATCAAGATCGAATGGCCTGTTGGTTGCAGCCAGGACGAGAATTCGCTCTCCGGATTTGGTCAATAGGCCATCCCAATGAGCCATGAACTCATTCTTAATTTTCCGCATAGCCTCATGCTCCCCAACTCTAGTCCTCTGTCCCAGCATGCTATCAACCTCATCCACAAAAATTATAGTTGGTGAAACCTTTGCTGCTAGTGTAAATAATGCCCTCACATTCTTTTCATCTTCCCCAAACCATTTTGAAGTGATGGTGGACATTGATACATTAATGAAACTTGCTCCAGCTTCATTGGCAATGGCCTTTGCTAGCATTGTTTTCCCTGTACCAGGAGGCCCAAAGAGTAATATACCTCTACATGGCTTGAGAAGCCCCCCGTTAAAGAGATCGGGCCTTCGTAGAGGAAGCATGACCAACTCTTGAAGTGATTCTTTGGTCTCATCCAAAGCACCAATATCTGCAAAGGTCACACCAATCTCGTTCGCAGGAATAACCTCTGGCCTTATTCTTTTTTCAAATTCATTATCAGGGGGAGCTTCCTGCATAGACATTATTATATCTGTAGTAAGAAAAAAAATTGAAAGCACACAAGGAAAAGAGAAAAACACCAGAGAAAAGTAGTGGACATGAACTGATTGTTTATATCCTTAAAAGTTTGTAAGCTACATAACAACATTTCATTCAATCACATTCATCCCAATTTTTAGTTAATTGTCAAATGACAGAAACTTACAGATACTTTTGGTGCTGGTGGGTTCTCGACATCCTTTTTCGTAGAAGGAATGGATTTCTCAATCTCAGTTTTTGTTTTAGGGGCAATGGTGGCGGATTTTGGTTCAGTTTTTGCAGCTACAACCTCTTCAGCCTAAGGTTATTGAAGGGTAATTTGTTAATCCATAAGTATAAAGTAACTTATATCATTAATTATGGATTTCTTCTAAGGCAAAACTAGCATTAGAAAAGAAAAAGAACCTTGGCCAATTCAGCATTTGTCCCTAATTTCAAGGTATCCTTCCCACAACCTTTTCCTTCTTGGAATAAATTCAGTCCATGGGATAAGCTGCTCCAGTACCATAACACCAATGGTGAGTTACTTGGAGATTTTCAAAAAATTATGCTATGAAAGAAACTTGTATCAATATCAGATAATGATTAATGTCTACCTTTTGGAAGATATAACAAGCTTGCCATTCCGATATTCTGGATCCTTATTGTTCATCAAGTGATAAGAGATTGCTGACACCACAATTTCTTCAATATAATTACTTATGACTATTGTGTCTGCGGGGCAGATATAACTCAAATCATCGCATTCAAGGTCATTTGCTGCAAGTACCTCAGCAATGTGGTTTTTGTTATCTTGAATTTGGAGCATCTTCATGTCCTCCGCCAGTTTCACTTTCCAGATATTGAGACGAGTTTCATCTTCGGGCGGTTTTATCTCAATATTGTACGGAAATAACACTGCAAGTCTCTCATCCACCTCACTGTAATCATCCTCAGGGTCCAACATCTTGGAACCAAGTATCAATATCGGACCGGAAAGTTTGTTTAACATTTTTTGAAACAGATTATAGAAGTTCTGTGATTGGAGGATAATCTTCTCAACATCCCTGAGGTATAAGATGATGGAACCAGTTTTGGATACTGAAACCAGTACCTACAAGAGAATGAAAATGACCTTCACTACCGTGTAAGTAAATAAAAAGAGACACAAGCAACAACCATTTACTTGAATCAATTCTTAGGCTCATAAAAACAGTTTATTAGAGCATATTAGCATATGGACTTATGAGGGCCACGTAGAATCTATGTAAACGCATAAAGGCATGTCTACCTGTGCACACACAAGAATATGCAAATGTATTCATTAAAAGAAAGAATCATCTAGAAAAACCATTCATGAAAGATTTCCAAATTGACTACTTAGTATTTATGGCATACCCTGTAAAGTGACTGAAGAAAAAGTTTCTGATCGAAACACCAATTGCTAGTGTGCTTCTGGGAAGCTAAAAGAAACAAAAAAGATCATCAAAGAATGTTAGTACTTTCCTCCACATGATTGTAAGTGTCAAAAATGCATATTCTTCGCATTAGCTACAAGCTTACTGCAGGAAATCCCTACAATGAATCCAAACCCTACAGTACTGCAATTGAGCAAAGGTTTCTTCCCAACCTCAGCATCCTTCTAAGGACATTTGTGGTTCAGATCCCCAACCATAGTTAACATGTCAGCATTATGTGTATACTAGAAAAGTGATCGAATCGAAGGCTCATGGCCAATGTCCAAATCATTATTCTCTTTTAACTTTTTGACCGTAATAAGATGATATTAAGGCTCTCCAAAAAAAACAAATAAGATTAATCTTTTTTGACATTTCTGACTATAGTAAATTTATTATTTGAATCGTAAGGCTTTCCAGAAAGATATAAAGAAGAAATCGAAGGGTAACCTGAATTTACGAGAGCACGGTTTGAAGAAATGTTACTTATATCACATGCCGCAGAGGCATTTCTACGATGTCTTGGAAGCTTGCCTGAACCTTCCACAGACCTGCCAATGTATGAAGGAAAAGGTTATAGTTGATACCCCACCTCTGGTCCAGCAGCAACCACCAGTAGCAGGCTAAACACGTATTCTTCTACCGTGCGACATACCTGGACTTGTGATCAATACCACTACCCTGCTGAAATGGTGTGCCTGTAAGAAAATTATTGTTTAAAAATAAATTGAAATGAATGACTAAACAAATTGCAAAATTTTAACCAACAAAATATGGAATGATAATAAAAAAAAGTAAAATCTCAAGCACATGACTTAGAAGAATGCTGCAGTGCAGCAGATAATCATAATGCATAAAATTGAAACCTAAATAAGCAACATTTTGAAAGAATACCACTTGTTTCTTCTCCTTGGGAAAGGAGTGACAATGAACCAAACAAGTTGTTCATTCGCTCTAGAGTCGTCTCCGAAATGGACCTCTTCAAGGACTGCAAAAGATGCACCTAAATTAGGCTGTCATAATTACAACAAAATAATTTCTAAAGGTAATTGGTTTCCTTTATATGAAACACCATGATAGATATTAACTTGAGTAGAAATTATTGAGATTGAAGTAACTAAAAAAAGGCACATCTAAGGGTATAACTTGAAAAAAAAAAACACAAAAAAACAGAACTTACAGGTGCAGGTTCTTTCTTGGTACAACCATATTTGCTTTGCATCTGTTGCATGATAATCATAGAAAGAATAAGTAGGACACTATCACAGTTGTGTTGAGACTTTAAGTTTAAGATGGTAAAAGTTTTGCCTATTCACCTTAAGTGAAAAATCAGTTAAGTCCAAAAGCAGTAGTTTTGACTCAAAGTAATGCGCCAAAGCCTTGGCAAGCATTTGCTGGTAAAGTTCTTCTCAAGATTAAAATGCAACCCATTAGCTTAAAAACTAAGTCCGAAAGATGAATATCTTAATGAAGACTAAAGGAACAATTCCAGAAACATACCAGCAGGTCCTGATAACAAAATAGCTCTGCTGACAGGGGAAAGGTTTCGTGTGTGCCTCGAAACATCGTTGTTTTTTAATTGGACGTATGCAGCACTCGTCAATAACACCCGAGTTCTCTCACTGCATCAACCAACATAAGGAGTAAATTTGTGAAAATATTATATAGCTTTGCCTTGAAACAATACTTGATATATGATGAAAACCAGGTAACTCTTAAAATTAATGAAAAGGGGTGCAAAATTAGATCATCAATAAAAAATACATACTAGAACATGAGCACGGTGATTAATACATACCACAACCAACAACTCCTTGATATCCTCCTTCTATGATTGAACGGAAACCAACATTAAACACAAGAACAAATAATGGGAGTATAGCACACGAATCCTATTATCGGTTATGGTCATTTTTACAAAGAAAACAAAAAAGAACAAATCCTCATTTCTGAAGATCTTTTAAACACCTACATGAATGTGGAAGAAAAACCTAATGCAAATCATGTAATGAAAATGCCATATAAAAAAAAAGTGGGAAAAAGAGGACCAATTATATGCCTACCTAAGGTAATAAGGAAAGTCATCAAAGGTGACCTTGATCAGCTTTCCATCAACAACTTGTCTCAAAAGTTCTTGCACAAGCTGCTCCCCAGTAATACCATCATCTTCAAAAGTTTTGCCAGCCATTTTGCTCATACTTGGGCTTGAAGCCAATCTAAGGCCTACCCCGACGCCAACCCCAGCACTTAAAGCTGACCATAATAGCCCCTTTTGTTCCATCTTTACTGAGTTTAACAAACCAAAAAGCCTTATTTCTCCTTCTCAACCTATAAAAGAAAGATGTTCAACCAATCAAAAGCATGGAATTTTGTGCTATCTGTATAAAATTATGGTTCTTTTAAAAAATACTTGGAAATGTATCGGCATAAAACAAATTTGGAGAAGATTCAAAGAAGAAAATGGAAGATTGAAGAGAATAAATTTAGCTAAATGTATTGATTTTAGGCCGAATACAACGTTGGTCTGAAGGGTTTTGATAGGTAAAAGACTAAAGCCATTAGTTCTATGGTCTGGCCCTCTTCAACTATTTATAGCATGCTCTAATATTAATGGACGTTAAAGGTTTTCCAAAATTAAAAATATAGAAAAACACGGAATTACTTGTTTTTTTTATTTATTTGATATTCTATTTTTATAACTACCTATCCAATGTATAACCAACTAATTTGAATAAATATAGCTTTATGTTAACATTTTTGGTTTCTTTTCTTTTGGCTTAATTTTCATTAATGTTTGTGTTTTTTTTTCGATTAGCGATACTCCCGAAAAGCAGGGGCGGATCTTGGTAAAACAAGTTGAGGGGCTATTTAATTTTTTTTTGAAAGTTTTAAAAGCAAAGACAAATTTTTTGAAAGGTTTATTTTAAAATTTTGGAGGTCCAATTAAAGTTTTCAAAAAAATTAAGACTTAATTGAATTTTTTTAAAAAAACTTTAGAAGAAGACTTGATAAAAAACATTTAAACAAAAAAAATTAATGAGGATTTTAAATTTTTTAGAGGGGTCAAATTAAAAAAGTTATATCACAACTTTTAATGTGCATACACAGTGTAGATAAAGTAGTTTGAACTCGTGTATCTTATAAAAACATCCACCTTTTCACTTGGACATTTGTTGAGTTTTATAAATATTATTCAATTGGAATAATATTAGATGGTAGTTAAATTATAATTCCATGTTATTAAAGGGAATTGAATAATATTCAATTATACCTAATAATTATAAATATATCATTTTAAGGATTTATATCCAATACACGGGTGGTGGAAACTTAAAGTTTTCATAAGCGCCTTAGTTTTAGGGTTTAGGGTCTTAGTTTAGGGGGTAGGGTTTAGGGGTTTAGGTGTAGGGGTTTAAAATTTTGGGATATTGATTAGAATTTAGGTTTTAGAGGTTGGTGTTTAGTTTTTAGGGTAATATGGTTAGGATTTAGGTTTTAACACCTAAAACCCTAAATTTTAACCACTATCCCTAAATTCTAAACCCCTACACCTAAATCCTTAAATCTTATACCTTAAACTAAGACTCTAAACCCTAAAATTAGGACGTTTGTAGAAATTAAAACTCCGCCAGTGTATAGGATAATTGTTGGGTTTTGTGGTGCTCGATTCCTTTAACCGTTCTTGCTTCGATGAGTTCATCTAGCTTCAAGGTCTTCAAATTCTTAGTTTCGATGATGGCGGTCCTCTTTGAGTCTCATGACTTGGGAAGAGAATAGATAAGCTTTCGGACAAGCTTCTCTTCCGGGATGGCTTCTCCAAAACCTTTGAGTCCATTGGTGATGGTGGAGAACATGTCGAACATCTTCTCAATGTTCTCTTTCAGGTCCATTTTGAAGTTTTCATACTCTAGATTGAAGAGGGCGATCTTGGTCTCCTTTACTTCGTTTGTCCCATCGTATGTAACTTCGAGCTTGTCCCAAACTTCCTTGGCACTCTCACAAGAAGACATCTTTTCATAGATGTTGGGGTCAAATGCACAAAAAAGGATGTGCAAGGCTTTGCAATTAAGCTTCATCTTCTTGCGATCTTCGACACTCCATTCTGCCTTGCTCCGTTGAGGCACGTACGGACCGTCTTCTACTATGTACCAAAGCTTGTAGTCCTTTGACTTTATGAAAAACGCCATCCTTGTCTTTCAATGGGCATAGTGTGTTCCGTCGAAGAAGGGCGGTTTGTCGATGGATTGCGCCATAGAGCCGGTTGTTTGAAAAGTTGATCGAGCTTGCCAGATCTTTTCAATAGGATGTTAATCCTCTACAATTGAGCCAAGCTCTAATACCAATTGTTGGGTTTTGTGGTGCTCGTTTCCTTCAATCGTTCTTGCTAGCCAAGTGGTGGAGAAGTGGAATTTTGGGTGAAGGAGGTGTGGAAGCTAAAATGAATAAAGACAAGATGATTTATAGTAGTTCAACCTTATAACCAAGGTCTACATCCACTACCATATCTTCCCACTAAGGATTTTCAATCAATCCACTATTGATTCGTCCCCTTTTCTAGGCTTAGGAGGAAACCTTTACAAACCGATCAAGCTTTCTACCCAAAGCCTTGATCAAACCCTCTTTACAAAGAGATAAAAATAAGCAAACTCAAATCCCTCTAATAGGTATTTGTTTGCACAATTAAGCTCTCACCCAATCCTAAAACACTTGAGCAAATATAACAATTTTGGCTCACTAGTGTTTGTATAAACAAGAAATTGACAATTAAAGCACTAAGACATATTTGTGATCATATGATGTTTTACAAATGAAGCATTAACCATTACTTGATGCTTGGAGGTCCCTTTTATGCTTATGTTTGAGTTTGTAGCTGTTACTAGCCATTGGGGTTGAATTGGAGTCGTTGGAGTCTTTATTTACTATATTAAATGTAGTTCTATAGCCTACCGTATCGATACACATGGAGGCGTATCAGTACGCCCTTCTCCAGAACTAGCCGTTGGGCTCTTTGTCAGCCTAAGCGTATCAATACGCTTGAGGGCGTATCGGTACGGTGTGTCATTTAAAAGACCGTTGGGAAATAGTCGTTGGGGTTGTTAAAACAGGGATCGGTACGCTTAAGGGCTTATCGAAACGATCGCTTTTCGTATCGATACGGTCTCATCCGTATCGGTACGGGTTTTGGCAAAATCAAAACTTGGGCAAAAGCGTATCGATACGGGGTATACCGTATTGGTACGTGCTTGTTGAAAAGTCAAGTTTGGCTATTTTAAAACATTAAAAACTTTGCCAAAAACCTTTTAAAATGCCTCAAACTTATTTTCAAGTTCTTTGGACTTAAAGACATATTTTTAAATTCTTTTCAAATTTGTCCAAAACGTTTTTCAATTATTATATCAAAACATTTGTTCTACAATAATAATCCTTATTATAATATCAAATACTAATTTTTAATTGAATAATTAAATTGATAACTTCATATTATTAAAGGAAATTAAATAAATTTCACCAAAAAGGAAATTAAATAATAATAATACTAATACTAATACTAATACTAATACTAATAATAATAATAATAATAATAATAATAATAATAATATAGTATTTTCGTAAGTTTGCATGTTGGTAATTACCCATTTTAGTAGGGATGTGAAATCAGGTAATCGTTCAAGTTTTAGGTCAGGTTATGCTAGGTCAGGTCAAATCGGATATAGGTTATGTCAGATCAATTTAATGATTCGACTTGGATCGGGTCAGGTCCAGGAAGACTCAGATTCGGGTCATTATCATGTTGATTTCAAATCAGATTGAGTTTTGGTTCAAGTCGGGTTAATTTCAGGTTGGGTAAGTTTCAGTTCATGCCAAAACGGTTTGGGTCTGAATCAGTTAATTAACGAGTTAAATCAGGTTTCGGATGGACTTTAGGTCGAGCCAGGTGCAGGTCGAGTCACGTCGTTGACGGATAAATTCAGGTCGGGTAATATCGGTTTCAGTTGAAGTTCAATTTGAGTCTTATCGTGTACAAATATACTTCGGTATGGTAATTTTGGGTAAATTTCTAATGAAAATAATTTTTAGGATTAATATGAACCAAAATATCCCTTAGGATGCCGAAATATGTTACAATCTAAAAAATATAAATATAATTGTGACTAAATTGAATTAAGATAAAATTTAAAAGTGAATGTTAGGACTAAAATGAAAAACTTTAAATGAATGAGGACCTAAAGGGTAAGTACTCACTAAGAAAAAAAATTAGGCGGCCAAATGGGCAATTATTTATTGGATCAAATTTTAAAATGATTTCATTTAGATTTTGGGGGAAAGAACCTGCTTGTTCTTTTAGGTTAGGGGAAATTTATTTTCTAGTCATTATAACTTTAGATGTTTCATTTAAGTCCCAAATTTTTAATTTTTAGCTTTTAATTTAACTCAATAGAGTCCCAATTTAGGTTATAATTGAAATTGAGCTTTAGTTTTAGAATTCTTATAGGGACTTATGATTTATTTGTTTGGAATAAATTACAAAATTTGTAGGGTTTGGACCAAATTAAAAAAATAGAAATAAATATGGTTCAATTTTGGATAAAAGTGTAATTTTATGGACTAAAATGAACAAAAATAACACCATATTTACTTTATTGGACTAAATTATAAAAATTAGAATTAAATATGGGCCAATTTCAATTAAAAGTACATTTTAGGGACTTATGAACAAAAATATTAGCATATTAAAAATATTGGACTAAGTTACACAATTCAAAAATAAATAAAGAACAATTTCGGTTTGAATACATATTTATAGGAAATTAATTAAACATTAAACTCCTAAACCGTAAATTTCATCCCTAAGCCCTAAACTAATCACATAAACCTATAGGCTATAACCCTTAAAAAGTATAATCACGTAACACGTATGAGACGTATTCATGTTACACATATCAATATAGACTATAAACTATTGAGGCATATACTATAGACTATAATAATAAATTAATAATAATATAATCGCATATGATATATTATATATAGATTATAAGACTATAGACTATATAACACTTGAAATAATCTCATACACTAAGCTAAACCCTAAACCTTAAACCATACAAATTAATCTCATAAACCAATAACCATAAACCCTAAACCATTAATACTAAAAACTAAATCATAAACCAGAAACCTAAACCATGGAAATTAATCTCATAAACCAATAACCCTAAACTACACCATAAACCCTAAACCATTAACACTAAGGCCTAAACCCTAAGCCATGAACCAAAATTAGGACCAATTTCACAATATCACCATAAAATATAGCCTAAAAGCGAAATTAGGGACCAATTTGACAATTTGAGAGTCAAGTGACCAATTTCACAATTTTACCATAAAATATAGCATAAAACTGAAATTAGGGACTAATTTGACAAATTGAGAGTGGAGAAATTTAAAAGTCTAGTAACAAGTTTCACAATTTCACCATAGAAATAAATAGGGGTCAATTTCGACTAAAAATTAATTCTTAGGAACTAAAATGAACAAAAATATCACCATATTGAAATTATTAGACTAAATTAAAAAAATTAGAAATAAATAGGAGTCAATTTTGGCTAAAAGTAAAATTTTAAGGACTAAATATCACCCTAGGGGATACTTGTGACTAAATTGAATTAAACTAAAACTTAAAAGTAAATATTATGTCTAAAATATAACATTTAAAACACAACATGACCTAAAAGGTAATTAACCCATAACCTAAAATTTAGGCGGCTTATTTCCCTAATTCCCTCCAAAAATCCCGCCCCTTTTCCTTATTTTACCAATTGTATTTTTTCATTTTTAATTAAAATGGGAGGGTAGGCGGGAAAGAACCCGTGTTAACTTTCAGGTTAGGGGTAATTATCTTTTTAGCCTTTACGACTTCATATGTTTTTCAGTTAAGTCTAAAACTTTCACTTTTAAGTTTTAGTTTAATTCAAATAAGCCTCGTTTCAATTTAGCTCAATTAGATTCTAAGTTTAATAAGTTAATTCAATTAAAACATTATTATTATTATTGTTATACCATATAAACTTTGGTTTAATATAATTATACACAAAAATTGATTTGGATGTAAACATGTAATTGTACACTTAAAAGTTGAAACTTTAATTTAGTTCAATTGTACACATGAGCTTTGATTTAAATATCTAATCAAATTCAAATGCACAAATTAGCAAGTTGAATCGGAATTAATCTCGTAAACCAATAACCCTAGACTAAACTATAAACCATTAATACTAAACATAAAACCTTAAATACTTGGATGATGCTTTTGTATGAGATGCATGTTATTATAAAAGGGTTTATTTGATTTTTTTGACGAACATATGATATTTTCACGCATTAGATCATTTTACGCCTAATCTGAGTAAATTAAATTTATTGTTTCAAGTGATTAAAGAGTTAGTCACATATATGTTAGGGTTTTTGGATGTTAAGCGTTAACATATATGGGTGATAGTTATATTTAGACTAATGGTTGGTTTATAAATAACGTACAGGGAAAGTAACAAAGGGTTGTTCAAGTAAAAAACTCGTGGATTTTGAAATCCTGAAAAAAGTGATAATGTTGATAAAAGTTATCAAATCATCAGCGGCACCCTCGCCGGCCGCTACAGGGCAGCCAAACCCCCGCAAGGGGCTCCTCCCCTTGACCCCTGTGTAGGGACAATCTGTCAAGACCTCAATAATAAATCACGTCGATGTTATGTTTGATATGAACTGTGTTTGAAATGCATGGTTATAGCCAATTTATTTTGGTTTTATATAATACAGTCTGCGTGTCGTCCCTTTCTTTCTTCTATTGTAATTTTTTTTCTCATCTTACTCCCTCGTATGTAAAACGAGTTTTTGAAAAATTGTAATATTTGAGAGAAAGCGTGGATTAAAGGAGCAGAATGATGGGCCGATCAAAGGTGGATTAGATGCTTGAGAAGAAAGTTCTATCTTTAGTATTTTGGTTCTCCCATTGGCTTGGGATGGGCCACCTTAGTTTTAAGAGCTATAACCATTGCTTTTATATTTATTGTTTTACATGTATGTGATACAATATGTGTTTTTAGTATGATGGTAATTGATTAGATCATGATAGAATGATGAGAATAATATAACAAAAACCCTCCATATTCAATTAAAATTAGTCATCCAATATTAGCCCTCGTTAAAATCTCGATTAGTACTATGTAGGTTTTGCCAAAGCAAAATACTTAGATCTATCTTGGTTAAACGCGAAGAATAAACAAGTGATATTTACTGGTTCTAATGTTGGTTAAACTAGGTTGTTCTAATGAGATTAGAAACCTAAAGACTAATGATTTGGATAATCAGAAGATTATTAGGAACAATAGTTGTTCACCAAATATAGGAATTACATGAGATGTAATTAGCAAGTGTTGCTTACCTAAATAATTGAATTCTATGAGTAAAGCCAAAGTTGACCTAAGATGAAATGAAATATTGTTGGGCTTGATAGGCTCCATTTTCTTTCAACCGAATTAGTTAGCCAAGTGGTGGAGAAGTTGGATTTTGGGTGATTTTGTAGGAGGTAAAAATTAGACAATGAACACAAGGATTTATAGTGGTTCGACCTTCTAACAAACACCTACATCCACTACCTTAGCTTTCCACTAAGGATTTCACCAAATTGACTCTTGAATTTCTTCCCCTATTCTAGGCTAAGGAGGAAACCTTTACACACTCAAAGCTTTTATAACCCAAAGCTTGAGTAAACCCTCTTTATAAGAGAAATTTGAGCAAACTTGAAATCCTTCACTAGGTAGATAGTTTGCACTCTTAAGCTCACTAACCCAATCCCAAACACTTGAGCAAATTTGACAATTTTGGCTCACAAGTGTTGTTGTCTATGCTAGAAATGTACAATTAAGCTCTAAGACAATTTCTTCATCATAATGTTGTTGACAATTGAAGCATTAGCCTTTCCTTGATGCTTGGCGGTCCCTTTTATACTCTTAATTAAGTTTGTAGCCGTTTAGGACCGTTGGGATTGAATTGGAGTCGTTGGAGACTTTATTTCCCACCATAAATACAGTTTTGGTGATGTCTGTTTCGATACACGCGTAGCTGTATCGAAATGCCCTTCTTCAGAACTAGCCATTGAAGTTTGATGCAGTGTGTCGTATCGAAACACTTTGGGCCGTATCGGAACGCTCGTATCAAAACGTCTAGTGTCGTATTGAAACAGCCTACAGTTCAAATAGTCTTTGGGAAATAGCCGTTGGGGGTTTTGACCGTTGGGATGTATGCCAAGTAGGCATATCGAAACACCAAAGGGTGTTTCGAAACAACCCATGTCTGTATCGAAACAGGTAAGCTTTGTATCGAAATGGGTTTTGGCAGTTTCAAAACGTATCGATACAGATTGTGCTTGTACTGAAACAAGTACATTAAAAGCAGTGGTTTGGCTACTTAAAAACGTTTCAAACATTGCCAAAACCTTTTGAAAATACCTCAAACTTATTTTCAAGTTGTTTTTTTACTATATCAAAATTAAGTCCAAAACATTTTTCAATTATTATATCAAAATATATAGTTCTACAATCTCCCCCTTTTTGATATAATAAAACCAACTTGAAAAATTGTTTGAGATTCTTCCCCTTAGTATTTTAAAATTTTGAATAAGAGATTTTAAAATTTGAATGAAGTTAAAGTTCCCCCTTATTCTCTTGAAAAATCAATTTTTCAAACAATTTCTCCCCTTTTTGTTATATCAAAAAGAATTTAAAAGACATTAAGCTCCAAATAACATAGAAGGGTAGAAAGTTTTGACACAATTAAAAACTTTTGGTTTTAAAATTGGCTCCCCTTACTTAAAGCATCAAATATTGTTAGTCCAACAATATGATAATCTAGTTGTAAAAATAATAATCTAATTAAAAATAAAAAAACTGGAGATTTAATCAACACTTGAACTTCAAGGGAGGATGTGAAGCCTTCCTTCTTCAAGTGTTCCTCCTTATGTGTATGGAGCTCCCCCTCAAATTTGGACTTGTTGATCATTCTCCACCACATCTAACCAAGACAATCAAGTAATTTTTGGTATCCTAATTGCTTTGGATCCATAAACGTTAGTAGCACATAATTTTGTCCCCTTTGGAATCCATTTTTTAATTTCATCCCTTTTTGTTGAAGTGATTAGTTCTTTTGTAACCCAAACACTTCTAAAAGCTTTTTCATTCAAAAATCTAGGGGCACTAGATTGTCTAATGTAAAAATTATATTTTCCCAAATTATTTTTCTTTTGGAGTTCATTGGAAATCAAATCTTTTTCTTTCTTAAGATCATCCAAGGCATTATGATGATCTTTTTCAATCTTTTGAAGTAAATTTTGTAAATCAAGAACTTTTTGCTCAAAATCTTTTAATTTTGCTTCAAAATTCAAATTAGTTTCAGAAAGAATTTCATTTTCCTTTTTCAAATTTGAGATTAATTTATTGTTTTTGGAAAATGATGCCTTGAATTCAAAAACCAATTCCTCATAGGCATCTTGCAACTCATCAAAAGTATATAAATTTGAACTAGATGAGTTAGAAGTTACCTCAGTCTCTTGGAGGGCCACGAAGCATAGGTGGGCCACCTCTTCCTCTTCAGTGGAGTCTTCATCACTCCAAGTTGCCACATATGATTTCTTTGATGATGACCCCTTCTTGGATTCGATTTTCTTTAAGGAATTCACCATCTTCTTCTTCGATTCATGTTTTGATTTTTCTTTCTCCTTCTTCATGAACCGAACAATTTTGTTGAAGAGAATGGTCATCTCTTCATCTTCACTATCCTTTCGCTCAATTGAACGTGTTGGCATGTAGAGGATGAAATAGCAATGGCCTTTACATCGATGCCTTGCCTCTTGATCTTCTTCTCCCCCATCTTCTTTATCTCTTCCTTCTTTTTCTCCTATTCTTACCATTTCTTCATGATTTTGTGTGTGAGGAGAGACCCCATGAGTTCATCGAGCTTCAAGGATTTAAGATCTTTAGCTTTGATGATGGTCGTCTTCTTCGAATCCTAAGACTCAGGAAGAGAGTAGATGAGTTTGTGGACAAGTTTGTCTTCCAGAATGATTTCTCCAAATCATTTGAGTCCATTAGTGATGGTAGAGAAACGATCGAACATCTTTGTGATGTCTTCATCTGGTTCCATCTTAAAGTTCTCATACTTGAGGTTGAGAAGACCGATTTTGGTCTCCTTTACTTCGTTGGTTCCTTCATATGTGACTTCAAGCTTGTCTCATACTTCCTTGGCATCTTCGCAAGAGGACATATTCTCATAGATGTTGGGGCTAAATGCACAAAAGAGAATGTGCAAAGCCTTGCAATTAAGCTTCATCTTCTTGCGATCATCCGCACTCCAATCCGCATATACTCTTTGTGGCACATAAGGACTCTGTTGAGTGTGTAAAAGTTCTATTATTTACACCCTTTTTAACCCATATTTCTGTTGCATTCAAGCATCATTGCATTTAGGTTAGTTTACAGCAAAACATCACAAATGGATTAAAGGCACGAATTCTACTAAAAGATGGCTTATTTTGCAGGTTGCTGCCATCGTAGACGGTGAAGGCAGGCGCAGGGCAGAGAAGCAGAAGAGCTGAACTGGACAAGCAGACGACGAGGACGAAGCTGCCATGGAGCTGTCGTGACAGCAAGGTGACAACAGCCTTATGAAGAGGAAAAGTAAAGTGGACCTCGATAGATAGAGAAAAATCTGCTCGTCTGTCGTGTGAAAACCAAACAATTTTCCAAGCCCCAGATCAAAAGATATGTCAAGCCAAAGCTCAAGGAGAGGAAATCCCATGAAACAAGGAGGCAGCTGAAAAGTAGGATACTTAGAGATTAAGTCTTTATTAGAATCTTACTTTTAATTAAAGTTGTAATCCTTGTTATCTTAGAATACTTGAGCCCAAAGCTTATATAAGGGCATAGATTTTAACCTAGGAGATATAATAGATCATACCCCATAACCGACAACTAAACCCCTCCGCCGTTTACCCGTCACCGACATGTTCTAAATTCCCCCTAGGGCCACGGGTTGTTTTGTAAAGTAGTTGCAAGGCTTGTTTTGTTTTAGGATTTTCCAAGTTCAATAAAATAGACTTCAAGTTCTCTTATTTTGGTTATTAACATCTTGCAAGAGCATCGGGAGAGCATTGTGAGGTTATCCATTTACTTAGCATCGGGAGAGTTAAGTATACGAAAGAAATAAGAGCAAGTTCTCTAGTTTATAGTTGAACTATCTTGTGCCTAGGGATAGGGCAAGGTTAAGTGGCTAAAGAAGAATTCATACACATCGGTGTTCATCCTTCGATTCACGCCGGGATGTATCATCAAGACATGATCATCGACAGACTTGGACCTAGGGATAGGCCAAGGCAGATCTGGGATTCTTGCCAAACTTGAAGTACGGAGTTGGTGTGTTTGCTGCCGCGACAGCCAACAGACAGCCGCCGCGACAGGTGCTGCCGCGACGGGCACGACGACAGAACTGGAGTTCCTAAGCATTACAATACCTGCACTACTGAGCAATTCAATACCAGCCCATTCTCTCTATCTTGATATTCAAACTCTTTTATTTACGTTTTCTTTAATATTTTCGTGACAACTTTCTAAACTATTTTCTTTACTTCGTGCAGTGAACTAAGGTGAAGCTATAGCCCAATCCCTGTGGAGATGATATCCGATACTTCGTATCACTTTACTACTTGCGTCGTGTACACTTGCACTACAATTGCGATAGACTCTTTTACACGCAACAAGTTTTTGGCGCCGTTGCCGGGGATTGGCAACATAACTACACCTTTCTTTTATTGCACTTTTTGTTTTTGTTTTTGTTTTTCTTTTAATTTTTCTTTTTCTATTTTTCGTTAGTACTTTCAACTCTTGCTTTTCACAAGGTTTTCTTGTTTATGCGCAGATCTAAAAGAGGTGAAGATCCCGAGTATAAATTAGATCTGGAAATCGAACGTTCCTTCAATCTCACGAAACAACTTCGCCACCTTTTAGCCAGGAACGAGTACCTTGAGGAACAGCTAGAGCAGATAGCCCGTAATCCGCCCGCTGGTGGAGATGTACCGCCTGTCGGCGACCCGCCCGAGGCAGATGGACGACGGTCATGTCGTGACTACATGTTGAATGATCATGTAGAGCTGGAGACCACGCTGCCGGATATTGAAGTTGATAACTTTGAGCTTAAACCTGTCATGTTTAGTATGATCAACAATGCCGGGCAGTTTAGTGGTGCTGTGACAGAAGATGCTAGGGAGCATCTCAAAACGTTCCAGGAGATCTGTGGTTCGTTTAGACTGCCAGGAGTTAGTCCGGAGATACTGAGGCTTCGGTTATTTCCCCATTCATTGAGGGACAGAGCTAAAACTTGGTGGAATAAACTTACACCGGGTTCAATCGTAACTTGGGCAGATTTATCTCGTGAATTCTTATCTCGTTTTAATCCCTCGCATTTATCTGAGCGATTACGTAATGAAATTGCTACTTTTCAACATGAAGACGACGAGCCAATGCACGAGGCCTGGGACAGATTTACTACTCTTCTTCGGAACTTCCCAATGCATGGATTCCGTGTCTGGAATCAGGTTACTAAGTTTTATAATGCTGCCAACCTACAAACTCGCATTCGAATTGATTCAGCAGCAAACAAACTATTGTTGGATAAAGATCCAGACGAGGCATTGCAAGTTTTGAAAAATCTGGCCAAGAATGAGGAGTAGTTTCCGACCGCAAGAAGAGGGGGTAAACGGGTACTTGCTGTCAAGGACTATGAGGCCGACAGTACTATGAAATCACAGGTAGCATTCCTTACTAAAGCAATGAAAAGGTTATTGAATGAAGATGAATTACAAGGATTTGCTGTCGAGGAAGTTTGTACCATCTGTGAGGGAAATCATAGTCGGGATGAGTGCCCTTTACAAATAGAAGAAGGAAAATATGTTGGAAATTACAAGCCGAATTACAATTCCAACAATTATAATCCGAATTGGAGGAAGGATCCCAAATTTTCCTAGAGTAACCCTAACAATGCCCTGAATCCGCAAGCACATAATCAGAATCAGGGAGGACCTAGATTGCTGACGCGACAGCAACTGCCGCCGCAGCAGCAACAGCAGCCACCACCTGCCACGAGCAGTATATTGGAACAGACTCTGGCCACCTTTATGTCTCAGACCAGTACGTATATGGAAAACATGAATCAGTTTGTCAAGAAGACGGAAACCTTTATGGATAAAACCGAGATGAGGATGACAAATCAAGAAGCTACTTTGAAATCTCTGGAGACACAAATGGGTCAGGTTTCTCAACATATTAAGCCGAGGCAGAATGGAGGATTCCCTAGCAATACTGAAAATGCTAGATCGCCCACACATGAGCAATGTAAGGCAATTACTACTAGGAGTGGGAAGAAACTACCAGGGCCGGAAAAAGAAGCGGAAACAAAAAAAGAACCTGCCTTGGATAAACCTGCCGAGGAAGCTGCCCCGACAGGTGATAAACAGACTGCTGCCGATAAGCATGTCACGACAGCAGAAGCGACAGAGGAGAAAAAAGATGATTACCATCCTCAGATTCGCATGCAGTGGGAAGGACGCATTGCTGATTATCGTCCTCCACCACCTTTTCCCCAACGGATACAACAAGCTAAGCATGAATCTCAACTTAAAAAGATTTATGATATTTTTAAGCAGGTTCATATTAATATTCCGTTGTTAGATGATGTTAGGGAGATGCCCGGTTATGCTAAATTTCTCAAGGATGTTATGTCGAAAAAATCTAAACTTGGGGAATTTGAAACGGTAAAGATGACAGAAGGTTGCATGAGTATTCTTCATCGACAGCCGCCCCAGAAAAAGAAGGATCCGGGGAGCTTCATCATACCTTGCGTAATCGGCAATAAATTCATGGGTAAGGCACTTTGTGATCTTGGTGTTAGTGTTAATTTAATGCCAAAGTCTGTTTTTCAGAAATTAGGTATTGGAAAGGCGCGGCCCACGACAGTAACTCTGCAGCTGGCCGACCGCTCTTACGTTCACCCAGAGGGAAAAATTGAAGATATTATGGTAAGAGTGGATAAGCTTATTTTTCCTGCTGACTTTCTTATCTTAGATTGTGAAGCAGATGAAAACGCACCAGTCATCCTTGGGCGACCCTTCTTAGCCACGGGAAGATCACTGATTGATGTGGAGAAAGGAGAACTCACCATGCGAGTGAACGATCAAGAGATTAAGTTGAATGTTCTCCAAGCGATGAAACATGCTGATGTGGATGAGGAATGCAAGGCTATCATTGAGGTGACCCTTGATCACCCCTGCATCAGGTCGGGCTGCCATGATATAAAATTTGGTCACTGCCGCGATAGCCACTTACAGGCCTGTCACGACAGTAACGACGACAGCACCAACGACAGCGACTCCTCTGATTCCGATACATCTGATACTGAAGGTCAAAAGGAGGTAAACTGGTTAGGCCATTGTCCAGGTAAGTTATTCGAACCTTTGAATTACACTTCGGATAACCATTTAATCCAAAAGCCATCTACTGTTGAACCACCTGCCTTAGAACTTAAGCCCCTGCCAGGGCAGTTAAAATATGCTTATCTTGGTTTCAATGACACACTGCCCGTAATCATTTCTGCTAAGCTGCCGCAGGAACAGGAACGACAGCTAATCGGCATGCTAAGGCAGCACAAAAAGGCGATTGGATGGACGATAGCAGGCATTCAAGGCATTAGTCCGGCGTTATGCATGCTCAAAATCCTCCTAGAGGAAGATCATAAGCCGACTATTGATGCCCAAAGGCGGCTAAACCATGCGATGAAGGAGGTAGTGCGTAAAGAGATAATCAAGTGGTTAGATGCCGATATTATTTACGCCATCTCCGACAGCAAATGGGTGTGCCCGGTGCAATGCGTTCCTAAGAAAGGAGGAATGACAGTGATAACCAATGAAAACAATGAGTTAATCCCAACCAGGACTGTGACCGGTTGGAGGCTTTGTATGGACTATCGGAAGCTTAACAAAGCTACCCGAAAAGATCATTTTCCTTTACCTTTTATTGATCAAATGCTTGATAGATTAGCGGGAAAACCTTACTATTGTTTTCTTGATGGTTATTCAGGTTACAACCAAATTGCTATCGCACTAGAGGATCAAGAAAAGACGACTTTCACATGCCCCTACGGAACATACGCATTTAGGAGGATGCCGTTTGGACTCTGTAATGCACCTGCCACCTTCCAAAGGTGCATGATGGCTATATTCTCCGACATGGTAGAGGACTTCCTAGAGATTTTTATGGATGATTTTTCCATCTTTGGAGACGATTTTGAGAGCTGCCTCGGCAATCTTCAAAAGGTACTTGAAAGATGTGAAAAAGCTAATCTTGTTCTAAATTGGGAAAAATGTCACTTTATGGTGGACGAAGGGATAGTCCTTGGCCATAAGATTAGCTGCCGTGGGATAGAAGTCGACAGGGCTAAGATTGAAGTGATTGAGAAGCTGCCGCCGCCGACCACAGTCAAGGGCATTAGAAGTTTTCTAGGGCATGCTGGTTTTTATCGACGATTCATTGCAAATTTTTCAAAAATCACCAAGCCCCTATGCCATCTCTTAGAGCAGAACCGACCCTTTGACTTTAATGAAGAATGTACTGAAGCATTCAAGGTTCTGAAGGAAAAACTGGTGACAGCCCCCATAGTACAGCCACCAGACTGGACACAGCCATTTGAGATTATGTGTGATGCCAGTGACTATGCTGTCGGGGCAGCACTTGGGCAGCGCAAAGATAAGCTGTTCCATGTCATATACTACGCCAACAAGACATTAAATGACGCCCAAGTGAACTACACCACCACAGAAAAGGAGCTGTTAGATGTGGTGTTCTCCATCGACAAGTTTCGTTCTTACATACTTGGGACGAAAGTAATAATACACACCGACCATTCTGCCCTAAAGTATTTGTTCGCAAAGAAGGATGCAAAGCCTAGATTGATACGGTGGATCTTGCTATTACAAGAATTCGACCTTGAGATCAAGGACAAAAAGGGGACAGAAAATCAGGTGGCATACCACTTGTCAAGGTTGGAGAAGGGACAGAGTCTACCAATCGACGAGACAAACATACTGGAGACCTTCCCAGATGAGCAGCTCTTTGCTGCCGCAATCGCTGCCGCGACAGCCATGGCGGCAGGTAAGTCTTCTGAACTCCCCTGGTATGCTGATTTCGTTAGTTTTATAGTTAGCGAAATACTTCCTTCTGATCTTAATTATCAAGCCAGGAAGAGGTTCCAAAATGATGTTAAGCATTATTATTGGGATGAACCTCTTCTTTTCAAACTATGTGCAGATCAAGTTATAAGGAGGTGTGTACCACAAGAAGAGCAAGAAGACATTCTCCATCACTGCCATGCTTCACAATATGGAGGACACTTAGGAGGTAATAAAACTGCTGCCAAGGTGCTGCAGTCAGGGTTCTACTGGCCGACACTGTATAAAGATGCACAAGAGTTTTACAAGAACTGTGACAGGTGCCAGCGGACAGGTAACATCTCGAGGAGAAACGAGATGCCACTGCAGAACATTCTAGAAGTCGAAATCTTCGACGTTTGGGGGATTGATTTTATGGGGCCTTTTCCATCGTCATGTGGAAATCTATACATCCTCCTAGCAGTGGATTATGTCTCTAAGTGGGTTGAAGCCATCGCCACTCAAAAGAATGATGCCAAGACAGTCCAAAAGTTTTTGCACAAAAACATTTTTTCTAGATTTGGCATCCCTAAGGTGATTATCAGTGATGAAAGGAGACATTTTGACAATAGGGTCATTGCTGCCGCCTTGAAGAAATATGGTGTCAAGCACAGGATCGCGACAGCATACCACCCACAGACCAATGGAAAAGCTGAGATATCCAATAGGGAAGTTAAGAACATTCTTGAGAAGATGGTTAAGCCAACTAGGAAATATTGGTCTTTACTTCTAAATGATGCATTATGGGCATATAGGACAGCTTTTAAGACTCCGTTGGGCATGTCTCCATACCGATTGATTTATGGAAAAACCTGTCACTTGCCTGTCGAGATCGAGCACAAAGCATATTGGGAAATCAAGGCAGTGAATATGGACTTGGACAAGGCAGGCCAGAAAAGGCTATTAGATCTGAACGAGATTGAAGAATTACAGACAATGGCCTACGACAATGCAAGAATTTACAAGGAGAAGACTAAGAAGTGGCATGACAGAAAGTTGCTGCCACGACAGTTCTGCCCAGGGCAGCTTGTGTTGTTGTTCAATTCTAGACTTAAACTTTTCCCAGGAAAGCTAAAGTTTAGATGGTCTGGTCCGTTCCAAGTTGTACAAGTTTTTCCCCATGGTGCCATCACGATCCGATCATTAAAAGACGGGCACCAATTCATAGTCAATGGAAAGCGCCTCAAGCATTATCAGGGGACTGAAGCCCCAGGAATACAGGAAGTGGTTACTTTAGGAGATGCCCCACAAGGCATCCCTAATTTAACCTAAATTTTATTTTTATTATTTATTTTTATTATTTATTATTAGGAAATTAGGTTTATTTCGAATAATGTTTTTATATTTTCTGTTTTTAGGAAATAAAGGAGTCAAGAAGAAAAGGAGAAGTGACCCAAGCCCACCATCCATCCATCAGCCCAACAGAGCCCATTTATTGAAGCCTGTCGTTTCGGCTGCCGCCGCAGACGGATAAGACAGGCTATCAACAGACTGACACGGCAGACGCAGAAGCGTGTGGCAGACGCGTAACAGACGCATAAATGCGTGTCAGACACGCCAAATCCCATCCGTCGCCCCGTTATTCACGCCTGCCGTTACAGCATTAAATGGGCAGCAACTCGACCGCTATAAAACCCCGTTTTCATTTCATTTTTCTCACTTCTGCTCATTCTTCCTTGCTTTCTCCTCTAGTTTTTGTTTGCTTTCTTTATTTTCACAACCCTTGCAACTAATATGTCGTCTAGACAGACCCGCCGCATGCTGCCTCAGCCTCTTCTTCAGCAGCAGTGTCGCCCTTCGCAACCAAAGAATTGTGGGAAGAAAGGGGTTTCATCTACATCCGAAAGGCACCCAACATGGGACTCCGACCATTCATTGCTAGGGCGATAAGGAATTTGCTATGGGAACAGTTCGCAGCACAATCCGCAGAACTGAATGATACATTAGTCCGGGAGTTCTATGCTGCAATCGACAGCAGAACGACAACATCTGTCATCGTCCGAGGAGTAAAGGTGCCATTCACAGCTGACAGCATCAACCACATGTATGACCTATACTTTGGCCCCGATGATGATGCCCACCAGAAATTTCTATACACCCTCGATTCTGCCGCTTATGGTGCTGTCATGGTGGAGGTGACGGAAGAAGGAACGGAGTGGACAACAAGCAAGAAAAACCCAAACTCCGTAAAAGGGGTCAGCTGCTCCCAGAAGCAAAGCTATGGAACGCTTTCATCAAAAAGCGTATCCTTCCGTCTTCCCATCACACGACGGTGAACCAGCAGCGGCTCGCCCTCATCCATTCCATCATGCACGACCGGCCTATCAACGTGGGCCGTTATATGAGGGAGAGCATTTTGGATTGCACCTATCGAACAGACTCTCGCCTCTGCCTGCCGTTCACAATAACTTCCCTATGCCGCTGTGTTGCTGTCCCCGAGGCATCCACCGACAAACTAATCCAAGGTCGAGGCTGGACCGACAACAACATCACCAGCCTCATGGATCTGATAGTGGCAACCCCTATCTCCTCCTTCAACCCAGCCGGCTCCCCAGCAGAATCATCCGAGGAGCCTGCCCCTGAACCTGTCGCCGCCACCACCCCGACGGACCAGTCTGCCCACATCCTTGCTGCACTACAACGGGTGGAAGCGAGACAAATGGGATTGATGACCTTCATCCGGGATTTCACCAACTCGACGGTAAACTTCATTACCAACACTTTAAATTATCCCGATGTTAATTTCCCTACTTTTCCTGCCCATTTTTTCCACATCCCCACACCTGTCCACACACCTACACCACCTGCCTCCCCACATACCCACTCTGCTGCTTCCACCCCATCACCTGCCCCGACGGCAGCCGGCAGTCCAACGGCCGAAACCTCTGCCAGAGGAACGAAGAGACCTGCCTCAGATGACAGCCCTCTTATTAGGAGGAATTTGGAGAGGGAGTTCACGCCTGTCAAGAGGCAAAAACATGTGGCAGACAGAAAAAGAATGCCTAAGGCCAGCACCACCACTAGCAGCACGTGGGATAGCGACAGCAGCTCCGACATCCAGCTCGTGGAGCAACCTGCCCAGCCTCCTCCACAGATCCGTGTCAGCAGCAGCAGCGAGGACATCGATTAAAATTTAAGTCTTTTATTTTTCTTTTCTTGCTGCTTGCTTTATCCTTATTTTGTGATGTACCTGCCTTCATGTTTTTGTTTTTTCTGTCATTTTGCATTGAGGGCAATGCAACCCTCGAGTTTGGGGGTGGCAACCCTCCATCATTAATGGAGTCGTAGTACATCTTTAAATTATTGTTGTGTCTTTTATTTATTTAATTTCTCTTAAAAAAATCAGAAAATATAAAACTGTTGGCTTAAAACTGTGAAGTTAACTTACCTGTCATGACAGCTCTGTCGTGGCAGCATCTTTAGGACAGTTTAAGGAGAAGTTTAGAGCCTTTCAATAGTTCTGAAAAACTTAAACACCATTGTGACTGTTATATTGCTTAGATTTCTTTTAGCCAAACTAGAATAGGATGCTTAGTACTTGAATAGCCCCTAGAGGTGCCTAACACTGGCTCTAGGAAAGAAGTTTAGCAAAAAGAAAATCAAAAACCTAGAGGTGCCCGAAATCGGCTCTAGGAAGCTAACTAGAGGTGCCCAAAACTGGCTCTAGAAAAATTTAGCTTGAAAAAAAAAGCATGAAAATGTGTCTTCAAGAAAATAAACTTTGGCATAAAAATTCGAGTTAAAAAGTTGAATATTCTAGTGAAACTAAGAGAATCTTAGCATATAACTGTTCACAAGCATACACACACCGCAAGAGAGCTATAGGGAGATTCCGGACAGATCCTAACCTTTCCGACAAGTTGCTGCCGCCACAGAGATTGAGCGACGGGTAAGGGACAGTTCACTGTTTGAAGGCCAACACAAAAAATTTTGTTTTTCTTTTAGGTCTTAATTGCTTGAGGGCAAGCAAAAACTTGAGTTTGGGGGTATGTTGAGTGTGTAAAAGTTCTATTATTTACACCTTTTTTAACCCATATTTCTGCTGCATTCAAGCATCATTGCATTGCATTTAGGTTAGTTTACAGCAAAACATCACAAATGGATTAAAGGCACGGATTCTACTAAAAGATGGCTTATTTTGCTGGTTGCTGCCATCGTAGACGGTGAAGGCAGGCGCAGGGCAGAGAAGCAGAAGAGCTGAACTAGACAAGCAGACGACGAGGACGAAGCTGCCATGGAGCTGTCGTGACAGCAAGGTGACAGCAGCCTTATGAAGAAGAAAAGTAAAGTGGACCTCGATAGATAGAGAAAAATCTGCTCGTCTGTCGTGTGAAAACCAAACAATTTTGCAAGCCCCGGATCAAAAGATATGTCAAGCCAAAGCTCAAGGAGAGGAAATCCCATGAAACAAGGAGGCAGCTGAAAAGTAGGATACTTAGAGATTAAGTCTTTATTAGAATCTTACTTTTAATTAAAGTTGTAATCCTTGTTATCTTAGAATACTTGAGCCCAAAGCTTATATAAGGGCATAGATTTTAACCTAGGAGATATAATAGATCATACCCCATAACCGACAACTAAACCCCTCCGCCGTTTACCCGTCACCGACATGTTCTAAATTCCCCCTAGGGCCACGGGTTGTTTTGTAAAGTAGTTGCAAGGCTTGTTTTGTTTTAGGATTTTCCAAGTTCAATAAAATAGACTTCAAGTTCTCTTATTTTGGTTATTAACATCTTGCAAGAGCATCGGGAGAGCATTGTGAGGTTATCCATTTACTTAGCATCGGGAGAGTTAAGTATACGAAAGAAATAAGAGCAAGTTCTCTAGTTTATAGTTGAACTATCTTGTGCCTTGGGATAGGGCAAGGTTAAGTGGCTAAAGAATAATTCATACACATCGGTGTTCATCCTTCGATTCACGCCGGGAGGTATCATCAAGACGTGATCATCGACAGACTTGGACCTAGGGATAGGCCAAGGTAGATATGGGATTCTTGCCAAACTTGAAGTACAGAGTTGGTGTGTTTGCTGCCGCGACAGCCAACGGACAACCGCCGTGACAGGTGCTGTCGCGACGGGCACGACGACAGAACTGGAGTTCCTAAGCATTACAATACCTGCACTACTGAGCAATTCAATACCAGCCCATTCTCTCTATCTTGATATTCAAACTCTTTTATTTACGTTTTCTTTAATATTTTCGTGACAACTTTCTAAACTATTTTCTTTACTTCGTGCAGTGAACTAAGGTGAAGCTATAGCCCAATCCCTGTGGAGACGATATCCGATACTTCGTATCACTTTACTACTTGCGTCGTGTACACTTGCACTACAATTGCGATAGACTCTTTTACACGCAACAGACTCTCTTCAACAACATCTCAAAGCTTGTAGTCTTTGGATTTGATGAAGAACTTCATTCTAATCTTCCAATGAGCGTAGTTGGTCCCGTCAAAGAACGGTGGCTTGTCGATGGATTGCGCCATTTGACCCGTTGATTGAATTCTTGTATCGAGCTTCCTGGATCACCTCAATAGGATGTTAATCTCCTTCAATTGAGCCTCGCTCTGATACCAATTGTTGGGCTTGATAGGCTCGATTTCCTTCAACTAATTTAGTTAGCCAAGTGATGGAGAAGTTGGATTTTGAGTGATTTTGTGGGAGGTAAAAATTGGACAATGGACACAAGGATTTATAGTGGTTCGGCCTTCTAACAAGCACCTACATCCACTACCTTAGCTTCCTACTAATGATTTCACCCAATTCACTCTTGAATTTCTTCCCCTTTTCTAGGCTAAGGAGGCAACCTTTACAAACTCAATTCTTTCTAACCCAAAGCTTGAGTAAACCCTCTTTACAAGAGAAATTTGAGAAAACTTGAAATCCCTAATTAGGTAGATAGTATGCACTCTTAAGCTCACTCACCCAATCCTAAACACTTGAGAAAATTTGACAATTTTGGCTCAAGAGTGTTGTCTATGCTAGAAATGTACAATTAAGCTCTAAGACAATTTCTTCATCATAATGTTGTTGACAATTGAAGCATTAGCCTTTCCTTGTTGCTTGGAGGTCCCTTTTATACTCCCAATTAAGTTTGTAGTCATTTAGGACCGTTAGGATTGAATTGGAGCCGTTGGAGACTTTATTTCCCACCATAAATACAATTCTGGTGATATATGTTTCGATACACGCGTAGCTATTTCGAAACGCCCTTCTTCAGAACTAGCCGTTGGATTCTAATGTAGTGTGCCGTATCGAAACACTTTGGGCCATATCAGAACGCTTGTATCGAAACGTCTAGTATCGTATCGAAACAACCTGCAATTCAAATATTCGTTGGGAAATAGCCGTTGGGGTTTTTAACCGTTGGGATGTATGCCACATAGGTTGTAACCCCTTTAGCCCGGTTTAGACGGTTGACCCGAACCGAGGTGATTACACGGGGAAAACTGAAGCCAACTCATTAAAGCTGACTCCGATTGACGACCCTTTTTCTTTTTAACTTCTCTAGAGGCAATTTAAATTCTATGTGATTATTAAAGGGCATAGGAAGAAATAGCACATCGATCGGATTTCATTAAGGGGTTTAATTACATAAGATAAGCACTTAGGGACAAAAAATACAAGGGTATTTCTGATTTTAAGGTTACCAATATTCGATTAGTCACATTTCATGTTTCTCTGCAAATTTTCGTTACAATCAGACCATCCAAACTCATCTAATTGCATACATGATGATCAGAGACTAAAATATAACATTTCAGAACTTTAAATGATGCCTTTAATTGAATTCAACGGTCGCGTATCGGTACACCTAGAGGCTGTATCGCTACGCGGAAAGGTAGTGGCCAAACCCGAAGAAAATGTATCAATACGCACCCCCACGTATATGTACACCCTTCAAATTCTACCTAGACGTATCAATACACTTCCCTTTCATACCGATACCCCTGAACCATTTGGCACAAATTTGGCTTATACGTATCGATACGCAAGCTTGAGTATCGATATGCATACCAAAAGTGTCCCAAAAACATCCCCAAACTCATGTCTAACCTCGTCAAAACATCACCAAAATATATGGACATGCTTATAACATCAACACTAACACAAAGACATCCAATTCTAAGCACATAGCAAGCACTAGGCATAGCATCGCTGGATCACATGGCATAAAGAAGAGCATGCTTAATCCACAAACCGTAAACATCCTAAAAGATAATATAAAGCATCAAAACTAATATAATGGCCTTCTACAAACCAAACAGGGCACACATAACTTGCATCAACATCAGGGAGTCCAAAATACATCTCCCAAAACTAACCATAAAATCCCATTGCCATATATCATTACTAAGGTAAACGTAAAATATCATACTTGAGCTTATCTATTCCTTGGGTTCCTTTAAGCCTCCTTGCTGCCTAAGATGCCTCAATTATCTGCATTGTTGGTAAAAGAGAGCGTAAGCACAATAGCTTAGTGAGGCATGCTCTAAAAACACCAACACAACAATGCAAGCTTTTTAAAACGTTGCCTTGAAATCCATTTCTAAAACCATGCTCTTTCTATTTCATGCCAATATATTTACATTAAAAACATCATCTCACCTATTGTTTTGATGCAACATTTCTAAACCAAACTCATCCCATTTCAAAATCAAAATCCATGCATAACATTTAATAAAAATCTCAATACTCTTTGCAACAATGCTCAATCTCATGGGATCAATATAAAACATCATCTCATGTCATAATTCATGCATAAAATAGTAGGAATTTATCTTTCTCAAATCAAGAGCATGTCAAAAGCATTTAGGGGCATCATCCACATTTCAAGAGCAAATCTAAACATACTTACTTCCGGACTTAGGATGGTGTTTCAAACCAATCCCAAATCCCCAAAACTTGTTTCCTTGTCCCTCAAGGACTTCTAAAACCATTTTCACTCAATAATGACATTTCGCTCGCTTGCCGAAATGATTTCTAGGCTTCCGGTACTTCCAGATCAACATCAAACGCGTTCGATGAAATCTCCCCTGTTCAACACACATAAGAGCAGGGGATTAATGCATCACCATGCATTAAAAACACCAGCCACTCAATCCAACCCGCTGCATTACTCAAAACTAGCATTTCGGCTATCTGAAATAACCGAAAACACTTCCAAACTTCCACCAAACAAAGCCCAGCCAAGATCTATCAATTCTAACATTTCCTAAACTTCAATTACCATAAAAAATGAACATAAACCCTACCTTATACCTCCAGCAACGACAGAACATCAAAAACACCCCAAAAACCACAAATCTAACATCTTAAACTTAAGGACCCAAGCATATTCAGGATTTATTTGTTAAAACCTTATTCTCAACATCAAATAACATCCAAAATATGCTGAAAATCAACCTCAACTCAGAGCTTAACATAGAAATACGAAAATCACCAAGATCTCATCAAGAATGTTGAATTTAACAACTCTTTCTTGTTTATAACATTAAAACAACTCAAAAACCATTAACAAGGGATTGATAACCTGGGAATTTCGGTAAAGAACTGATCATTAGAGGAGAAGAACGAAGTTTACCTCTAATGGTTGATCTCTCTTCAATTTGGGCAAGTTTTCTTGAAAAATCCAAAGCAAAATCAATGTGATTTGATGAAACAAAGTTGGAGAATCATTTAGAGAATGAAAACTCAGCAATCAAGGTGAAAATCAAAGATTCCTTGACGAGAGAAAAATCTTTGGCTGAAAAGAAGTTGAGAGAAAATGAGAAGAGAAAAACTATCGTGAAGTTAGTTTAAAAAATAAACTTTTGATCTCCTTTTTAATTCCCTTTATTTCTTTTATAAAATCATTTATTAAAAGCTCCCAAATTAAAGAGAAATCTGATGAAAATAAATGGTAAAAAATAGCTCCTTAAAGATTCAAAGTTTTAATCTTTTACAAAACAATCACTAGCCAACTTTTTCAAAAATTGCATTTTGGTGACTACACCAAAATGTAATATTTCCAAAAACTCATTTTGTAAAATTGTTTTTACCATAATCATTTATATAATAAATGATAATTTTTAGATATTTTTCTATATTTTTAAAACATCCCAAACTAGGTTTTCCCTAATCCACCCTCAAGGATTCGAACCGTTCACGACTGGCCCGATCCTACGTCTAAAACATCTAGGCCCAAATCCAAGGCGTTACAACTCTCCCACGCTTAAGAAATTTCGTTCTCGAAATTTACCTGGTGGAAAGAGGTAAGGAAACCGCCTCTTCATGTCATTCTTCCTTTCACACGTAGATTCCTCAACACCACGATGACGCCATAAGACCTTGACGAACTCGATGGTCTTAGCCCAGAGAACCTTGCTATCCGAATCTAGAATCTCAATGGGTTCCTCATCATATGTTAAGTCTGGATTCAACTCAACCTCTTCCATAGGCATAACATGCAACGGATCCGATCTATACCTCCGAAGCATGGATACATGGAACACATTATGTATATTTTCTAACTCTGAAGGCAACCTCAACTTGTAAGCAACATGACCTACACGTTCTATCACCTCATATGGTCCGATGAACCTCCGACTCAATTTTCCCTTCCGGCCAAATCTCATCACCTTCTTCCAAGGTGAAACTTTCAGAAACACACGTTCGCCAACTGTGAACTCTATCTCCTTACGCTTCAAATCTGCGTAAGACTATTGCCGGTCTGATGCTGCCTTTAAGCGCTCACAAATGAGCTTCACCTTCTCAGTGGTTCCTTTCAACAAAGCAGGCATCGAAATCAACTTTTGCCTTGTTTCAGCCCAACAAAGAGGAGTTCTACACTTTCTCCCGTAGAAAGCCTCGTACGGTGCCATTTGAATACTTTCCTGGTAACTATTATTGTAAGCAAACTCAACCAAAGGCAAGTTCTTCTCCCAATAACCTTGGAACTCAATAACCCAGCACCTCAATATGTCCTCAAGCACTTGGATAACTCGATCCGGCTGTCCATCCGTTTGCAGATGATAAGAAGTACTAAAATTCAACCGTGTACCCAAGACTTGATGCAAACATACCCAAAACCTCGATGTGAACCTCGGATCCCTATCCGACACTATAGACTTCGGCACCCCGTGCAAACGCACAACCTCAGCAATATACAGCTCAGCTAGCTTATCCAAAGTATACATAGTATGTACAAGCAAGAAATGCGCACACTTCGTAAGGCGGTAAACAATCACCCAAACAGAATTCTTTTTTGATGGTGAAAGGGGCAAACTAGACACAAAATCCATGGCAATCCTTTCCCATTTCCATTCTGGGATTCTCAACGGTTGCAACAACCTAGAAGGAACCTGATGTTCAGCCTTTACCCGCTGACAAACCATGTATTTGATAACAAACTCGGCAACATCCTTTTTCAACCCCAACCATTAGTACACATCCTTCAAATCACGATACATCTTCATACTACCAGGGTGCATAGCGAATGGACTACTATGAGCTTCTGTCAGGATAGTGCGTCTCAACTCAACATCATTCGGCACCAGTATTCGACTCCCAAAGCATAGAACACCATCATCATTCAAATTGAAATCTAAAGGCTTACCATCCGCAATATCCTGAACGTGAGGAACAGACGAATCATCAAGCAACTGCTTATCCCTTATTAACTGAATCAAAGATGGTTTCACTTGCAACTAAACAACAAGGCCACCATCTCGCGATATGCTCAAGCAAACATCGCCCTCAACACCACAGCCACCTTCCTGCTCAAAGCATCAGCCACAACATTGGCCTTTTCAGGATGATACTCGATCGTTAGATCATAATCCTTAAGCAACTCTGTTGCGTGTAAAATAGTCTATCGCAATTGCAGTGCAAGTGTACACGTCGCAAGTAATAAAGTGATACTAAGTATCGGATATCGTCTCCACAGGGATTGGGCTAATGACTTCACCTTGATTTACTGCACAAAGTAAAAGAAATAGTTTAGAGAGTTGTCACGAATAATAAAGTAAAGCGTAAATAAAAGATTGAGAAATCAAGATAGAGAGAATGGGCTGGTATTGAATTGCTCGGTAGTGCAGGTATTGAATTGCTTAGGATTTCCAGTTCTGTCGTCGCTCCCGTCGCTGACAGCACCTGTCGCGGCGTCTGTCCGTTAGTTGTCGCGGCAGCAAACACTAACTCAGTACTTCAAGCTTGGCAAGAATCCCAGATCTGCCTTGCCCTATCCCTAGGCACAAGTCTGTCGATGAACACGTCTTTGATGATACCTCCCGGCGTGAATCGAAGGATGAACACCGATGTGTATGAATTCTTCCTTAGCCACTTAACCTCGCCTTATCCCTAAGCACGAGATGGTTCAACTATAAACTAGAGAACGCGCTTTTATCTCTTTCGTATACTTAACTCTCCCGATGCTAAGTAAATAGATAACCTCACAATGCTCTCCCGATGCTCTTGCAAGATATTAACACCAAGATAAAAGAACTTGAAGTTTATTTTATTGAAACTGAAAAAATCCTAAAACAAAGCAACCCTTGCAACTACTTTACAAAACAACCCGTGGCCCTAGGGGGAATTTAGAACATGTCGGTGACGGGTGGACGGCAGGGTTTAGGTTTCGGTTATGGGGTAGTCGGCTATGCCCTAGGTTTAATCTATGCCCTTTTTATAAGCTTTGGGCTCAAGATATCTAAGGTAACAAGGATTACAACTTTAATTAAAAGTAAGACTCTAATAAAGATTAAATCTCTAAAGTATCCTACTTTCTAGCCGCCTCCTTGCTTTTAGGGATTTCCTCTCCTTTGAGCTTTGGCTTGACATATCTTTTGATCCGGGGCTTGGAAAATTATTTGGCTGCCACACGACAGACGAGCAGATTTTTCTCTATCTATCGATGTCCACTTCATTTTTTTCTCTTCAATAATCTGCTGTCACCATGCTGTCGTGACGGGTCCATGACAGGTTCGTCTCCTTCAGCTGCTTGTTCAGTTCAGCCTTCCTGCTTATCTGCCCTTCGCCTGCCTTCATCGTCAACCTTGGCAGTTACCTGCAAAATACACCATCTTTTAGTAGAATCCGTGCCTTTTATATAATTGTGATATTTAATTAAAAACTATCCTAAATGCAATGCAATGATGCTTGAATGCAGCAGAAATATGGGTTAAAAGGGTGTAAATAATAGAACTTTTACATACTCAACACACCCCCAAACTCAAGTCTTTGCTTGCCCTCAAGCAATTAAACCTAAAGAAAAATGAAGATTTTTGTGTTGGCTTTCAAATAGTGAACTGTCCCTTACCCGTCGCTCATTCTCTATGGCGGCAGCAACCTGTCGGAAAGGCTAGGACCTGTCCGGAATCTCCCTATAGCTCTCGTGCAGTGTGTGCATGCTTGTGAACAGTTATATGCTAAGACTCTCTTAGTTTCACTAGAATATTCAACTCCTTAACTCGAATTTTTATGCCAAAGTTTATTTTTTTAGAAGGCACATTTTCATGCTTCTTTTTCTTCTATTTTCAAGCTAAATTTTTTTTCTAGAGCCAGTTTTGGGCACCTCTAGTTAGCTTCCTAGAGCCGGTTTCGGGCACCTCTAGGTTTTTGATTTTCTTTTACTAAACTTTCTTTCCTAGAGCCAGTGTTAGGCACCTCTAGGGGCTATTCAAGTTCTAAGCATCCTATTCTAGTTTGGCTAAAAGAAATCTAAGCAATATAACAGTCACAAAAGTGTTTAAGTTTTCAGAACTATAGAAAGGCTCTAAACTTTTCCTTAACCTGTCCTAAAGATGCTGCCACGACAGAGCCGTCATGACAGGTAAGCTAACTTCACAGTTTTAAGCCAACAGTTTAATTTTCTGATTTTTTTTTTATAATAAAGGCAATTAAAAAGACACAACAGTTAAACAAAAGATGTGCTAAAGATGCCATTAAATATGGAGGGTTGCCACCCCCAAACTCAAGGGTTGCATTGCCCTCAATGCAAAACAACATAAAAACAGATAAAGAGAAAAAAAAAGAGTACATCACAATTATATAAGGGCAGGCAACAATAATAGGAGAAAAAAGAGAAATAAAAACTTAAATTTTATGCGCTGTCCTCGCTGCTGCTGCTGGCGCAGATCTGATGGTAGCGTCTGCGTTGAGGAGGTGGCTGGGCAGGTTCCGGGGCAGGTTGATCGACAGCTTCGTCAGCCTGTTGAGGATCTTCCTCCGGTTGGGGGACAGGGTCGTCAGCAGGTGGAAGGGTAGATGGCTCCACTAGCCTGACATCAGAACTGCTGCTGCTGCTGTCCCAGCTGGTGGATATGATGGCCTTGGACAGTTTTCTCTTGTCTGCCACATGCTTGATACGCTTCACCCGTGTGAAGGCGCTGTCCAAGTTCCTCCGGACAAGGGGGCTGTCGTCAGTGGCAGCTCGCTTTGTTCCTCGAGGGGAGGTGTCTGCCGGTGGGCTGCCGTCTGCCGTCGGGGAAGGTGTGGAGGAGGCAGATTCTCCATGGGGAGAGACAGGTGGTGTGGGAGTAGGGGATGGGATATTGAAATAATGGGCGGGGAAGGTAGGGAAAAAGACATCCGAAAAATTCAAAGTATTGGTAATAAAGTTTACCGTGGCATTGGAGAAGTCTCGGATGAATGTCATTAAGCCCATCTGACGTTCCTCAATCCGCAGAACGGCAGCAAGGATGTGGGCGTTCTGATCTGCCAGAGCGGTGTTGGTGGCAGCTTCTGGGGCAGGCTCAGTGGCAGGCTGAGTGGCAGGCTCATCATCAGACTCAGCAGGAGGGGCGTTGGGATCGAAGGCGTTGAGGGGCGATACGACTACTAGCTCCATGAGGCTGGATATGTTGTTGTCTGTCCAGCCGCTGCCCTTCTTGATGTTGTCTGAGGCTTCCTCCGGTACGGCAGCGCAGCGGCAGAGGGCAGTTATGGTGCAGGGCAGGCAGAGCCGTGAGTCCGAGCGGAAGGCGCAATCTAGAATGCTGTCCCTCATGTACCTGCCCACATTGATGGGCCTGTTGTGCATGATAGAGTGGATGAGGGCCAGTCTCTGCCTGTTGACTGTCGTATGGTGGGACGAGGGCAGGATACGCTTTTTGATAAAAGCGTTCCATAACTTTGCCTCAGGTAGGAGCTGCCCCCTATTGACAGAATGAGGGTTCTTCTTGCTCGTGCTCCACGTCGTCCCCGCTTCTGTCAACTCCCTCATGACAGCATCGTGGCCGGCAGCGTCAAGGGTGTCCCAAAATTGTTGATGAGCATCGTCATTGGGGCCGAAGAAGAGGCCGAAGACATGGTTGATGCTGCTGGCGGTAAAGGGTACTGTCACTCCCCTGACGGTGACAGATGTTGCCGTCTTGCTCTCGATCGTCGCATAGAACTCCCTGACTAGGGTGTCATTAAGTTCTGCTAGCTGCTCGGCGAAATCTTCCCACAGTTGGGCTGTAATGGCCTGCATGATGAACGGCCGGAGTCCAAACAGAGGGGCATCTCTGTTGTAGATGAAGCTGCGCTCTTCCCACAGTTCCTTGTTAGCGAACGGAGATGTTGCTGCGGAAGAGGAAGCGGCAGCAGCGTTCTATCGGGTTTGTCGTGAAGACATGTTTGGTTGCAAGGGCTGAAAATGAAAGAAAAGAGATTAAACTAGAAGAGAATAGCAAGAGAGAAAATCTAAAGTGAGGAAAAATGAAAAGGAGAAGGGGTTTATATAGCTGTCGGGGGCTGCCCATTTAATGCCGCAACGGCAGGCGGGAATAACGGAGCGGCAGATTGAATATTGCGTCTGACACGTCTGACGGACATTAATGCTGCGTCTGCCGCACGATTCTTCGTCTGCTGTGCGTCTGTTGACAGCCTGTCAACTCCGTCTGCGCCGGCAGCCGAAACGACAGGTTATAAATGGACTTTATTTGGGCTGATGGATGGGCGGTGGGCTTGGGTCACTTCTTCTTTCTCACTTGCCTTCTTTATTTCCTAAAAACTGAAATTAAAAACAAAACATTATTCGAATAAAATCTAATTCCTAATAAATAATATTAATAATAATAATAATAATAAAAAATAAGAGAATTAGGTTAAATTAGGGATGCCTTGTGGGGCATCACCTAAAGTAACCACTTCCTGTATTCCTGGGGCTTCAGTCCCTTGATAGTGCTTGAGGCGTTGTCCATTGAATTTGAATTGGTGCCCGTCCTTTAGTGATTGAATTGTAATGGCACCATGGGGAAAAACTTGAACTACTTGGAATGGGCCAGACCATCTAGATTTGAGCTTCCCTGGAAAGAGTTTCAATCTAGAATTGAACAACAACACAAGCTGCCCTGGGCAGAACTGTCGTGGCAGCAACTTCTTGTCATGCCACTTTTTAGTTTTTTCCTTGTAAATCCTTGCATTGTCGTAGGCCATTGTCCGTATTTCATCGATCTCATTCAAATCTAACAGCCTTTTCTGGCCTGCCTTGTCCAAGTCCATGTTTACTGCCTTGATCGCCCAATATGCCTTGTGTTCTATCTCGACAGGCAGATGACAGGTTTTCCCATAAATCAGACGGTATGGAGACATGCCCAATGGAGTCTTGAAGGCTGTTCTGTATGCCCATAATGCATCATTCAGAAGCAAAGACCAATCTTTCCTAGTTGGTTTAACCATTTTTTCAAGGATGTTCTTCACTTCCCTATTGGATATCTCAGCCTGTCCATTGGTCTGTGGGTGGTATGCTGTCGCGATCCTGTGCTTGACACCATATTTTCTCAAGGCGGCAGCAATTACCTTGTTATCAAAATGTCTCCCTTCATCACTGATAATTGCTCTAGGGATGCCGGATCTAGAAAAGATGTTTTTGTGCAAAAACTTTTGGACTGTTTTGGCATCATTCCGTTGAGTTGCGATTGCTTCTACCCACTTGGAGACATAATCCACTGCTAGGAGGATGTAAAGATTTCCACAAGAAGATGGAAAAGGTCACATAAAATCAATCCCCCAGACATCGAAGATTTCGACTTCTAAAATATTCTGCAGTGGCATCTCGTTTCTCCTCGAGATGTTACCTGTCCGCTGGCACCTGTCACAGTTTTTATAAAATTCCTGTGCGTCCTTATACAATGTCGGCCAGTAGAACCCTGACTGCAGCACCTTGGCAGCAGTTTTATTGCCTCCTAAGTGTCCTCCATATTGTGAAGCATGACAGTGATGGAGAATGTCTTCTTGTTCTTCTTGTGGTATGCATCTCCTTATAACCTGATCTGCGCACATTTTGAAAAGAAGAGGTTCGTCCCAATAATAATGTTTAACATCATTTTGAAACCTCTTCCTGGCTTGGTAAGTAAGATCATAAGGTAATATTCCGCTAACTATAAAATTAACGAAATCAGCATACCAGGGAAGGTTAGAAGACTTACCTGCCGCCATGGCTGTCGCGACAGCTAGTGCGGCAGCAAAGAGCTGCTCATCTGGGAAGGTCTCCAATATGTGTGTCTCATCTGGCGGTAGACTCTGTCCCGTTTCCAACCTCGACAAGTGATCTGCCACCTGATTTTCTGTCCCCTTTTTATCTTTTATCTCAAGGTCGAATTCTTGTAATAGTAATATCCATCGTATCAACCTAGGTTTTGCATCTTTTTTTGCAAATAGATACTTGAGGGCAGAGTGGTCGGTGTGTATTATAACCTTCGTTCCAAGTATGTAAGAACGAAACTTGTCGATGGAAAACACCACGGCTAACAGCTCCTTTTCCGTGGTGGTATAATTCACTTGGGCATCATTCAATGTTTTGCTGGCGTAATATATGACATGAAATAGCCTGTCCTTGCGCTGCCCAAGTGCTGCCCCGACAGCATAGTCACTAGCATCACACATAATTTCAAACGGTTGCGTCCAGTCTGGTGGCTGTACTATGGGGGCTGTCACTAACTTTTCCTTCAGAACCTTGAATGCTTCAGTACATTCTTCATTAAAGTCGAAGGGTCGGTTCTGCTCTAGGAGATGACATAGGGGTTTCGTGATTTTTGAGAAATTGGCAATAAATCTCCTATAAAAACCAGCATGCCCTAAAAAACTCCTAATGCCCTTGACTGTTGTTGGCGGCGGCAGCTTCTCTATGACTTCTATTTTTGCCCTGTCGACTTCTATCCCACGGCAGCTAATCTTATGGCCTAAAACTATCCCTTCATCTACCATAAAATGACATTTTTCCCAATTAAGAACAAGATTAGCCTTTTCACATCTTTCAAGTACCTTTTGAAGGTTGCCGAGGCAGCTCTCAAAATCGTCTCCAAAGACGGAAAAATCATCCATGAAGATCTCAAGGAAGTCTTCTACCATGTCGGAGAATATTGCCATCATGCACCTTTGGAAGGTGGCAGGTGCGTTACAAAGTCCAAATGGCATCCTCCTAAATGCGTACGTACCGTAGGGGCATGTGAAAGTCGTTTTCTCTTGGTCCTCCGGTGCAATAGCAATTTGATTATATCCTGAATAACCATCAAGAAAACAATAGTAAGGTTTACCCGCTAATCTATCAAGCATTTGATCAATAAAGGGTAAAGGAAAGTGGTCCTTTCGGGTAGCTTTGTTAAGCTTCCGATAGTCCATACAAACCCTCCAACCGGTCACAGTCCTGGTTGGGATTAACTCGTTGTTTTCGTTGGTTATTACCGTCATGCCTCCTTTCTTGGGAACACATTGCACCGGGCTTACCCATTTGCTGTCGGAGATGGCGTAAATAATACCAGCATCTAACCATTTAATTATTTCTTTACGCACTACCTCCTTCATTGCAAGGTTTAACCGCCTTTGGGCATCAATAGTCGGCTTATGGTCTTCCTCTAAGAGGATTTTGTGCATACAGATTGCCGGACTAATGCCCTGGATGTCTGCTATCGTCCATCCTATCGCCCTTTTATGCTGCCTCAACATGTCGATCAGCTGTCGTTCCTGTTCCTGCGGCAGCTTAGCAGAGATGATTACAGGCAGTATGTTATCACAACCAAGATAAGCATATTTAAGCTGCCCTGGCAGGGGCTTAAGTTCTAAGACAGGTGGTTCAACAGTGGAGGGCTTTTGGATTAAATGGTTATCCGAAGTGTAATTTAAGGGTTCGAATAACTTACCTGGACGATGGTCTAACCAGTTTACCTCCTCATGACCTTCAGTATCAGATGTATCGGTTTCAGAGGGGTCACTGTCGTCTGTGCTGCCGTCGTCGTCACTGTCGTGACAGGTTGGTAGATGGTTGTCGCAGCAGTGACCAAATTTAATATCACGGCAGCCTGACCTGATGCAGGGGTAATCAAAGGTCACCTCGATGATGGCTTTGCATTCCTCGTCTACATCGGCATGTTTCATTGCTTGGAGAACATTCAACTTAATTTCTTGATCGTTCACGCGCATGGTGAGTTCTCCCTTCTCCACATCAATCAACGATCTTCCCGTGGCTAAGAAAGGTCGTCCGAGGATGACTGGTGCGTTCTCATCTGCCTCACAATCTAAAATAAGAAAGTCAGCAGGAAAAATAAGTTTATCCACTCTTACCAAAATATCTTCAATTTTTCCCTCGGGGTGAACGTAAGAGCGGTCGGCTAGCTGTAGGGTAACTGTCGTGGGCCGCGCCTTGCCAATACCTAGTTTCTGAAAAACAGATTTGGGCATTAGATTAACACTAGCACCAAGATCACAAAGTGCCTTACCCACAAATTTGTCACCGATTACGCAAGGTATGAGGAAGCTCCCTGGATCCTTCTTTTTCTGGGGTGGTTATCGATGAAGAATACTCATGCAACCCTCTTGCATCCTTACCGTTTCAAATTCCCCAAGTTTAGATTTTTTAGACATTACATCCTTGAGAAATTTAGCATAACCGGGCATCTCCCTAACAGCATCTAACAACGGAATATTAATATGAACCTGTTTAAAAATATCAAAATTTTTTTTGAGTTGAGATTCATTCTTAGCTTGTTGTATCCGTTGAGGAAAAGGTGGTGGAGGACGATAATCAGCAATGCGTCCTTCCCACTGCATGCGAATCTGAGGACGATGATCTTCCTTTTTCTCCTCTGTCGCTTCTGCTATCGTGACAGGATCATCGGCAGCAGTCTGTTTATTACCTGTCGGGGCAGCTTCCTCGGCAGGTTTGTTTAAAGCAGGGTCCTTTTCTGTATCAGCTTCTTTTTCCGGCCCTGGTAGCTTTTTCCCACTCCTAGTAGTAATTGCCTTACATTGCTCATGTGGGGGTGGTCTAGCATTTTCAGTATTGCTAGGGAAACCTCCATTCTGCCTTGGTTTAATATGCTGCGACACCTGACCCATTTGTGTCTCTAGAGATTTCAAGGTGGCCTCATGGTTTGTCATTCTCATCTTAGTCTCGTCCATAAAATTTTCCGTCTTTTTGACAAACTGATTAATATTTTCCATATATGTGCCAGTCTGAGACATAAAAGTAGCCAAAGTCTGCTCCAAAACACTACTCGTGGCAGGTGGTGGCTGCTGTTGTTGCTGAGGCGGCAGGTTCTGCGGCTGTAGTTGCTGTCGCGTCAACAATCTAGGACCCCCCTGGTTCTGATTATATGCTTGCGGATTTAGGGCATTGTTAGGATTACTCCAGGAAAATTTGGGATCCTTTCTCCAATTAGGGTTGTAATTGTTGGAATTGAAGTTTGGCTTGTAATTTCCAACATATTTCCCTTCTTCTATGTTTATAGGGCACTCATCCCTACTATGATTTCCCTCACAAGTGGCACAAATTTTTTCGACAGCAAACCCACGTACTTCCTCTTCACTTAATAAATGTTTCATGGCTTTAGTGAGGAATGCTACTTGTGATTTCATAGTGCTGTCAGCCTCATAGTCCTTGACAGCAAGTACCCGTTTACCCCCTCTTCTAGCTGTCGGAAACTGCTCCTCATTCTTAGCTAGATTCTTCAGAACTTGTAGTGCCTCGTCCGGATCTTTATCCAATAGTAGTCCATTTGCTGCAGAATCAATGCGAATGCGAGTTTGTAAGTTAGCAGCATTATAAAACTTAGTTACCTGATTCCAGACGGGGAATCCATGCATTGGGCAGTTCCGTAGAAGAGTAGTAAATCTGTCCCAGGCCTCGTGCATTGGCTCGTCATCTTCCTGTTGAAAAGTAGCAATTTCGTTACGTAATTGCTCAGATAAATGTGAAGGATTAAAACGAGATAAGAATTCACGAGTTAGATCTGGCCAAGTCATAATAGAACCCGGTGTAAGTTTATTCCACCAAGTTTTAGCTCTATCCCTTAATGAATGAGGGAATAACCGAAGCCTCAGTATCTCCAGACTAACTCCTGGTAGCCTAAACGAACCACAGATCTCCTGGAATGTTTTGAGATGCTCCCTAGCATCTTCTGTCGCAGAACCACTGAACTGTCCGGCGTTGTTGATCATACTAAACATGACAGGTTTAAGTTCAAAGTTATCAACATCAATATCCGGCAGTGTGGTCTCCAGCTCTACATGGTCATTCAGCATGTAGTCACGACATGACCGTCGTCCACCTGCCCCAGGCGGATCGCCGACAGGCGGTATGTCTCCTCCAGCAGGTTGGTTACGGGCCATCTGCTCTAGCTGTTCTTCAAGGTATTCGTTCCTGTCTAAAAGATGGTGAATTTGTTTCTTGAGATTGAATGATCGTTCGATTTCCGGATCTAACTTATACTCAGGATCTTCGCCTCTTTTTGATCTGCGCATAAACAAGAGAACCTTGTGAAAAGCAAGAGTTGAAAAACAAAAATAAAAATTAAAGAAAAACTAAAAACGAAAAATGAAAATAAAAATAAAAACAAAAAGTGCAATAAAATAAAGATGTAGTTATGTTGCCAATCCCCGGCAACGGCGCCAAAAACTTGTTGCGTGTAAAATAGTCTATCGCAATTGCAGTGCAAGTGTACACGTCGCAAGTAATAAAGTGATACTAAGTATCGGATATCGTCTCCACAGGGATTGGGCTAATGACTTCACCTTGATTTACTGCACAAAGTAAAAGAAATAGTTTAGAGCGTTGTCACGAATAATAAAGTAAAGCGTAAATAAAAGATTGAGAAATCAAGATAGAGAGAATGGGCTGGTATTGAATTGCTCGGTAGTGCAGGTATTGAATTGCTTAGGATTTCCAGTTCTGTCGTCGCTCCCGTCGCTGACAGCACCTGTCGCGGCGTCTGTCCGTTAGTTGTCGCGGCAGCAAACACTAACTCAGTACTTCAAGCTTGGCAAGAATCCCAGATCTGCCTTGCCCTATCCCTAGGCACAAGTTTGTCGATGAACACGTCTTTGATGATACCTCCCGGCGTGAATCGAAGGATGAACACCGATGTGTATGAATCCTTCCTTAGCCACTTAACCTCGCCTTATCCCTAAGCACGAGATGGTTCAACTATAAACTAGAGAACGCGCTTTTATCTCTTTCGTATACTTAACTCTCCTGATGCTAAGTAAATAGATAACCTCACAATGCTCTCCCGATGCTCTTGCAAGATATTAACACCAAGATAAAAGAACTTGAAGTTTATTTTATTGAAACTGAAAAAATCCTAAAACAAAGCAACCCTTGCAACTACTTTACAAAACAACCCGTGGCCCTAGGGGGAATTTAGAACATGTCGGTGACGGGTGGACGGCAGGGTTTAGGTTTCGGTTATGGGGTAGTCGGCTATGCCCTAGGTTTAATCTATGCCCTTTTTATAAGCTTTGGGCTCAAGATATCTAAGGTAACAAGGATTACAACTTTAATTAAAAGTAAGACTCTAATAAAGATTAAATCTCTAAAGTATCCTACTTTCTAGCCGCCTCCTTGCTTTTAGGGATTTCCTCTCCTTTGAGCTTTGGCTTGACATATCTTTTGATCCGGGGCTTGGAAAATTATTTGGCTGCCACACGACAGACGAGCAGATTTTTCTCTATCTATCGATGTCCACTTCATTTTTTTCTCTTCAATAATCTGCTGTCACCATGCTGTCGTGACGGGTCCATGACAGGTTCGTCTCCTTCAGCTGCTTGTTCAGTTCAGCCTTCCTGCTTATCTGCCCTTCGCCTGCCTTCATCGTCAACCTTGGCAGTTACCTGCAAAATACACCATCTTTTAGTAGAATCCGTGCCTTTTATATAATTGTGATATTTAATTAAAAACTATCCTAAATGCAATGCAATGATGCTTGAATGCAGCAGAAATATGGGTTAAAAGGGTGTAAATAATAGAACTTTTACACACTCAACAAACTCCACCCAACGTCGTTGCCAAAGATTCAACTCTTTCTGAGACATAAGATACTTCAAACTTTTGTAATCTGTGTACACGGTACACTTCTCACCATATAGGAAATGCCTCCAAATCTTTAAAGCGAACACCACCGCCACTAACTCAATATCATGCCTGGGATAGTTACGCTCATGCACCTTCAACTTTCACGATGCATAAGCTACCACCCTACCCTCCTGTATCAACACACACCCCAAACCAACATAAGATGTGTCGCTATACACCACAAACTTTTTCCCATATTCATGTTAAATCAAGATAGGAGCTTGCGTCATTGTCTCCTTTAGCTTCTTAAAGGCTTGTTGTCTCACTTCCGTCCAGTTAAACTTAACATCCTTTTGCAATAACTTCGTCAAAGGAGCAGCAATCTTGGAAAATCCATCCACAAACCTCCGATAGTAACCCGCCAAACCGAGGAAACTACGAACTTCATGAACAGACCTATGAGGCTCCCAATTCACCACCACCTCAATCATCTGAGAATCAACACGAATTCCCTCAGTCGAAACCACATGGCCTAAGAAAACAACTTCCTTCAACCAAAACTCACATTTACTCAGCTTAGCATAAAGCTGATTCTCTAGCAATACTTGCAAAACAATCATCAAATGTTCATCGTGCTCCTCCTCTGTACAAGAATACACAAAGATGTCATCGATGAACACCACAACAAACTTATCCAAGAACTCATGAAACACCATGTTCATCATATCCATGAATGCAGCAATAGCATTTGTTAAACCAAAAGGCATCACCAAGAATTCATAATGCCCATACCTAGTCTGAAAAGCAGTTTTTGGCTCATCCACCTCATTAACCTTCAATTGGTAGTACATGGACCTCATATCAATCTTTGAGAACACCGCCGCTTCATGAAATTGATCAAAAAGATCATCAATCCTGGGTAGAGGATACTTATTCTTAACAGTCAACTTATTCAGCTGACGATAATCAATGCACATTCTCATCGTGCCATCTTTCTTCTTTACAAACAAGATCGGTGCACCCCAAGGTGACACACTAGGCCGAATAAAGCCTCGGTCAAGTAATTTCTGGAGTTGCGTCTTCAGCTCCTTTAACTCCTTAGGTGTCATTCGGTAGGGAGCGATAGACACCGGAGTCGTGTTCTCATACAACTCAATTCCAAACTCAACCTCTCAACTAGGCGGTAAACCAGGTAACTCCTCTAGAAACACCCCAGGGAATTCACATACAATCCTTATATCTTGTACCCGTACATCCTTTGTACTAGAATTCACCACAAAATCTAAATAAGCTTCACCTCCTTGATGCAACAACCGACTCGCTTCAAGAGTCGAAACCACATTAGATAAGAACTTTACATTCTCTCCCACTACCACAACTTCGTAGTCGCCAGCAAGTTTCAACGAAACTCACTTATTCTCAAAATCCACAACAGCCCTATGCTCAACTAGCCAATCCATACCAAGGATTACATCAAATCCATAGAAAAGCAATTCCATGAGATCAACCATAAACATATGTTCTTGCACCATTAAGGGACATCTCTTATATAACTTCCTTGTTAAAATGGTTTCACCAAAAGAGCTAGTCACACAGACACCCACATCTAAAGACTCAACAGGCAAACCAAGCTTTTGAGTATTTTCACGCAATATGTATGAATGTGTAAACCCAGAATTAATCAGAGAAAGTAATGACAAAGATTGCAAAGTAAAGGTACCCGTGATCACGTCAGTGTCATTCCTTCCCTCATGGTGCACATAAACTCTACCATGGCCACCTCCCTCATGCTGAACCGCTACCGCGTGTGCTACATTCCTTGGGCCATTATCTCTACGCTGAAAGTTTCCACGGCCACCCCCACGGTCCTTCTATGGCTCAAATGTTTTCACCGGAGCCTGCCCTACTCTCGTTGGCTGAGGACAATCTCGTTTCATGTGCCCACAAGAACCACAATTCCAGCATGTACCCACATTTCCCCAACACTCTCCTGTGTGCCTCCTACCGCACCAGTTACACTCAAGTGTACGAACAAAAGCATTCGGTCCCTGCTGACCTCTCCCTGAGTTACCTCCTCCACGTCTAGGATCCATGTGACACCTTTGATCCTTAGGCCTCTTAAAACGATCCCTTCCAGCATCATAACCTGCAGCTCGTTTCCCTGAGCTAGGTCCTCCTGCTCGACCCGCCAGACCAAGGTTCAAGTCAATGTCCTTGGCTCGAGTGACCATAACATCAAAATCTGAATAATCTGATGCAAGAATGTACGTCTTCACATCTATCACTAGACCATATCGGAAACGCTCGCATCTCTCCCGCTCATTAGGGATCAACTAAGGTGCATACTGGATGAGACGCACAAAATGTACTTCATATTCAGCCACATACATGCTTCCTTGTTCTAGGGACATAAATTCCCTTTTCTTTTCAACCAGGTAACGAACACCCAGGTACTTCCTCTTGAACGCATTCAAAAAGAACGTCCAAGACACCTCATCATCCTCTATACCCGCAATAGTGGTCGTCCACCACGTATAAGCATCACCATGCAACAGGGATACAATACATCCTAGCTTCTGGACATCATTGCAACTCATTTGTCCAATGATCCTCTTGGTGCTTTCCAACCAAGACTAAGAAGTCTCAGGGGTCAGCCCCCTGAACTCAGTCCCACCAAGACTGCGGAGTCGCTCTAACGACAAACTCACACTAGCACCAGGCTGAGGTGCAGCCACATGAGCACCAGCTACTGTTGCCTGAAAGGCTCCAGCAATAGCTTGAATCAGCACTGTCATATCATGAGCATCTTGCTCACGTGCTCCCTCGGGTGCAGCAAACTCTACTCCAGCCCCAGCACCAACCCTTGTTCTACCACCACCGGGTGGTCCACCAGGAGGAGGAGGAGGCAAATTCTCTACACGTTCTCCCATCTCATTCATCTCATTCTCAGCCGTGCTACGAGTATTAATTCTAAGCTCTCTTCGTGGCCCCATTCAAAATAATGCAACTAGAAAAATGAAATAAAACTCAGTTAGGCAATTTAAGGCAAGAAAATCCAAGGTGCTCAAGTCTCATCTTCAAAACATTTTCTTTCATTAGTAATGATATGGCAATGAGTTCCCCATTTATACCCCAATTCTAGCACAGCAACACCACTAAATCGCAACCAACAAAATTGCATACATTATATCTCATTCAAGCTCAAACATTGCACAAATACACAACATTCATTCAAAGTATCCAACACACCTCATATTTAAACTTACCAACCACTTACCAACGCCCCAATTGTTCGCAAACATGGCTCTGATACTGAAAAATATAATCCCCTTAGCCCGGTCTAGACGGTTGACCCGAACCGAGGTGATTATATGGGGAAAACCGAAGCCAACTCGTTAAAGCCGACTCTGATTGATGACCCTCTTTTTGTTTTTAACCTCTCTAGAGGCAATTTAGATTCTATGTGATTATTAAAGGGCATATGAAGAAACGAAACATCGATCATATTTCATTAAGGGATTTAATTGCATAAGATAAGTACTTAGGGACCAAAATGTAAATCTTACAAAATACAAGGGTATTTCTGATTTTAAGGTTACCAATATTATATTAGTCACATTTCATGCTTCTCTACAAATTTTCGTTACAATTAGACCATCCAAACTCATCTAATTGCATACATAATGATTAGGGACTAAAATGTAACATTTCAGAACTTTAAATGATGCCTTTAACTGAATTTAACGGCCGTGTATCGGTACACCTGGGGGACGTATCGGTACACGGAAAGGCAGTGGCCAAACTTGAAGAAAAGGTATCGATACGCACCCTCGCGTATCGGTACGCCCTTCAAATTATGCCTAGGCGTATCGATACACTTCACTTTCGTACCGATACCCCTGAATCATTTGGCACAAATTTGGCTTATGCGTATCGATATGCAAGCCCGAGTATCGATACGCATACCAGAAGTGTCCCAAAAACAGCCCCAAACTCATGTCTAACCTCGTCAAAACATCACCAAAATATATGGACATGCTTATAACATCAACACTAACACAAAGACATCCAATTCTAAGCACATAGCAAGCACTAGGCATAGCATCGCTAGATCACATGGCATAAAGAAGAGCATGCTTAATCCACAAACCGTAAACATGCCAAATAACAAGATAAAGCATCAAAACCAATATAATGGCCTTCTACAAACCAAACAGGGTACACATAACTTGCATCAACATCAGAGAGTCCAAAATACATCTCCCAAAACTAACCCTAAAATCTCATTGCCATATATCATTACTAAGGTAAACGTAAAACATGATACTTGAGCTTATCTATTCCTTGGATTCCTTTAAGCCTTCTTGATGCCCAAGATGCCTCAATTATCTGCATTGTTGGTAAAAGAGAGCGTAAGCACAATAGCTTAGTGAGGCATGCTCTAAAAACACCAACACAACAATGCAAACTTTTTAAACGTTGCCTTGAAATCTATTTCTAAAACCATACTCTTTCTATTTCATGCTTGAAATCCATTTCAAAGAAAAACATCATTTGAAACCACGTGTACCATCTATCTATCTATCTCATGCATTCAACCAATGCAAAACTCACGGAAAAGCCACACATGCTTGATACACAAAATCTCATATGCATTTCTCATAGCATAAAATCATTTCAAACATTGGTACATGTGAAACACAGCTCTTCCTCATATATTGGCATTTCATATTCTATCTTTACTCGAATATGCAGATTAGCTTGACATAGAGTCAAGTCCTACCCCGGTGGAATCTCGCATCACCGGATTCTTATGGCGGTATCTATCATCACCACAAAGCTTGGGTGTTTCACCAAGACCTACCCCGATGGAATCTCTCATCATCGGACTCTTACTTTGGATCAGAATGGCATTACCCTCATTGCCCGACTCCAAAGAGCACATACGAATTTTAGTTTAGAGTGCACTTTACATCCTATTGGTCGGCCAATTATATTCGGTAAAGTCTCATCAATTATGCCAATATATTTACATTAAAAACATCATCTCACCTACTGTTATGATGCAAAATTTCTAAACCAAACTCATCTCATTTCAAAATCAAAATCCATGCATAGCATTTAATCAAAATCTCAATACTCTTTGCAACAATGCTCAATCTCATGGGATCAATATAAAACATCATCTCATGTCATAATTCCTGCATAAAACAGTAGAAATTTATCTTTCTCAATTCAAGAGCATGTCAAAAGCATTTATGGGCATCATCCACATTTCAAGAGCAAATCTAAACATACTTACTTCCGGACTTAGGAGGGTGTTTCAAACCAATCCCAAATCCCCAAAACTTGTTTCCTTGTCCCTCAAGGACTGCTAAAACCATTTTCACTCACCGGTGACGTTTCGCTCGCTTGCCGAAATAATTTCTAGGCTTCCGGTACTTCCGGATCAACACCAAACGTGTTCGAAGAAATCTCCCCTGTTCAACACACATAAGAGCAGGGGATTAATGCAGCAAAACACCAGCCACTCAATCCAACTCGCTACATTACTCAAAACTAGCATTTCGGCTATCCGAAATAACCGAAAACACTTCCAAACTTCCACCAAACAAAGCCCAGCCAAGATCTATCAATTCTAACATTTACTCAACTTTTATCACCATCAAAAATCAAAATAAACACTACCTTACACCTCTAGCAACGACAGAACATCAAAAACACCCCAAAAACCACAAATATAACATCTTAAACTTAGGGACCCAAGCCTATTCGGGATTTATTTGTTAAAACCTTATTCTCAACATCAAATAACATCCAAAATATGCTGAAAATCAACGTCAACTCCGATCTTAACATAGAAATACGAAAATCACCAAGATCTCATCAAGAATCTTGAATTTAACAACTCTTTCTTGTTTATAACATTAAAACAACTCAAAAACCATTAACAAAGGATTGATAATTTGGGAATTTCAGTAAAGAACTTATCATTAGAGGAGAAGAACGAAGCTTACCTCTAATGGTTGATCTCTCTTCAATTTGAGCAAGTTTTCTTGAAAAATCCAAAGCAAAATCAATGTGATTTGATGAAACAAAGTTGGAGAATCATTTAGAGAATGAAAACTTATCAATCAAGGTGAAAATCAAAGGTTCTTTGATGAGAGAAGTGTTTGGCTGAAACGAAGTTGAGAGAAAATGAGAAGAGAAAAACTATCGTGAAGTTAGTTATGAAAAATCAACTTTTGATTTCCTTTTTAATTCCCTTTATTTCTATTATATAACCATTTATTAAAAGCTACCAAATTAAATAGAAATCTGATGAAAATAAATGGTAAAAAACAGCTTCTTAAAGATTCAAATTTTCAATCCTTTACAAAACAGTCACTAGCCAACTTTTGCAAAAACTGCATTTTAGTCACTATACCAAAATGTAATATTTCCAAAACTCATTTTGTAAAATTATTTTTACCATAATCAGTTATATAATAAATGACAATTTTTATATATTTTTCCATATTTTTAAAACATCCCGAACTAGGTTTTCTCTAAACCACCCTCAAGGATTCGAACCGTTCCCGACTAGCTCGATCCTATGTCTAAAACATCTAGGCCCAAATCCATGGCGTTACATAGGCGTCTTGAAACACCAAAGGGTGTTTCGAAACAATCCCTGTATGTATGGAAACAAGTAAGCCATGTATCGAAATAGGTTCTAGCAGTTCCAAAACGTATCGATACAAATGGTGCCTGTATCGAAACGGGTACATTAAAAGCAGCGGTTTAACTACTTAAAAACGTTTCATACATTGCCAAAACCTTTTGAAAATACCTCAAACTTATTTTCAAGTTGTTTTTGACTTAGAGAGCATTTTAAATTCTTTTCAATTAAGTCCAAAACATTTTTCAATTATTATATCAGAACATATATTTCTACAAATATGGATCCTTACCCGCTTTAAATACTTTTAGTATGTTTTCAATTTGAGGGTTTTTAATAGTGGGAATGTAATTTCTTTATAAACATGATAAAAGGTACTTATAAATCATATTTTATCGTTGTATATTTTATGGCAAACTCAAACACATTATCATTGCGATCCGTCCTTGAGAAGGACAAATTGAATTACTTGAACTTCATTGATTGGTTCCGTAACTTAAAGATTATCCTTAAGCAAGAACGGAAACTGCAAATCATCAAATAATATGCCCTTAAAAAGCCAGCAGATGATGCCTCTAAAGACGAAAGGGATGCCTTTGAGAAATACTCAAATGACATGGTAGATGTCGGATGCTTGATTCTTGCGGCCATGACCCCTAAGCTTCAAAAGCAACATGAGGGCATGGTTCCTTATGAGATGGTTAAAATCTCAAACAATTATATGAGGGGCAAGCTCGTCAAGAGAGGTATGAGACCTCTAAGGCTTTGTTTCGATGCAAAATGTTGGATGAAACTCTAGTGGGAACTCACGTTCTCAAAATGTTAGGGTATATTCAGACCCATGAAAAATAGGGCTTCCCTCTAAGTGTTGAATTGGCTATTGTTGTTATCCTGCAACCGTTGTCGGATAGTTTTAATCAGTTTGTTCTTAATTTCAATATGAATGAAATTAACATATCGTTGCCCTGATTGCTTGGCCTGTTAAGAACAATACAGAACAACATGAAAAAAGTTGGTTGCAAACCTATTCTGATGGTCCGAAAGGATAACAGAAAAGGAAAGCCCAACACCAAGGCAAAGCCAAAGCCCAACAAAGGAAAGGTTGCATTCAAACCCAAAGGAGGAGTTGAAAAAGAAGGAAAGTGTTTCCATTGCAACAATGTTGGATTTTAGAAGAGAAGCGACCCTATCTATCTTGAGGACATCAAAAAGGCAAGAGAAAATGGACAGTTCGGATCAGGTATTTATGTTATTGATATTAATATATCAACATCTACTTCTTGGGTATTTGATACCGGTTGTGGTTCACACATTTGTACTTCTGTGCATGGACTAAAAAGGAGTAGAAAATTGGCAAAAGGAGATGTGGACCTACGAGTGGGAAATTGAGCAAGAGTTGCCACATTAGCTATAGGAACATATACTTTGTCATTACCTAGTGGACTTGTTTTAGATTTAGAGGATTGTTATTTCGTACCTAGTTTGACTAAAAACGTTATATCAATTTCTTGTTTGGACAAGATTGGTTTTGAGATTATTATTAAGAATAATAGTTGTTACTTTTCCCTCAATAATGTTTTTTATGGTACGGCTTAATTAATCAATGGTTTTTACATCTTAGATCAAGACAATTGCATATATAACATAAATACGAAAAGATTAAAAACAAATGACTCTAATCAAACTTATCTTTAGCATTATTGCTTGGGTCATATAAGTGAGAAACGCATATCAAAACTTCAGAAATATGGATTTTTGGATTCTTTTGTTTTCGAACAATTTGATATATGTGAAACTTGCTTAATGGGAAAAATAACAAAATCACCGTTTGATGGTAAAAATGAGCGAGCAAGTGATTTATTAGGTCTACTACATAGTTATGTATGTAGACCGATGAATACACAAGTTAGAGGAGGGTTTCAATACCTCATTACTTTCACTGACGACTTTAGTAGATTTGGGTATGATTACCTAATGCAACATAAATCTGAAGCTCTTAAAAAGTTCAAGGAATTTAAGAATGAAGTACAAAACCAGTTAGGGAAGAGTATCAAAGATCTTCGATCAAATCAAGGAGGAGAATACTTAAGCTTAGAGTTTGATGAACTTCTTAAAGGGTGTGGGATTGTGTAACACCCCTAATTTAATAAGGCAAAAAATGAAAATGAAGGAAATAAAAAATAATATATATAATAAATGAGTGTATGGTGATGAATGAAAAAAATGGAAATAGTGCAGCTACAAGGGTTTAAACTCGTGACCTATGCTTGGTGGATCCAAGCCTTAACCATTTGAGCTAAGGTCCCCTTTTGGTTATATCCTACGCCCACTTCTATTTGAATTGTGTTTTGTCAATTTGATTCAATAATAGTTACAAGTCAGACTCCTCACCTACCCATTGGGGAATACCAATCGAATAATGAAAATCGAAAGAGAGAGAGTTTGGAAATTTTCAAAGTCTCCATCATCATTCACCGGCTCGATCTCCATCCCCGTCCGGCCATGGCGTGCACCACCATCGTCGGCGCGATTGTCGCGCTGCCCCGATCGAGACCCATCTCTTCACTCGCGCATCGGAGCAGTTGTTTGTCGTGGGAAACGATTTGAAAGTTCCGTTTTTCCCCTGTCGTCGCCTTTGTTTTTTAGTGATATCCTCGCCGCCGCTAGTGGCGCCATCGAGCTCTCGGTGCTAGGGCGAACAAAACCTATCTTACCGATCGTCAATCCATCTTCAGAGGTACCTTCATCAGAGTAGCGTGGGGTTCGACCTTTTTTTTTAAATGTTTTGGGTAATTTCCGTTCGTATTTCAGTATGCTTATTTGAGATTTGAGTCCAGTTTAAACATTTGCTTATTGTGCTTTCAAAATTTTGCAGAATTGAGTGTTTTGGAGGTCATCGGTGACATTTCGACGAAGGTTCCGGCGAGATCCGTTTTGGGTAAGTGTGTTGAACCGGCCCAATCGATTTGAACCGGCCCAAATGGTCTGAACCGGCCCAGTCAGTTAACAAATTCGAGGCCAGTTGTTTAAGCCCAAGTCCTTCTCGACCCAAACTTGAGTCCAACCCAACCTATTTACCCGACCCGGTCAGCCGAGTCAACTCGCCCGAGTCAGCCCGAGTTAATTCAGTGAGTCAACCCGTTTGAACCAACTCAGTTGATCGTTGACTGTTGACATCATCATGACTGCTAACGTCGGCATGACGTCGGCGTTGACATCATGACGTCAGCGTTGACTTTGACCAAAAAGTCAAATTTTCAGAAAAGTCATATTTAATGTTTTTCGACGTCCTGAGTCCGTTTTTGAAGCATGTTTTGCAAAATTTTGACCTGAAAGTCTCTGAATCTGACCTTGAACCCGAACTTGTTTATGTATTTAATTATTTAGTTAAGGGTACTATGAATAAGGACTGAAATGAGAATTTGTGTAATTGAAGGTACTCATAGTTCCTTGAATATGAATTTTTTATGGACGTCGAATTCGGGTTCGAGTGCAATCGAATGGGGTATCATGAATTGACCGGTGTAGCTCGAAGTTAAGGTAATACTTTAATACCTTATGCTTGCTTTCAAACTTGTTGGTATTCGGTTAATGCTTACACGACCATGATTAAGCATATGATAAAATATGCTTACGTCAATTAATTAAGAAATAAGAATATTGATGGTCAAGGTAAAAATATTCGAATAAGAGGTTTGATGAATTGAAGGGACTTCCGAGTTCAGTAAACGACTAATAAAAATAGTTGATCTCTAAGTCTGATTATTTTGGCTAATGAATTATGAAAATGCTCTCGAGCTTTGTAAATGACTAAAATACCCATGTCAATGAAAGTGGTTTGAAAATATACAATAGATCCGTTAAAACAACTGATTCTTCTAAAAATCTTGAAATTTGCTCGGGAAGTTATGGTAACGAGGTTTCACTTTCGAGTCTATAAATTGCTCAGTTTCTTTGAAATTGAATAAATCTCTCAAGACATTTACGAGAAAAAATTGTATGTTTGAATTAGTCAAAGTTACGTAAAAGGCTGAATTGATCAAATTATCCCCAATGACCACAAATAATGATCTATCCTCGGCACAAATTGCCAAATTAATCAAAATGATGGATTTACCCACGAGAACTATAATGAATGAATAGTTGAAAGAACAGAGAGGCTCAGAATAATTGAAACACATTCGGACATCAAGGAAATAGAGAGTTCCTCTAAGACTTGAAATGAGAATTATCAATAAAGCCAAGCAAAGGTAATAGTCCTAAAAGTAGTAATACACGACCATTATTGGAAATCACACACCTCTCCCAAACCTTTCATCTTCATCTTCTTACTCACTTTGAACAAGCAAGCACCTCCATTGGAGAGGAAAATTAAGCTTAGATTTTCTTCGAGTTATTGTTATCAAATCCTTGCTATCGTTCAGGTAAGCAATAATCCTCAAACAATCGTTGGATTACATGGATATATCGAGCTTAATCTTAAGCTAGAGTTTTGACTATCCATAGATATCTCATCGTTGTCATCTATATTGAAATCGATTATCAATTTTGATGTTGTTATATTGATTTTGATATCGTAATATCGATCCTAATGGTCTCCTATTGATTTCCTAGCTCAAGACGTTGATAAAGAGCATCCATCGTCTCCATCCAAAGCTAGGAACAAGGGGATTATTATCCGAGAGCCTTGAAAGCTTCAGATTGTCAAGGTGAGTGTAGTCAGAGTCTAGGTTGGGATTAGGCGAAAAGCCTTACTGAATCCTTATTTGATGTTTTCGATTATATTGCTAATATTATCATTGAAGAAATTGCATTGGATGGTTAAACGAACACCTTGGTAAGTGTCGGTAAGTTGATATTGAGTATCGAATATAGTCATTGGTTTTGTTATTGTGCATAGACATTGATATGGTTATTATTATCGAAACATTGTAAAGAAATCTTCCTATATTGATATTGATATTGAACCATGAAACATTGATAATATTGAATCATTGGTTATTGAAATCCTTATTGAACATTGAACATTGAAATGAACATTGAGACCTTGGATTTGAATAGACATTGGATACAATTGGCATGCCATAGAATTCATGAGCTCAGTGTACGAGTGGACTACGGTCCTAAGGCTACGACCTATATTGATTTGGTGAGGCGGATGGATGTGTATTGATATTGGTCGTATTGGTGAGGCGGAGGGACTAGACCATTCATTGAATTGGCGAGGCGAGGCGTAGGAATTCGCGTATCTACTATCTTGATATTTGACATATTGTTGTTCATATAGCTTATGACTACCTCACTAGGCATCGTATGCCTAACGTGTCTCATCTCATGCATTTTCAGGTTGAAGGGATCGTGTGTCATAAGATCAGATTGGCAAAACAAGACAAGTCACTACAAGCCCTAAAGTAATGTGTTTTGATCCTAAGAACTCCTATAAAAGTGGCAAAGTAGTTGAACTAGTCATTTATGCCCATTTTGTTATGTTGGTGATATGCATATGTTGTAATATGGTTAATGGCTCTAAATGGCCCTTTTGGTTGGCTTAAAAAGGGCTTAAAAGTGCATACTTAGCTCATAAAGGTCAAAACATAGTAAACGTATTCGTATGATCATGAAATTTGGCATGCTAGTAGTTTATACCATTGAAATATTGTGTGTAATGTTTCGTTGCATTTAGACATCGTTTAGTAGGTCAAATTGAATAAATACCAGCAAAAATCTGTCATTACAAGTCAGACCGTATCAAAACGGGTGATGGCGTTTCGATACGGGTAAGCATAATTGAGCCTGAGGAATAGAGCGTATCGGAACAGTTCATGGTCATTTCAAAACATTTTTCCTATGGAATCTTTTATTTCGATACGGGTTTATAGAGTATCTAAACGAGTCAAAGTCAAATGAAGTCAACCCGTTTCGATACAAGGCATGCCCATATCGATACGGTCTAAAGGGTAAAGTCAACAAAGGTTGACCATCGTTCACCCATTTCGAAACAGCCCTGGGGTGTTTCGATACGGGGTTAGTTAAGTTAGTTAAAGACATATTAAACAGTTTGAAAGGTTCACAGTTGGTTACTAAATATTGAAAGATTAAATTGAATGAGCTAGGGGTCTCCAAATGGTATGAAAATTTACAGGTGTGTTAATAAAGTTGTGAATTCTAATTTGATAAAGTCTATTACATTGAACGACCTCTAAATTTTCGAATTTACAGTTTAGTCCCTAAGACTTATATTAGTTGCAATTTAGCCCCAATTGATTAATTAGTGCTTCATATGGATTAATTGGACTAAATTGTATTGAGGCATTGTGTTATTATATGATATTGGTTTAAAGGTAAATATAAAAAAGAAATTTTATTGCACTGTCTACTGTGTTGAGTATCGATATCATCTTTTGACCCGGTTCTCAACCAGACCGGGAAGGGGGTGTTACATTTCTGGTATCAGAGCTAGAGTTTAGTCAATTCTAGGACTAAACTAAAGCTTGTTGCATTGATATTGTGTTACTTTTCCACCTAGGAGTTATATATTGTGTATATTGTGACTTGTCGACTAATTCGATCTTTCATATAGATGTGTTTGAAACTGACGAAGCCCACATAGACAAGCTTGCTACTAGATCCTCGACGCATGGCGGGGAGATTAGAGGAGGAAATCCTCAGAATCCACCACAATTGCAGGACCCTCTTGTTCAGGGTACTGAGCATGCAGCACCTACTGCTCAGGTCGAGTGTTATAAGAACATGGCTGACATGTTCAAGCAGTTTACGACTACTATGAGGACCGAACAAATCGTACAACCTATCGCCCCTGTCATTCAATACACTCAAGCACCTTTCGATAAGCTTTCACAGTATCGAGCTTATACCTCCACTTGACAAGATGATGACAACCCTGAAGTTGCTGAGTACTGGTTGAACAACATCTTGCGAATTCTAAATAAGCAACTTCAGTGCTTGGATGAGCATAAGCTTGAGTGTGCCATCGCTTTGTTGGCTGATGAGGCACTTCATTGGTGGGAAACTACCATTTTAACAGTTTCTTCCTTAAAGAATTGTCACCTTGATTGACTTGGGAGTTCTTCCTTAAAGAATTCTGCAAGAAATATGTCAGTGAATTTTACATTACTGAAAGACGAAACATCTTCCTTCATCTCAAACAAGGTGGATGACCGATCGAATAGTACATATATGATTTCTGCAAGTACTGTCGATATGGTGCAAAATATATGAAGGAGGAGCAAAAGTGCCAGATGTTCATCGCAGGGCTCAATGATGAACTACGCCCTATGTTCACTGTGTTAGGCATTTCTGATTTCCAAGATTTGTTTAATCGAGTTAAGGCCATTGAAGCTGCACAGAGAGCTCAACAAGCTGGTGGTTCTGGAAAGCCTGAGAAGAGGTACAGTGGTGATTCTCGACCTCCGAGATGGAACAAGAAAGGGAGATATCAAGGCCCCAAATAGAATATCTATCCACAACCCTCTCGTTCTGGAAACATTGATAGACCTCAGTTTGTGACGCAATCCTTTGCCAAAGCATCTTCTATTGATAGTATTAAAGGTTCAAACCGAGGCAACCAGCATCCAATTTATAATTATTGTCAGAATAGGCATCCAGCAGGTCAATGTCGTAAGCATACTGGAGCTTGTTACTATTGTGGTGAGCATGGTCACTGTATTCGTGATTGCCCTTTGAATGCAACCAAATCTGTTGTCAAACCGATTGCTGCTGCTTCTCTTGCTCAATTCTCTCAAGGTAAAGGATCGAGGCAAGGATCATCGGGAACTTTTGGGCTATCGAGTGGTCCAGGGAAACCCTTTGGAAAATAAGATTCAAAAGCTCCTACCCAAATGTATCATGTGAGGAGCAGAGAAGAAGAGGATGAACCTGATGTCATTGCAGGTACCATCGAGCTATATTCACATTCCTTATATGTATTGATTGACCCTGGTTCTACTCATTCTTTTATAAGTACTATTGTAATTAATAAATATAATATGTCTTCTGAACTAATAGCATCGAGAATTTCTATAATCAATCCCCTAGGAGATTGTGTCACCGTGAGGGTAGTGTGTAAGAATTGCCCCTTAATGATCCAAGGAATTCCTTTTCTGGCCAATTTGTTGGCTTTACCAATCCATGAATTCGATGTCATCCTAGGCTTAGATCGGCTTAGTGAGCACCAAGCCTGGGTAGATTGTTATAAAAGGAAATTGTATCTCCAGGGTATGGGTAAGGAGAGTGTTGTATTGATGAACGCGAGAAATCCATCATTGTACACTTTAGCGTTGGAGTCTAGAGACGAGCCGCAATTGCAAGACATTAACATCGTATGTAAATTCCCTGATGTCTACCCTGATGAACTTCTGGGATTGCCCCCAACCCGTGAAGTGGAGTTTGGCATCGAAGTGCAACCTATGACTGCTCCAGTTTCCATTGCACCATACCATATTGCAGCTGTGGAATTAAAAGAATTAAAGACTCAGATTCAAGATTTATTGAACAAAGGTTTTATTCAACCGAGCTCTTCACCCTGGGGAGCTCTGGTTCTCTTTGTTAAGAAGAAGGATGGTTTTATGCGATTATGTATTGACTACAGACAATTGAATAAAGTAACCATCAAGAATAAATATCCATTTCCTAGAATAGACGACCTGTTCGATCAACTAAAGGATGCCTCTGTGTTTTCCAAGATCGACTTAAGGTTGGGCTACTATCAAATGAGAGTTAAGGAGTGTGATGTACCAAAGACTGCCTTCCGTACGAGGTATGGACACTAAGAATTCTTGGTAATGCCCTTTGGGTTAACCAACGCACCGACAGCTTTTATAGATTTGATGAATCAGATCTTTCGACCCTATCTTGACAAGTGTGTAGTGGTGTTTATAGACGACATATTGATCTATTCCAAGAATGAAGTAGAGCATCGAGATCATCTTCGTATTGTGCTTCAGATCTTAAGAGAAAAGCAGTTGTACGCGAAGTTCTCTAAGTGTGAGTTTTGGCTCACCGAAGTTGCCTTTCTAGGACATATCGTGTCAACCTCATGTATTCAAGTGAACTCGAAAAAAATCCAAGCTATTGTAGATTGGCATCCACCGAAGAATATTGGAGAAGTCAGAAGCTTTCTTGGGCTTGCTGGTTATTATCGAAGATTTGTGAAAGGGTTTTCTATGATAGTTGCTCCTTTAATTAAGTTGTGGAGGAAGGAAGCTCCTTTTGTTTGGACCGAGGATCAACAGTGGAGTTTTGATCAGTTGAAATAAGTATTAACCCATGCGCTTGTCCTAACTCAACTTGAGTCCGGAAAGGACTACACAGTTTATAGTAATGCATCGCATATTAGGTTAGGATGTGTATTGTTGCAAGAAGGCAAAGTCATTGCTTATGCTTCGAGACAACTTATGCCACGCGAAATGAATTACCCCACCCACGACCTTGAAATTGGTTGCAGTTGTCTTTGTATTGAAAATCTGGAGGCATTGCATTTACAGAGAAAACTACTATCTCTTCACCGACCATAAAAGCCTTAAGTACCTATTGACTCAAAAGGAATTGAACCTTCGGCAACAGAGGTGGATGGAACTCCTTAAAGATTACGATCTTGTTATAATTTACCACTCGGGCAAGGCCAACGTTGAGCTGATGCACTCAGCCGCAAACCTCTACTTGGTAAGCATTAACAATAAATTTGGAGTCATGCGTATTGTATAGTACGTTAACTTATTGTAACATTGCTATATTGTAGCCCCTCGAGCAATTAATGCTCACTTCCGACTTCGGAAGCATCGTTGCCTTGTAGTTGAACTTTAAGTTTAGTCTACCATCATTCACGAATCAAGGATTTGCAAGAGCAAGATCTTGAGCTTCAATCCATTGTCTCTAAGCTATCGAACAACCCTAACTTCAGAATTAATTCAGAAAGACTCTTGTGTTTTCATGACCGAGTCTGTGTACCTAATGATGAATCTCTTCGTATCGATATTCTTTATGAAGCTCATTCGAGTTCTTTTTTCTGTCCACCTCGGGTCTGTAAAGATGTACAAGGACCTATGGGAACTTTATTGGTGGTCAGACATGAAGCAGGCCATAGTTGATTTCATTTCCAAATGCCTCACGTGCCAACTTGTTAAGGCAGAACATTGTGCTCCTACCGGACTGTTGCAGCATATAAATCCACCGAAATGGAAGTGGGAAAAGATCACTATGGATTTTGTTAGTGGTTTACCGTTAACTCCCGCAAAGCATGATGATATATAAGTCATTGTAGATCGCTTCATAAAGTCAACTCATTTTATACCAATCAGAATAGATTACGGTCTTCCTAAACTAGCTGACTTGTATATCAAAGAAGTAATTCGACTCCACGGAGTACCTAAGTCTATTATCTTCGATCGAGATCCCCGATTTGCATCTCGGTTTTGGAGAACCTTACAATAAGCTCTAGTCACCAGAGTTAATCTTAGCACAGCTTTTCACCCTCAATCTGACGATGATGAGTTCTCAAATATGACATATTTCATTTGTTATTTTTCTAGTTATTGGGACTTCTTGCTGCTTAATACATGTTGTTTTTGTTATATTTTGTGCAGGAACCCAATTTTGGAAATAACAATGAAAATGGGACATTTCTGCAGTTTTTATTATAATCTTGTCATGACTGGCATCATGGGCACGACACCGGGCACGACGCGTCTGACGTGGCAGTGACGTGGCAATGACGTGGCGACTTCTAGAAGCTTCTGGAACGTTCTGGAAGATGTTATCAGCTTATCCGATTAGATTCCTGCATTTAAATTTCAAAACATTTGAATTGTTTTATCTTTTGTTTATTATTTTAAATTATATCATCACTTTATCTTTGTAAATCTAAGCCTATAAATACCACCCTTGGTAAAGGCTTAGATCATCCATCATTCATTTTAGTTTTTATCTTTGTAAACACTTTTTAGTTTTAATTCAAGTTCATTTTCCTTTAATTTCTTGTTTTCATTTTTTTATGTTATTTAATTGTTTTTCTAAAATTAAGTTAAGTATGATAATTAATATCATGCTTAGCTAAATTTCTTGAGCCAAGAGTTAGCCAAATCAATTCTAATCGTGAGAATTGAACATTGCCTAAATTCCTTCGGGAATACATTTTTATCTTTCTGTTTAGATAGTTTGGCAATCGGCCTTACTAAAGTTTTTAATCGTTTTTCAAATCAAAAAGAGCTCGTTGGTCTGGAATCGTTTAAAGACATAGTTGGGAGGAAGGATCGGCCTGTGGCAATTTCGACTTCCTGTGAACACTCTTAGCGGCGGTCCGCTAAGGAAAGATAAAATCAGAAGCGATTCTTTTTTAAGACAATTTCTGAGTCGGGCTTTTCCTGCTTTCAAAACTAAATATTTTAACGGCGATAGACGTGGTTAATTTGTTTAAGAATCAACCTTCGAAGATAGTCTTGGGAGGATTGGTTACTCGAGAGAGAAGCAAGTTGCGACGGGTTGGGCCTCGCAGACTGTAACCGACATGATCCCCGGAGTAAAAATCTATTTCAATGATCGAAGGAATTGACAAGGCTAGCTCGGGGCTAATTTCACATACTTGATTTTTCTTATTATTTTTTAATTCTTGCATTTTATCTTATTACTTCACTCAATATCAGATCACCCCCCTTTTATTTCCTTGTTTTGCAGATATTCCTGGGAATTCAAATCCGACAAAATTTAAGTCAAGAATTTCGACTAATCTCCCTGTGGATCGACCCTCTTTCCCTATACTTGTTCAATTTCTTTATTTTATTTACTGTTGAAAGAGGTTAATTATTTATTTATTTTTGACCGGTTAACGACGACTTGTCAGACGACCAGTCAGAAAGGGTAATCCAAGTAACTTATCGAAGAACTTGTCCATTGAAACCTTAGAAATTTGCATTGTTATTGAACCTTCCTATACAGATCCTGGAAGACATGCTTCAGGCATGCATTATTGATTTTGGTGGAACTAGGGAGAAATCTCTACCCCTTGTTGAATTTGCCTACAATAATAGTTACCAAGCATCAATCCAAGTGGCCCCTTATGAAGCATTAAACGGTAGGTGATGTAGAACTCCTTTGTGTTGGTCGGAGCTTGGCGGGGGCAAGATGTTAGGCCCTGATTTGCTTCGAGAGACTGAAGAGCGGGACACCATTATCCATGATCGTTTAAAGGTTGCCTTTGATCGACAAAAGGCTTATGCTGATCTTAAGAGAAGAGACATTGAGTACGAAGTTGGTGAGAAAGCATTCCTCAAAGTATCACCGTGGAGGAAGATTTTTAAGGTTTGGCGAGAAGGGAAAATTGAGTCCCTGATTCATTGGACCCTTTGAAGTCATTGAAAGAGTTGGCCCTGTGGCATATCGACTATTGTTACCTTTAGAATTGAGTAAAATCCACGATGTTTTTCACGTATCGATTCTTCGAAAGTATCGTTCTGATCCTTCGCACATTGTGGAACCTGAGTCTGTAGAACTTCGACCAAATTTATCCTATGAGGAGGAACCAATTCAAATTCTAGTAAGAGAAGTCAAGAGGCTTCGCAACAAACTGTATCGTTGGTTAAAATGCTCTAGAGGAGCCACACCGTTGAGGAAGCCACTTGGGAACCCGAAGAAACTATGAGACAACAATATCCAAATCTCTTCGGTTCATGTAAAAATTCGAGGATGAATTTTTCTTAAGGGGAGCGTTGTAACACCCCAAAATCTGATCTAGTCGGAATTTGGTTCCGGTGATCGAAAAATCCTACATTGGTGAAGTCTAGATATAGTAATGACTAGTTAATTTCTTATATTGGACTTTAATTGAATTAAATTATGCAATTGAACCCTATTGAATAGTACCGAAAACATTACAGTGACTAAATTGAGGAAATTGCAAGCTGGAGGGTAAAACTATGATGTAGTGAGAATTGAGGGACTAACCTTGCGATAAGCCCCTCCTCAATTAATATTTGCATGCGGGGGTTATTATGGTGAGAATGCTTCAATAAAAGGAAAGCCTTTACCTCATAAACATAGTAAAAATGAATTGATAAAGCTTACCCCAAAAATTTGGAAAGCACACACCTCTCCCAAACCTTTCATCTTCATCTTCTTCCTCACCTCAAACAAGCAAGCACCTCCATTGAAGAGGAAACTTAAGCTTATATTTTCTTCAAGTTATTATTATCGAATCTTTGCTATCGTTTGGATAAGCAATAATCCTCAAACAATCGTTGGATTACATGGATATATCAAGCTTAATCTTAAGCTAGAGTTTTGACTATCCATGGATATCTCATCATTGTCATCTATATTGAAATTGAATATCGATTTTGATGTTGTTATATTGATTTTGATATCGTAATATCGACCCTAATGGTCTCATATTGATTTCCTAGATCTAGACGTTGATAAAGAGCATCCATCGTCTCCATCCAAAGTTAGGAACAAGGGAACTGTTATCTGAGAGCCTTGAAAGCTTCAGATTGTCAAGGTGAGTGTAGTCAGAGTCTCGATTGGGATTAGGCGAAAAGCCTTCTCGAATCCTGATTTGATGTTTTTGACTATATCACTAAAATTATCATTGAAGAAATTGCATTAGATGGTTAAACGGACACCTTGGTAAGTGTCGGTAAGTTGATATTGAATATCGAATATAGTCATTGGTTTTGTTATTGTGCATAGATATTGATCTGGTTATTATCATCGAAACATTTTAAAGAAATCTTCGTATATTGAACCATGAAACATTGATAATATTGAATAATTGGTCATTTAAATGAACATTGAGACCTTGGATTTGAATAGACATTGGATACAATTGGCATGCCATAGAATTCATGAGCTCAGTGTACATGTGGACTACGGTCCTAAGGCTACGGCCTATATTGATTTGGCGATTCGGAGGGACTAGACCATTCATTGAATTGGCGAGACATAGGAATTCGCATATCCACTATCTTGATTCAATCCAAGGATTAATGATGAAAAGAATATGTTAAACATTGTATATTGTTTCATAGCATGAGATCATATATATTGATATTTGACATATTGTTGTTCATATAGCTTATGACTACCTCACTAGGCATTGTATGCCTAACGTGTCTCATCTCATGCATTTTCAAGTTGAAGGGGTCGTGTGTCGAAAGATCGGATTGGCAAAACAAGACAAGTCACTACAAATCCTAAAGTAATGTGTTTTGATCCTAAGAACTCCTAGGAAGGTGGCAAAGTAGTTGAACTAGTCATTTATGCACATTTTGTTATGTTGGTGATATGCATATGTTGTAATATAGTTAATGGCTCTAAATGGCCCTTTTGGTTGACTTAAAAAGGGCTTAAAAGTGCATACTTGGCTCATAAAGGTCAAAACATAGTAAATGTATTCGTATGATCATGAAATTTGTCATGCTAGTAGTTTGTACCATTGAAATATTGTGTGTAAAGTTTCGTTGCATTTGGACATCGTTTAGTGGGTCAAATTGAATAAATACCAGCAAAAATCTATCATTACAAGTCAGACCGTATCGAAACGGGTGCTGGCGTTTTGATACGGATAAGCATAATTGAGCCTGAGGAGTAGGGCGTATCGAATGGTTCATGTTCTTTTTGAAACATTTTGCCTCTGGAATCCATTGTTTCGATACGGGTTTATAGCGTATTGAAACGAGTCAAAGTCAAATAAAGTCAACTCATTTCGATATGAGGCATGCCTGTATCGATACAGTCTAAAGGGTAAAGTCCACAAGGGTTGACCATTGTTCACCCGTTTCGAAACAACCCTAGGGTGTTTCGATACGGGGTTTGTTAAGTTAGTTAAAGGCATTTTAAATAGTTTGAAAGGTTCACAATTTAGTCACTAAATATTGAAAGATTAAATTGAATGAGCTAGGGGTCTTCAAATGGTATGAAATTTTACAGGTGTTTTAATAATATTATGAATTTCAATCTGGTAAAGTCTTACATTGAGGGACCTCTAAATTTTCGAATTTACAATTTAGTCCCTAAGACTTATATTAGTTGCAATTTATCCCCGATTGATTAATTATTGCTTCATATGGATTAATTGGACTAAATTGCACTGAGGCATTGTGTTATTATACGATATTGGTTTAATGGTAAATATTAAAAAGAAATTTTATCGCACTGTCTATTGTATTGAGTATCGATATCACCTTCCGACCTGGTTCTCGACCAAACTGGGAAGGGGGTGTTACATGTAAGCTGGAAAAGTTCAAAGCAAGAAACAGTAGCAGATTCTACAACATAAGCCGAGTAAATTGCAGCAAGCGATGCTGCAAAAGAGGTTGTTTGGATTAAAAAGTTTATATCTGAACTAGGGGGTCATGCCTAGCATATCTAATGATATAGATTTACGTTGTGAAAACAACGGAACCATCACACAAGCAAAATAACCCAGATCTCACCAGCGATCCAAACACATACTTAGGCGTTATCATCTCATTCATGAAATCATTGATCGAGGAGATGTAGAAATATGCAGAGTACCAACGGATGACAATGTCATCGATCCACTGACAAAGCCTCTGACACAGTAGAAGCATGAACGTCAACACTAAGTTTCTTAGTATTAGATACAAGAGTGATTGGTCTTAGTGCTAGTGGGAGATTGTTGGAGTATGCCCAAAGACCAATAATGAGATGGTTGTAAAAGACATACTTATTTTTTCTTGTTTATTAATAAAGTCATTATTATTATTATTTAAGTCTTATTCTGTGCATCTATAAATAAACTGAATTATAATAAGGTCCTTTGAATAATATAGTTATTCTTGAATTTCCTTAGTCAAGAATTATTGTGGGCGTAGAAAAAAAATATATTAAGACTAATATGTAGTTGATTGATGACAAAGTGTTGTTATTGATATAGAGATGTCAAAATCAATGCATAAGTATGTGTTAGAGAACGACATACTGAAATGATCCGCTATGGGCATGTTTCATGGATTATTATGTGACAGTCACAACATTGCTCATGGTGATAACTAAGTGTGTGATCCTCAGACTTGAGATCATCATTATTTCAATATCGAGAGTGACGTATTTTGATGGGATCAAACGTGTGTTGTAACAGACTACACTATAAAGATTGATATTGGATATGTCACAATCTATATAGCGAAATATGGTTGATCAAGATAGGATTTTTCCCTCATACATAATAGGAGTAATATCCCATGCCACTTGATTGAGTGAGACTAAAAAATGCATAGCCATGCTCGAATAAATTGATATGAGATATCATAGTTATTCGTTTATAGTTTGCTCAAGATATCAGGAAATATTAGATGGATTGTACAAGTGTGACTAATCCATGAATTGTGTTCGAACTAGATATGAGGACAAAAGAATGTAATACATAAAATAAGTTAATCACGGAAAAAGGTAAAGTCGAACCACGACTTCATGTAACTTAGGTAGCAATGATGTATTGTTAGATGCCACTCATTACTTGTAATATTAGAATTGTTCTAGATATTACTACTAACGTTACATGAACCTACAAGGGTCACACCCTATGATTGAAACGAACAAATATCGACTAGATAGCATGTGTACCAACTTGTTGTACACGTAATAATTATTAAAACGAAATTATTATAATTATTTTAATTATAGATAATCTCATTTATATATATTTTAAAACTAGATAATTATTGTAATTATCGAACACTATTAAAATATATATATTCCTAAAGAAACATATTTAAAGTAGAATCAGATTCTACATATTTAATTGTATTTGGTTAAATATATTTTATATTTAATGAATTCAAATTAAAGTAGAATCAGATTTTACATATTCGGTTAAATATATTGTATATTTAATGAATCCAAATTTAATTAGAAACATGTTTTTGAATGCTATATAAAGGCATAATGTCTAGCAGCCAAAGTATGCTTTTTCGGAAAACCTCTCTAACAGTTACAAAAGAGAAAATATTGTTTGTTTCGTTCGGGTGGACTGTGTAGAGGTTGGAATGCTATTGTGACGATTCAAATTCGATTAGGTTTATCCTAATTCCCTAAGGATATCAAGATACCAGATTTATTAAGATAATATTGAATCCATATTCACCCCGAATTCGTCCCTTGTACATGGATCACTAGCGGAATTCGCTGGATAATTTTTCGTTGCACCATGGTGTGTACTGGTATTTCCCAAAAATAAATAGGGGTCAATTTTGGCTAAAAGTAAAACTTTAAGGACTAAATATCACCCTGGGAGGGGATTGTTATATCTGAAGTCCAAACCGTAGGGATACTATGACTAAATTGAATTAAACTAAAACATAAAAGTAAATATTATGACTAAAATGTAACATTTAAAACACAACATGACCTAAAAGATAATTAATCCCTAGCCTAAAATTTAGGCGGCTTATTTACTCGATTCCCTCCATAATCCCGTCCTTTTCCCCTTTTTTTTACCAAATGTTTTTTTTTCATTTTTTAATTAAAATGGGAGGGTAGACGAGAAAGAACTCGCATCAACTTTTAGGTTAGGGGTAATTATTTTTTTAGTCCTTACGAATTTAGATGTTTTCATTTCAGTCCTAAATTTTCACTTTTAAGTTTTAGTTTAATTCAATTGAGTATCGTTTTAATTTGACTCAATTAGATTCTAAGTTTAATAAGTTAATTTAAATAAGACATTATTATTATCATTATTATTATTATTATTATTATTATTATTATTATTATTATTATTATTATTATTATTATTATTATTATTATTATACCATATAAACTTTGGTTTAATATAATTATACACAAAAAATTGATTTGGATGTAAACATGTAATTGTACACATGAAAGTTAAAACTTTAATTTAGTTCAATTGTACACACGAGTTTTGATTTAAATATCTAATCAAATTCAAATGTACAAATTAGCAAGTTGAATCGGAATTAATCTCGTAAACCAATAACCCTGAACTAAACTATAAACCATTAATACCAAACATAAAACCTTAAAGAATCATAATTAATCTCATAAACCAATAACCTTTGGCTAAATCATAAACTATTGATATTAAACCCTAAATCTTAAGGAATCAAAATTAATCACATAAACCAACAACCCTAAATAAAATATTAAACTAAACCATGAACCTTAAGGAATCAAAATTAAACTCATAAACTAATAATACTAAATTAAACCATAAACCACAAACTGTTAATATTAAACCATAAATCATAAACCTTAAGGAACTATAACTAATCTCATAACCCAATACCATAAACTAAATCATAAATCGTTAACAATAAACCTTAATAAATCAAAATTAATCTCTTACGCCAATAACCCTAAACCCTAAATATTATAGTATTATAAAAACAAAAATATAATCATAATAGCATAAATCATAAACCTTAAACCTTGTTGGGAGGGGCAACCACGCACCCCGAACATGGACCATAAGACAGACATGCATATTATCAAAAAAATAACAACTTTAAATTATTAATTCACTTATTTAATTTTTTTGTTAAATGATTAATTTGTTATTATTAATTTTATTATATTATACATTATATTATATAAAATGATTTTAAAATGTTGATAAGTGCAAACTATTGTTATAATGTACATTTATAAATTTTTGTAAATTTATTTATAAGATCTGATAGTTTAAATTTTAACATAAATTTATTTAGTTGATTTAATTTATACATTTATAAATTGTGTTAGACTGTTAATTTTTTAGAATTTGTGAAGTTACTAAATTTATCAATCTCATGTTTTGATTATTTGATATTATCAATTTATTATAAGTACAATTATACAAATGTACAATCATGTTTAAATATGAAATATATATATAATTATATATGTATATAAATTTTAAGTTAAATTATATTTAAATTATTCATTAATTGTTACATTAAAATAATAATTAAACTTATTGATATTTAAAGTTACTTATTTCTAATTATTAAGTTAATAATCAACAAATGAATCATTTAATAAAATTAATTTAATAGTTATAATTAAATTTTTTAATATAATGATCATACTTAATAAAAAAGTAAATTTATTAATTTAATGATCATAATTAACAAATTAAATTAAATTTTTAATAATTTATTATAAATTTATCCATCTCAAATTATTAATTTAATAAAACTTTTAAATATTGTTATACACTATAATTTATAAATTATAAAAAAGTAAAATTATTAATTTAATGATCATAATTAATTATGTACTTTAAATTATGAAGATGTATTTTGTCACACTATAATATAAATAAATTTATAATCTCACAATTTCATCAATTGTAACTTATTAGTTATTACAAGTTAAATATTATTACAAGTTAAATAAATATCAAGTCAAATAAATATCAGATCAATTCAATAACAAGTCAGGTCATTTGCAGGTTGAGTCAATTACAGTTCAGGTTTATAACAGGTCGGGTAATATCAGTTATTTACCAAGATAATCTCGGGTTCGGGTTCATATCAAGTCGGATGCAGGTCGGGTTCGGTTACCACATTATCAGGTTGAACTCGAGTTCAGGTCGGGTGCAGGTCAGGTTCAGATCCAAAATTTTCGGGTCCAACTTGGGTTCAGGTCAACACCAATTCAGACTCGAATCGATTTCGGGTCACCACCACCTTGGGTCACAAGCATTTTTTACTCAAGTCAGTTTCAGTCAGTTTTACAGTCTGGGTCAGCTTTTTATATCCCTACATTTTAGGCCAAACTTGGTACGATGATGATAAAGATCAAGTATAAAATTTATTAATTAAATGGTTAATCTTTATAATCATTTTTTATTTTTATTTTATTTATACAGAAATATGAACACATAACTAACTATCGAGTTTCAACATTACCAATTTTAAGCCTTATTTCGTCAATAGGGGCACCACGACTCAATTTCACAAGAGCATCTGCAATTTTGTTCTTATTGCGACCAATAAGTCTGGGACGAGCCTCCCAATCGACTTCAAGCAATGAGTGAATAGCTTCCACGATGGTGTTTCCTTGAAGCACCATTGAGTCCCCGGTAACGATTTGATACGCTTCAAAATTGTTCGTTTCAACTACAACTTTGACAAAGTCCATGTTCTTAGAATGTTTGAGCACATCACGAATCGCACAAATTTCTAACATAAGCACATCACGAATCCACATGCTGCCAATTCATGTCTACCGCTCCATCAGCATTTGCAGTAACCAACCCTTGCGGGGGCTGCCGCCCTTAACTAACAAATGAGCCACCTGCAAATATTCCTTCAAACCTATTTCTATTCAGTAACATTCATCTAACACAGATTCACGTTCATGGAAATCAGGTTCAAATTTGTTCGACATGCTAACTTTATGTATCTCATTTGATATCTTTGTATCTGAGAATCAACAAATTCATCTTCGTATTGTTCGCTAAATTTAGGGCTCTCATTTTCATTTATAATTACTCGATATTTTTCACCGGCACAAATTTCACTTTTTGCAGGTAAAAAAATTGTTTGACAAAATAATCCATCCCTTTTCGGTTTATTAGTTTTGTAGCGAAACAAGATTTTGTCATCTCTCCAACATTTTCTCCATTAGGTAGGATTTTCTTATCCCACGCTTATTTGTTGGGGAAAAACTGGTTCAATTTGAAATTGTTGGTGTTTATATAGATGGATTATAGAAGAAAATTTTTGATTCAGTCCGATTAAGTTTTCTTTCTATTATAACTTGGAAGTTCTTTTTCGTATGCAAGAAAATACTCAATTTCATAGCTAAAGATCATAATTCTCATACCAACAAGCAAAAAGATTCCGGAACATTTTCAGGTTTAGGTATTATTCCTCTAATGATAGTAGTCTTTTGCACTAAACAAGGTCTAAAAACCAAAAATTAGTCATTTTGAAAAGCCATGTTAAAGGAAAAAAGGCATATCAAAGAGAATGACTTTATTAATCAACGGGCTGGTTCAAATGGTAAACAACTTGCTATTATTTAAGCATGTTTTGAATTCGAAGCAATGTATATACAGAAAGGATTGATTTATATTAGTCAAAGAAAAACCCTAAAGAATTGAGAGGGCAATAAAAAGAGAATGTCCTTGATCCTTATTATTCTAACATTTCCTACCAATCCAATTCAAATACAAACATGTACATATGTAAGACTTATTTTGATTTTGATATAACTAAAGGATTAACTCACAAAAATTTGTAAACTCTATATTCGATTCAAATTTGTCAAATAGACTTTTTTAACTTGAACATTTTTTTCTAAAAGGTTTAACTTAATACCTATATTGTTCTCTTTGAAAAAGTCAAAATAGTGCATTTTTAAGTAGAGGTTTCGATTCCACTTTGGCAGTAAGGCCTTGAAACCTGTTTTTGACTACAGGTTTCGAAACCCCTCTTGGTGGTTTCGAAACTAGGGCTTGTAACGGCTAGTTTTGAAGTTTAAATTTCTCCAGGTTTCGAAATCTCTTCAATGGTTTCGAAACCACTGTGCAGGTGAGCATTTAATCATTGGTTTTAATGGCTTCCAACGGCTCCAAAGTCCCCCCAACAGCTCCCAAAGATTAGAAAAGAAAAAGAGCACATAAAAGAGGTATGAAAACAGTATTCAAGCAACAAGAAAGCCTATCTAAACATTCAAGCAATCAAAATCCAATTTGTGCTCAATTTTTCATCTTTCTTGTAAACACTAGTGTTGTTCTTCATTGTAATTCATTTCTTAGTGTTTTTGTTGGGTGTGTGAGAGAGCTTAAACTTTGCAAATACCTTCCGTGTGAGGATTTCCTAGTTTTCTTCTTTGTATTTGTTTTGGGGAAAGGATTCAATAGACTTTGGGGTATAAGTCTATTGAATTGCGTAAGGTTACTCTTTATCCTTAAAGGAAAGACAAATTAGTGGATTTGTGGAAAATCCTTAGTGTGGTCACTAAGGAGTGGATGTAGACTCCATTTAGGAAGTTGAACCATTCTAAATCACCTTGCAATTTCTATCTTTGCTTTTAGTGTCCACCATCTTTTAAAAACCCAATTCACCCCCCTTCTTGGTTTTATTCGATCGATTGCCACTCTCAACAATTGGTATAAGAGCTTGGCTGATTGGAAGGTCTTACAACCTCTTGAGAAGATCCAAGAAGTGTGCAATCATCTAAAAGGTCATCCATGACTTCCCCCTCCACCATTAATTCTTGGGGTGATTCTCAACCCACCAACAAGCCTCACTTCTTCAATGGAGTTAATTATGTTTATTGGATGAACCGCATGAAGTTATTCATTCAAGCTTTTGATCTTGAAGCTTGGAAGATCATCATGAATGGTTACACTGCACCAACTAGTGGCATGGAGACTTGGAGCAATGATGAGAATAAAAAATTCTCTACAAATGCTAAGGCAATGCATCTCATTTTTTGTGCTCTTGGTCCGGACGAATATGGAAAGATGTCATCATGTTCCAATGCTAAAGAAATTTGAGACAAACTTAAAGTAACACATGAAGAAACCAACCAAGTGAAGGAGACCAAAATCGGGCTTCTCAACCTCAATTATGAGAACTTCAAGATGGATCCCAAAGAAGACATCAAAACCATGTTTGATCGATTCTCCGTGATCGTCAATGGATTGAAGGGCTATTGAGAAGTGATCCCGGAAGATGAACTTGTGAGGAAGATGATCTACTCTCTTCCCGTTTCATGGGATTCAAAGAAAACGGCGATCATAGAAGCAAAGGACCTCAAGACTCTCAAGTTGGATGAGCTCATTGGTTCCTTGCTTACACATGAGATGATGTCAAAAGGGAAGGAAGAAAAGAAGAAGGAAGTGGAAAAGAAGAAATTTAGTGTTGCTCTCAAATCAACAAAAGAAGATATTGATTTTAATGGAGAAGATGAAGATAAAGAGATGGCTATGTTTGCCAAGAGATTCAAAAGATTCATGAGGTCCAGCAAAGGAAGAAGATTCCAAAGAGAAGAGGGCTTCAAGAATGACATCAAAGAGAATGACCAAATCATTTGCTATGAGTGCAAAAATATAGGCATATCAAGTTTGATTGTCCCCAATTAAAGAAAAAGAGCTATGAGAAAAAGAAGCACAAGGCTCATGTAGCTACTTGGAGCGATGATTAATCATCCGACGAGGATGAGAATGAAGTAGCCAACTTGTGTCCCATGGCTATTGAGGATGACTCTATGGTAACCTCTAATTCATCTTTTTCAATTGATTATACTTTTGATGAATTGCAAGAGGCTTATGATGAATTAGCTTTGGAATTTAAATATTCAATTTTGAAAAATAGAAAAAATCATTTCAAAATTAAAAAAGGAAAATGACTCTCTTTCCAAATCTATTAAGGAATTTGAAAGTAAAGTTGAGGAAATGCAAGTTAAAATAAAATAATTTGAAAAGAAAAATTAAGACTTGCACAACTTACTTTCAAAGGTCCATGATGATCATAAAAAGGGACTTGATGATCTTAAAGCTTCTTTTAACAAAGTTGGGACAAAACTATTTGAAAAGGTGAAAATTCAAAATCCAACTATGTTAGAAAGAACTTTAATGGATATAGACATAGTGGTTGGTCCCTAAAGAACATATAATAGAAAGGTAGTTAAAAGCATTTGGGTTCCTAAATGACTCATTGCTAACAAAGAATATGATCTTTTATCTAAATGGATTCCAAAAGGGACTAGAATATTAGGAACTAACACTCATGGACCCAAAGGAGTTTGGGTACCAAAACATGCATAGTTCCTTATTGTAGGTGTGTTGGAACCATGGTGAGCAAAATGAAGAAATTGGAAAGCTCTAGACACACTAGAAGAAAGGACAATTGAAGAGGATAAGGCCTAATCAACCTATCTTGGTTCAAGTGGTAACATTTTATTTAACATGCAATCTTTATCCATTCATGTTGATTATATCACTACACTAGACTGGTTTTTAGCGACGCTTTTTTCTCTATATCGGCATTTTTAAGCGTCGCTAAAAACATAAGTGGCGCTATTTAAAGCGCCGCAAAAAAGTGTCGGTGTAAGCAGCACTGCGATAGCGGCGTTTATGTTCAAAAAATGCCACGAAAAATTATGACCTATAACGGCGTTTTGGTACACAAATGCCGCAAAAAATCATGACCTATAGTGGCGTTTATGTTCAGAAAACGCCACGACAAATCATGACCTGTAGCGGCGTTTTTTTTCATAAACGCCGCAAAAAGCAATGTTTTTAGTGGCATTTTTGTAAGCAAACGTCGCTAAGGTTACTGTCTTTACAAAATCTCATTTTTTATGTTATAGTACCCAAATTTAACCTGTAAAAAATAATAGTAAAATGAAGTAGAAATACTTATCAACCAACCAAAGCAAGTGAAGTAGAAATAATACTAAAATGTAATTCAACATTTAAAATATAATTCAAAGTTAATTACAATGCACACATGAACGAATCTAAAATCAACTAAGGTGGAGGATTCTTCTTTAACATCGTCATCAGTTCTTGACATTGATTCTGGAGAGCCTGATATGTTGCTTCTCTTTCAGCATCTCTCGTTTGTCTCTTAGCTTCTCTCGCAGCTTCTCTCTCTTCTCGCTCAAGTTCCTTCGCTTCTCTCTCGGCTTCCTTCGCTACTACTTCGGCTTTAAATTGAGCTAACTGTTGTTTTAAACGATTAACTTCTGCTTGCGAAGACTAGCTATGTGATGGCATGTACTGAGATGAGCTAGGTCTAAAATATCTTGTTGGAGTAAAGAATGATCATTGACAGCGAACCCGATCATAGTGATTCGGGTCGGGTATCAGTCCAGATCGAGTCACATCGGTTCGGTTGATTTTTTGGTCGGGTATTTTCGGGCCGATTGATTTTGGGTCGGGTCAAGATCGGTTCAATAGGAGATCAATATGTTTCGGTAGGGTTTTCAGGCCGAATTAGTTTTTTAAACCCATATATGACTTTATAAAGCAAATATATTTGACTTTTTAGTGAGTTGTGCGACAATTCACACTAAATCTTTTATTATTTCTTTTAATATCTTTTCTTTATTTCGAGTTACTTTCGGTTCGGATGAAATCGATTCGGTTTCATTCGATTCGGTTGAAAATCAGTTCGGATCCGTTCTGTTCGGTTGAAAAATTGGATCAGGTCCATATCGGTTCAACTAAAAATTGGGTCGGTTTCAATTCAATTCGGTTTGTTTCGAATTTCGAATCAAGTTCAGATCATCCTGTTCGGTTCGATATCAGGTCTCGAATCGGGTAAAATCAGTTTGGGTTTGGGGTCTCAAGTCAGTTTGCCACCTCTAGCTAAACTTAATACTATTATTTATAGAGTAAAATGTATAAATAGTCTCTTATTATAGAGTGTTTTTTATTGAGTTTTCTAACTATGAAAAATTACAAAATGATTATTTTTTTCTTTCAAATAGTAACAAATTCAACCGATGTTATTAGAAAATTAATAGCATATGACATGTCAGTAAATCAAATTTAGTAGAATAAAATTTCGGTAAAGTTCACAAATGATCACTAAACTTTGATCAATTATTTCATTTGGTAATTAAACTTCTAATTGCTTCAATGTTACTATTAAACTTTTAGTTTTGCTTTAAATTGGCTATTGACTCGTTAACAACAGTTAAAAGGATGACGTGACTGTTAAAATATTTTGTATAATAACACATTTAGTCATTCACATTTGCACCATCAAACAACATAGTCATAATTCGAAAAAAATAATAAATTTAACACTCATTATTTACATATTATTTCAATTTGACCTTATTTTAATTAAAAATAATTTAACCCAAAACCCCAAACTTTAAACTCAAAATACTAAATGATTAAATATAATAAATACTTAAATAAACAATTAAAATCAAAACAAGAGTTTCGGGACTGGATTACCGGTCGTCGCGAACTAACGTCATTGGTCGTCGTCTTCAATCGATTCAGACCACTGAAACGATCCTCTCTTCTTCGTCCTTTTCCCCCCTCAGATTGTTCAATTATATAAAAATAAAGTTTTCTTATCAATTGTTCTTCATATACTATGAACACTGGTCATCAAAATCATCATGGCTTATCGAAAAACTAAAAAAAAATCATATTCCGAACAAAATCTCATATTTCTAAAATCTTTTCCTTTGCTTCTATCTCAAAAAATGATAGGTGTATAATGGGGTGCTTATCGAGCGAGTCGATCGCGAGTTGAGTAGTGCTCGACTCGTGCTCGTTAAAAAATTTCGTTGTTCAACTTGACTTATTGCTCGTTAAGCTTGTTAAAATTTTGCTCAACTCTTTCGTTAAAAAATCTTGTTGATCGACTCAACTCGTTGCTTGTTAAGCTTGCCAAAAAATTTACCTTGTTTTTTTTAAATCTAGTGATACTATTAGAGCTTAATATAAACATAAAAATTTAAGAGAGAAACGTGAAGTCTGAGGAAATAAATAAAACGAACCTATAATGACCAAGTTAGAGATGAAGTTGATATTTGAGTGTGAGAGTTTCTTAACAATCTTCGATGACCATCATAGGAGAGAATGACTTAGGAATTTTGGGATTTTAACTTTCAATCGTATTTTTTTTATGTAAGAAGTAGAAACTAAGACTTTTCTCATTTTTTACTTTTATACATAAAGTAATAATAAAAGAAAAGACTTTACTAAAAAAATCTCATTATTATAATTTAATTTCTTATTAATAAAAATTAATTTTTTAATTTTTGGAAAATACAAAACATTTTGAAAATCTGAAACCAAAATTTTATGAGTAAATTACCTAGCAATTCACTAAATTTTTTAGAGTTTTTAACTAGTATTTAAACTTCTTGGAACATAATTTTTTGTAGTCACCAAAAAATCACAAAAGAATTTATAAAAAAAATAACGAGCTACTCACGAACTTATCGAGTCGAGTCGAGCAAGGCCCAACTCGACTTGCTAAGATCTTGAGTCGAGCTCGATTTCAAGTCGAACTAGATTTCAAGTCGAGCTCGATTTCAAGTCGAGCTCGATTTCAAGTCGAGCGTTAATCGAATTTTGATCGAGTCGAGTTTAAATTGTTTACGAGATGCTCAACTCAATAAGCATCCACTCTCAAATAAGTGGATGGAGCGAAAAGGGGAAAGGATACGATCGGTCAGAAATGAGTCTCGCCAGAGTTTCGACGAATGCAAATGGACGGCGTTTGTCGATAACCTTAGTAGAAGAGTCTCTAGAGGTGCTTTACGGGAATTGTTTATCCATTTCGGCAAGGTTAGGAATGTTTTCATCCCAGCTGTCAATAGGAAGCCAAAATACAAGGACGATACATTTGCTTTTGTTCATTTCTGCAGCGGTGAGGACATGCGCAAAGCGATAACAACGCTTGATGGGTCTAAGATTGATGGCAGGAAGGTTTCGGTGTCAAAAGCTAGATTCCCTCTTAGACCGAATCAATCCCGGCGGTTCCTAGAGAAGAAGTAAGATCTGGAAGTGCTACGGTAAACACAAAACTGGGTGAATCTAATAAAGCTTCTCCTTGTCCTACTAAAAACAATATCAAAGACCAAAGATCATTGTGTCAATAATTCAAACCTGGATCTAAAGTTCGTTGATTCAGCCTATTAACGACAGTTAGGATGGTGCCTATTAACGAGGCTGATCAACGTAATGCGATCTCAAATAGGATGGTGACTACAACCGAGAATGATCATTGTGTCAATAATTCAAACCTGGATCTAAAGTTCGTTCAAAGGGGTGGAACTAGACTTAATTTAGCCCAAAGCTTTTCCTTTGACCTGGCCGGGATTGGCCCAAACAATAATTCTCTTACAGTGCGCCTATCCAATCCTATTATTGGCCTACCTAAGCCCATCAATTCTCTTAATAAAGCAAATAGGTCCCCTTCGAATATTATCAAAGAGGTTTATCAGACCAATTTCTCATCGGCCATTGTTCCAGATAGTTGTGAAAATTCATCCACACTTGTCAACCTTTTCGAAAACAGGGTAGTAATCCCCTTTTCGAAAACAGGGTAGTAATCCCCTGTCCAGAAACAATCTTCAGAATTCTCTTCCGCCGCACATGATTCTATTCACCTAAATCACATTGAAGAGGCTATGGCAGTCTGGGGATAAGTAACATCTTGGGAATTTTGTTTTTGGGAGGGAAACAAACCTTAATTGACAAGGTCGTGGAAATGGAAAAGGTCGTTTATTGGGTCTTATTGGCTCTGTGGTTTGTTCTGGGTTATTTGTAAATTTATATATGAACTTCTCTATTATTTCTTGGAACATCAGAGGCTTGGGCAAGAGGGAAAAAGTAAGAACGGTTAGGAAACTTATTCTCGGTAAGAAACCTACGATTTTTATGCTACAAGAAACCAAACTTAGAAATATTGGTTCGTCTGTTATCAGGAGTTTGGGATGTGGTACTTCTATGGATTCGATTTTTGCTCCAGTTATCGGTTCGTCTGGAGGGTTATTCTATGCTTGGAATTCTGACATATTCGAAGTATCAGATAAAGCTATTTTTAACCGATTCACGGCTATTATGGGAAAATTCAAATGCAACCAGTTTGTTTGTGGCTTTGTTAATGTTTACGGTCCATCGATAGAAAATGAGAAGGGTGAATTCTTTGTTGAACTGTCTCTTTTTCTGAATGATCGTAGGATACCGTGGTGTGTGGGAGGAGACTTCAACTCCATTCTACTCCGAGAGGAAAAAATAGGACTTGCATTCAATTCATCTTCAATGATATTGTTTAGAAACTTCTAACAGGAAGTCGGGCTGGTGGATATTCCCTTAGCAAGTGGTTCTTTCACTTGGTCTAACAATCGAAACCCCCCAACGTTCGTTAGGCTGGACAGATTACTTCTCGATCCAGAATTTCTTATGTCTTTTAAGAATCTCTCTCAAGTTTTGCTTCTCAAGTCGTTATCTGGTCACAATGCCATCTTTCTTTCGGAGGAATGCAAGAATTGGGGCCCGCGACCTTTTAGATTTTTTAACTATCTACTAGAAGAGGAAGATCCTGTGGATTCTGCGAGGTCTAACTTTTTACAACTCAAATCCAAGAACAGAAGAATCGGCATATTAAGTATGTTAAAAGGGTCCAGAGAAGTCATTAGAACATGGTCTTCAAAAAAGCATATTAATCCCCGGGATAGAATCCATGTTATTGAAGATAAAATCCATAACCTGGAATTAAACATTCAACAAGGTTCACATTCGGCTGAGGCTTGGATTCAATTGACAAAACTTAAGAAGGATCTTTTGGAATGCCTAAGAAGGGAGGAACGTATCTGGTTGCAAAATTCCAGACTCAAGTGGTTCAAGGAGGGAGACCGAAACACTCGGTTTTTTCACATTTCGGCTTCCAATCGGCGAAGAACTAATTAGTTGCTTTCTATTTCCCATGGAGGTAAGACAGTTTCTGACCCAGGTGAAATGAAAGATGTTGTACGTGAATTTTTTTCGAAGGCTTACAACATTAAATCGACCCTAGAAGTTGACGACCTTAATCTAGATTTTTTGAAAATCTCTTCTGATCAGAATGTCAGGCTTGAGAGGCCATTCACCGAAGAAGAAGTTTGGGAAGCCTTAGCATCTACGGACTGCTCTCGGGCACCGAGACCCGACGGATTTAATATGGGGTTCTATAAGAGATTCTGGCCTGAACTGAAAAAGGACATCATGAAGTTATTTGATGATTTTTTTCATGGTAGAGAGTGGGAAATGGGGATTAATCACTCTTTCATTACCTTAATTCCTAAGGAAGTTAGTTCTACATCTTTAGCAGATTATCGTACTATTAGCCTGGTGGGTGGAATTTACAAAATCCTCTCGAAAGTCTTATCGTGCCGACTAAGGGAATGTGCAGTTTGAGTAATTAGCAAATCCTAATTCACCTTCCTTTCGGGGAGACAAATTTTGGATTGCGCATTTATCGCTAACGAAGGGATTAACTTCATTCACAAGCAGGGGTTAAAGGGCTCGGTGTTCAAGATTGACTTTAAAAGAGCCTATGACTCGATTGACTGGAAATTTCTTATTAGAGTCCTTAAGGAGATGGGGTTCGGAAAAACTTGGTACATGTGGATACTTCAATGTGTTTTTTCGGCTACGATTTCCGTTCTGGTTAATGAGGTACCTACGCCTCAATTCTCTCTAGCTAGAGGTCTTCGGCAAGGTTGTTCTCTTTCTCCTTTGCTATTTAACATTGTTGGAGAGGCATTAAACTTGATGATTCATAAAACTGTTGATAAGGGGCTTTCTTATGGTTTTCATGTCTGTAAGGAAAAGTCTTTTACTCTATCTCATCTGCAGTTTGTGGATGATTTGATCATATTTTGTGGAGCTTCGTTGGGTGAAATTAAAAATGTTAAAAGGGTGCTTAGAATCTTTGAAATTGCTTCGGGGCTCCAATTAAACCTAAACAAAAGCCTCATATATGGTATCAACGTGAGCAAAAAGGTGCTATCGAATTGGGCTTCGGTAATTGGGTGTTCAACATGTCTGTTGAGTGGATCAATTGAATGATCAAGACCAAGAGGGGGTGAATTGGGATTTAAAAACTTTGTGGAGTGAATGGGCAATTTTAAAATGAAGAACAAAGGATTTTAGAGTGGTTCAAGTTCCAAATGAACTCTACATCCACTACCTTAGCTGCCACTAAGGATTTCAACAATTCACTATTTGTTCTTCCCCTTTTCAAAGCTTAGAAGGTAACCTTCACACAACCGGTCAAATTTTCTACCCAAAATTTGACCAAACCCTCACAAATAATCAAAGAAGAAATTGGACAAGAAGTATATCTCTCAAATACAGATTTGTCCCTTGAAATACAACACTCAACCCAAATTTGAAGATAGAATAAGAATTGGATACAACACAATTTGGGAATTACAAGAGATTGGAAATTTGGCACACTTGAGGTTCGATTTTTGCTTGAATGTTTGTCTTTTATGCAATAGGTGTTGCTGGTCTTCAAAGAGCTTCAATTTATACCTCTTCTATCAATTCTAGCCGTTTGGGTGGTTGGGGAATTGAATAGAGCCGTTGGGACCCTCTCTTTCCACCATAAATGCACTTCTGCAACTATTCGTATCGGTACACGGGGAGCCGTATCGATACATGTCTCAAAAAAGAAAGAGCCATTGTACATAATAAAGAAGGGGTATTGAAACGCACGTAGGCGTATCGATAAGGGACAGGGAGTGTATCGAAACGAATAAGACCGTATCGATACCTTTTTCTCAACTTAGCTCACTGGAAGTTTCCGTTTCGATATGAGGGTTTACCGTATCGATACGGGTCAACTGCCATTTTAAATTTTGGTTACCTAGCAACTGACACCAACGGTCGAAAGCATTTCAAACAATTCGAATTAAAAATTCAATTAAAACTGTATCGATACGGGTGGAACCGTATCGGTACACCATTCAAACTCCTTCACTTTTTACAAAGAAGCGTATCGATACAGATGGAATTTGTTTCGATACGTTGTTTCGATAGGGTTAAGAGCGTATCGAAACGCGTCCTTCCAGTTGCCAACTTGGTAAAAAAAGGTATCAATACAGCTGGAAGCGTATCGATACACCTGGACGGTTTTCAATAGTTTGGCCTTGGAACACTTAGAAAATATTTGGAGTTTGAGTTTTTCAAAACAGTTTAAAGTGTTGGTGATTTAAAACTTATTAAGGGACTTATAAAACAATTTTAAGTTTTTCAATTTAATCCTTAATGATTTAATTATATCAAAATCAAACATAGGTTTCACAAGGTCAATTCCCTTCGACGTATCTTGGACTACCTTTGGGACACCGTAGAAATTTCGCTGCTTTGTGGGAGCCAGTTGTCAATAAATTCGATAAATCTCTAGCGAGCTGGAAGGCGAATAACCTATCACTGAGTGGCAGATTGGTTCTAATCAAATCTTTTTTGTCTTCATTACCTATATATTATCTATCTCTTTTCAGAATGCCAGCTTCCATCTCCCAAAAATTAATAGTCGTATGGCTAGTTTTGTATGGGGTGATGCAATCTCGAATAGGAAAATCTACTGGATTAAGTGGCCGCACGTTTGCACTTCAATTTCTAACGGTGGCTTGGGAATTCGAAACTTGGATATTCAAAATCGTATGTTGTTATGTAAATGGGTGTGGAAATTTTCCCACGAACGAGAGAGTCTTTGGAAGAAGACAATTTGCTGTGTCAATAACATGGACCCCTCGGACATCATTCCAAATCAACTGTATGGCAGACTCTATAATTGGATATGGAAAGGAGTTGTAAGTAATTTCTATAAAGACGATGAGATTGGATGCAAAACGAGATATAACCTGAGATTGCATGTGGGAGACGGAAGCTCTATTGCTTTCTGGCACGATATCTGGATTGGTGAAGCTCCTCTGCAGGTAAACTTTCCGTGTATATATGCTTTGTCGATCAATAAGTCTGGAAAGGTTGCAGATTTTGGTTCTAAATTATCAACGAGTTGGGAATGGAATATCGATCCAAGAAGAAGGCTTTTCGATTGGGAAATCGAACAATAGAATTTGTTGAGGGATCTTCTAAAAATCTTTAAATCTGATGGAATTGAATACGACTGCCTCTTGTGGAAGGGCTCTGATGATGGAACCTTCTCGGTTAAAGTTGGGTGTAAGTCAGTATTGGAGCAAGGAGCATCTAACTCGTTTTGGTGCAATTATGTGTGGCTAGGCTTCTCCCCACCAAAGGTGGAATCCTTTGTTTGGCAGGCGCTATGGGGGCATATTCTTGTTAGGGAAGAACTTCGAAAAAGAGGTATGTCTGCGATTCAAGATCTCTATTGTCCATTTTGTCGGGAATTTAATGAGACAATGAATCATCTTCTTGTTCTGTGCAAAACTTCTTGGTCCATATGGATGCGTTTTGCAAAATTCTGGAGTATGCAATTGGTTCTCCCGGGAGACGTTGTCTCCACTCTAGTGTTGTGGAAAACAACTTGCCCCAATTCTAACAACAAGTCTATATGGCGTTTTATACTTGCGGCAATCATGTGATCCATCTGGTTATTGAGAAATGAAATAATCTTCAAAAATGGCAAGCTGGACATTCAAAATCTATTCTTCATCTCGCGATTCAGGCTTATCTCATGGTTTAAAGCCAAATATCCAGATTCCTTGGCTTCTTTCGAAGATCTAGTTGCTAACCCTGCCTTAGCGGACGACTTAAGCTGGAAGAAGAGTGTTACTCCAGTCTCGTCCTTTTGGTCCCCTCCCCCGATAGGTTATTTGAAACTGAACGTCGATGGTGTTATGCTTAGGAACGATAGTGCATGTGGCATTGGGGGTCTTCATCACAACTCGGATGGAAGGGTGATCATGTCCTTCTCGGAACCCACAGGCTCGGGCCCCCTATTCTCGCTGAATTACTAGCCATCAGGTTTGGCTTGTCCCTTTATGGAGCGTTGAATGCTTGCAAAAACCAAAGAGTGATAGTGGAAAGTGATTGTCATTCTGCGATTAAGTGGATTTTAAACCCTGTTGTGTGCCCACTTATTTTCAAGGACTTGGTGCAGGAAATTAACATGTTAGGCAAGGCAGGTTCATCCAAGTTCAAGGTAAATCCTAGGGTGCTTAATATTGAGGCTGATAGCCTAGCAAAGGCAGGAATAGGTTAATTGTGTGGATTGTACAAACTTTCCTTGCTGTAATTTGTTTATCGTGCAATAAAACTCGTGGTACTCTTTTCTTCCTTCTGCTTTCGACTAACGCTCCCTTGCGTTTTGTTGATCGATACGAAGGGGGTTTTTAATGAGACCACCAATTCTTATAAAAAAATAAGCATCCCTAGGCGTACACAAGAATGGTGCATTGATGAGAAAAATATCTCGTCAGTGGTGAGAAAAGCATCGTAATCAGATGCTTGAATTTTGTTTTGTTTTTTTAATTTGCAGAAGGCATATTTTATGTAAACGGGTATGTTTTAATTTGCTTATTTTTGGAAGAGAAAAAATTCATTGGCTTCAAACAAAACATAAAAGAATTAGAACCAATTTGAAACTATATGTAAATATAACAGTTGATTATTTAAGATTTATGACTAAATTTAAAAAGTCTAAATTTTGAAGACTAAATTTGTTACTATGTCAACTTTTTAAATGTCATATCATTAAAGCTTTAACGACAATGGATTAACTTGCTACTTTTTAAGTCAGTGAAAATTTTATAATTTGTCATAATCATGTGATTTAACAGTAAGGTGTTTATAATTAGAAAACTATTTATATAGTTTATCCTTATTAATATTAGTTTTTATTAGGGGTGGCAACTGGGCGGGGCGGGTGCAGATATCCCTTCTCCATACCCATACTCACTTGAAATCTTTATATCCACTACCTACCCACCACACACGGTGGGTATCATTTTTCAAATCCACACTCAATCAAGCGGGTACATTCTCAAATCTACCCCACACTCACTATCTAACTGGATGCCCACCACCCAACTCGTACCCGCCCGTACTCGCTTGGAAAGCAATCACTAATATCGAATTATGTAAAATAAAACCATAGACTTGTGTAAAGAAGAGTAAAATTTTATATATTTTATTGATTGATCAAGTGCATATATACATTTAACAACAATTAACTAACTAACTATAGCTAACTTAACTAAAATACATTTAAGCCAGTATAAATTTTACTTAACTATATTTAACTAACTAACGACGATACACAATTGTAAAAAATGTTTATATCCTGAGATTTGGTTAAATTATAAGGCACGTCCTTTAAAATCTTAGGGTTTACAAAGAGGTTGTGAACTTATTCCTAAATCTATAATGGTTCAAAATTCATATAACAAGTAGTTAGTGGGCGGGAGGGCGGATGCGGGGCAGATGGATACGGTGCGGGTAAGGTCTCAAATCTATCACCTACCCACTACCTATGGCGGGTATGACTTTTTACATCCACACCCGCCAACTACCCAAAAAACTCATACCCATCCCTACCCCAATTGGGGCGAGTGCGGTGCGAAATTCGCAAAACTGTACATGTCTGCCATCCCTATTCTTTATATTAATTTTTATAATAATATTTATGCATATAGAATAATATTAATATGAATATGAATTTTTATAAATAAAAAAGTCCTTATAAAAAATATTTGTAACAGTGTGTGTATAAAAATAATATGAAATTCTTAAAACGAATATGAAATTTCAAAATTATATTATGGCTATGTTTGGTAAATAACGGTTTGAGTCAAAATTAGAGTTTAGAGCTAATATTAGAGGTTTGACCGACCTTTAATTTTGAAAAAGAGGCTAATAGGAGCTTTTGTAATTAGAGGTTTGGACATAAGAGTTGTAAAAAAAATCTCCAAATAAACTAAATTTAACATTTTCTATTTTAATTTTTTACTCTCACGTATTTATATTATGACATTTGTAGATATTTTTTGTTTTTTCTTTTTATTCTCACATATTTATAGTTATATTTAAATTTAATAATTAATTAAATTGTATGAAAAATAATTATATAAATAATAAATTAATATATAGATCCTTCAAATATGATTAGTAATGTTATATTAAATAAAATATTTTTCATAATCTAATTAATATACAAAATATTGATAACTAATAAACTATTCGAAAAAAGTATCGAATATAATCATGTCCTTGTCAAACACTTTTATATATTATTTTTCTTGTTTAAATAATCAAACAACTATCAGCTATCAATTAATTTTACCAAACACTTTTATACAATCCGCTAATCAAATCAGGTAATGCAATAAGCTACCAGCAAATGTAATCCGCTATCAGCTATCCGTTGATTGCCAAACAATGCATATATGTAAATGTATTATATGTATCAATAATAATATGAATTCATTAAATAAAATTTAAATGTTAAATATCATAAAATAGTATCTCTTGTGGGTAAAAGAAAACAATAAAATAGTATCTCTTGTGATTACAAGGTAGTATCTGTTTAATTTTCTTAGCCCTTTAATAACGCACACACACCGTGGTGCTCGAACGGGTCACCTGAATAAAATACATCATCTTTTACCACTGGGACTACTCTAGGGGTTCAATTTTAAATAATTGTTAAAATAATATTAAAAAATAGTCAAATAAATAAAAATTTTAAGCTTTAAAAAATTATATTTTGCACGGGATATGTTGTCAAATTTAAATTCTGGATAACAATTTTAGTAAAATATAGGATACGCTTCTGTTACAAGAATCAAAGCTCGAGGAGATTCCTTTTATGATCGTGGCTAATTTGTGGCCTACGATTCGTTTGAAATTTGCAAACACAACGTCTGCCGTGGAAATATAAGATACTTTTGTGTCGATTGACTCGCTTTGTTCTTCTTTGTTAAATGTGTGCTTTCACCGTGTATTTGGTGAAGCAAAATCTCTTGCGGATATCTTGGTTAAGGAGGATGCGGTGTTGTTTCACGCTTGCTTATGATAGCTTGTCTCTTTGTCTGTTGGGTTGGTTTTGTTTGCTTAGTTCGAGTTTGTGCATGGTCCTGCTATATAGCTGTGTGTGTTGAGGATTCCGGGACTGTTTTGTTTTTGGTATTTTTATCGGAAGTTTTATGTTATGGCCTGGTTGTGGTGTATTCTTCTACTTCACTTAGGTTTAGGATGTTTTTAACGAGTCACATAACTGGAGTTTGTATAATTTTATTCTAAATTAAATCATACTCTTTTGTCGAACAAAAAAATAGTAAAATATACAGATTTCAAATTGTTTAAATTTCTTGTCAATATTTTTTAAAATGTCATTACAATTTACAAGCTTTGTTTTTGAAAAATAAATTAAATTATTTTCTATAATAATTCGTGTAACTTTATGACAATCTCTTCTTCCTCATCGAAGATCTTCGAACTACTAAAACAATTTCTCCTTTATTTTGATCTAGTTCAAGATTCTCTGTTAAATCTTATGTAGAAAATGTTCCAATGCATTAGATATAAAGCACGTACAGTATCATATGTGCATATATTTAACAAATTTTAGAAATGCAAAAGAAAATATTGGCAAAGGGAGCTAGATTGATATAGACAATCTGTTATTTAAATTGATTGGATTAATTTTTTCATTACATTATTACAGCCAATTTTAAATACACAATTAAAGTCTGAATTTGATTGTTATAGACAATGGCTTTAATGTGTTTTATTGACTATTTTCAACCTCCTGCCTTTAAATTGAGATGTTTTCTCTCATTTGAAATACATACAAGAAAACATTAGTCTTTTCTCTATTTTTTTTCTCCTCATTGTTTATAAAGTGTTTATTCCGATCCTCGAAAAAAATAACCTATTTTCCCTCCAAGTTATTCTGGGATGAGCAGTATCGTATTCAGATTTTTTGGGTGTACGAAATTATGAATGGTCATGTTAACCTCAAGGGCCAAAGTCCTACTTTGATATTTACTCAAGCAATAAGTACTATTCCTCTTTTAAGACAGTGGTTATCCCGCGACACGGTCTATTTCTACTTTATTTCATTTTTATTATTTTTTTAGTCAGTACTAACGATTTCATTTTGCACTAATATTATTACCAACAACAAGCTTACCTTTAACTCTAGCAATAAATGTTTTCAAGGACTGCTCAGCCCGTTGATTGAACCTTTGTTGTCTTTTCCTTTATTTCCCCTTCCTGTAATGTTCATCAGTAGATAAACAGCTCACATTTTCTTGCTTCATCTTACATTAGTACATGATTGAGTGAACAAGAATGTGGGAGTGAAAGTAAAGAGAAAAAGATTATATTTAATTAATCTGTTTTACGCCTCTTAATGATGCATCCTTCAAAGCTCTTGCATTGCTCACTGAAACTTGACTTTTTTTTGTTCAACAGTGTGCCCAACATTAAAGTTACAAAAGCATTAGATATGGTACTGGAATTAATTAAAAAATTGAATTATAGTGGGAATAATCTCACCATCCATATCACAAAAGATGTAGGTGATATTAAATTTATTAATTTAAACTAAAATTAGTAGAATGTGTAAGTAATAAAGACCAAAATTAACAATTAATAATTTAAATAGTTAAATGACCTGGTTGATAAAATTATTAATTTGGCGGTCAAAATAGAACCAACTTTATAGTTAAGTGACTATAGAAGGTAGCTTACCCATCAAGAAAATCAACAATATGAACAGGCCAACCATTATTATCCACGCACTCAAACTTGTCGAAGTTAAAGCCAACCAAATTGAGTGAGGTTTGATTTACACATGGGGTATTTGAATCATTACACTTTGGAATTAACCTTAGATTTAATTTCTTGATTTTCTTCGCTTCAACGTTTTAGCTTAAGCAACAACAAAAAGTGTTTCAATGGCTTTTCGCTTTTCAATATTGAAGGTGTAATGTATTATGGGACATATTTTTCAGCATATTATAGAATTAAATGGTGTTTGTACAGAAAGAAAATAATGGAACTTAACAATTAATTAAGGATTGCACCGATTGTGATAACAAGGGAACGAATTGCCTTTGTTTGGTGTAATATTCTTTTCCAGGATTTTAGAGGCCTTTATTTCAACAAGCTTTTTATTGTGTTAATTGGATATGAAGCTGTGACGGAGTCAAAATTTTTATATAGTGAGATATTTAAAATTTTCATACTACAATTATAATTATTGTTAGGCACATACGCCCAATAAGTTTAATATTATTATTATTATATTATTACTATGTTTTTATTCTCTTCTACTTTTTTTAACTTGCATTATGAGCTTATTGGACTATTGGGTACCCATTGGCCGGTTTTGAACACTCCTAGTTCAAATCGAACAAAAATCTTTTCCCTCCTAAGATGCTCTTTTTATGCCCCACACTAAAAAATGAAATTTTAAAAATCCTAACCCTAAATTTTATATACTAAACCCTACACCATAAAAATATAACATACCCCTAATTCCTTAAATCTTAATTAACATTAAACTTTAATTTTATACCTTAAATCCACTTTTTAAGTGGGTAAAAATTTCCTGCCCCTAACCATGCCTCTTTCTATGCCCCTGCCTAAAAATAATTAAAAATTAAATCTTGCCCCATAACCCTAATTTTCATATCCCAAACCTCAAACTCTAAACCCTAAAAAATACACACTACCCCTAATTCCATACACCCTAAGCCCCAACCTTAAACCCCAAACTCTAAATCCTAAACCCACTATTTTAAAATTGGGGCACAAATGGGGCACACTTTGAGAAGATGATTTCCATCCTTTTTAAGTGATGTTATGTAGCTTGGCCGCTATATTCCACTCTAGTATCATTAACTTTTTAAAAAATTATTGTATCAAATGCAATTGTTGTATCGTATCATTTTCTAAAGAAATTCCTTAATAATATCATAAATAAAAGTAATCTACACCACAATACAATTGTTGTATCGTATCATCTTTTTAAAAATATTTTTCTTCAATAATATCATAAATAAAAGTCAATTTACACCACAAGTCATCCCACTCACCTCAAAATTGGTGACAAAGTAAACACTATCTCCATGCTCAAGTTGGATGTCCACTTTTGTACGATTAGGTTGTTAGGTTTCCTTCACTTTTGGTCGCATTTGTGGCCTCACATTTCTTACAATACTATTGTACAAGTCCACATCAATCACACGTACAATACTATTGTATTTGTGTACGATTAGGTTGTTAGGTCTTCCCACTTGTGCTTCCTCATAATGTCATCCTTCAATCTCATTCCCTCGAAAGACGTTACCTAATAATCTACAGAATTGGTACAAGTAGTAAGTAGTTTGATATCGATTAAACATATATCAAGTTCGAGGCGTTGTGTATGTAAAAAAAAAATATCCCCACTGAAAGACTCATCTTCTAAAATCATATGTGCGACGTGGGTCAGTCTAAATTAATAAGATAAAGTCTTAAAAATCGAAATGCAAAAAAAAAAGGTTACCTAATATATGCACTATCTGCAAACAAGAAATCATAAAAATTGAAACGATGATAAATGTTTATTTTATTTTTAAATACATTTCAAGTGGCATTCATCATCGTTCTAATTATGTTTGTAAAAAAATTACATTATATTAACAATGTATTTGATAATAAATTCATGTCGTTGTTGAGATTGTGATGGCCTAAGGATAACTTAAAAATTAGGCCATTATTAATAAATATTAAGAAATTTTTTGAATTTTAAGAGTATATACCTAATGACAATTATTGGAGGAAATGACCCCTAATAACAAGTATTGAGAAAAATTAAACCTCTAATAACATGTGTTGAAAAAAAATGAACTCCTGATAAAAAAATATTGAAATAATAAATAAATTTTAAGAGTAGACCATAATAACAAGTATTAGGAGAAAAAATAGACCCTTAATAACAAGTATTGCATAAAGACTGGATCCCCAATAAAAAATATTGAAAATAATGAATATCAAGAGTAAATATAATAACAGATATTGAAAAAATATTGAGCCCTTAATAACAAATATTGAAAAAATTAAATTTTTAGAGTAAACACAATAACTAATATATTGAAGAAAAATTAAACTAACATTAACATTGATTCCTTCTAATTATGGGTGGTACGTCCTCGGCCGTCGTCCTTATGACCCTACTTTAGAGACTGGTCTGACGACAATTCTCTCCGTATAAATATTACTACTAAGATTATGAAAATGGCAATAAATATAGATATAAATATACCAAAATAAATTCAAGAAGTTTTTTTTTTTGAAAAAATAAAAACTATTAGGTTGTGTTTCTTTCGTCATCCTTCATCCCAACGTTGGAATGTCTATTTTTTTCCATATCGGTCATAATCATCCTTGCGTAAGTTAATTTTGATTTACTTTTGTTATATTTTACTGTTCCTTTAGTGGAGGAGCGGTTGATATCTATGACCAATTGCCAAGATAAAAGCCAAATTAACAGTAATAAAAAACCATGTAAGATTTAATATTTTTAATCAATTTAAATTTCATTAATAATAGATTAATCCTCAAAACGAAAATACAAATAAAAAATAATTCTCATTATAAAAAAAACCTTAAGAATTGGAGGTCCTGATTCAAGGAAAATTCTTCGTACGTAGCAGGAAAAAGACGTACAAATTATTAACCAAAAAAAAAATACAAAACGAATACACGTTTCAATTTTTTTATAAAAAAGAGTATAAATATATAAAAATCAAAGTCCGGGGGAAGGAAGGAACAAAGCTGGAAAGTTGAATTTGATAACCAGACGCGATTATCGGTCACAGAAGAGAAGCCGTGGGGGACCATCGCATCTGGCAACTGGCAACTGGCAACTGGCAATGGCATGCATCACATGAAACAAAGCAAACCGGTTTGACTTGTAGCTATGTTAAAGGTTTGTCCTTAATTTGTTATAGCTGTACGTGGGGACTCGTTATTTAAGAAAAAACAAAATGAAAAATATTATGTAATAAAATAGAACCACCAATCCCTTTTACTTGTTTTCTTTTCATGGTTTGTTCCAAACTGACGGTGCTAATTGCATTAGCTACATTAAATGTTATGAAACCTAATTATGCTATGTATTCATGCATTTTATTCAACACCAACAGTACTTTTGGAATATCTTACCATAAATTTAATTGCTCTTAACACCATATAATTCATAAGATGAATTTGTTACGTTCAACGAGTACCGATGAACACCACTAACGATAAACACTATTAATTCAATTTATAAAGATTAAAAATTTTAAAGATTTAATCGTATAATTATAAATTATTTAAAAAATAAAAGGTAAATTAATTAAAATATAATATTTTATTTTTAATTTTCTTTTAAACATAAATTAAAATACTTACCCTACCCCTAAATTACAAAATCCTAATTTTTATTCATTTGAAATTTAAACCACCGCCGCTACTGTTGTCGTCGCCGCCGCAACATCTCTCCCCGAAAACAAGCATCTTTGCTATTGTAAGGATGTTGCCTTAGGCAAGAGTCAATCTCAACCACACCGCACAAGCTCTCATAATCTCCAAAAGTTTTCATCATCACCCTTTTTTATAGTCAGAGATTCTTTTTTGTAATAATTTTAGTTTTCGTTAATAAATTTGTGGATTGTTATTTGGCGGGAGCTGCTTATTTTATAGTTGCAGACAGATGCAGCGGCAGCGACAATAGGAGGCGGCGGCGGCTTGAATTTCAAATGAACAAAAATTAGAGTTTTGTAATTTAGGGGTAGATATGTATTTTAATCTATTTTAAAAGAAAATTAAAAATAAAATAGTATATTTTAATTAATTTATCTTTTAATTTTTAAATAATTTATAATTATACGGTAGGTCTTTTAAATTTTTAATCTTTATAAATTGAATTAATGATGCTCATCGACGCTCGTTATTAGTAGTGTTCATCGGTGCTCGTCGAATGTGATAAAATTTCCATTTAATGTATTATATAAAACAAAAGCAATTGGTAGCTGTTGTAATTTTCCATAAATTCAAATTATATTGTAAACAAGGACGTCGTGTTTGATGCTAATATCTTACGTTGTTTGTTAGTCCTTGACATTGAATGTTAGGTATAGGACCATCCTGGCATACCTAATCCATAATTTAAATTGTATAATTACTACAATAATACTATCATCACTTTCAAACTCACTTTAAACCTTTATTAATTTTTTTAATAGAAACCTTTATTAATTTTTCTTAAAACAAGTTGAAGCTTAACTCGATTAATATCATTGTTATTATGACAATTAAAAGATAGTATATTTAAATACGTTTAAGTGTAATTATTTTTAATATAAGAATTAAAAATCATATATAATTTAATTACAAAATAATATTTCTCTATATTTTTTTGGTACGCACGTACATCTTACGAAAAAATTATTTAAACTCAATTTTTTTTGACATTAACGTTATCATTTTATTTTGCACTAAAACCATCCGTTGAGTTTGATTTGTATTACTTAGTAAACAATGGACATCCCGTCATCAGTAAACCTTTAAAAAAGTCTTTTTACCTAGAGATTTTCAACTTGATTGTGTGGTAATTACGTTTACTTTTTTTGTCTTTCTTTTTCTTTTCCTAGTGAATTCTAGGCGCCGTGATTCCAATTCTAGATTTCCTTGTTTACCCTTTTGGTAGTCTTATTTGAAGTTTAATTTTTTAAATTGATTAATTGTTATATAAATCAAAGTTTTTTATGCGATATTAAAATTATCTAAATCTCTTAATTCAAAAAAAATTATCTTGGTATCATCCTACTTTCATATAACTAAATGTTTAAATAAGAATTTATTTTTCTAAAATTATTCATATAAAAATTAGGGATGGAGGGAGGCTAATTTGGGTGAAAACTTTTTTTTATTAATTATATGTAATTTGGCTCCCTTAAAGAATTATTTGGAAAAGTGACCCCAAACTTACCACGTAGTTGAACTTCACGTTCTCCGGGAAGCAAGGATTGAAATCGCGTTCTATAGAGCGCGAGGTTCATCTACCTGACATCATTGTTTGAAATAACGGTTTCTCAGGAACTCGCGTTTTGCAGAACGCGAGGTCTGGGCAATTTTGGGTTGAAAAACAAGGGTGGGTAGGCCTGTTCGAGCCCAATTTCGGGCTTATAAATCGTAATTTTTTAGCGAACATCGAGTTTAGGTTCGTAGTACTGGAAATTCTCTATCGTATGACACCAACACTGTCAATTTCAGTCCATTCTAAACTCGCTTAAAATGGCTTCCAAAACCCTATGCTATCCTCCTTTTTTTTTGAATGAAATTGTCTTTGAACAATAATTGATAATTTTGGTTTAGTAATCGCATAAAATTAAAAAAATAAAATTAAATAAACATTTAAAAGTTTAATTATAATAGATAAAGAAAATTAAAATACGATATTTAAAAAAAAAACAAATGTCTGGAATAAATATATTAGAAACATAAGTACAAATGCATTAGAAAAAAAGGCTAATGATGTCTATGTCCACCCGTTCCGCAGTCGGGTGGACGACGATCCCGATCTGGATTCCTCCGAACAAGCTGTGCTGCATCCTCTTAGTCCTCATCAACATCATCTGCGATACGAGGACCTGTGCTAGGCCCGGGCGGGGAGTAAAACAAGTTATCCGGCGGCGTTTGCAAGACAATGCTATAGTCAAACTGAGATGCCAACGGTGGAATATCGATCAGCGGAGGACCACTAGTCGGCATATGGGGACGGTAGGCATCTGAGAAGCCAAAGTCGGGTGGAGGCCTCATCTGCTAGAAAGTCGAAGGACCGCTCAAATTCTGAAATGCTGTGGCAGAAGATGAGGCCCCTGTAGTGTCAGCTCGTGGTCTCGGACCGCGCTGCCTCGACTGGCTCTGGCTCTGGCTCGCTCGACGTGTGGGGCGTGGGCGGTTTCACGGAGCCTGGGAAGCTGTCGCTCGCGCTCCTCGGGAGTAAGGATATACTGCTTCCCATAGTGCCCATACCACTGATAGTAATCAAAATTGACCGAAAGGGACCAATCCAGAATGGGTCGGAGAATACGTGAGCGACTGGAAAATCGATCATCCCAACGCTGAATTCAGTCAGCGTGGTAATGGGCCCAGTCAACCTCTGTCTTCCCCTGGCGCGTCAGATGGTGAAATTCGTCCAAATTTTGTGGTTCCTCTTGCGGAATCCCTTGGATGTACCTGAACTATCGGAGAACCCAATCCGTAGGATGCCACACGATAATTTCATAGTTGATTAGTGGCATTGTTGCAAGCCATACGTGCTGGTCACGCAAAATTTCAGGTAGAGTAATCTGCTGAATCACCTCATAAGCGTAGGGCATCCACACGAACTAAAAAAAGTATAACGTTTCTAACGGTTATATGAAACATTATTGGAAAAAAAGTATGACAAAATTCAAATGAATTTTCGGATTACCTGATCGTTCGTCATCTTATCCATAACAAGCCTGTAGTCTTCTTGGTTTTTCGCCAGGCCCTGGTGGGTCAGTGTTTCGCTCCACCTATCATTAATGGAAAATAAAAAAATCGTTAAATATAATAACTTTAATAGTACCTCCAAAGAAGCGGAAATAAATAGGGGGCGGGCTGTCTAGGCTGCGGGATTAAAAAAGGCATCCGAAACCAAGCCCAAGACTGAAGAAGTAAACAATATCCTCCAATAGCTGCTCTGACATGGTCGACGTTTCTGTAGAGCTCTCTAAAAAGAAACGCCAAAACAGTTGCTCCCCGACATTTTTTTCTAGCTTCATCGAAATTGATAAGATGATAAAGCCACATCACGTGCACTTTGGTGCGGGATTTGTCTGGCATTAATATCCCACCGATAATGCGCAAGATGTGGGCACGCACAAACCGCTGTGAAAATAATAAATATTTAATAAACGAAATATATTAAAAATGGTAAAATTAGTGAAAAAAAAGAAAAAAAATACCTAAAGTGTTTCGTCATCCGCATAAGGGGGAGGGTTTTCAAATTCAGCCTCCAAAGAAGATGGTTCTATTTTCCCACCATCCCACGCATCCGCTGGGGGCGCCACTCCTATTATTTCAACAAATAGATCTGGCCAATTAGCCAACGTTATACCCGTAATAAGGTTGTCGTCCGTAGGCAACCCAAGATGATATGCAACATCCTCTAGTGTTATTGTTGCCTCGCCTATCGGGAAATAAAAAGTGTGCGTCTCTGGCCTCCATCGTTCTATAAGCGCGCTACTCAACGCTGGGTTACACTTCACACCCGCTAAGACCCTCGCTACGTGGCCAAAACCAGCTCGATCAATCCACGTCATGACGACGGGATCAGGTGTGTGGTTGATACAGTTAAGGTAACAAATTAACTGGCATTCGTATCCCTTCAAAAATAAAATAACAAAAAATTAAATAGTTGGCAATGCATGTAAAATAAAAAAAATAAAAAAATAATACCTCTTGTGTTATCCTAAAATAGTTACAGTAGTGTTGCGCGTCGTTTCTTAAGCCCGCCATTGTATCGAAAGAAAATTAAGCATATATAGTAAAAAATTGAAGAAATTGCGTTCTGTGCGTGGTTGATATGGGGGTAGGGCCACAAATTTATAGAAGATATCGTGTCCTTTGTGAAGCGATGTAAATGAACCTCGCGTTATGGGAAACGCGATTTTCTTCAAACCTCGCGTTACACAGGACGCGAGGTTCATTGATAAGACGCGTCACGCAACAGACGCGTGATCTGAACGGGTAAAAGGACCTCGCGTTCTGTACAACGTGAGTTTCTAAATACCTCGCTTTCTACAGGACGCGAGGTCGTGGGGTTTTTAAATGATGACTTCCCGCGCGGGATAGTCATTATCCCATTAATTATTATTATTATTATTATTATTATTATTATTATTATTATTATTATTATTATTATTATTATTATAAGTAGTAGTAAATAGATTATTATTAGTAATAATAGTTTATATTATGATTAAAATAAAAATGTTATTATTATTATTAATCAATAAAAATAATTATATTTTTTTACAATTGAACGAATTTGAGTATTTCATAACAATTAAATGTATAAAATCGTTGTTACACCGAACCCAACATTTCTTAAAAGATCCTCAAATTGTTTTGATGTTGATGAATTATTTGGGTGGAATTCGTGATGATATTTGTTTATAATGACAAGCAACCTGGCCTTTCAGCGTATTATGGGGTACCTTAAAAAACTGTATTTAACTTTTGGTAAAACTCGTGCTTATCTTCTAGATTTCCAGATTCCTGGATATTGCAATTTGTTGATGTCGATCGAGAGCGATGAAAAAATTACGCGTAGTTAACCCAAGAGGACGTGGATATGCTGACGTATATATGCAACTACGAATAACAACATATCGCAATATCTGGGAAATTAGTTTGAAAATAAACTTCCCAGATACGCGATATGTTGCAATTAGTAGATGCAATCGAAAATTGCGTACGTGGATATGCTGACGTATATATGCAACTACAAATAACAACATATCGCAATATCTAGGAAATTAGTTTGATAATAAACTTCCCAGATATGCGATATGCTGCAATTAGTAGCTGCGATCAAACATTTTATTAATCGATGAGTGGGTGGTCTTTCCCTCCCCAAGAGTTGGCTATTTATAGATGGAGGTGGATATGCTGACATGGCAAACTCGCGTTTTGTATAACGCGAGGTCTTTGGAAACTCGCGTTATACAGAACGCGAGTTCACTGTGACGTTCAGATTTCTGTCAAAATCGCTTTATACAGAAAGTGAGGTTGGTCTATATATCTCCACGCCAATGGATTTTCGTATCCACTGAAGTTGTTTCAAATAAGTTCGTGTTTTGCTGGGTTTTTGAAGTTAGAGTTGTTTATGTATTTTCTGAACGTTCATGATAGTTGGAGTTGTGTCATGATTTTATGTTCCGCTGGGTTCAGACCCCCGCATGATACGTTGATTGAAGAATACTTACCGACATATCGTAATATCCAGGAGCGCGTGGTCGTCTGCTATTTACCGCCAAGAAGTGCCTAGAAAGTTTCCATTTAAACTTTCTAGGCACTTATTGGCGACTCTTTTTTGAAGCTCACCGCTTGCCCTCACCATCTGTTAAAAGTCCAGACTTAAATAAGAAATCGCAGATTCAGATCGACCATATTGCGGATGCAGCCCTATTTTGTTAATGCGGCCGGTGCCGATTACATTTGCTAATGCGGGTCAAAACTGCTACCATTTCAGAAGATGATGATTATCGCGCTTTGCTTCTTTCACTTTGGACTTTTTGCAGATAATGTATCGGTCGATTGGCATAAAAATGCAACCTTATTTTGCTAAGGAAGACTTGTTGAAAGTTTTGTTAAATGAAAGTTTGTCCTTCGAATTATCTATAGGAAGACTTGTTGAAAGTTTTGTTAAATGAAATGCGAATTAAATGTTTCATTTGAATTAAATTTACTTATGTAGTATTTTTCCTTTACTATAAATACCAACCAATTCCACCATTATTTACTCATTCATGTTTCTCCCAGAAACACTCAACGCTAATCTTTGCTCCTTTTATGGCAAAATTTCACGCAACATTTTATTTTCTCGGTACTTATTTCGAATCAATAATCACCAGCAAAATGTCACTCAAAGATTTGTTAAAGTTGACATCAAGCGAGGTTAGTAATCGCACCGACAAACAAATTTCTTCCTTAGAATGTCGAATCCCAACACCGTCAGCAAACGAAACACACTACGTTCTGAAGCTTACGAACGAAACAAATGTTCGTAACATGTATGACCAGCTCAATTTCGTTGGAGCTAAATACGTCGATTTAAAAGTTAAGTTTGATGAGGTCAACGTCGACGAAGGTAGTACGTCTGCACCCGTACAACCTGCTTCGACCAATGAACAAGTTTCGTCTTCATCGGATGTTAATGCAGCTGCCAACGCACTGTAGCTTTTTATGTACATGCGTAGACAAAGAAAACAACAGATGATCGAAGAACTAAACTTAAGTTCAGACGTGTCAACTGACTACGATGATTCAGATTAACCATAAACACCTTAAATCATCATCGAATTATGTTATATGACGTCTTTTTTCATCCTTTATGAATGTTCAAGGGACCTCGCGCTATACAGAATTTGTATTCAATTATATTTTCTCAACACGTTCCATTTATCGTTAAATGACTCGAACAAATTACATTACTAGTCTCCAATTGTCTCAAATATTCAAACATGTACTCAATTATTCAAACATAACACGAGTACACAGTACGAGTATTATTAACTCTAACGGAATCTCAACCTTCTCAAAGTAAAAGCGACCTCGCGTTTTGTACAACGCGTGGTTTCAAGGAACTCGCGTTATACATAACGCGAGGTCATGAAATCTCCAGATTCTCACGTTCTATAGAACGCGAGTTTCACAAAGATGTTTCCTGGTATAATAATTTCCCTTACACAACCAGATTCTTCGTGATTTCATGTACCAATAATAAGCCATAAGTGTCCCCTTATATGAAGCAGAACCATAAACCGTAAATATATGTTTGAATAGCCAAAACAAATTGCCAAAATTTTTAAAGTTTTAAAATTTCACAAGTCTTTGAACAAATATTCAAATGACGAGACGAGGAGAAGTTATTACTCTAGTATACTACGATGAGCAGATAAACGTCGATCCCAAACTCGGCGTCATTTTTCAGTGCGAAGATCCAGTAACGATAAAGATTCTGAGGAGATTATCGTACAAGAAGTTGGTTAAGGAACTAGAGAGCAAGGTCCCATATTTTGAAAACTACCATTTATCCGACGTGAAGTATCGAGTGCCAATATCTATAGCTCCTTTAACGTACTCTGTATGCAACATTGCAAACACTGCTAATGTGGAGTTGATGTTGGCTACCCACTTCGAGTATTCATTGGGCGGGCCCCTAGAGTTGTATGCATCGTTTTTGGAGTCTAATCCTGCTATCGAAATACCAAGCTGGGGTCGGGTGAATTTCGACTTCGATCTGAATGCCAACGTTGATAGCTCGACTGCAAGTCTAAAAATGATTTTAACCTACTGTGCCAAGACAACGAGTTCGGTGCATCGTCATCTGCTGTGCCAAGACATTCGTGCGTAGCTAGTATCAGGTTTGACCTGAACTAACCCCCAAACGATGAATTCGATACGCCAAGAAATGCAACGTACGCTCCATACAATCCGTATAGTTTTGGAGGGGAGGGAGCGTCCTCGTCTTACGTTACGCACGACCATGAAGCATTCAACCCCTTCAATGATTCCTCATATGGACGACACTCAACGTATGTCCCTAGTACGGAGTACGTTCAACCATCTATAGGGAGACATTCTTCTTTTGGTGCTCTTGATTTTGGTCTTGGAAATACAGTTCTTGAGTGATCTCGTAAAAGGTCTCGTGATCGTCGACCACCATGCTCGCCTCCAAGGGTAGCGATCGACGAAGATGTACTATAACAGCTCCCGGGGGATGCTTCTGACGAAGAACCGATTAGAGAATCCGGGCCCGACGGCGACGAGCTGGGTCCATTCTATGACAAACCATAAGACTTGATCGTTCCACTAGCATATTTCGAAGAACAGCCGGCAACAACCATTTTTCCTATTTTAGCGGCACCTATTTCTATCTACCATCTACCATCCCATTTCATAACGGTTGATATGGATGCCATGGACGTTCTTGAATTTTCGCATGACCAAACAATTGACGGCAGACTCAACCGTGCTGATGGTGAACTGGCTATTGGTATGACGTTCTTGACAAAAGAACTGGCGGTGGTCGCAGTTAAGCAGTACAACATTCGCCAGGCTATTGAGACGATAGTGAAGAAAACCCAAGCGAAATACTACAAGGCGCACTGCACCCAAAAGGCTCACGACTGTAAATGGAAAATCCGTACATCACAATTGAAGAAGGCAGACGACCGTTGGAGAATAACAAAACTTGTAGGGCCCCATACATGCACCGTTGGTAGCCTAAGCCAGGATCACAAGAACCTCGATGCAAAGTACATTGCCGACATCTTTATGCCACTAGTCAAAGCAAATCCCAAGGTGTCGGTCCCCACATGTCAGACTGCAACTAAAGGTGTCACCGGCTACCGTCCTGAATATTACAAAGCATGGTATGCAAAGAAGCGGGCCGTAGAACAATTGTTTGGCCGATAGGATGATTCTTACAAAGAGTTGCGCCCGTGGCTAAATCTACTGCAGAAACACATCCCCGGAATGGTTGCAAACTTGATACGGTTCCGGCATACGAAAATGATCGTGTCGTTCGAGGTGTGTCTCAATTCTATCGGTAATTTTTGACTTTCCTGCATTGCATCAATGCATTCAAGCACTGCAAACCGATGGTCCAAATCGATGGCACATGATTGTACATAAAGTATACACAGACCCTACTACTAGTTATTACATAAGACGACAATCGAAAATGCGTTCCTGTTGCATTCGCAATCGTCCTGAAGGAGGATTTGGAGTCTTAGATGTTCTTCTTTCGGCACCTACGAAAATATGTCCTTGATCCTGTAATACGGGCAAGGGACGGTGGGGTTTGTGTTATTTATGACAGAGGCACAACGCTCTTGTGGGCGCTCGAACGTTTGGGTGAGTATTGTCAGCCTCCATATATTTACCACCGTTTTTTCTTGCGGCACATAGCCACAAACTACCTACAGCAATTCAAGAACCGTGATGAACGTGAACTGGTGCTCACAATGGGTACGTCTTTTATGTCTCTTTCATTTACTATATTACTTGTTGCTCTCTTTCATTTACGACCTCTTTGCATGGGTTGTTCGCCCATAACTATTCAACTGTCATCCCTAAGACAACTCGCACTACAAACAAGAGGTGGAGGAGGTGTTCGAGGAACTGAGAGCGAGAAACAAACATGGCACATACTACCTTGAAAAAATCCCAAGGAAAAAATGGCTTTGATCGTATGACGAGGGTAAACGACGTGGTCACATAACAACGAACTTGGTTGAAGTAGTGAACTCATCACTAAAGGGAGTGCGGCAGTTGCCTATCACCTCCATTGTCAAAGCGACCTACTATCGTTTGGCTACTATATTTGCAATATTGGAAAGGCAAGCAACTGAGTACATGGCAGGTGGACACATAGTCCATCCGGATTTCCGCACAAAACTGTATACTCAATTGCACCAATCAAGACAGATGACTGCAACTCTCTTCTCGCGCGAAGGACACAAATTTCGTGTTTCAGGATATTCCAGGCGGTTGGAAGGCATTCAGCACAACGCGTACGTGGTAGATCTCAGGGCAAGAACCTGCGAGTGTGGAATATTCTAAACATTCAAATACCCGTGCGCACACGCCATTGCTGCTTGCGCAAACCAACGGATAGACTACATACAACTGGTTGATCTGGTATACTTACTTCAAACGATGTTTAAGGTTTACGAAAAAGAGTTTCCTTCAATCGGAAATGAGGTTGATTCGAATGCCGTTGACACTAAACCGACCATACGCCCTGATCCAGCACTATTGAGAGACAAAGGACGTCCATAGTCTACAGGAATATAATGTGCCGAGGATATGGTCGAACATCGAGAAAAAACCGGACAAAAGAAGCATTGTAGTACATGTAAACTTTCTGGACACACAAAGACCAAGTGTCCTAATCGCTCGGCCCCTCGTCTTAATTAATAAAATCAGTACAACATTTGCCCACTTTTAACCTATAACTATCGGTCAATAAAATCAGACTAATTCATTTTATAAAATAGGTCATCTTATACTTTCAATCATTCAAAAAAATTTGGTAGGATAGCGTTTTCGAAGCGAATTTAAGTCAGTGTAGAATGAACAAAAATTTATCGTGTTGGTGCCATATAATAGAGAATTTCCAGTACTACAAACCCACACTCGATGTTTGCTAAAAATATACGATTTATAAGTTTGAAATTCTGCTCGAACATGCCTATCGACCTTTGTGTTCAAAGGCAATTTCATTCAAAAAGGATGATAGCATAGGGTTTTGGAAACCATTTTAAGCGAGTTTAGAATGGACGGAAATTGACAGTGTTGGTGTCATACGATAGAGAATTTCCAGTACTACGAACCCAAACTCGATGTTCGCTAAAAAAATACGATTTATAAGCACAAAATTGGGCTCCAACAGGCCTAACCACCCTTGTTTTTCAACCCAAAATTGCACAGACCTCGCGTTCTGCATAACGCGAGATCCGTGCGATATATTCATCCGCCTTTTCAAATTCTCGAGGACATCGCGTTCTGCAGAACGCGAGTTTCTAAGAAACTGTTATTTCACGCAACGATGCCAGGTAGATGGACCTCGCGCTCTGCAGAACGCGATTTCAAGCCTCGCTTCCCAAAGAACGCGAGGTTCAACTATGTGGCAAGTTTGGGGTCATTTTTTCAAATAATTCTTTGAGGGAGCTAAAATTATATATAATTAATAAAAAAAGGGTTTTCACCCAAATTAGCCACCGAGGGATATAGGTTGAGAGGGCTCAAAATAATTTTACCTATATTATGTAAATTTATTTTTTTAAAAATAATTTATTATATATTTTCCCACCACTTTTTACTTTTTAAATATTTAAGTTTGCCCCACTTGTTTATTTTTCAAATTTTGTTTAAATATAGGTTTACACACGTGTGTAACGAGTACGCGTGAAGAAAAAAAAAACTTAGAGATAATCACAAATTTACCGTCAACCTACAAATTATAACCACAACATTACAACTCCATTTTTTTTTTTTTAATTTCGTGGAAGTATTTGTTTTCCTTAAATATATTTTGGAGTCGTGAAGAACATTAAAATGATACCATAACATTGCATCTCCAAAATTAAAAATAATCTTTCGAAATCTCTGCAGTGCTTTTATTCCTTTTCTTCTACATAGTTATACCAAAACATCATTAAAAAAAGTTTTTTATCTCCGTTTTTTTTTTATCGAAATAGAACAAATAGGTTAAATTTTCAAAATAAATGCATATCCGATTCAGAATTAAACACAAACCCATAAATTATTTTCTTCTTGACATCGACCTCTCAAGCTCTGAAAAATCTAAATTTAATTTTTTGAATCCACGAATCATCGACAAGTCTGAGTTCCTCATTCTATTCCACATTCACTTTTACTGTTAATTGAGTTAAACTCGATCTAATTAAATAAAATTTATTGAGTTGTTTTTAGAAAAAAAAATTGATGCAAATTAAATTGTTTCTCATAAGGAGAAATTATATCATAGGCCCGACTCGCCACGTCATCCATGGTCCCAACCAATAAAAATTATCTATTTCATTAAATTTTTCCATGTCATCTTTTTACCAAGTGAATCTTCACTTAAAGTTACTGTAAATTAAATTAAAAATTACTTTTTACCAATTGTAAATTCACTTAATAAAAAAATGACATGAAAAATTTAATGAAATATATATTTTTTATGGGTTTTATTTTGATGCACAAGCTGTGTAAATTTTTTTTACACATTCCTTTTATAAAATTTAAAATCTAAATCACAAACCCTAGCAACCTAAAACCTAAGCCCTAAATCCTAAACTCTAAATTCTAAATTCTACCCATAAACCTTAAATTATATACCCTACATACTAAACCCCTAAACTCTAACCTAAAACCCTAAACCCTAAAATTAAAGGGCTTGTGTAAACTAAAGTTTACACAAGCTTATGCATCAAAGTATTTTCCATTTTTTATTGGTTGAGATCATAAATGACGTAATGAGCTAAGCTTATGATGTAATTTCTCGTTTCTTATAATTTTTAGCCATTTATTATTTAATCACATGCAAATTTAACGTGGAAACGTCTTGATTTTGATTAATTTCTAACGCAATCCCTTCTATTCTTAGCTTTGGTTGATAAAAGTTTTTTTAATAAATAAGTTTACAAAAAATCATAAAATAAAATTAATTCATAATATATTTATATTGACAAACTTCTCCTTAAAAGAAAACATTATGATTTATTGATTTAGTTTCTTGAGTCCCTTTCAAACATGGCGGCTTTATTTATCTTTATCTTTTTCATCATTTTAAAATTTCTGAACTGCCTGGAACCGAACAATAGTGTATATATATGTGTATGTATTCGTACCGAATATATATATTCCTGCCTGCTTATATCTGGGAAACGTGTGTTAGTTGGGGTTCTCAGTGTGTGTTGTTGGACCACATTGAATTTCATTTCTCCTCTTCTGGTTTCTGAGTTCATCTTCCATTCACTCTCTTCTACACAACTTTCTATCTCTGCACTTATTTTCTCCCCATTTGTTTCGAGCTTCCGGCATCGGCGTTATTCCAGGTTAGAATTTTGTTATTGTTGGTTTCGTGCTGCTAATTTCATATAATTCGTAGGGTTAAAGAAACCGAATATATTAATATTGTAGACTACTACGTCCATGTAAAGGAACTGAAGTCAACTCTCAGATTAATCTGCATGTGTGGAATTCACTTCTCAATCTCATCTTTCTACATTGTTGCCCTGTACATATAGATTATAAGTATAAGCATTGTCAAAGCCTGACACTGCTATTTTCAACCCAGAATGGATCCGGCTGCTGTAGAGTTGAAGGAATCCCCTGAATCTGAAGCTGTTCCATCCCTCCTTCAACTTATTTCTTCCAACCAAGTGGCTGACTTTGATAGCATCGCTGTAAGTTACATATTTAGTTTGTTCATGCAGGGGACTTTGAGTAATGGAGTTTAATGGATTTACAGGCGGAAAATGAAACAAATAAATTCCCAAACCAACTACACGTTTTGCAACCCTCTAGTTGTCATGAGAGGGCGCTTTCTGTTTCGATCAGTATGACAGCAGCAGGCATCGATGATGAAGCAAAAGTTTTCAAAAATGGAGCTCCAGATTCTTGTATGGCATCAGACAGTCCGGGTGAGCACAAAGAGACACAAGCAGTCAGATTTCTGTCTCAACCAATCTTGGGAGAGGCAGCTACCATCAAAAACACCAATCAACATCCTAACAATAAAAAGCTCAAGGACAAGAGATTCGATTCTTTCAAAACATGGTCCGGGAGGCTTGAAAGGCAGCTATCAAATTTACGTGGAAAGCCACGCGAAATCGAGTCAGAGGACGACTCCTGGCCGAATTCGCAGAATATTGAGCCATTGCCCTTACCTGTGGACAGATACTTTGATGCATTGGAAGGACCAGAATTGGAGACCCTCAGGGTATGATCTCATCATCCTCAATTGGGAGTTTCACCATTCTAATACCTATTCCTATCTGTTTGAAGAATCTGACATTGTTTGTTCTAACAGGCTTCTGAGGAGATTGTACTTCCAGATAACAAAACATGGCCATTCCTCCTTCGGTATCCCATTTCTTCATTCGGTATCTGTCTTGGAGTTAGCAGCCAAGCTATTATGTGGAAGACCCTGGCCACTGCTACATCTACAAAGTTTCTTCACATAAACTTGGTTATAAATCTTGTCCTATGGTGGATATCTGTCGCTCTAGTAGCCACTGTTGCTTCCATTTACCTTCTCAAAGTGATTGTCTACTTCGAAGCAGTTCGTCGAGAGTATTACCATCCGATCCGTGTCAACTTCTTCTTTGCTCCTTGGATCGCTCTTCTGTTTTTAGCTCTCGGAGTGCCACCTTCAATTACTTCAAAACTACCTGCAGCTCTATGGTATGTTCTTATGACCCCATTCTTCTGTTTGGAGCTTAAGATCTATGGACAGTGGATGTCGGGTGGTCAACGGAGGCTCTCGAAGGTGGCTAATCCTTCCAACCACCTCTCCATCGTCGGGAACTTTGTAGGGGCACTATTGGGTGCATCAATGGGGCTTAAAGAAGGGCCTATTTTCTTCTTTGCTGTTGGTCTGGCTCATTACACTGTCCTTTTTGTAACTCTTTATCAGAGACTTCCAACAAACGAAACACTCCCAAAAGAGCTTCATCCCGTATTCTTTCTGTTCGTTGCAGCACCTAGTGTTGCTTCAATGGCATGGGCCTCAATCCAAGGCTCCTTTGATTATGGATCTCGGATTGCTTACTTCATTGCCTTGTTCCTCTACTTCTCATTGGTATGTTTAGCCTCTTTTCATATTAAATACTTAACAGCATGACGACAGTTCCATGGCATTACTTGTTAATCTAACTTGACTTATAAATTGTACGCTTTGCAGGCGGTCCGGGTTAACTTTTTTCGGGGATTCAAGTATGTTTATATCCCTATTTACTTATATTTCAGCTCTAATAGGTAGTCTCTGAGTTCTAAATTTCGCTTCTTTTTATAGGTTCTCATTGTCTTGGTGGGCATATACGTTCCCCATGACCGGTGCTGCAATAGCAACCATAAGATATTCAAGTGCAGTGACAAATATTGTAACTCAAACTCTTTCTGTCATACTCTCCATTGTTGCTACACTCACAGTAGCAGCACTGCTTGTAACGACGATAGTGCACGCATTCGTCCTACGAGACCTCTTCCCTAATGACATAGCCATTGCCATTAGCAACAGAAAACCGAAACCTCTTAAGAAATGGTTCAATCGTAGACATGGAAGCCTAGATTATAATAAAGACATTGGAACTTTCTTGAAATTTGCAAGCGCTGACTGCAAAGATATAGAAGCTGCCTTAAAACTTCCCACCGTAGAAGTTACATCAGTGTAGAACTTCATGCCTAGGCCAGTGTGATCGTCAGCCTTAGTTTTCAACCTTTACCAGGGTCTTACCAATTTTGGTTTTTCGAATCTTCAACACTCCATACATGCGAGGAACGTCCGATTTTGGAGTTTCTGTTTCCGGTGATCATGTACACAGCGAGAAATGAAGGTTTCTAGCACTTTCTGGCAAAGATTATAAAATCTTGATTAGTTTGTAAATTTCGGGCAGGCAGCATGTATGAGACATATTATGATGTATTAATACTATGCAAACACATGTTCTTGTGTTACTGATAAAATAAAGGCCATAAATTCAAGATCAATCAAGTAGATTGATGTTACCGAATCGTATTGGTTAAAGGTTCAGAAATCGATTCTGTTGTTGGCTTATGAAACGAGGATTAATGGCAGCAGAAATTGTTAATGCTTCATCTGTTGCAAATGTGATTACATTGGAAATTTGGAATAGATGAAACATATAATAACAGAGGGAAATCCTTCAATTTGTTCAGATGAAACATGAGAATAGTGTATTTGATTAATCCAAAGTGAGGGGTGTTCTCTCTAAAATATTTGGATGAATACATTACTGGCTGCTGACTTAGAGGATGGTATTTGCAGGTTTTGTGGTCTGGACTCCGAAACTATTACACATGCACTCCCAAGGGAGTGCTTTCGTTAGCTGCTCTTCTGTGTCAATAACAAATTATGTTCAAGTATCAACCTTGAACCACCTTAAATTTAGGTGTTGCTTTGCTCTAAACCTATCCTATACTTTTTTTTATTGTTCATTTTTATACCCAACACTAAAAATTCAAAATCTAAGCTCCGACCTTAAATTTTAAATTTTAAACTCCAAACCCTAAAAATACATCATACCCCTAAATCACTAAAACATAACCCTAAACCCTTAACATTAAACTTTAACTCTAAACTCTAAATCTATTTTTTTCTAATATAAGAACATGGATGAGTCTGTCACGCTCGACGAGCACTACTAACGACGAGCACCAATGAGCACTATTAATTTAATTTATAAAGATTTAAAATCTAAAGTACTCAATGTATAATTATAAATTATTTAAAATCTAAGCTTTGATCTTAAATTTTAAATCTTAAACTTTAAACTTCAAACCCTAAAAATACATCATACCCCTGATTCACTAAAATATAGCCTTAAACCTTTAACATTAAACTTTAATTTTAAACTCTAAATCTATTTTCTAATATAAAATATAAATAAAAACATTAAAAAAGTAAGAATTTATATTTCTTCCGAAAATATGTTAACCGGCTATAACACACATCTTTACTTCTTTATTTGTTTCTTTTTGTATTTACTTAAGGCCCACTGTATATTATATTGAGTAAAAATCTCTTGCCCCCTAACCATGCCTCCTTCTATGTCCCTGCCTAAAAACACTTAACAATTAAATCTTGCTTCATAACCTTAATTTTTATATCCTAAACTCTAAACCCTAAAAATACACCCTACCCCTAATTCCATACACCTTAACCCTAAGCCCTAACCTTAAACCCCAAAACTTAAACCCTAAACCCACTATTTTAAAGTGAGGGCACAAATAGGGACATACTTTGGGGCAAATGATTTCCCTCCATATTATCTTATGTCACTCGTCCAACCCCATCTGGTAAGTATCTATTGGGTACTGTTGTTTCTGCCGAGATTTCAGGGGCATTAATTGCCTTTACTAATTGCTCCTCCCTTAGTTTTTCGATTAAAAATCCTGTCATTTCTTATGCCTTATTAAAAATAATTTGATTTGAAGTTTTTAAAAATAAAGTTTAGGGTTTTAGAGAATTGAGGGTAGATTATATTTTTAGGGTTTAAATTTAAAATTTAAAATTTAAAATTAACATTTAAAATTTATATTTTCAATGTTAAAGCATAAAAATAGACAAAAAAAAAATTATTCTAGTTTATCACCCAGCTTCTGCATTGTGCACCAAACGCTGAGCTGATGTTTCCTTGGGCTGGACTTGCTGTAAATAATTTTAGGGTAAACTACATAAATGGTCCCCCGACTATGCTCTAATTATCTTTTGCATCCTCTGACTATAAAAAGTTACAAACTGGTCCCCCGATTTAAAATAAATAACAAATTGGTCTAGCGCCGTTAAAAATTTAACGGCTGATGACGTGGCAGTTAATATAAATTGATATAATTACATAATTAACCCTCAAATTCTACACTTGTTTTAATTTGACTCTAATTCTAAAAAATTAACCCATGTAATTTTAATAATCTATCAATTTAGTCCTTTTCTATTTCTCCTCTCATTTAATTCTCCAACTCATTATCCAAAAATTCATTTAATCTTCTCTCAATGCCTTCAAAGCAACAAAGTTTAGTTATTTTTTTTTTAAATTTATCAATCAATCCTCTTGGTTTCTGTGTCATAACAAAAATCAAAACAAATGAAACTATAATCAAAACCCAAAAATAATTTGATCAAAACATATTTTTGAAAATATCAGAACTAAACAATTTATACTTTCTTTGAAGTTTTCTTCTCCCTAACTTGATACCTCTCTTGGCACAAATCTGATAGCCATGTTCTTGGGCTCACCAGCCTACACAAGACCAAACCTCCCATGAATCAGAATATAAAAAAATAGATAGAATTCACATAAGAAGAAATTGAAGGGGAAATTTGAACTCACAAGAATGCTTTTTAAGTCATTTTCTTATGCTTTTGAGGAAGCTTACTTCCGTTCATAGCATGAAATCTTGTTCTTTTTCTTTGCTAGATAATGTGGTGAACAATCTGGGCCACACAACTCTTTTATCTTCCTTAATTTGTTGATCCATCAAAGTCTTTGTGTTGTTGTTATTATCATCAAACATCAAGGAACCCGATCCTCTTATTGCAAAGTACCCATCTTCCTTCTCCGGTGATGTGAATGCCAGTCTTGGTTTATTCATTCTCAAATTCAAATTTTTGTCCAAAAACTCAAATCCCAGATCTGTCATTACACTCAAAACTTGATTTAAAGTTCTGGGTAGTCAATAAACAAATAAAACAAAGTGAAGAAGAAATTGTTACATTTTTTGACGATTAGCATCAAGCGATGAGCTCATTTTCTTGTTTGGAAAAAAGTAAGGATTGTGGCATCATGAAGCTACTGCCGCTTCCTCCAGTGCTTGTGGTGTTGCCGCGGTGGTGTTAATGATATTTTTGAGTTTGTTGAAACAAACAAGCATGGAAAGTGATTATGAAAGAGATTGATTGATAAATTTACTAAAGAATGAAGGAATTAAACTCTGTTGCTTAGAAGAGGATTAAATGGATTTTTGGGTGAAATTGAATTGAAGAATTAAAAGAGAGGAGAAATAGAAAAGAAGGACTAAATTGATAGATTATTAAAATTACATGGGTTAATTTTTTAGAATTAGAGTCAAATTAAAACAAGTGTAGAATTTGAGGGCTAATTATGTAATTATATCAATTTATATTAACTGCCACGTCATCATCCGTTAAATTTTTAACGGCGCTGGACCAATTTGTTACTTATTTTAAATCGGGGGACCAGTTTGTAACTTTTTATAGTCAGAGGACGCAAAAGATAATTAGAGCATAGTCGGGGGACCATTTATGTAGTTTACCCATAATTTTATTTATTCAAGGTAATTAATAAGGCTTAACTATAAAATAAGTGCCTCAATTATGTTTTTTTATAATAGATGTTTAAAGTTTTTTTTGCTGAAATAGGTGTTTAAAATTTCATTTTTGGCTGAAATAGGTACCATAATTGACTTTAAAACAAGCCAAAAATGAAAGTTTAAGCACATATTTCAGCCAAAAATAATTTAGGCACCTATTTCAGCCAAAATGAAAGTTTAGGCACCTATTTCAACTAAAAAATACTTTAAGCACCTATTACAAAAAAAAGAAACATAGTTTGGGCACTTATTTTATAGTTTAGCCAATTAATAAAGCCATGAAATTATTACCAACAATAGCGTTTTTGTGAACATTTCGAGAATATGATTTAGATTCCTACCCTTCCCTTAGGTATTTGTTAATTCCTACCACTTTAGACAAAATTGCACTTAAAGTAATGAGTTTTCTTAATTTAGATCATTTGTAGCACATTTAAATGGCGTAAATTTACTAAATAATTTTATTTTATATTATTTTAATATTTAAATGATTTTACACATATTTAAAAAGTATTTTAATATTTAAATAAAAGAAAAAATCATGGCTATAAAATTTTTTGATAAAATGTTTAAATATTCTATAAAATTTTGGTAAGAAATAAAATAGGCACATAGCATATTACAATGAGAACCTTTGAGTTTATTGGTTTTATGTTTTATTTTCGTAGAAATTCTCGTAATTTATTGTTTCATGATACGGTCATCATCTCCTATTTATCATTTTTTTGACTTTATGCAAATTTATTATTTATTTTATTATTTTAATCGTACTTTAATATTTAGGGAATATATTTATTTAAAAATTAGTATATATTAGTTTAATATTTAAACGTTGTTACACATTTAATATTTATTTATTTTAATTTAGTTATAAAATTTTTAATATTAATAAAAATATATATTTCATATTGTTTAAACTAATTATATTAGTAATATGCTAAGTATAATTTTATGAATCTTCAAGCAAATGTTTTTAAATTAATATTGAAAGTTTAATTTGTTAAAAAGAAAATATATGACAATGACAATATAGTAAAATTTACTTCCAAGTAACCTTATATTCTCTCAACCAAACAATGTAATCTTACGTTCCTACCAAATAAACCAAACAAGTTAATCTAACATTCTCAATAATATCTCAGGTGATGTTACATTCCAGAAATCCTATTTCCAATGATAATCTTATATTCCGTGATCCAAATACAATCTTATAATATTTTTTTGGGTAATGGTATGAGTGGCTTCTTAAATTTTAATAATTTTTTATTAAGGTACATGTATTTTACAATATCAATTTTAATATTTAAAATTTATTTCATATTTTAGGTCGTCAAGTGCGAAACGAAGTAACAATATGCTCATTTTTAACTTGACTTGTGGCATCGTTTTAATAAATACTTAGTTATTTTCTTTGTTAAAATAAAAGTTAACACGTAACAATATTTTGTGGGTCTCATGTATTAGTCATTTTAATTTTATAATTCTTTTAAAATTATATCTATAACATTTGTTATGAAACATATTAATTAATTTAATTTCAAAATAAAAAATTCATAACACAAAATGATGTCAGTATCAAAAAAATAATTATTTTAATTTAAACGAATAAAATTGATATTTCCATCCTTGAGGGGTACTCATGTCAACCAGGGTCATTTAGTTCGGCTTCGGTTCGAGTTATTTCGGGTCTAATTAAACAATTTCAGTTCAAGTTGTTTCACGTTTGGTTCGAACGTTTGAGTTTTTTCCGGGCCTATGGTGATTTCAGTTCGAGTATTGAGTCAGGTCAGTTGATTTTCGATTCAGTTGACTTTCAAGTCGGTTAGTATCGAGTCGGATCAATATCGAGTTAATATGAGATCGATCGGTTTCAGTCGGATTTTCAGGTCGAGTTAGGTTTTTACACCCTACATATCACTTTATAGAGCATGTAATTTGGCTTTTTGGTGAGTTATGCGACAGTTCACATCTCATCTTTCTTTATTTATTTTAATATATTTTTTTTATTTTGGGTTGCCTTCCGTTTGAGTGAAATTGGTTTGGGTCTATTCGGTTCGGTTGAAAATTGGTTCGAGTCTATTTTTGGTTCAACTAAAATTAGGGTCGGTTTCGGTTTAATTTGCTTCGAGTTTCGAGTCATCATGTTCGGATCGATTTCGGGTCTTTGTTCGGGTCTCGAGTCAAGTCTGCTAGGTCTAGGTGGGAGGGTAATTGTTCCTAACTTGATGGGTTAGTTTTATTTTAGGTCCTAAAAGTTTTGAAACTATTGCAATTAAGTTTTTGTTTGTCCCAAATTTTTATGGTTTATTTTTTAGGACCTTGTCATTTAAAATTAATAAAATTAAACTTTGATCCTCATTTTTTTGTTTGATTGCTTTTTAAGATCATTCAATTTTAAAATTGTAAAATTAAACCTAAACTTCCTTAATTTTTATGGTTTAATTATTTCTTAAGACTTATTTATTTCAAAGTTAATCAATCTGCCCATCTCGTATTTCAATCTGACTCCATCCCTGATGTCAACGTGCTTTTTTAGTTTTTACTCTAGGCATTACATGTCAACTTTATTCTTAAATGCAAAATTATTTTAGTTCATAAATTCTCTTAATCTCTTAGATACATACACTTTGGACACATATGTTCAAACTCAGATTTCTTAAGATAAACATCATTTTATTTCCCAATAGAATCACTCGTTCGGATAAGTATCCAAATATTCTTAGATCTGAATTTTTAAAAAAATAAAAGATTGAAATAAAAATAAGCATAGATAAAATGGATGGAAACATACATATACTTGAGATATAATATGATTTTTCATTTCATAAATTAAGAGCATGATAACGTCCATTATCCGTCCTACCCAATGCATAAATGAATTTGCATGATATGAAAATTAGCACCCCTTGGTTTATCATGAATTAATAATAATCTGAACTAAGCTCTGAGTTTTTTTTTAAGAAAAGAAAAACATAATTAAGAAATCAAGATGATACACTCACTGCATGCTTATAAAAATACGTATAAAAAATAATGATAAAGATGAACGTATGGAAGTTGAGTATCTCGGTGTTTTGGTAGTGACTAGTGAGTGAAAGATAATGCCGAAAACGTTGGTCTAACAAAGTGCGAGAATAAAGGCTTTTGTAAAATGCAAATTCCCTTTGATGCGGAATAATTGAGGCTCTATTCCCACCCTGCACAATATCACTCGGACTTCCTCCTATTCCTAGCTTTGCGTTTCGTATTTTGTCATTCTACTTCTATTTTTAGGAATTTAATTTCTCGGTTTTTTAAGATTTAAAAAAAAATCAAGTGTAATTATGAATGTTTATTTTAGTCCTTTTACTATAAAATAAATTTAGTCCCCCTACGTTTAAAAAGTTAATATTTTTTCTACTATAAAAATGAGCATTTTACTCCTTGTATGTTTAAAAAGTTAATATTTTAGTAAGAAACACTAAAGTTATTGATAGTTGGCTTAAATATTTTAATTTAAACACCATTTAAGTCCTTATCAATTTTGAAATTAAGCAAATTGATCTCTCTTAAAAAAACAAAGTAACTTATTCGATGTATATTTTATTATTATTAATAATAATATATTTTTAAAGTGGATAATTTATTAATAAATGACTACTCGGTGTACATTTTTCTTCTCATTGAAGTTAAATACATGAATTAATAAAATATTTACTTTATTAATAAAGGAACTAATAGTGTAGGTAACTAGCTATAAAAATATATAATTTTTCCTTTATATTAATATTAAATAAAGTATATTAAATAAATTGAAAATTTTATTAATATATTAAGGATTAATATCCTATACACATGCGGTGGAAACTGAAAGCAAGCGCCTTAGTTCTAGGGTATAAGGAGTTAGTTTAGGGTATATAGTTTAGGGGTTTAGGTGTAAGGGTTTAGAATTTAGAGATAGTTGTTTCAATTTAAGGTTTAAGGTTATACTTTAGGGTTTATATGTTAGGATTTAGTTTTTAGGGTAATATGGTGAGGATTTAGGTTTAAACCTATAAATCCTAACTTATAACCCTAAACCTTAAATTGAAACAACTATCCCTAAATTCTAACCCCCTACATCTGAACCTCTAAACCTTATACCCTAAACTAACTCCTTATACCCTAAAACTAAGACGCTTGTGAAAACTTTCAGTTTTCACCGCCTGTGTATAGAATATTTATCCATATATTAATATATTAACACTTATTAATAATAAAGTTTACATTTTAGAAGTGAATAAATAACAACGATTTATGATGGTATGCAACACTTACTTTTACTTTAAATTTAAAAATTTTACGATAAAACTATGTGGCCTTTCTAATTAAACATTTTTAGGTGTTAATAAATAAACTTATTTTTTTTAATTCGAAAGCAGAATAATTATACTCTTTATAAAATAAAATCTAAAAAATATTATTCTCTTTAAAAAAATCCGGAATGGAAAAAGTGGGAGCAATAATTTGGGAATGGGAACATGGCGCGAAGGTGGGTACTCTCTGATCTACCGGTGGGATCTCAGCTGTTCCACCGTCGGGTACTGATTGAGTTTACGCACTGTTGAATGGTTACAGCTAGGGGTGGGCACGGGTCGGGTAGGGTCGGGTTTTTGGCCCACCCGAACCCGACCCGAAAATAAACACTCTAAATCCGCATCCGACCCGACTTAAACATATTTTTTTAAAAATTCGACCCAACACGACACGAAAATAAATATACTAAATTCGACCATGCCCCGACCCCACCTATATAAAATAAATTAATTTTAGAGATTTAATTGTAAAAAATAATTTTAAGGGATTTAATTGTAAAAAATAATAATTTAAAGTACTAAAATATAAATAATATTTTTTATAAAGAGGGGTATTATTATAAATATCCCTAAAAAATTTAAGGGAAAATTACACTATCAATCCTGGATCAGATATTTTTCACCATAAACCCGAACCCGACCCGACCTCGATTTTTTCATTAAAAAATCCGACCCAATAGAGCCAGGTCGGGCCGGAACCCATCGAATCCGGGTAAAATGCCCATCCCTAGTTATAGCTCTCCTTTCCTATAATATTTGAAAGCGACATAAAAATGCCTAGAAGAATAGTAAACATTTATTTAAAAAGGGTAAACTATACAAATTACCACTGAACTATGGGTTTGATGTCAAAATGACCACTATATTATTTTTTTGGCAAATGCACCACACGACTATTTAAATGGTTCCATTTTAGCCACACGCTGTTAAAAAACGAAAAAGTTGACGGAACTGTTAAAAAATGGTATAATTACACATTTGGTCCTCTATATTTATACAATATATCAATTTAGTCCTAAGTTTAATCTAATAAAATAAATTAATTATTCAATAAGATGGTGACACGTGTCACCACCTTATTGGAAGTCTTTAATTATTTTTATTTAATCAATTTAATTAATTTCCACCTCCAATCAGGTGGTGACATGTGTCACACCCAATTGGAGGTGGAAAATGTTACATGAAGATTGCTTCAAGGGGAATCGAACCTAGGACCTTGGAATGGAAGGGGCGGGTGCTAAGCACGTTTTTGTGCTATGAGATACAATCTTTGATATATATTTAAATAGTACTAGTGCCAAAAAAAATTGAAGAAGAGAAAATGATGTTGGGTGGATTCAAACCTGGAACATTAAAGTGGAAAACACACATGCTTACCACTAAGCCAACCATATTTTTATGATATAAAATCCAACATTTAATATATGTCATATATGGATTTTAATGCTTAGAAAAAGAAAGAAAGTGTCGTTTTAGGAAATTCGAACATGACATATGTGTATAAACATCTAACCTAATTAAATAAACCTAATAATTAAATTAAAGTTAACAATATTTTATATATTTTTAAATTATAGTTCGTGCACTATTTAAAATAAAAGATTTAAAACTATATGAAATTTATTTTAAATTATGTTCGTGAGTTTGGTTTCCCTAAATAAATTTACTATAATTTTATTTTTTAATATAATTATGTATAATAACTTAATTAGTTTTTTTAAAATTAAAATTATTAAATTGATTTTTTAACTTAATTAATATTTTTTAGAAGTTAAAAAATATTTAAATCAATTTAAAAATATTAATTAAGTTAAAAAATTAATTTAGTTCGAATTTCGAATCTCGGGTCAAATTTACCAGGTCTAGGTAAAAGCAAACACAGATGGCACAGTTGGTATACGTGATGAGGAAGCGGTATGCGGTGGCATTATCCGAGATGAACATGGGAGCTGGCGAGTTGGTTTCTCGCGTAGTTTGGGATGGTGCCCTGTCTAATTGCTGAAATGTGGGGAATTTATGTTCTCAAACATGTTTGAAGTCTCGGGTACCGAAAAGTAGAGATATAATGCGGAGGTATCAGTACAACCAAACCATGATAGATATAAAATCTATAAATCTATGATTTATCGTGCTAAATTATTAATAACGATAAATCGAATAAATTAAATGCAGAAGCATACTTAAATTAATAGATAGATTGAAAATTTTAAATTTTCATGTTAAAATCTCAAATCTTTGGTATTGATCTTCCAAGAAGATATGTTAGTCATTGCTGTAAAAACTCTATGACGGGGACAAGAATAGTACAAGTTAACATATTTTTTGGGGACAACTACCTCTTTATATAATTGATTATTAAATAAACTATTAAATATTTATAACTATGTCCCTCATTGAATTATAAATATTTATCACGGTATCTACAGTTTTATTTCCATGACACATTAATACCTATGACACACCTAACATAATTGGTCACTTGATTTTGTGTCATACGTTTTATATATGTGCCCACAATTGCGGATTTTAATCCAACAATCTCCCACTTTGGCAACATATGTTTCATGATAAATGTACAACCTTATGAGCTCAAAAATTTGCTATTATATAATAGGTATTCTATAACAATCTCATCCATCAATTATATGTATATAGAATCAAAGCGGTCTTCGCCATATCAATCATGACTAGACCTATCAATGGTCACGTATACAAACATAATCAAATGACATAGATCAATCATGAATGCGTAGCATGGAAAATTACATGAAATGTGAACCGAATGTAACACCCGTGTTTTGGGCCTAGGAGTTAGCCGGGTTATAGTTCGAGTCAAATAAAATCTAATTAAAATAAACCAACCTTAAATAATGACCTATTTGAAGCTTAATAAAGAGGGAGGGACCCATATCGTGATTTCACCCAAAACTTTTAAAAGCAAGACCACTTTATTGTAAAGTGTCTTCTCTTTCCCCATTTCTCCTTGTTTTGACGTCAAACTCCCCCCCCCCCCCCCCATGTTCAAACTCTCCCAACTACACTAGTTACTATTCCATTCATCCTCTTCTTCAATACAAGGTGTTTTTCAAAAGTAATTACGTTTTCTTAATCTCCTCTTTATCCCCTATCCAACCATTGTCTTAGATTTCAAAAATATGGGGTATTGGAAATTAGGGTTTATGTTGAGGTTTGGGGTTTTTAAAGGGGTTTTTCAATTTGTTTTGATAAATTGAGTTGGGGTTTTAGTTAATCATGCTATAATGTGTAACATATATCAATTTGGTTGATTTCGGATGAAAATTCGTAGTGGGTCCTTAGGGCAAATTTTAGAGTATGAAAACTTGAGTTTTTGGTGGGTTTAATGTTGGAATTGAAGGGCTGATGGTCTACCTATGTTAGGAGGGTGATTTGTGATGTTTTGGAAGTCATTTGGGTGTTTGGAAATGGGTGTTTCAGCCAAGGATTATTGGAGTACGAAAATTGGGTTTTTGAGATATTAGATGGTTTGGGAAATTGGGTTGTGTTTGCAAAGTAAGTTGATGGTTGAGTTTAGTATTGAATTGGGAAATAATGTATGTGTTTTGTTTGACTAGAAGCAAGAGGAAACGTTGAGGAGGCTTTGGGACCGAATCCGGGTTCGTAGGAGGATTGGTTCGAATTGCTAAGGAAGGGCGGTGAATGGTCTTAACTTGTTTTAAAGTTTGGTTCGAGCATGAGTAGTGTGTGTGTGTAAAGTGTGCTTGGTAGGCCACTTCCTTATAATCTAAGTAGTTAATTTAGTCTTGTTTTCCTTAAATGCTAATGTGCCTAATGACTATGCTCTTGTACTTGTGATTATATGGTGCATGTGTATATATATATCATGATGTGGATATATGTGATGTGCATGAATGTGTTGATGATATGTGAGTGATGATGATAATTGGCACTAAATAATTACCGGTTGTAAATGATCGATCATTAGGATAGTGTGCACAAAAATTGAGTCAAAACGTACGTGGTCTTGATGGCGCTAAGTCATCAAGAAGGAGTACGGTGATGTAACATTCCACCGGAAGCTTTTATTAAGTTCTACGGGATGATGAGTGGAATCCCATCCGTAGGGCATGTGGCGATGAGTGGAATCCCGCACATGCAAGGTCCGGTGATGAGTGAAATCCCACCGAAGTAAAGTGTTGTCGAGGTTTATATCCGCACAATCGAGGTAATTAAAGTGGCAAATTAAACTTGTTCATGTATTATGATATATGATGGTGATATGTGATTGTGGTATAAAGTGTTGATGCATGATATGGATGTTGATGTTTGAGCTTGATAGATTTGAGAGACCATATATGCCACTTGAAAGACTAGCTAGGTCTACTTGATTTTAATGCCTAGGCTTGATGTATGTAAGACTAGGATTAACGTGCTTGAACCCTGCATTGTGGATGTTTTTCGTTTTAGAGCACCCTCACTAAGCTTATAGCTTACGCTCTCTATGTTCAACAATGCAGATCTTTAGCGTGGTGTTAGCTCGAGGCAAGGCAAGAAGGGCTTTCCAAGTTGTTGCTCAAGTATGGTTAATTTTGTATTAGTTAGCAATATGGCAAGGGTTGTGTATGAGCTTGTATGACTCATTTACATGTGTTGATGTTGATTTGACTATGGTTTGTAAGCATGATATGCTATGATGGATGTTGTGGGTGTAAACCCCTTATATGCTTGTCTTGGGCCTTAAGGGCTTTGAATTTCATGCATGCCTTGTTCCATGTTTATATGCCAAGTTGCTTGTATGATTGAATCATCACCTTGAGTTGAAATGTGTCTTTAGTTTCAAGTTTAAGCATGCCTATACTCTTGGTTTGACATAGGATACATGATAGTGTGTTGGTTGAGGTTTGAGAGGGATTTAAGGGCCTCATTGTGCCTTAAACCAGCTCAAACTTGTGCTTTCGTAGCAGGGGTATCGATACGGTTGGTCCCGTATCGATACGACCTTCATGTTTCAAGCCCGTGTTTCGATACGCGAAGGGGCGTACCGATACTATTTTGGCCACTGGAGTTACTGTCCAGTTCAGTATCGGTACGGGCTACCATGCGTATCGATACGGTCACCTTAGTGATGACCATGGGAAGTCAACAGTTGGGGAGGGTATCGATACACTCCTAGGGTGTATCGATACGGTCTCCACGGGTTGACTTTGAATCGTTGACCTGGTCAAGGGGTATCGGTACACCCCTTAGGTGTATCGATACCGTCTGCAGATCAAGTTAAAAATTGGACTTTGAGATGTTAGGTTGAGTTCGATTGTTTGTCTCGTGATTGTTGTTCTGCTGTATGACCACATAGAATTAAATACTCATCTAGACAAGATTTAAAATGAAAAAAATAGGGTTGCTAACCGAGGGGGAATCCTTTAGGGGTTTTCACTCAGTTTTCCCCGTGTGGCTCACTCGGACTGGTCATCCGACCAGACCGGGACGAGGGGGTTACACCGAACATGTCTATTTCTAACTGGTCCTCCTAAACCTTAGTGAGATCAACTTTACTGAATTCAGAGTATGCATAAGTCAAAAGAACTTCATTTCTCCAGAAAATAATCTTAAATAACTTTAAACTGAAGTAACTCAAATTGTGTCTAAACCGAATGGACATTTTTCAAAATTACAAACTCCCACTAAAATTGAATATATTTAAATAACATTACATCCCACATGAGCAGTGTGCTCATGAAAGACCTAGGATGATAGTTTCTTAATAAGCGTGCAATCATGGAGTTTGTACCAACATGCTCTATAGACACACAATCACTCTGAATTTTCTTTAACAATTAGGAACTTAATATTTATGTGCTTCAAATTTGAAGTGTTCTTATTGTTTATAGAATAAATGAATGCATATTTATTGTCACAAAGTAATTGAAGTGGTCTTTCTATTCAATCTACAATTAGCAGCCCAAGTGACATTTTTTTCTTGCATCAATATTCTATTAGAATCGAAGTTTATAAATTTGATGATCTCTAACTTACCAAAACTCCGACATGTGAGCATGTAATTTTTGTTCTCTGAAGATATCTCATAACTCTATTGGCTGCTATCCAATAGTCCATACTAGATTTTCTTAAATATCTGTCTAACATTCCAACAATGTACGCAATATCTAAACGCATACATACTTAAACATAAATTAGATTTTCAATAGCTTATGTATATGAAATTAGTTGTATTTTTTTACATTTCAATGTTACTTTTAGGGCATTGAGTAAGACAATATTTGTCTTCTTTAGCAACATGAGCATCACTTGATTTACTCCAACTAAACTTGTAGTACATACAATTGTCAACCAAATTTATCTCAAAACCGAATGAGATAATCAACATAAAATTTATAATTTCATTAATGAAAGTCTTACTTAAGCTCATAGATATATTTTTTTTAATTTACATATCATTGATATTGTATCATAAAACACAACCCTATGATTGTACCATATAAATAGTTTCTTTAATGTGATAACCCGACATGATATGAACCCGAACCCGAGATTAACCTGGTAAATAATTGATATTACCCGACTTGTTATCAACCTAATTTGTAATTGACTCAACCTGTAAATAATCTGACTTGTTATTGGACTAATATAATATTTACATGAAATGTAATAACTAATAAGTTACAATTGATGAAATTTTGAGATTATGAATTAATATGTTTACTTTTTTATATTTATAAATTCTGTAGTACATAAAAAAATTTAAAATTTTTATTAAATATCTAAATGTTGTCAACATGATTCCTTATAGTTTATGGTTTAACATTAACAGATTATGGTTTAGCTTAGTGTTATTGGATTATGAGATTAATTTTGATTCCTTAAGTGTTGAGTGGATCGTTGAATCGATTTAAGCAAAGAGGGGGTGAATTGAATTTTTAAGATATTTGGTAGTGAAGTGGTAAAATAAAAATTGAAGACAAGACACTTATAGTGGTTCAAGTTCCAAATGAACTCTACATCCACTACCTTAGCTCTTACTAAGGATTTTCCAACAACTCCACTAGTTGATCTTTCCCTTTTTTAGGCTTAGGAGGAAACCTTTACACAAATGGTCAATTTTCTACCTAAAATTGACCAAACCCTCTCACAAAGTTTACAAAGAAGATTGAGGCAAATGAAAAGTATCTCTCAATAAAAATGTTGCCCAATTACAAGTACTCAACCCAATTGAAACTAAAAGATTAGAATTACAAAGAATTACAATTGGAGTTTTACAAAGATATGAAAATTTTGCACTTGAGCTTGGATTTGATGTTGGAATGTTTCTTTTTGGATCAATAATTGTTGCTGGTTGATTTGAGACTCCCTTTTATACATTCTCATTCAATTCTAGCCGTTGGGGTTGTTGCCATCATAAATATAGTCGTTGGGATGCAATCTTCCCACCATAAATGCACTTATGCAACTACTCGTTTCAAAATACATGTACCTATTTCGAAACAAACCAAAAAAGAAATAGTCGTTGGGGTGTAATTAAGAGACCGTATCGAAACGGCCCCTATCGTTTCGATACTTCTAAGAGTCGTTCTGAAACGTGCTTGATGTCGTTTCGAAACATTTTATCACTGTCAAAACCCATATCGAAACGTGCTTAACTTGTTTCGATACACCTTAACTGTTTCTGAAAATCAGTTATAAAATTGCAACAGTCATATTTTTAAATCCAAATTTGAAAATCATTTCGAAACATTTGAGGTCGTTTCGATACTACCGTATCGAAACGGTTTAACCCGTTTCGTTGTTCTTTATCTGTTTCAAAACATAAGGTCCTGTTTCGATACGCCTGTATTGAAACAGAAAGGCAAGTTCCGAAACACATGTTAACAATTTCAAAACGTTCCAAAATGTCTAAGGGCCGTTTCGAAACGGTGACTCGAAAATCACTGTTTTGTCTTGGAAAACACTTAGAAAAATTTGTAAAATGATTTGGTTTTGACTTGACCATTTTACTTAAAAGTTTTGAGGACTTAAAAATTTATTTTCTTATTTTCAATTTAGTCTTTAAATCCTTTGTTATATCAAAATCAATTATTTAGTTTTACATTAAGGTTTATGGTTAGTTTAGTGTTTAGATTAGGGTTATTGGTTTATGTGACTAATTTGGATTCTGTAAGGTTTATGGTTTATTATCAATGATTTATGATTTAGTATCAATGGTTTATGGTTTAGCGTATGATTATTGATTTACGAGATTAATTTCGATTCTTTAAGGTTTATGGTTTAGTTTAGGATTATTGATTTATGAGATTAATTTCGATTCAACTTGCTAATTTATGCATTTGAATTTGATTAAATATTTAAATCAAAGCTTCATGTGTACAGTTGAACTAAATTAAAGTATCAACTTTCATGTGTACAATTACATGTTTACATCCAAATCAAAATTTTATGTATAATTATATTAAATCAAAATTTATATGGCATAATGATAATAATAATGATGATGATGATGTCCGAATTGAATTAACTTATTAAACTTAGGATCTAATTGAACTAAATTAAAACCTAAAAGCATAAATCATGGACATAATTAAAAGAATTCTAAAACTAAATATGAAATTTTAATTAAATTAATCAAAATTGTGATTCAATTAAATTAAATTAAAACTTAAAAGTGAAAATTTGTACTTAAATGAAATGCATCTAAAATCGGAAGAGGCTAAAAAATAATTGACTATAACATAAATAATTAGGCGGGTTCTTCCCTCCCACATGTTCAATTTAATTAAAAAGAAAAGAAAAATGGCAATTGGTTAAACAAAAGGGAAAAAAAGAGATATTTTAGGATGGAAATACACCGACTGTTTTTTAGGCTATAAATTAATTACTTTTAGGTTTTATTGTGTTAAAATGTTATATTTTAGTCATAATATTTACTTTTAAATTTTTAATTAATTCAATTTAGTCACAAGTATCCCACGCTTTGGACTTCGGATATAGCAATTCCCTCCCCACGATGATATTTTGTCCCTAAAACTTTATTTTCAGTCAAAATTGACCTCTATTTATTTCTAATTTTTATAATTTAGTCTACTAATTTTAATATGTTGTCATTTTTGTTCATTTTAGTTCCTAAGATTTAAATTTTAGCCGAAATTGACCCCTATTTATTTCTATGGTAAAATTGTATGGTAAAATCATAAAATTGGTCACTAGACTCTCAAATTTCTTCACTTTCAAATTGTCAAATTTGTCTATAATTTCGTTTTATGCTATATTTTATTGTGAAATTGGTCATTGGACTCTCAATTTTTTCTAATTTCAAATTGTCAAATTGGTCCTTAATTTCGGTTTTAGGCTATATTTTATGGTAAAACTATGAAATTGGTCCCTAATTTTTGGTTTATGGCTTATGGTTTAGGCCTTAGTGTTAATGGTTTAGGTTTTATGGTGTTGCTTAGGATTTTTGGTTCATGAGATTAATTTCTTTGGCTAACGGTTTAGGATTTAGTGTTTAGTATTAATGGTTTAGGGTGTAGTTTAGGGTTATTGGTTTATGAGATTAATTTGTATGGTTTAAGGTTGAGGGTTTGCCTTAGCGTATGAGATTATTTTCAAGTGTTATATAATCTATAGTCTATAATCTATGTATAATATATCATACGCGATGATATTATTATTAATTTATTTCTATAGTATATGCGTATATGGTCTATAGTCTATATTGATATGTGTAACATGAATATGTCTCATACGTGTTACGTGATTATACTTTTTTAGGGGGTTATAGTTTATAGGTTTATGTGATTAGTTTAGGGCTTAAGGATGAAATTTAGGATTTAGGAGTTTAGTGTTCAATTAATTCCCTACAAATTTGTATTTAAACCGAAATTGATCTTTATTTATTTTTTAAATTGTGTAATTTAGTCTAATATTTTTAATATGACGATATTTTTTGTTCATTTAAGTCCCTAAAAATTTACTTTTAACTGAAATTGATCCATATTTATTTCTTATTTTTATAATTTAGTCTATTAAAGTAAAGATGGTGTTGTTTTTGTTCATTTTAGTCTATAAAATTATATTTTTATCCAAAATTGTACCATATTTATTTCTAGTTTTTGTAATTTAGTCCAAACCCTATAATTTTTGTAATTTATTCCAAAACATATAAATCATAAGTCTATATAAGAATTCTAAAAGCAAAGCTCGAATTTCAATTATAACCTAAATTGAGACTCGATTGAATTAAATTAAAAGCTAAAAGTAAAAATTTGGGACTTAAATGAAAAACATCTAAAATTATAATGACTAAAAAGTGAATTTCTCCTAACCTATAAGAACAAGCGGGTTCTTTCCCTCCAAAAATCCAAATGGAATTATTTTTAAATTTGATCCAATAATTAATTGCTCATTTGACATTTGCTGCCTATTTTTTTGCTTAGTGATTAATTACCCTTTAGGTCCTCACTCGTTTAAAATTTTTCATTTTAGTCTTAACATTCACTTTTAAATTTTAGTTTAATTTAATTTAGTCACAATTATATACATATATATTTTAAATTGTAACATATTTCGGTATCCTAAGGGATATTTTGGTTCATATTAATCCTTGAAATTTTATTTTTATCCGAAATTTACTCACAATTACCATACCGAAGTCTATTTGTACACGGTAAGACCTGACTTGAACTTCAACCGAAACTGATATTACCCGACCTGAATTTTATCTGTCAACAACGTGACTCGACCTGAAGTCCATCTGAACCTGAATTAATCCGTTAATTATTTGATTCATACTCAAACCGTTTTGGCCTGAACTGAAACTTACCCGACCTGAACCCGTACTTAATATGATTTGAAATCAACCTGACAATGACCCGAATCTGAGTCGACTTGGACCCGATCTAATCTGATTCGAACCATTAAATTAACCTGATATAACTTGTATCCGATTTGATCTGACCTGATCTGACTTGAAACTTGAACGATTACCTGATTTCACATCCCTAATTGCAAGTTCAACTCTAAGTTTATTATAAGTTTCTATATGAACAAAAAAATATAATATAAAGACTACACTAACTTTTATATATATATATATATATATATATATAATAGACTAAAACAAACTTTTTAAGTGTAATGTAAATATTTTTAATATATTTTAACATGTCGTCTCCTCCTATCTTTTTGCTTATTGTCTCTCTCACTTTGCCCCACCATTATGACAGTAAACAGTTCCTTAGTTTTAGCTAAATGAAAGACAAAATCTTTGTTTACATCTTTTATCAGATTTCTTACTTTTTCATTTGTCTCTACGTCACATGGATGTTCCAAGTCATGCGCTATAAAAAAATACTTAATCTTTGTTTAGTTTATCATTTTAAAGCTTATTGGTTTATTTTTTGTAAAAAAAAAAAGAGACTTGCATTGATTCTTCTGCTCTCTCAAGCAAGCACAGCTCATAAATCTATCATTGATATTTGGACGTCATCATTGCCATTGCCATCATGAAGCTTGCTAGCAACCCTCCCGTAACTCTTGTCTGATTCTTGAAGAATGCGCTTCATTTCTGGAACTCAGTATTTTGAGATATTTTTCGTCTCTTTTCTCCTTTGCTTCTTTGATTTGATCATTTCTGGATCTTTGGGGACTTCCTTTTGATTTGGACTCTGGGTTCTCTGAAAGTAAGTTAACTGTTTCTTTTTTATGTATGGATATCATCTGTTTGGTTATCAAGAAATGAAGAGAAACATGGTCGAGAAAGTTTTCATTGTTAGTAACTTTGATCATTCCTAGTGAATTTTGGGTCTTGAAAATATGGAGACTTGGACTGAATCAATGAGTTGCCGTATTTGGACACTTGAGTGTGAATGGATGTAACAAAATATTAAGCTAATCTGGTGTCTTAAATACGTTTCATTAGATTTGCTAAATTGGGTTGCAATTCCTTTCCTTGTTATGTTTACTAGAATTTTTCTCAGTAACCAAACAGAGAAAGATTGAAAAGGTTAAGTCAACAGAACCTAACGCACCTAAAATTGCTGTTTTTGACAAAACTCAGCTTAGACTCTGAGTCATTTAAGTCAATATCTTTTATAGAATAGAATTCAGCTTATACTCGGTACCAGATTCTTTAATGATTACGTTTCTGACTCTAATTTGATTGCTCATTGTAGATGTGGCCATAATTTGCAGAAAAGTTGGAAGAATCCCTCTTCTTCTCTGGTTGAATTGTTGTTATTTTGAGGCTGCTGGAGAAAATGAACCCCTTGTTCATCTTCCTGCTGGCGGGGGCTATTTTCCCATTCATCATTGCTGAACCAGTTCAAGATAAACAAGCATTGCTAGATTTCCTTCAACACATTCATCATTCAAGATCTCTCAACTGGAGCAGGGAAACTTCTGTATGCAACAATTGGATAGGGGTGACATGTAACAGTGATCATTCCAGAGTTATTGCCCTGCGTTTGCCTGGGGTTGGACTTGGTGGCCCTATTCCGGCTAACACTCTCAGTCGTTTATCGGCTGTCGAGATTATCAGTCTTCGATCCAATGGAATTTCGGGTTCATTCCCTTCTGATTTTGCTCAACTCAAGAATTTGACCACACTTTATCTTCATTTCAACAAGTTCTCTGCCACATTGCCTGATTTCTCGGTTTGGAATAATCTTACCATCGTTGATCTTTCGAACAATGGCTTCAATGGAAGCATTCCTCCTTCAGTTTCAAAGCTGACTCACCTCACTATCCTGAATCTTTCAAATAACTCACTTGCAGGCGATATTCCTGATATTAATATCCCTAGTTTGCAACAGCTTGATTTAGCCAACAACAATCTTACAGGGATTGTTCCCAGGTCCCTTGAAAGATTTCCAAGTTGGGCATTTTCTGGTAATAATCTTTCATCAAAAAACTCTCTTCCTCCTCCTGCTCTTCCAAGCCAGCCACCTAATGCTCATCAGCCTTCAAAGAAAGCCAAAAAACTAGGTGAACCTTCAGTCTTGGGGATCATAATTGGTGGTTCCGTGCTGCTGTTCGTGCTAGTTGCCCTTTTGATGATCCGTTGTCACTCAATGAAGGAAAAGGAACATGAATTTCCCACACAGTCTCATAAAAAAGAGGTATCTTTGAAGAAAAAGGCTTCTGAGAATCATGATAAGAACAACAGACTTGTGTTCTTCGAGGGTTGTAATCTAGCATTTGACTTGGAGGACTTGCTGAGAGCCTCTGCAGAGGTGCTTGGGAAGGGTACATTTGGAGTAACATACAAAGCAGCTTTGGAGGATGCTACAACAGTTGCAGTGAAGAGGTTGAAGGAGGTAACTTCCGGAAAACGGGAGTTTGAGCAACGGATGGAGTCACTCGGCTGTATCAACCACCACAATGTATCTGGGCTTAGGGCATATTATTATTCCAAGGATGAGAAGCTAGTGGTTCATGATTACTACAACCAGGGAAGCGTCTCTGCTCTGCTACATGGTGACTTGATATGCTTAATTTCAGTCTTCAGCTCTTACTTTAATCTTTCTTCATTATCTATTTTGCTTGCTTTAGAATGCTGAACCACAATTCAATACGATAACACTTAAACTTACTTGATCCCTGCTTTTTGATTTCCTCGAAGATTGTCTCCTTGATGCATCTGTAATGTTTCAGGGAAAAGCGGTGAAGGCCGGAGACCTCTGGACTGGGAAACTAGGCTTCGAATCGCCATTGGTGCTGCAAAAGGCATTTCTTATATCCACACACAAAGCAATGGAAAACTTGTCCATGGAAACATCAAAGCTTCCAACATTTTCCTTAACTCTCAAGGGTATGGTTGCGTCTCAGATATTGGCTTAGCAGCAGTTATGAGTCCAATGCCTCCACCTGCAATGCGAGCAGCCGGTTATCGTGCACCAGAAGTAACAGACACTAGGAAAGCAACTCAAGCATCTGATGTATACAGTTATGGGGTCTTGTTACTCGAGCTCTTAACTGGAAAATCACCGATACATGCCACCGGTGGAGAGGAGATTGTTCACCTGGTGAGGTGGGTGCATTCTGTGGTTAGAGAAGAGTGGACTGCAGAAGTTTTCGACGTAGAACTTCTGCAATATCCAAATATTGAAGAGGAAATGGTGGAGATGCTACAAATTGGGATGAGTTGTGTTGTGAGAATTCCGGAGCAGAGACCGAAAATGTCTGTCTTAGTGAAAATGATGGAGAGAATTCGAAGAGCAAACATGGAGAACCAACCATCCTCTGAAACTAAACCAGAAACCTCAGCTTCAACCCAGATCAGACATGCAGCCGAAATCGTTCCATCTTCATCCATTTCAACATGAGATTCGTTTGTTTTATGAATCAGTTCTATAAAATGTTAGAATGCACTAGGCAGAAAGGCATTCGATAAATCAAGTTGTTTATGTATCCTATAGTTCCATGATAAAATATGGTAACAAGATTAGTTTATGTTTAGCTACCCTGATATAGGTATGATGATCACTATTGTATCATTCAAACAGTCAAACTAATGGTAGCATATGATAAATCCTTCTTAATTTTCATACGGACACTGGCAGTACAATTTTTTTTATCTGTTCCATACAAAATATCAGGTCGAAACAACGCCACATGATTCAGAACATAAACTCGGATTGCACAAAACAATGTACTCCATTAAAGTTACACACAAGATATCACATCCCATAATCCAAGCGAGGCAAAAGCTGAAAGAATTTTATACAACACCATTTTTAAAATATGAATTACAAACAGTAATATTACATTAATCTGGACGATAATAAGGTACATGTGTTCTTTTGGGAGTGGAACCTCACACATAAACCAATGAATCATACATTTTTACATTTTGGAGTGCATTTCACCACAAGGTCTCACTCAAGGAAGATACATGTTTGCAACTCAGTTATTTCTTCACAATTTTTGTTCTAATACCCCCTGAAATTAACAGAAATAATCCTAGTTTCAGTAACAAATAAAACACATGTAAGAACATTTGTAAACTGCATCGTGTCACATACCTTCAACTCCCTCAAACTGAACTTCTTTAACATCATCAGCTGAAGCATTATATTCAAACCTACCAAAAGAAGATGACGAAAAAGATAAATAAAAAAGGAACTATATATATGCAAAGATTGAGTATACTGAAACCAACAGCCTCATAAATGTTTAATAAATCAAGGGGAAGTTAACCGGAAGAAAACAAAATCTTCTTCTTAGCAACTAAACTAGCATAAATATTCTCCAATGAGAAACCTGATGTTCAAGAGTTTAGGTAAAGACCAAGAAATGCCACTACAAAGCCATAAATGTAGAAGATATCAAAGGCTTTCTTTAAAAGCTCTAAGAATAAACTTATATCGCATTCGCAGGCTTTTCCATATGCGACTTAGCATCTAATGCAGATATGCTTTGGCAATCCGTGGATGACCCTTCGACAATCAGTATCATATTTTCAATAGAATTCATTTGCCCAAAAGCTGTCTAACAAATGGACACATCAAAAGAAGAACAAAATAGTGAACCCAAAGCGGCAATCCCTAATCAACCACTTAGTATAGATAGAACATTAATGTATTCGCATAATGCTAATAATCAACCACATAAGCTAAGATTGTTGGTACAATGTAATTAAAGAAAGCCAACATACTGATTGAGCACAAAATTTAACAACTTAATCAAAGCAAAGAAACAGATCAAACAATGCGATCGAAGTGGCGGCAGTTGAGAAAACAAATATTTACCTATTGGAAAAAACCACCTCAAGTTCATATTCAGAAGCACTTTTGGTAGCATCAACCAAGACGGTAACGATTTCAGTTTTGCGAGTACTAGCCATAAGTAGATCATACTCTGTTGGGATGATAATTGCAAAGAAATTATCACATAATTCACTCAAACACATCTTATCAATGGCTGCTAAAGCTATACGCCGTTTAAGGGCGCCGCTGTCAGGGTCAACAATGTAAATTGCAAAATCAGTGATCATAAGAATCCGCCGTTTCATCTTCCCTGATGAAGTGAACTTCAAAACTTTATCAGCAAATAGAACTTGCTTGTCACCTGCAGATGTAATTACCAAAAAAAAAAACAAATCTAGGTATCACTTGTCATTCCCAAAAAAAAAGCACAATACTTTTTACTGTGATTTCAGTTCATATAAAATATAGAGAATACAGCCAAGATCGGCCTTTTATATCATATTCAAATGTTGCGATAAAAGCGAAAATAGTAATTGAAGGAAATGGTGACCTTGTTTTTGCAAGATCTTCATTAAGAAGGAGCGGGAGGGGACATCCAAGTAGTCTCCTCTGAATTCTCTACGGAGGGAAGCTTTTCTCCTGACTTTGATTCCCATGAACGGCTCCTGATCTTCCGTCACATTGCTATCTGACGGTCTCAATCGCATCCCGTTTTCCCCTTGTTCTTCTTCATCTTGAACATAATCTTCGTACTTTGGGGTCTGCGATTCTTCGACTCGGACTCGCCGTTGTGCGTTGTATCGATTCATTGTCGATCGGGGCGAGTCGGAGTCGGAGTCGGCGGCCGCTGTTTTTGCCTTTGGGAATTTGGAAGTGATAAGAAGAAAAATTTTAAAAAAAAAGAGACGTGGCGATGTAAGGCTAGCTATGTTCAGGTGTGCTTGTTACGGGATCAGTATCGTGCGCTCACGGGCCCCACCTGTGATCTGGATCCAGTTGGCGGGGTCCTTTTCTAACAATCCGTTGGATATGTAGAATTCTCATTATCACAATTTATCGAACTTATTAAGGGCGGCAACGGGCGGGTAGTTACGGTTTTTCATTCTCCACTCTTTTTCTAATATTTGTAGTTACGATTTAGAATATCTCTATTAAATAATTTAAAGATTTTTTTATCTTCATACTTATTCCTTACGAATTTATATGGGTTTTGATTAATCTTTATATTCAAAAAATAAACAAAAGTTAATACATTTAAACAAATATACACCATTAAATCTCTAAAATTACAAACATAAATGATAAATGAATAATTATTTGATACACAAGCGGTAGAAACTTTTAGTTTCCATAAACATTTTAGTTTTAGGGTTTAGGTACTTAGTTTATGGTTTAGGAGTTTAGGTTTAGTAGTTTAAGAATTTGGTGATTGTGAATGGAATTTAAGATTTAATGTTAGAATTTAGGGTTTATAGGTTAAAACATAAATCCACAACATAGTACCATAAAACTTAAACCCTAAATCTTAACTATAGCCTCTAAATTTTAACCATTACCCATAAATCATACACCATAAAACCGAGTCTCTAAACCCTAAAACTAAGGCCCTTGTAGAAACTAAAAGTTTCTACCTCCCGTGCATTAGATATAAATCTATGATAAATTTAATTTTGCAAGCAACAAAACAAACAATTTCAAGACTATAAAACATGATTAAAATATTAATTATTAAAACATGACTGTTTGTATTACCTTTAAAAGAAAAAATGTAACTAAAAATCGATAGTTCTAAACTATGATCCGTTTGTGCTACAATGAACTAGATTCGATAATATTTCTAACCATATAAATTACATCTTCTAATTTTAATCATACGATTTTATGGTGAATTTCTGAAGTCAATGCCATTGTTGTTTTTGGAAACAATATGTTGTCTTTTCTATAACCTTTATTCACTCAAAAATTAATAGCTCCTAATATATAACTCGCAATAAAAAATCGTTTGTTTTAAACGAATCTAGACTTCCATATGGTTATAGAAATATAAGACTCGCTTCATGATTTATCTTGTGGAATTTTTGGTGATTTTTCAAAGTCACTTCTAAAATTGTTTTCTAACAATCCGCTGCCAAATTTTTATGACCTTTCAACATTCAAATATTCATATCTTTTAAAATACACATCAAAATCGATCACCGTATATTTCAAACAAAACTAGACTGAATTATGCTTACAAAGATGTATGTATCACTTTCTAATTATTTTTATAAAATTTACAGAAAATTTTTAAACTTACTCCAGTCGGTCATGCTCATGTTATGGGAGATTAAATTTTTGTTTAAAAATGGGTAAATTACCCTTATGGCCATCCAACTTTGTACAATATCGTGGATCCCTGCGGATACTTTTCGGGGATCCCCGCATTGATTTATACGAGTACGGTTCAATTATCTCTACGGTTCGAATGTAGCATTCCCCGTCACATTCCCATTTGAACTTCTGTGATAAAACTTCACTGTTCCCGTTACTGTGAGTGAAGATTTCGATTATTCCCTATACATGTCGGTTCAAATCTACAAGGTTTTTAGTTATTCTCCACCCGATTGCCACCCCTACTTATGATATGTTAAGATTAAAACCAAATGAGCTCAAGCTTAATAATACGTTGAAATAGGGGAAATATTGAAAATAAAAAATTTGGATAATAGTGCATATAAGAAAATATTTAGTGAGATGCTAATTTTGTATATTATCGAGGGGAGTCGTCAATAACTGTTAGTTGTCGATGACTGGGTTACTTTTTATATTTTGAACCAAATTGTAAAAAATAAAATTATGAGAAATAAAATAAAAAAAATCAAAAATCAAAATATTTTTACAAAACGGTGTTTCAGGGATCAGGGTCCAATTGTAAAAAATAAAATTATGAGAAATAAAATAAAAAAATCAAAAATCAAAATATTTTTACAAAACGGTGTTTTAGGGATCAAAGTGGGTGATATGAAATTTTGGGAAATGAACAAATGAATAAAATTAAAATATATAGACTAAAATGAAAGATTTCAAAAATTGAGATATTTAAATAAAATAATGCGTAGAAAGCATTTAATTTAACAATATCTTTTTGTTTGAAAAATAAGTATAGTTCAATGCTTTAAAGGGAAATTAAAATTACAACGAGCAAAATGAACATTTCAAAAGTTTAAAGTGAAACTGTATGAAATTTCAGAATGATTTAAAAAGAAACAATGTATGTTGGTGGCAACTGAGGAGATGAAAACTTTGAAAAGTCATAAATAAAATTTTGTGATGAGGATAAAAGAAGCAAATAAAAGTGAGATGAGTATAACTTAGGTTTTGACCCAAAGCCGGATGACCTGGACACACCACACCTCTCCATCTTTATTCTTTACAAGTAGCAGACCCAATCACATCATGTGGGCGTAGGTTGCTACAAGCTCCGACTTGGGATAAATTCTTTTATGGATTTTTTTTTACCACCTAGTTTATGATCCATCAATCATATAATGTCACGTAAAATTATTTTTTTTATTAACAGAATTTCTTAAAAAGTTAATCCACAAACATTTAATTTTATTTATAATGTGAATTTAACCCCACCACCACTATTATTGTCATCCTTATTAGTATTATTTTTATTATTAATAACTCCCGCTCATGTTTTATCATGTAAAAAATAAAATTATGTGTACAATTATTTATTTGAGAAGCAGGAAATTAGAGTGTTAACACGGATCAATTTATTTAAATCTCTAAATTAACATTATATTTTTGTAATTTTTAATCCATCATAGATAACTGCAAGCTCTTGACATTGTAAAACTAGAGGGATATTAAAGAAAAATGGATGACATGTATAAATTATGGAAATATGGTTTTACTCGTTATATGAATCTTACTAAAAATCAAAATTTTAGGTTAAGTTTTTTGAGAATTTACGGACAAAAAACAATCTTATATAATATTACAAGGGCGGTTCAAAGGTTTACGGAGTCTTGTACAGTTTATTAAAACGACGCCCTTTAATTTATAATCCCCAAAATATATAATGTTTTTTTAAAAGATATTTTTATCTAGTAAAGATTATACTATGTGACTCTCTTTAAAGTCATTTTTTATTTATTTTTATAATTTATTAAATTATTTTTTGTTTGTTTTCTCTCCATAAACATTTAATTTAACTCATTTGGTGCAACTTTTATCTTGAGGCCATGTACGGTCGCTCGCCTCACACATGTCCAAAACCCCCGTTGTAACATTATTAGAATTAAGTTTTAGTTAATTAGTTATTAAAGAAAATAAAGAAACGGATATTGTTTAGTTTACACTATATAAGTTTTATTGTGTATTTTGGATATTGTATTAACTTTTCTTTTTCATTAATAAAATTCTCACGTTTTTTTTTCTATTCACGCGTTCCCAATTCTGAAAGGCTAGAAACCCTAAATTTTTTTCTCTTTTCCCTTCTCACACGTTTTCCAAATCTAAGAACAAGAAACTCTAGTTTTCAACATGGTATCAGCCGACTCTTTACTCTTTGTCTGCCGACCGTTCTTCTTCTTCCACCGACGGTTCCTTTCGCAAAGATGGTCCTTCTAGGGAATATTATATCCACCCTAACGAAAACCCAACTTTGAATCTCACTTCTTCCCTTCTTGACGACTTGAACTACCATAGTTGGGCTCGGAGTATGAAGATGTCCCTCATCTCCAAAAACAAATGAAATTTTGTCGATGGCTCCATTGAAGAACTTGGGACAGACTCGCCCACGTACAAGGCCTGGCTCGAATGCAACAACCTTGTTCTTTCTTGGTTGCAACGAGCCCTAACACTAGAGATTGCTCAGAGTGTATTGTGGTTCGACACTGCGTATGATTTGTGGAAAGATCTCTTTGAGAGATTCAATCAAGGAGATTTGGTACGAATTTCAGATCTTTTGCAAGAATTTTATTTTTGTCAGCAAGGTAATGCTCCTGTCACCTCCTATTATACACAATTGAAAGTCCTTTGGGACGAAATCTCTAATTTTAGGCCTTTGAAATCTGGTGCATGTTCTGCTATAAAATACCATAATTAAAATTTCTTGATTTAGTTTCTTAGAGGGTTAAACAAAATTTTTTTCGTGCCTAAGTCTCAATTGTTGATGATGAAACCCACTCCTTCTATTAGTGATGTGTTTGCTGTTGTTATTCAACATGAAAGGTCCATTGTGTCTGTTACTCTACCTGAACCAAATGTATTCTTAGCAGATAGGGTTTTTGGGAAAAGCTTTGAAAATAATAAATCTGATAATAGAAGCTTCAATAGAAAATTCAATAGTGTCAATTCTGCCAAAAGGCCCTTATGTACTTTCTGTGGCTTATATGATCATACTTTTGAAAAATGTTACCGAAAACATGAGTTTTCTCCAGGGTATAAAACTCGTCGTTACTCTAGAGTTAACCAAGTAGGAAATCAAGTTCCGAATGGTCTTCTGATGTTAGCAAAAATGCTCAAGATTCTAGTTCTCATATTGTCTTTACTAAACATCAGTATGATAACCTGTTAAGCATATTGCAAGAAAGAAATGTTTCTGTTCAAAGTCTTCCTGGTATGCAAAATCCTGCTGGTGTTACTGATAGTAAGGTCAATGCCCTAACTGCTGTGTTTGATGCCTCTGTTATTGATGAAGCTACTGGTTCTGGTAATGATCGATACTTTTCTATTTGTTGTTCAAGTTTTAGTTCATGTTCTAGTGTGTCTTGGATTTTGGATTCGGGAGCAACAAATCACATTTGTAATGATCTAAAATGTTTTAGTTTTTATTATCCTGTCAAAGATAAGTTTATCAGATTGCCTAATAATTCTGTGACTAAAGTGGGTCATATAGGTACTGTCAAGATAAATAATTCTTTGATTTTGGATAAAGTCTTCTATATTTTTGGTTTTGCTTTTAATATTGTTTCTATCTCTCAACTAACTAGAAATTTTGTTGCTTGTTTATTTTCTTCTGATTTTTGTTATATTCAGGACATGTCCAGTTGGAGGATGATTGGTTTAGCTAAAAGTTTCAATGGTTTGTATCACCTTGTTACTTTTGATGCAAGTAATTCTGTTTCTAGTTGTTTTTCAGTTCCTTTTAATTCAGCCAATTATGTTTCTATTTCTTCTGATGCAAGTAATTCTTTGTCTACTGTTTGTCTTTCTTCTTCTGAATCTTTTAGGCTCAGGCATTCTAGGTTAGGCCATCCTTCCATGAAAAGAATGAAGTACTTTGTTGATATAAATAAAGATCTTTCTTATTTCCTAATGTGTTTGAGTGTGAAGTTTGTCATTTAGCTAAGCATAAACGATTACCTTTTCCCATAAGTCATACCATATTTGAGTCTATTTTTGATCTGATTCATATTGATGTTTGGATTTATCCTATGAAAATAAAATCTAAAGTTAGGAATATTCTTGTTAGTTTCTATAATCTTATAGAGACACAGTTTACAAAGAAAATAAAGTGCATCCGATCTGATAATGTAAAGGAGTTTGATCTTGTTAATTTTTTCCATTCTAAGGGCATAGTGCATCAAAACTCAGGTACCTATACTCCACAACAGAATAGTGTTGTGGAGCGTAAGCATCAACATCTTTTGGCTGTTGCTCGAACTCTTAGAATACAGGCTACTTTGCCATTATTTTTCTGGATTGATTGTGTTATCCATGATGCATATCTAATAAATGTTACACCAACTCCTCTTTTGAATAATAAAACTCATCATGAACTTCTTTGTGGTACATCTCCTAAATTAGGACATTTAAAGGTTTTTGGTTGCATTGCTTTTGCTTCAGTTTTGCCTAAACCTAGAATAAAAATGGATCCTAGATCTGTTAAATGTATCTTTATAGGATTCCCTAAACATATAAAAGGTTACAAACTCTATGATATAAATACAAGGCATGTTTTCATATCAAGATATATAATTTTTTTTAATCTGATTTTCATTTTAAATCTACCAAAATTAACAATCAAATTGTTTTTCCTACACATGATAGTGATATTTCCACTGATGAAAGTGATACTTACTTTCATAATCTTCCTGTAAGTTCTGTTTCTTCTCCTATTCCCTCTGACAATTTTGAACCTATTCAAATTACCAATTCTCCTGAATCTGTTCACCAAAATTCAGATTTGCAACATGTTTAGCAATCTAGTCACTCTGAATTATCACAATGTTATTCGTTTTGTTTTCAGGCCACACAGGATTGCTTGTTTACTTTCTAAATTTAGAGACTATGAGGTTTCTATTCCAGGTTATAGGACATCACCACATAATATAAATAATGTTTCCTATTTTAATGATCTATCCAATACTCATAATACATATGTGAATAATTTGGATATTCTTGTTGAACCAACTTCTTATTCTCAAGCTATAAAACATGAGTGTTGGAAGAATGCCATGGCTGATGAAATTAAAGCTTTGGAAGTCAATAAAACATGGGAACTTGTTCCTCTCCCTCCAAGAAAGAAAACTATAGGCTGTAAATAATTTTTTAAACCAAATTAAAATCTGGTGGCTCTTTAGAAAGATACAAAGCTCGCCTTGTAGTAAAAGGATACACACAACAGTCTAGGGTAATTTTTTTAGATACTTTTAGTCCGGTTGCTCGAATAACAACAATTAGAACTTTACTTGCTGTTTCATCCTCTAAAAATTGCTTTTTACATCAGTTGGATATTAATAATGCTTTCTTACATAGTTTTTTGGATGAGGAAGTCTATATGGACTTACCTTCTGGTTTTAAACCTGATAGACCTGGCCTTGTTTGTAAGTTGACAAAAAGCCTATACGGTCTTAAGCAAGCCAGTAGGCAATGGAATGAGAGGCTCACCTCAGCTTTAATTCAACAAGGGTTTAAACAAGCTTCTGCAGACACTTCTCTTTTTCTAAAAGGATCATGTATAGATTTCATTGCTCTTGCAGTTTATGTTGATGATATAGTATTAGCTAGTCCTAATGAGCATGAAATAACTACTATCAAAAAAATATTTGTATGATTATTTTAAAATTAAAGATTTAGGTAAGTTGAAGTATTTTTTGGGTCTTGAGGTAGCTAGGTCTGCTAAGGGCATTAACTTATCCCAAAGAAAGTACACTCTAGACTTGCTTAAGGAAATTGATTTTTTAAATTCGAAACCTGTTTCAACTCCTTTACTTACCAATGCTAAACTTTCTAAAAATGAAGGAATTCTTTTACCAGATATTACCTCTTATGGGAGATTAATAGGAAAGTTGTTATATTTGACAAATACTAGACCCGATATTTGTTTTGCTGTTCTTCAACTTTTTCAGTTTATCTCAGCACCTATTGATATTCATATGCAAGCTGCCCATAGAATATTTAGATATCTTAAGGGCACCCTTGGTCAAAGGATTTTTTTTCATGCTAATAATTTTATGAAAATAAATACATTTTGTGATTCTGGTTGGGCTTCCTGCCCTGATTCAAGAAAATCAGTTACTGGTTTTGTATTTTTCTTGGCTCAACTCTTGTCTCTTGGCGTTCCAAGGAACAACAAACAATCTCTCGGTCATCTAGTGAGGCTGAATACAAGGCATTAGCTTCTGTTTCCTGCGAAATTCAATGGCCGAACTATTTACTTTCTGACTTACAAATTCATTTACTTATTCATGCAAATCTCTATTGTGATAACATGTCTGCTATTGGTGTTGCAGAAAATCCAGTTCACCATGAAAGGACCAAACACATTGAAATCGATTGCCACCTCATTCGGAAAAAACTTCATCAAGGGTTAATCACTTTACTTCCTGTTTTTACACATCATGAGTTAGCAGACTGCTTCACAAAGGCGTTGCAACCTTCTCTTTTTAATAATGCCATATCCAAGTTGGGCATACATGATATATATGCTCCAACTTGAGGAGCTATTAGAATTAAGTTTTAGTTAATTAGTTATTAAAGAAAACAAAGAAATTGTTATTGTTTAGTTTACATTATATAAGTGTTATTGTGTATTTTGGATATTATATTAACTTTTTTTTTTTCATTAATAAAATTCCCACGTTTTCTTTTTCTTTTCCTATTCAAGCGTTCTCAATTCTAAAAGGTTAAAAACCCTAAATTCTTTTCCTCTTTTCCTTTCTCACGCGTTTTTTGAATCTGAGAACAAGAAACCCTAGGTTTCAACAAACATCGTATTACATAGCATAATGGAAGAGTCCATAAAATAATTACTCTCAATTTTCCTCCAATAAATTCCCTTCCAAAGTGTGCTATTTTTTGGAATAAAAATTATCTATTTTTTGTGGTGTCCCTGATTCAAGAAAATCAGTTACTGATTTTGTATTTTTCTTGGCTCAACTCTTGTCTCTTGGCGTTCCAAGGAAAAACAAACAATCTCTCGGTCATCTAGTGAGGCTGAATACAAGGCATTAGCTTCTGTTTCCTGCGAAATTCAATGGCTGAACTATTTACTTTCTGACTTACAAATTCATTTACTTATTCCTGCAAATCTCTATTGTGATAACATGTCTGCTATTGGTATTGCAGAAAATCCAGTTCACCATGAAAGGACCAAACACATTGAAATCGATTGCCACCTCATTCGGAAAAAACTTCATCAAGGGTTAATCACTTTACTTCCTGTTTTTACACATCATCAGTTAGCAGACTGCTTCACAAAGGCGTTGCAACCTTCTCTTTTTAATAATGCCATATCCAAGTTGGGCATACATGATATATATGCTCCAACTTGAGGAGCTATTAGAATTAAGTTTTAGTTAATTAGTTATTAAAGAAAACAAAGAAATTGTTATTGTTTAGTTTACATTATATAAGTGTTATTGTGTATTTTGGATATTATATTAACTTTTTTTTCATTAATAAAATTCCCACGTTTTCTTTTTCTTTTTCTATTCAAGCGTTCTCAATTCTAAAAGGTTAAAAACCCTAAATTCTTTTCCTCTTTTCCTTTCTCACGCGTTTTTTGAATCTGAGAACAAGAAACCCTAGGTTTCAACAAACATCGTATTACATAGCATAATGGAAGAGTCCATAAAATAATTACTCTCAATTTTCCTCCAATAAATTCCCTTCCAAAGTGTGCTATTTTTTGGAATAAAAATTCTCTATTTTTTGTGGTGTCCTTGTTAATTTTTCACATTAAAAAATTAAGTTTAGGGTTTAATGTTAATGTTTAAGGTTAGAGTTTATAAAATTAGGGTTATAGTGTATTTTTTAGAATTTAGGGTTTAAAATTTAACACTAGGGCTTAGAATTTAATGGATTATTCTACTTGTTGTGTTTTCGTAAGGAGAAAGCCAATGCATGCACGGTCCACCCCTTTATAGTATGCCGCCGTCAACTCAATCATATATATGTTCTTTATGATCACACAATACAATCATATATTCTGTTCTGCTAAACTTACAAAAACAGAAGAAGAATTAGGAGCGAAAATTGAAGAGATTGAACCTCACAGAGATGTTCTTGATCCTCCCCTTTTAGTATGGGTTGAAGGAAGAAGTTTTGGGCGGGTATGAGAGAATCAACAACATCTCTAACTCTTTGAGGTTCAGTCTCTTCAATTCTCGCTTTTAATTTTTGTTTTCTTTTGTAAGTTTTGATGTTATGTATGCATGTACATTCGGGATGGCGTCGAAGCGGATCTTGATTCTTGAAGGGCTTACAGGGCTGGTATTTACAATATTGTATTAAAAAAATTCCACTTTTCGTTGTTTTATCATTTATTTTTTTCAGATGACCATGTTTTCTTAATTAAAAACGTTGTAGCATTTCAATATGGATTCGCCATTGTGTATTGATTGAAATCTTGCAGCCTGTTTTTGTTATGTTGTTAATTACAAGAGTGTATATGAATGGCAGTGCTAAACTGTGTTTGTTGTGCTGTTAATTGGGCCTATCTTCCCAAGTGATTCCTAATCTTTTTCTGTTTTCTAATTGTTTTGGTTTTAATGCTTTTTGGAGTATCTAAGAATGGTTAATGATTACAAAGAATTAGTTTGCTCAGGTTTATGAATTTGTATGTAGAGAGCAGTGGAGTGGAGCCTATAGAATGTTGCATAACCCATTTCTTTTTATCATTTTTATGTAGCACTCTTTTAACCCTTCCACAGACATTGTTTTAGTTAATTTCTGTTCCATGTAATCGTTGTGATTGTATCTCCGTTTTTCTTTTTGCATTCTGAATCTTTCGGCAGTTTGTTGTATGAGGATCAGTGAACCATATTACTTATTGTTTAATTCACAATGTTGCTGAAGACACGTTCCATTATGGGTCCAGCAGATAGTCCTTATGCTGGCGGTGTTTTCCTACTCAACATTCATTTTCCTCCGGATTATCCCTTTAACTTTAAGCCTCCTAAGGTACTTTCCGTATGTAATTTGTATTTACCTTGGAGACAGGTTTTTTAGTCTTAAATCTGTGAAGTGCACCAAACATTTCTCTGCTGTTTCATTGGTTTAAGACTTTGTTCATCCTGTTTATTCTGTGTTGAACAGCTAGTTTATAATCTTGTTGCAGAGTCACGACATATCTCACTCACCTACTATTTATCATTTTTTGAAGAAATGATGGATTGCTCTTTTATTAGATGTTCATTTCCAGATTACTTGTGTCATTCTACATTGCAGATGGAGGTAGTTGAGACTTGAGAGTGAGAAATGCTTTTGAGATAATTGAAGCTTTCATTTTCTGTTACTCGAATGCTTCTACTCTCCAACTGATGGTCCACCAGATGACCTAAAAGCTTAAAACTAAAGTTGCATCTCTCCCACATTTTCTCTCCTATTTTCCTTCCAATTTTAGGATTTGTTTTTACATATGAGCATGGAAAATGATCAATTGATCATCCTTTAGTTTTCTTTCCTCCCACTTTTCTGTCCTACCAAGCACACCCAAAGTTTATTTCCTTTCCATTTTTCTCTCCTCACCTTCCATCCTTCCACTTTTCCATCCAACCAACAAAGCCTAAAGCTTGGAGTGCTATTTAATAGTAGCCTATAAGTATATCTAATTTTGAAATTTAGAATATATATAAAATGAAAACTGGTGTTGGTCTAGGTCCTATAGGAAAATAAATAAATTAAATTTGCCTGTACTTGAACAATAAGAATTTAAGTAAAACCCTAAACATGATATCTAAAGCTAGATGTAACATAGAGTGCCATCTTATTTACATTTAATTTCAATACGGTACTAGTTCAGTAGTTTGTATAGTAAAAGTATAATCAATGTATGTTCTATTGTTACTATACAACATAATACTATACGGAATTACAGGTAAAAAATAAGTAAAACTTTTCTGTTTCTATTTCACTTCTTTTTCTCTAACGTTTTCTGCATGATAATGGATTTTCCAGGTGGTCTTTAAAACAAAGGTATACCATCCCAATATTATTAGCAACGGAAGCATTTGTCTGGACATCTTGAAGGAGCAGTGGAGTCCTGCACTAGCAATTTCTAAGGTGATTGTCCATTAAATATCTGATATTTCTGTTTCGAAAGTCCTATGTATATATTTGGAATTTGGACCAAATCAAAGCCAAAAGCCTAGTAAATATCCAATAGAAAAGATAACAACTCTAAAAACAAACCTAATCAACTTGAAACATGCTTGATGAGTGGTGGAATCTAACCCAATACCCAGATCAAAAGCTCTCCAAGTCTTTCAGGACACCACTTTTCGTTAGCAATCTTTCTGTTTTCTGATCATTTTATTTGTTAAAATTTGTATGAATGAGTTTGGTGCATTAGGCGTTGCTATCAATCTGCTCATTGCTGACGGACCCGAATCCTGATGATCCATTGGTGCCGGAGATTGCTCACATTTACAAGTCACAGAGGGAAAGGTTTGAGACAACCGCAAGGAGTATGCGATGGGCTAAATGAAAATTTTGGTATGTGTGAGAGGAAGGTTGTGTGTTTTTCTTTAGTTTGTTGGATTTTTAGTTGTATGTTGAATGTTAGTGTATTTATATGCAACTTTTGGAACCGAGAAACTTGTTGTCCTTGACTCCTGATGGGAGACAAAATGGTTCACTATTCTTCCTAAATCTATCCTAATATTTGTGTTTTGCAAATCGTAAAATAAGTGCTCAAACTATACATTTTTTTATATAGGTGCTTGAATTATATTTTGAGCTAAATAGCTGTCTAACGTTTTATTCCGTGACCATTTAAGATTTTTCATCAACGACCGTTAAAAAATTTCGACATCCAATCAGAGCATTACACGCTGCCTTTTTTATATTTTTAATTTGAATTTCTTTAAAAATATGATTTTTTTAAATTCCAAAGCTTTAATCTCTTCAATCAACCCCTAAATCATATCTTCCTCGTCGTTCGACATCCCCACAAATTGGTGGTTCATCGTTTGCCGCCCAAAGCGTTATGTACCTCACCGTTTGGCATCCGACATCCTCTATCTATCAATGAGAACCCAATCAGGCTCTTTTTTTTTAGTGTTGGGTGTTCGTCGACGGTGCAATCGATGGTTCATTCATCGGTTTTTGACGATGAGATGATGAGGGTTTTTAGTTGTGGGGGGTTCAATGAAGACAAGGGTGGTCAGTGGTGGTTGAATTAGTGGTCGGAGTAGAAAAATTTAGGGATTTATAGTTTAGGTTTGTGTTTTTTAGAGGAATTAAAGATTGTTGGATTAATTAATATATTTTTTTATTTTTTTTATTTTCATGATTTAATTTTAAAAAACAAAAAACAATGCCACAAGTTTGTATTTTATTGGATAACAAAAAAAATGTTTGTCATCTAAAAATTTTAAATAAATCACGAAAAAAACACTAGGTGATTGTTTTATTTAAAATATAATTCAAATATTTATATAAAAATATATATATTTTGAATACTTATTTAACTGTTAAAACTCAAGTTTAGTAGTGTGAAGTTTCTTGTAAAAGTATGGGACCATGGACGTAGGGGTGTAAATGAACAGAGCGTTCGACGAACTGTTCGTGAACCGTTCGTATAACGTTCGTTTATGTTCGTTTATTAAGCTAAATAAACGAGTATGAACAAAAATTTTATGTCCGTTTAATAAATGAACGAACACGAACATAGGTGTGTTCGGCTCGTTTATGTTCACGAACAAACTCGTTTATGTTCGTTTAGAAGCTCGTTTATGTTCGTTTAAAAGCTCGTTTATGTTCGTTTATAACCCTAAATTCAAGGTATATAAACCATATTATAACCCCCTACCACCATTTTCCCTAATTTCTAATATTTGTAGGCTGTAGCCGCACCCCTCCCAAATCCCTCTGATTTTTTTTAATTCTCAGATCTGGAAAATCTCTCAAAACCTTTCACTTTTCCCAAATCTCATATAGCCCACGATCTCCTTCACCGCCGGCTCGTGACGGTCACCGCCATTGCCAACAGATCCGTCATCACTCCCCGACCGAACCCCGTGAGCTACTCTCAGTTACTCCTCGCCGTATGCCATGAACAACGGCTTGAAGTTCGACGGAACATCCAACCTTACCATCCGCCCGTTCGAGCTCCGACCACTCATCACCGTCGGTCCGTGGCATGCACCGCCAGTACCGAGATGAGCGTCGTCTCATCCCGAACTCGTCCCTGCCCTCCATTGAAGGTTCGTGGCATGCACCTCTTCGTCGTTTACCGTGGAGATCAAATTGAAGGTTCGTCGAGAACCCCAAGTTCCCCTCTGTCTTTCGTCATTTTCGGCCGCCACTGGTGCCCGTGTGTCACAAGACCACCACCTCTTAACTCCTCGTCGGTCCACGAGCGAACCCCCCTCCGTTTACATTGTCGTTATCGCTCTTTGCCACCACACATGTCATCGGTTCTGCCGCCGCTATTGGAGTTGTAGTCGCCAACAATAGGGTGTGGTAAACCCTAATCTTTTGCTTCAAGGTCGACATCCTAAGTTCGTGTTTGGGGCTCATTTCGCCAAATTCAACCCGAGAGGACGTGAAAGGAAAAAAAGGGGGAAGGAGGAGGCATCAAGAATTAATTTCTTGGACATTCAGCAAGTAATTTTTGCAATCCACTTTATTTGCTTAAGTTGTCGGGATGGTCTTTACATTCATTTTCTCAACATTATAATTGAATTGCTTAAATTTGATAACCTTAATCAACGAGTTCTGAGTTAAAATTGAGTTGGTGATATATTTCTAATTGAAATCGGCAATTGTATGATATTGTAAGTTACAGACTGCTATGTTTTAGGTTTTGCTATGTTCTTGTGAAATTTATTGTACATGAATACATTCTTTTTCTTCACCTACAAGTGCATAAATCAAAAGTTTTATAACACAGTAAAAAGGGGAGAAAACCTGTTTTGAATTATAAGCCTAATATTCGGTTGAATGCAAATACTTGTAATTGGGAAATTACTCCATTTTAAGTGGTTATGTTTAGCCTAATACTCCTTTTAGTAGTTGTTATTTGATCCTAAACACAGCTTATGATTAGTACATCTTCTAGCTGATAATAATAGTAAATTTTAAACAATGTTTGGTGAGTTGTCAAGAGCCATTTGGGAGGATTGTTGCAGAAAAGTTTATGTTGGTTTTATTTTATTTAATTTTTGTTTGTTCTTTTAGTTAAATTTTTAAAATTATAAACGAACATGTTCGTGAACGCTAAACGGACATGTTCGCGAACATATATAAACGAACATGTTCGCGAACGCTAAACGAACATGTTCACGAACACTAAACGAACAAATTGACGAACATGTTCGTGAACGCTAAACGGACATGTTCGCGAACATATATAAACGAACATGTTCGCGAACGCTAAACGAACATGTTCACGAACACTAAACGAACAAATTGACGAACATGTTCGCGAACGTTAAACGAACACGTTCGCGAACGTTAAACGAACCGAGCCCGAACGCACCAAAATATAAACGAACCGAGCTTGAACATGCTATTAAAAACTTAAACGAACACGAACCGAGTTCGAGCACCTTTAAAAATAAATAAACGAACACGGACATACCTTTGTTCGTTCAAGTTCGGTTCGTTTACACCCCTACTGATGGACGTGAGAAAGGAGACTATTATGGGCTTTTTCATGTTCATTTAATTTAAAGTAATACACTGACAAGTTCGTTTTCATGAGCCCATTTTTTCTCCCTTTGGGGATTCGTGTCGTGTGCAAACTGAAGTTATATTTTTCAAAAGAAAGGTGTTTTTTCAGCCTAGGTTGAAAAATACTTTTGTTACTGAAAATAATACAAAAACATATAACTTTCCAAAAGAAAAGTGTTTTTCAGCCTAGGTTGAAAACTATTTTTTAAAAGTGAAATTTTTAGAGTTGTTTGGTTTTATAAAATATTTTTTATTTCTATTTTTATTTTCATTTTAGTTTTTTAAAAATTTAAAAATATATTTAGTTGATTGAAATAAAAAATATATTTTCAGAAGTGAAAATAATGAAAATGGGTTCACTGAGTTGTATACGCATATGCATAGAAATAGTTTAGTTTAATGCATGGGTCTTGTTATATCAAGATTTGAGCTGCTTAATTTATACTATACTAATTTTGGTTTCAACTATTAATGCTCCAAGATAATCATTTGAACTCCCTCCCCAATGTATGAGTTCTTTTTAACTTGTACGTCTTTTATAGGAGTAAATTATTATTACATACATATTTATACATCATAAACAAATAAATTATATAATTCAAATTCACAACACAAGTTTAATAGTAAACATCTTTAATTACTAGCCCAACGATAAGTTGATATATATTAATTTTAGAGTTGAAGTGCGCTTCTATATATTAATCATTGAATCATTTTATATGTGGTATATGAGACTAAATGACAAATATTTACATGAGGATAGAATGAAGATCCGATAATGAGGGAATAAAGTCGCATAACTTCAAAATTAACAAGGTGCTAATAAGTATTTAATTCAAAATTCAGGAAGAATAAAACTTAATTTCACAAAGATTCAAACTAGTAAAGATTATTGTTGAAATTAAGTAGTAATTTTGTTTGTTAGTTTGTAAACTGATTAGTTAGATTAGTTTGCGTGGTTGTTAGCTCTTCATACTTGTATAAATATCACCATATGTAATACACAAAAGTGGTATTCTTTTATATGATTTTTAACATGGTATCAATTTAGCCAGGAGCCCAATTCTTTTTGGCCCATCTTTTGTGTGTTTGTTCTCCGTTCTTTGTTTCTTTTTGTGAATAATCGTTTCAACTTCTTTTTCTTTTTTCTGTTTCATCGTTTTTTCCCTTTCTTTTCGATGGACGATCCTTCCGATTTTATTCATCCACTTTACTTGCATCCTTCTGATACGTCGAGCACTCTTTTGATCTCTCATTAGCTTCTCGGTGTTGAGAGTTACACCGTCTAGAGTCGCTCTTTGCGCATTGTGTTCATGGCGAAGAATAGATTAGGGTTTCTCGACGGTGATTGTAGACGTGAGGATTTTGACTCTTCTCTTCACCCAGTGGGATAGGCGCAATGCAATTGCACTTTCATGGATTCTCAACTATGTCAGCCGTGATTTGTTTGCCATAGTTGTTTTTGCGTCGAGCGCCGCGTTGGTTTGGCAAGACTTGAAGGATCATTTTCACAAGATCGATGGTTCTCGCATTTTCTTCCTTCATTGCAAGATTTCGATGCTTACTCAAGGTGATTCGTCTATATCTACTTATTTCACTCGCCTTAAGCTTCTTTGGGATGAATATTCTACGCTTGTTTCTTTTTCTACTTGCGATTGCGATACTTCTCAGCAGAATATGTTACATATTCAACAACAACAGTTGTTCCAGTTCTTGATGGGTTTAAACGAGACCTATTCTGCCGTTCGTAGTCAATTGCTTCTTATGCAACCTCTTTCTTCAGTCAATCGCGCGTACTCAATGCTGATTCAGGAGGAATCTCAGCGTGTTCATTTATTTGGTGTTTCTCCGATTGTGGATTCAGAGGTCATGTATTCCAATTCTTTCGGCAATTCTTCCAATCAACGGTAGTTTTTTGGGGTTTGTGACCATTGTGGTATTAAGGGTCACAAACGTGACAATTGTTACCGTCTTATCAGTTTTCTGGCTGATTTCAAGTTCAACAAGAAGAAAAGGGGTTTCTACTGCTTTGACAGTTCATTCTGATGCACCTGCAATGGATGCTACACATGTTTCAAGATCAAATCTTCCTGTCTCCACCCATATGTTTACGACTGATTAGTATAACCAGATCTTGAGTCTTCTTGGCAAATCTTTAGTCAACTCAATCATGGTTGCTTCTACACCATCTTGTACTAATTCTAGTTGTTTTCATATTTGTTGTTCTTATTGGATTTTAGACACTAGAGCCATTGACCATATTCCTTTTGACTTTACTTGCTTGATTGATCCTCTTTCCTGTCTACCCAGTTCTCGTTTTGTCAATCTTCCAGATGGTAAGTTTGTTCCAGTTACTCATATAGGTTATGTTTCTTTAACTCTAAATTGCTTGTTGTCTAATGTTTTGTTTGTTCCAAATTTCCATCATAATCTTTTGTCCGTTTCCAAATTAGCTCGTGATTTTCATTGTGTTGTACTTTTTTATCCTGATTTTTGCCTTCTGCAGGATCTCTCAAATGGCACGATGAAGAGGATTGGTAGATTGACTGGAGGCTTGTATGTTTTTGAGTCAACATCTTCTAGTTCTGGTCTATCTTTTGTTTCTGCAAATAATTTGTCTTCTTGTTCCGATGATTCTCACTGTATGCCATCTATTTTACATTCTAATAATAAATCTCAACTTTGGCATGCTCGTTTAGGATATGCATATGTTGTTAAAATGCATCAATTCTTTGATTTTCAAAATAAGAAGCTTGATGAACATTGTATTAAGCATTGTTCCATTTGTCCCAAAGCTAAACAAACTAGATTGATTTTTCCTCTAAGTTCTTCTAGAGCTTCCTGTCCTTTTGACTTGATACATTTAGATCTTTGGGGTCCCTATCGTGTGTCTACTCATAGTGGTCACATGTTTTTTTAACTATAGTCGATGACTATACTCAAATGACATATACCTACTTGTTGAAGCTTAAGTCTGATGTTGTCCTCTACTTAAAATAGTTTTTTGTGTTTGTTCAGATTCATTTTTCTACTATCGTTAAGCTTGTTCGCAGTGAAAATGGCACTGAATTCTTCAATTCAGATTGTTCTACTTTCTTTTCTTCTCTAGGTATAGTACATCAAAGTTCTTGTGTCTATACTCCACATCAAAATTGTGTTACTGAGCGAAAGCATAGACATCTGCTTGATGTTGCTCGAGCTATTAAATTTCAATAAAATGTTCCCTTGAAATTCTGGGGAGAATGTATTTCCACAACATGCTATCTTATCAATCGTTTACCTTCTTCTGTTATTAAGTGACACACTCCTTTTGGAGTGCTCTATAATAAAAAGCCTAACATATCTCACCTTAGAGTATTTGGTTTTCTCTGTTATACCACTAATACGAATTATGTTTATAAATTTACTTCTCGGGTTGTTCCTTGTGTTTTTATGGGTTATTCTTCTACTAAAAAGGGTTATACCCTTTTTAATCTTGACACTAAGGTTTTTTTTCATTAACAAAGATGTTCTCTTCCATGATGATGTTTTTCCATTTTAGTTTCCTACTTCTGATCCCAATTTTTTACTTTAAATTCATCTATCCCTAATTCTGAATTTCTTTCTTCTGTCCCTCCTCAGACTTCTAGCTCTTCTCCTCTTACTTCTACCTATGTTCCTTCTAATGCTTTTGCTTCTAATATTGCTTCAACAAGTAGTCCTCATTCTCCTAGAAGGTCTTCTAGAGTGTCTAAGCCTCCAGATTGGTTACAAGATTTTGTTTCTATATGTCAGTCCTCACATCAATCTTCTTCTTCCTCTGGCTTGTCTTCATTCTCTTATTCTGTTTCTGCTTCTTTAGAACCTCAAAGTTTTTCTGAAGCAATTCAAGATTCTCTTTGGGTTAAGGCTATGGAAGAGGAACTTCAAGCTTTAGAGTTAAACGTGACATGAAAAGTGGTTACTTTGCCTAATGGTAAAACTCCTCTTGGGTGTAAGTGGGTCTATCATATTAAGTACACAGCCTTAAGAGAAATTGAACGATACAAGGCTCAGTTGGTGGCTAAAGGCTATGGTCAGCAATAAGGGATTGATTATAGGGATACTTTCTCACCAGTGGTTAAAATGGTGATTGCTTGAGTCGTGCTTGCTTTGACTTCCTCCTTTGCTTGGCCCATTTACCAAATGTATGTTTATAATGCCTTCCTTCAAGGGAATTTAGATGAAGAGGTGTATATGCAGTTGCATGAAGGTCTTTGCAGTCAGGGGAGAAACTGGTTTGTAGACTGCAAAATTCCTTGTATGGGCTGAAGAAGGCTTCGAGGTAGTGGAATGTCAAATTATCAGAGGCTGTAACCCCTAAACCCGACCCAAGGGTTATGAGTTGAATCTAGGAATTCGAGTTTAGGGGGTTACATTTAGTGGTATCAGAGCCTAAGTTCAACCCTCAGACTGTGAGACTCAAATAAGGTTTTAAACTGAATTTGAACTTTTGCATGCATGCTAATATTTTTAGGCAAATGAGTATTTTTGGGAAAAGTAAATATTTTCAGAATTTTGATATATTTTGAATAGAACTCCAAGTACCGAAAATGATCTTAGGGCTCTTTAACTTTAGTAGATAGACTACTATGCCACCTCGTAGAAGCTCTAGATTAGCGGCCGGTCGTGGTCGTGGTGGAATGTATGGTCAAGGTCGAGGTCGTACCGCAGCAGCTGAGAGAGGTGTTTCACAATCTGTGGAAGCGCCGCCGAATCAGGATGATATTCATGATGTTAATGAAGAAGAGCAGGATGTGGATCAACAGCCTGGAGTTCAGCAGACTGGAGCCCATCAGATCGGGGCCCAAGAGACTGGGGCTCAACGGGCTGGTGGTGAGGATCAACCAACTCAGCGAGCACAGGGTGATGAACCACATGGTTCTGGGGACAGTGAGACTGCAGGATTTGATAGTACTGCAGTGCATAGAGAGTTGCTCAATTACCTTCGTCAGTCTGAGGGTGTCAGGAAACTCATATCTACCGAGTTTCTAGCTAACGAGATGACTATGTTAGATGGGAAGGCGGGTATAGATTCAGCTGATGTTGAGTATTGGTTAAAGAAGCTTAAGAGGTTGTTTGTTGAGATGGACTATCCTACAGACCGAAAGCTTAGGGCTATTGTATCACTATTGCAGGGTGAGGCTCAGAATTGGTGGGAGGCTAGGGAGCATGTTATTCTAGCTGGTCAGATTTCTTGGGACTACTTTTGACAGGCTTTTCGTGACTGATATATTGGGGCTGAGTATCTAGCAAAGTGTCAGGATGATTTTATGAATCTGAAGCAGAACGACATGTTTGTGAATGATTATGAGATTGAGTTTATGAGACTGATTCAGTATGTTCTGGGGCTGGTGACTACAAAAAATGAGAAATGTGATTGGTTTTTGAAAGGGTTGCGTCATTCGATTAAGGCGGGTGTGGCTCTACATATGGACAGTGAGTATAAGAAGATCACCAAACGAGCTAGAACAACTGAGCGAAATGAGGCAGAGTTGAAGCTACTTGAGTCGTATGGTATTGATAGAGGTAAGAGGCAGTCGACTGCATCAGTTCAGCACAGTCAAGGTAATCAGTCTAGGAAGAGAGCCAGAGATGGGTCTGACCATCAGAGTTATTCCAGAGCTAGACCAATGACTTCCACAGTTCTGATCATTAGTTCTGGGGGTTCGACTAATACTCGTGGGGTGCCACAGTGTTTCTTCTGTAAGAAGTGGTATCCAGGTGAGTGTAGGAGGCAGTTTGAGGATTGTTTCAGATGTGGATCGTTTGAGCATCTTCTTAGGGATCGTCCACTTTCACCTCCATCACCTTATGTTCCCATTCAGTCTCAGACATCTGTACAGACTCCTGCTAGAGGCAGAGGATATGGTAGACCTGCCACTTCGGGTACCGCTGGTAGAGGTAGACCTGCTCAGAGTAGAGGATCTACTGGTTCTGGGGTGAGACAACCATGGTTGGTTTATTCTACCAGGAGACATAAGGATCGTGATGAACCAGACGTTATTTCCAGTACTTTTTCTATTCACTCTATTTCGTATTTTGCTATGCTTGATAATGGTTTGACTCATTCATATGTTGTGAGTTCTGTATCTAGGGGTCTTGAAATTCCTGGTGAGAATACCGATAATGAGGTCACCGGACACAGTCCGGTGGGTAATCTTGTTGAGGTTACCAAAGTGTACAAGAATTGTCCTCTCGAGCTCTAAGAAGAGATCTTCCCAACTGATTTGATAGAGTTACCTTTTGGGGAGTTTGATCTCATTCTTGGTATAGACTAGTTATCCACTCACCGAGTTACTTTAGACTATGAAAAGAATAGGGCAACTTTGAAGACTTCTGCTGATCGTGAGGTAATTCTTATTGGAGAGCGCAGAGGTTTTCTATCCAATGTCGTATCAGCTCTCAAGGCTGAGAAGATGATCAAGAAAGGGTCTATTGCTTATCTTGCTTACATTCTTGATCCGAGTCAGTCTGATGCTAGGATGAATAAGATTCAGGTTGTGAGAGACTTCGGATATATTCCCGGAAGAATTGCCTGGTGTACCGCCAAAGCGTGATGAGGTTGAGGTTGAGTTTGATATTGAGGTTTACCTAGATTCAGCTTCTGTGTCTATGGCTCCTTACCGGATGGCACCGAAGGAGTTGAAAGAGTTGAAGGTGCAGTTGCAAGAGTTGTTGGACAAAGGTTTCATTTGGCCTAGTGTTTCACCATGGGGGAGCTCATGTTTTGTTTGTGAAGAAGAAGAACGGGACACTTCGGCTATGTATCGATTATCGGAAGCTGAATAAGCTAACGATCAAGAATAAATATCCCTTTCCTCGCATTGATGATCTCTTTGATCAGTTCTGGTAAGCTACAATATTTTCTAAGATAGACTTGAGATCTGGTTATTACCAACTCAAGGTTAAGGATTATGATGTGTTCAAAACAGCTTTCGGGACACACTACGGGCATTATGAGTTTCTTGCGATGCCTTTCAAATTAACTAACGCCCCAACCGCGTTTATGGATTTGATGAATCAGGTGTTTCAACCTTATCTTGACCAGTTTGTTGTGGTCTTTATAGATGATATTCTGGTCTATTCCAAATTTGAGGCTGAATATGAGAAACATCTTCGGATTGTTTTACAGACTCTTCGGGGGAAACAATTGTATGAAAAGTTCAGCAAATACGAGTTTTGGCTTTTAGAGGTTGTATTTCTGGGACATGTAGTGTCAGCTGTAGGTATTTAGGTTGATCCGAGGAAAATTAAAGCCATTATGAGCTGGAAGCAGCCCAAGAATGTTCCTGAGGTCCGAAGTTTCTTGGGCTTAGCCGACTATTACCGAAGGTTTGTTGAGGGTTTCTCTATCATTGTAGCTCATTTGACTAAACTTCTGAGGAAGAATATTCCTTTTGTTTGGGCCGAGGCCCAACAGTCTAGTTTTGAGAAGCTTAAGAACATGTTGACTGGAGCACCAGTTTTGACCAAGCTTGACCCTGGTAAGGCTTATACCGTTTATAGTGATGCTTCTCATATTGAGTTGGGATGTGTTCTAATGCAGGATCTGAAGGTTGTGGCTTATGCGTCTCGATAGTTGAAACCGCACGAGTGTAACTATCCTACCCATGATCTTGAGCTCGCTGCTATGATCTTTGTTCTTAAAATCTGGAGACACTATCTTAATCTAAGACAACGTCGTTGGGTAGAACTTCTCAAGGATTATGACTGCGAGATTGTGTATCATCCAGGCAAAGCTAATGTTGTTGTCGACGCCTTGAGTTGTAATGCCATTTCAGATTTGAGAGCTATGTTTGCCCAGATGAGTTTGTATGACGATGGCATTCTTTTGGCAGAACTTCGGTTATTCCTACATTGATTTCTGATATTCGAGCTCAACAACCTAGTGATCCATTTTTGATGTACCGTATCAGAGAGGTACAAGGGGGTACATCTCGGGATTTCTCTATTAATTAGGATAGGGTATTATGTTTCCGTGGCCTGTATTGTATTCCGAGGAAATCCGGGTTAAAGCAGGTTATTCTTTGTAAGGCCCATGACAATCTTTATTCTATGCATCCTGGTGGGGACAAGATGTATAAGAATCTCCGTACGAGGTATTGGTGGAATGGTCTCAAGCGTGATGTTGTGGGGTTTGTGTCCAAGTGTTTGACCTGCCAGTAGGTCAAAGCAGAGCATTATCGTCCATCTGGGTTACTTCAGCATATTGAGACCCCTCAGTGGAAATGAGAGCGCGTGACTATGGATTTTGTTAGTGGTCTTCCTTTGACTCCGTCAAAGAAGGACTCTATTTGGGTTTTTGTGGATCGGTTGACTAAGTTCGCGCACTTCATTCATGTTCGAGTTGACTATTCCTTAAGCAAGTTAGCTCGGCTCTATGTCTTTGAGATTGTTCACCTTCATGGGGTACCGTTATCTATTATTTCTGACCGAGATCCAAGGTTTACAACGAAATTTTGGAGAGCTCTACATACTGCTTTGGGTACTCAGTTGAGTTTTAGTGCTTCTTATCATCCGCAGACTGATGGTCAGTCCGAGCAGGTAATATAGATTCTTGAGGATTTGTTGAGAGGCTGTGTGGTGGATTATAGAGGCAGTTGGGAGGATTTCTTGCCGCTTGTTGAGTTCACCTATAATGACAATTATCAGGCCAATATCAAGATGGCACCGTATGAGGTTCTGTATGGGCGTAAGTGTTGTTCAACTATTGGTTGGACTGAGCTGAATGAGCATAGGTTGTTGGGACCTAAGGTTGTCTATGAGGCTGAGCAGACTGTCAGATTGATTCAAGATTGGCTTAAGGCTTCTTTTGACTGGCAGAAGTCTTATGCCGATTTGAGACGTCGGGATATTGAGTATGAGGTGGGCGATCAAGTTTTCTTGAAAGTATCTCCGTGGAAGAAGGTACTTCGGTTTGGTCGGAAAGACAAGTTGAGTCCTCGTTACATCAGACCTTATCAGATTATTCATCGAGTTAGACCAGTTGCCTATCAGCTTGATTTACCACCTGAGCTCCAACGTATTCATGATGTTTTCCACGTCTCTCTGTTGAGACGCTGTCATGATGATCCGTCTTATGTTCTTCCAGTGGAGGAGATTGAGATCCGTCCTGACTTGCTTTTTGAGGAAGAACCTGTTGAGATTCTTGCAAAAGACAAGAAGGTTCTTAGGAGGAAGACCATTAAGATGGTCAAGGTCTTGTGGTGTGGACGTAGTCTTGATGAGGCTACATGGGAGCCTAAGGCCGTTGTCAAAGCCCAATACCCGCATCTCTTTGATCCAAGTAAATTTTTAGGCCAAAATTTCTTTTAAGGAGGGGAGAACTATAACACCATAATCTTCCCCCAAATTAAAGAAACCCTAATTTGTTAAATCCCTAAATTGAAACCTATTTTTTGGGAATTTTAGAATTGATTTAAGTGGCTCAATCATGATAAATGGGATCTTCAGGGGGAAATTTCGGAAATGGGCTATTCTCGGAACCCTTAGTTTGTATTTCACTTAAACATTAGGGTAAAAGAAGCCTATTATGGCTTTTCATCTACCAATTTTCCCCAGCCGCATCCTTTCAGCTTCTTCTCCCTCTCTCCCCCAGTCTCGTTCGAAAACCATCAAACCCCCACCTTCGTTTTTCTATTCACACTTCGATGAGGGTATTGCCGCCGTCCATTCGTCAATCGGTGGCCATCATCCGTCTCCCTTTCCCCATCCGAACAAAACCCAACCTTCAAACTTGTAACGTTACTGATCAAATGCTCAAACAAAACCCAGATCTATTAAGAGGAAATTATCAAATAAAAAAGAAACAGAAAAGGGGTAGGAGACAGAATATCTCAGATGAGATCCTCAAGGTTCAAAACCATAAACATCAGCCTAAGGCAAAACACGCCCTAGCCAGGCCTTAAAACCCTAAAGACCAAACGACAACGTTTCACCCTTACCTGACTTACGCTTAAACGCAACGTTTCGTTAATTCGTATTACAACGGCTAAAACATAACTAAAAATAACAGACATTCAAAGATCTAACGGCTACTTCCTGGGCGTTTTGTTGCAAATGTCTCCTCTTCAAAACATCCTTGTCCTCAAGGATAGAAGTTGGGAAAACGAAGCTGAAGCTGATGAAGAGATTCCCACGTGGCATCTTCAGGAAAGGCATTCGTCCACTCGACCAAAACTTCAGTAATGGCTCGGCCTCCCTTCTTCCCAATTCTCCTCAATGGCTTCTTACTGATCTCCCCATCAGGATTAATAACTGGTAATTCAGATTGAAAATTTGCAGCTCCAATGTGCTTCTTCAGCTGGGAAACATGGAAAATTGGATGTACCTTCGAGTCCTGGGGTAATTGCAGTTTGTATGCAACAGCTCCAACCTTTGCAACAATAGGGAAAGGACCAAACCACTTGGGAGCCAACTTCTGATTGATTCTATGCTTCACAGTCTGCTGCCTGTAGGGTTGGAGCTTCAGATACACTAAGTCTCCTACCACATACTCACATTCAGTCCTCTTTTTATCTGATTGCTGTTTCATTCTCACCTGAGCTCTTTGCAAGTAAAATCTCAACATTCTCAATGCAGCCTCCCTCTGTTGTAGGCTCCTATCCACTGAAGCCACAGGTGACTCTCCTGCAGTGTAAGGTAGGTGATCCACTGGAGGTTGCCCATACAGAGCTTGATATGGAGTGGTCTGAATGGCAGAATGGAAGGAGGTATTGTACCACCATTCAGCTAGGTGTAGCCAATTTCCCCATTCCTTAGGCTTCTCCCCAGTCATGCACCTCAAGTAGGCCTCCAAACATTGATTCACCTTTTCAGTTTGCCCATCAGTTTGGGGATGATAAGCTGTGGAAGGGTTGATCTTGACTCCCAATTTCCCAAATAGTTCTTGCCAGAAGGAACTCATGAAGATCTTGTCCCTATCACATACAATATTTCCAGGTAGCCCATGGAGTTTAAACACGTTCTCCATAAAGATCTGAGCAACTTCCCTGGCAGTGAAAGGATGTACTAAAGCTATTAAGTGTCCATACTTTGTCAATCTATCCACAACCACCAAAATGACATTCTTGTTCCTGGAAACTGGTAAACCTTCTATGAAATCCATACTAATTGAGGACCAAGCTGACTCAGGAATTGGCAAAGGTTGAAGGAGCCCTCTGGGATGCATCAAATCAGACTTGTTTCTTTGGCAAGTAGGGCACTCTCTCACCAACCCTTTCACTTCCTTCCTCATTCCTTTCCAGTACACCAAAGCAGACATCCTTTTGATTGTTGAGTGAGCTCCAGAGTGTCCCCCTGTAGGGCTTGAATGGAAGAATTCCATCAACTCCCTCCTTAAACCAGCATCCTTCCCAACTACCAACTTCCCTCTCCTCTTAAGTTGTCTCCCATCCCAAGTATACTTGGAGTGTCTTCCTGTATTTCCCTGCAGCTCTTTAATGATATTTTTAAGTTTCTCATCTGTTTCCCAAGTTGTAGCCACTCTCCTTAGGAAGTCAGTCGAAACACTACTCACTGCCATGTTCTTCAACTCAATACCCCTTGGCCTTCTTGAAAGAGCATCTGCTACAATGTTGTTAATACCCTTCTTGTAACAAACTTCAAAATCATAGCCCATCATTTTTATAACCCACTTCTGTTGTGCTGGGGTTACAGCTAGATTCTCAGTGAGGAATCTCAGACTTTGATGATCTGTTCTTATTTTGAAATGTCTCCCAATGAGGTAGTTGGACCACTTCTTCACTGCCACCAATGCAGCCAGCATTTCCTTTTCATATACAGACAATGCTTGGTGCCTTACTCCAAGGCCCCTGCTGAAAAATGCTATTGGCTTCCCACTTTGAACTAAAACAGCTCCAATGCCCAAGTCTGAGGCATCTGTCTCCACAGTGAACTCCTTCTCCCAATCTGGTAAGGCAAGTGTAGGGGCTGAACATACAGCTGTCTTGAGTGTCAAGAATGCCTTTTCTTCCTCTTGAGTCCACTTCCAACCCCCCTTCTTCAACAGATTAGTAAGAGGTCTAGCCAACCATCCATACTGCTTGATAAATTTTCTGTAGTACCCTGAGAGGCCTAGAAATCCTCTCAACTCCTTAATGGAAGATGGTGAAGGCCAGTCAACTATACACTGAATCTTGCTGGGGTCCATAGAAATTACTCCATTGGATATCACATACCCCAAGTAGTCAATCTCAGTGGCTCCAAAACTACATTTGTTCAACTTAGCAAATAGCTTGTGCTCCCTCAATACTCTCAATACATCTTCCAAATCCTTCAGATGAGTTGCCCAATCCTCAGAATATACCAGGATATCATCAAAGAATACTAACACTGACTTCCTTAGCATTCTTTTGAAGACCTTGATCATCAACCCTTGGAAAGTTGCAGGGGCATTAGTGAGTCCAAATGGCATTACAAGGAACTCATAATGCCCCTCATGAGTCCTAAATGCTGTTTTGTGAATGTCAGGGCCCCACATCCTGATCTGATGGTATCCTGACCTCAGGTCCAACTTAGAGAAAATTCTAGCTTTACCCAGTTCATCCAAAAGTTCCCTATCACTGGCATGGGAAACTTATCCTTTATGGTAATCTGGTTAAGCCTTCTGTAATCAATGCACATCCTCCAAGTATCATCCTTCTTCCTGACCATAACAATTGGGGAGGAGAAAACACTAGTGCTATCTCTGATTATCCCTGCTTGCAGCATTTCAGAGACCATTTTCTCAATCACATCCTTCTGTGCACTAGGGTATCTATAAGGTTTGATTTTTATCACAACATTCTCATCCACCAATGGTATCCTGTGATCTTGCTCTCTCACTGGAGGTAAGAATTTAGGCTCTTCAAACACATCTCTAAACTGTGCCAACAGGTGTTGTATCTGTTGGTTTCCATCTCCATTTGATCCCTTCATCTCTAACCTGGTATTGAGTGCCATTAAGGAAACATTACAGGGACTGTTGTTTCCCCTCAACATCTTAGCACAAGCTCTTGCCCCCATCCACTGAAAAGATCTCGTGTTGCATCCCTTCAGTTCTACTCTCCCTTCATTCTGCACAAATTCCATCTTTAGAGTGCTAAAATCCCATTTAATAGGCCCCAACTGAGAGAACCACTGAACACCAAGCACCACATCACAACTTCTCAAAGTGAGCACTAAGAAATCAGTCTTGAAATAATATCCCTGTGACTCCCACTCAACCATCAAACATTCCCCCAAGGTCTCCATTGAGTTCCCATCTGCAACTGCAACCCTCAATTGTGTTCTCTTATTCACTGTCAGTCCCAACTTCTTAACCAAGGCTAAGCTGATGAAATTGTGTGTGCTCCCTGTGTCTAATAAAGCAACACAATCCAGACCACCAATTCGAATGCACAACTTCATTGTCTCCCATTGATCAGCTCCCCACATTGCTTGCAAGGAAAGGACAGGTGAATCTGAAACAGGGCCCTCCATTGTAGGCACATCTCCAGGGTCTTCACAATCCAGGAATTCATCTTGGTCCCCTTCTTCTTCAATTCCTTCTACCAATATCTGATACAGCTGAGATTTCTGGCATTTGTGGCCAGGAGTGTACTTTTCCGCGCACCAAAAACATAGGCCTTTTCTGCGCCTCTCCTCTATTTCAGCTGAAGACAAAGCTTTCCCAGGGCCCCTTGCAGAACTGGTACCAGGTCCTTTGGGATGCACAGGACTTAAAACTTTAGGGGTGGTGTTCCTAGAAGCTATCGAGGGTGCTGACGAGTTAACACCACTAACAGATCCTTTGAAACCAACCAAAGCAGGACGGGGAGGAATTGAAATAGCAGACGGTGTAGATCTACTAAAATTCGAGTAAGTTCTCCTATTCCCAGGGAAGAACATGTTTTCTAGATGCTTAGCTAGTTGGAAAGCCCCAGACAATGAAGTTGGATGCAATAATTGGACATACTGACTAATTTCGATTCGCAGATGGGCTTTGAAAAGACTCAGCACATAATCATCAGGGAGGTTTACCTGGTTCAGCAAATCAATGAAGTCCTCGTAGTACCTCTCAACGGAATCTGTCTGCCGCAATCCCACCAAATCAGAAAACGGATCCTCAAATCCACCTGGGGCGAATCTCTCCTTCATCCTCGTGAGATACTGGTCCCAAGACAGCTGATTCATCTCAGTATTGTTCTTAGTGGCAAAATGATGCCACTGTAGGGCCTTCCCCTCCAAATGAAGCATGACCGTGCGAACCTTCACATTCTCCGGTGTGCGTTCAGCTTCGAAGAACTGTTCCACCTTGCAAAGCCAGCCCCGGAAGTCTGTGCCATCGAATCTGGGACACATTAACTTGTAGGCCAGATTCCCAGATTGAAGTTGGTTGTCCTCCGCCTCCTTGGGATTTTCCAGATCCATTACTGGCACTTCAGGTCCTGGGTTAGTCGCCGCCGTCTCTGTTTGATTCCCAGCACTAGTGCCTGCGTCAGTAGCTCCCTGAGCCGCCTGAGTGTTGTTCATCGAACCCACGACTTTCCCAATAGAGTCATCCAACAATTTCTTGAAGTCCACCATCAATTGCACCTTGAACTCTGCAAGTCTGGTCTCCATCTTCTCATCGAGCTTGGAAATCTCAGATTGCAGTCTCTCCGACTCCAGTTGCCAAGTGTTTGCCTGGCTCGATTGCTGCCGCGTCTCAACCATTTTCAGATCGGTGATAGCTCTGATACCCTTGTAACGTTACTGATCAAATGCTCAAACAAAACCCAGATCTATTAAGAGGAAATTATCAAATCAAAAAGAAACAGAAAAGGGGTAGGAGACAGAATATCTCAGATGAGATCCTCAAGGTTCAAAACCATAAACATCAGCCTAAGGCAAAACACGCCCTAGCCAGGCCTTAAAACCCTAAAGACCAAACGACAACGTTTCACCCTTACCTGACTTACGCTTAAACGCAGCGTTTCATTAATTCGTATTACAACGGCTAAAACATAACTAAAAATAACAGACATTCAAAGATCTAACGGCTACTTCCTGGGCGTTTTGTTGCAAAACTCTCCTTGTGCCACCTTCCTTAACCAAAAACGGTTAGAATCGTTCGAAAACCCAACGCACCGCCGTCCCCTCCTCCTGCTCTCGTCCGAATCCGTTTGGGCAAGCCTCAGAAGTTGGTTTTGTTGCGTGGGTTGTGTGGGTAATGGTAGGTTTTGGTGTAATCGACTGGAGTAGGTTGTTATTTTGACCGTCGGAGAGTGGTTTCCGGCGAGCCGCCGCTGCTGTTTGTCGCTCGGGCCGCTATAGTCCAGGGTTATCAAACCTTAGGGTTCTATTGCTAAGGGGATGAGGGTGCGGGCTTGGATGTGGGAGTGAGGTTGTGGGTGTTTGGGTCAAACCCAAACTTGTGTATTGACCCCAAGAAGCCCTGAACTGGATAGAAGCTGAACCAGACCGGACCACTGTGTTAAACCGAACCCGTACTTGGACCGAACCTGGAAAACCGAACCCATCTGGACCCTCTAAATCGAACCAGACATTTGTGACCAAACCGGGTGACGTCAGTAGTGATTTCATCCGCTGATGATGATGCTGACGCAAGTTGTTGACGTCAATGATGACGTCATCGTTGACCATGATGATGTTAACATTAACTTTTTGGGGTCAAAGTCAACCTTTACTTTTTTAAATGTCCCGATTTTAGATTCGCAACCCGTTTTTCCAAATTCGATCCCGGATAGCTGTTTTTTGACTTTTAATTAATTTATGCTTAGAGAGAAATTGTGTAAATTGATTTCTGAATCAAATTTATTTTGCGTTCATGTGATATAGATTCGAACACCGAGATTCTTCCTCCTCCTCCGTCTAGTCGACCTCCTGCATCTCAGTCTTCGAGTTTCATGCATACGCGAATTAATCAATTTTTGTATAGTAGCTTGTGGTATAGTAGTAGTGAAATCTTACATAGTGTTACCCTTGTAGGTGTTGATCCCGTTCAGCATATTACTAGATCTGAGCGTGGGAGACGTCACTCCCGACGTTGATCTGTTAGTTGTCTGAGGTGTGTTCTCTATCTGTGCTACATTATCTATGTCGATATTGCATGATGTCTGGTTTGCAAATATATGTTCTAATCTGAGTTATGTGCTATGTTGTGTGTAAGTCTGTTAAGCATCATACATCGAAATTGTAGAACTAATGTTTTGATATAATAATTGAAAAATGATTTGGACTAATTTAAAAAGTATTTAAAACATTTCTAAAGTCCAAACAACTTGAAATTATGTTTAGGGAAGTTTTTATAAAGGTTTTACATGTTTTTCAAAGCCAAACTTCACAAAACCGTCCAGGCGTTTCGAAACGCCCTAAGGTGTTTCGAAACAGGGGATTCCAGTAGCAAAAACGTTTCGATATGAGTATCGAAACGGGCTTTCCCTGGATGATGATTTTGCCCATAATTTCGAAACGGGCTATGCCGTTTCGATATGCCTACGTGGCAATGACCACAACGGTCATAAACCCCAACGACTATTTTCCCAACTAACTTTTAAATGCAGGCGTTTCGATACGGGCCTAAAGCGTTTCGATACGTGTTCTGAAACAGCCAGGGGGTGTTCCGAAACAGGTACCCTGACAGACTGCAACGACTCTTTCTACTTAAAGAGTGTTTCGAAACAGGATCGAGCGTTTCGAAACGGGGAGCTGCAGAACTGCATTTATGGTGGGAATTAAAGTCCTCAACGACTTCAATTTGATCCCAACGGCTAGTAACGGCTACAAACTCAATTGGGAGTATAAAAGGGACCTCCAAGCATCAAGTAAAGGCTAATGCTCATATTGTCAAACATCAAATGATCAAAAATTGTCTTAGAGCTTAAATTGTCATTTATTGTATAGACAAACACTAGTGAGCCAAAATTGTCAAATTTGCTCAAGTGTTTTAGGTTTTGGGTGAGTGCTTAATTGTGCAAACAAACACCTATTAGAGGGATTTGTGTTTGCTTTATTTATCTCTTTGTAAGAGAGGGTTTCAATCAAGGCATTGAGTAGAAAGCTTGATTGTGTATAAGGGTTACCTCCTAAGCCTAGAAAAGGGGACGAATCAATAGTGGATTGATTGGAAATCCTTAGTGGGGAGCTAAGGTAGTGGATGTAGACCTTGGTTAGGAGTTTGAACCACTATAAATCATTGTGTCAAATTTCATTTTAGCTTCCACAACCCTTCCACCCAAAAATCCACCTCTCCACCACTTGGTGAGCCACATCGGTTGAACGAATCGAGCCCCACACAACTCAACAATTGGTATCAGAGCTTGGCTCAATCGAATAGGATTAACATCCTATTGAGAAGATCCGGCAAGCTCGATCACTATTTCATCAACCGGCTCAAATGGCACAATCAATCGACAAACCACCTTTCTTTGACGGAACCCACAATGCCCATTGGAAGACAAAGATGAAATTCTTCATCAAATCTAGAGATTACAAGCTATGAGATGTAGTTGAAGATGATCCATTCGTGCCTCAAAGAAGCAAAGCGGAGTGGAGTGCCGACGATCGTAAGAAGATGGAGCTTAATTGCAAAGCCTTGCACATCTTGTTTTGTGCTTTTGGCCCAACCATCTATGAGAAGATGTCTTCTTATGAGAGTGCCAAGGAGGTATGAGACAAGCTTGAAGTCACATACGAGGGAACCGATGAAGTCAATGAGACCAAGATTGGGCTCCTAACCTTAGAGTATGAGAACTTCAAAATGGATCCGGAAGAGAACGTCGAGAAGATGTTTGATAGGTTCTCCACGATCACCAATGGTCTCAAAGGCTATGGAGAAGCAATTCTGGGGGAAAAGCTTGTTCGAAAGCTCATCTACTCACTTCCCGAGTCTTGGACTCAAAGAGGACCGCCATCATCGAAGCCAAGAATTTGTAGACCTTGAAGCTTGATGAACTCATGGGGTCACTCCTTACTCATCAAATCATGAAGAAGAATAAAAAAGATGAGAAGAAGAGGGAAGAAATTAGAGCTATGGGAGAGAAGAAAATCAAAGGGCTTGGCATCAATACTAGTGACATGGCTCTCAAATCCTCCACTTGTCATCATGTCTACTCAAGTGAAGAGGAGGATGAAGATGAAGAGATAGTTCGTCTCTTCAAGAAGTGTGCCCCGTTCATGAAGAAAGCCTTGAGAGAGCTTGAACGAGAACCCAAGAGAAAGGAGAGGGTAAGTACTTCAAGCCATAAGAAGAAGGCTCATGTGGCTACTTGGAGTGATGAGGACTCCACTGACGATGAACAAGCCAACCTTTGCCTTATGGCCATCGAAGAAAATTCAAGGGTAACTTCTAATTCATCTACTTCATGTTCTTATTCTTTTGATGAATTACAAGATGCCTATGATGATTTGGTTTTAGAGTTTAAAAATCACATTTTGAAAAACAATAAGTTGATTTCAAAGTTAAAAATTCAAAATGATTTGATTTCTAAAACCAAACTTGAACTTGAAGCAAAACTCGAAGAGTTTGAATTAAAATGTTTTGATTTACAAAATTTGCTTCAAAAAGTTCAAGAAGAAAATGATTTGATTTCCAAAGAGCTTGAAAAGAAAAATAATTTTAGAAAATCAAATTTTTATGTTAGACAATCTAGTGCCTCTAGATTTATTAAAAGAAAATGTTTTAGAAGTGTTTGGGTCCCAAAAGGACTAACCACTTCAATTAAAAAGGATGACATTGAAAAATGGATTCCTAAGGGGACTAAAATTTGTGCCACTAATGTTCATGGATCCAAAGCAATTTGGATACCAAAAATTACTTGATTGTCTTTTGCTAGGTGTGATGGAGATGTTCAACAAGTCAAACATTGAGGGGGAGCTCTATGCACACAAGGAAGAACACTTGAAGAAGGAAGGCTTCACATCCTCCCTTGGGTTCAAGTGTTGGTAAAAATCTAGTTGCTTTTGATTTATTTGTTTTAATTTTTATTTAATTCAACTAGATGATCATATATGTTGGACTAACATTTTTGATGATGCTTATGAGTAAGGGGGAGCCTTTTTAAAACCAAATTCTTATTTTTGTCAATTTTTACCTCTATTGTTATTTTGAACTTAATGTTTTAAATTCTTTTTGATATAACAAAAAGGGGGAGAAAGGTTTGAAAAATTGAATTTTCAAATGAATAAGGGGGAGCTTTATTTGATTTCATATCTTCAATCTCTTATTCACATTTTTAAAGTTAAAGGGGGAGAATCCCAAACAAATTTTCAAGTGAGTTTTATTATATCAAAAAGGGGGAGATTGTAGAACAAATGTTTTGATATAATAATTGAAAAATGATTTGGACCGATTTAAAAAGTATTTAAAATATTTCCAAAGTCCAAACAACTTGAAATTATGTTTAGGGAAGTTTTTATAAAGGTTTTACATGTTTTTCAAAGCCAAACTTCACAAAACTGTCTAGGCGTTTCGAAACGCCCTAAGGTGTTTCGAAACAAGGGATTCCAGTAGCAAAAATGTTTCGATACGAGTATCGAAACGAGCTTTCCTTGGATGAGGATTTTGCCCAGCATTTCGAAACGGGCTATGCCGTTTCGACACGCCTACACGGCAATGACCACAACAGTCATAAACCCCAACAACTATTTTCCCAACTAACTTTTAAATGCAGGCCTTTCGATACGTGTTTCGAAACGGCTAGGGGGTGTTCCGAAACGGGTACCCTGACAGACTGCAACGACGCTTTCTTCTTAAAGAGTGTTTCGAAACGAGTTCGAGCGTTTCGAAACGGGGAGCTGCAGAACTGCATTTATGGTGGGAATTAAAGTCCTCAACGTCTCCAATTTGATCCCAACGGCTAGTAACGGCTACAAACTCAATTGGGAGTATAAAGGGACCTCTAAGCATCAAGTAAAGGCTAATGCTCATATTGTCAAACATCAAATGATCAAAAATTGTCTTAGAGCTTAAATTGTCATTTATTGTATAGATAAACACTAGTGAGCCAAAATTTTCAAATTTGCTCAAGTGTTTTAGGTTTTGGGTGAGTGCTTAATTGTGCAAACAAACACCTATTAGAGGGATTTGTGTTTGCTTTATTTATCTCTTTGTAAGAGGTGGTTTCAATCAAGGCAATGGGTAGAAATCTTGATTGTGTATAAGGGTTACCTCCTAAGCCTGGAAAAGGGGACAAATCAATAGTGGATTGATTGGAAATCCTTAGTGGGGAGCTAAGGTAGTGGATGTAGACCTTGGTTAGAAGGTTGAACCACTATAAATCATTGTGTCAAATTTCATTTTAGCTTCCACAACCCTTCCACCCAAAAATCCACCTCTCCACCACTTGGTGAGCCACATCGGTTGAACGAATCGAGCCCCACACAACTCAACAAAAATTTAAATAATATATGTCATACTAAATGCTTATACATTTTCGAATTATTTATGATTACATTCATATTAGTATCGGATTTTCAAGTCATATCATTCGGGTTTGGAAAATGTACAAGGAAGATTTGTGGTTTCACCTTTCGGGTTTAATTTCAGTTCGGACTTGGTGACGATGTAGAGAGTGGTTCATGGGAACCTTACTCTTCGGAAGGTGATGTTGATTGGTACATGACATAAAATTTGGTGCATCATGCTTTGCGTATATGTGTATTCGAATGACTGTTGAAATGACTATGTTGACTGTATGATTCTTGTGATATTTTGTTTGATGCACTTTAGAGACACACTGAGCTTAATAGCTAACTCCCTCTTAGCTTCTATTTTAGATTCTCAGACATAGGAATTCGGTACTTGGAGGACCATATTTTCTCATATTATTTATAGTTTTCAGTATGAACATTTTAGATTTTTAGATTTACTTCAGTTTTATATCAGTTATTTTACTATTTGAGAATTTATTTGATTTAGATACTTATATTTTGATTTGGGATTTTTCAACTGTTTTAGCATGCATGGGAATTTTAATCGGATATTTTGATAATTTATTTTGTGTTGTTTTTTATTATACGATCGTGTATTCGAAAAATTGGACTTAATGTGAAATGACATCGTTTTAATAAATAATTTAAATATTGAATTTTTTAAACCTAATAATCATCTTACTTGAGGGACACATTTTCAACCCGACCCAAGGGTTATGGGCCGAATCTAGGAAGTCGGGTTGAAAATGTGTCTCTCAAGTAAGATGATTATTAGGTTTCAAAAATTCAATATTTAAATTATTTATTAAAATGATATCGTTTCACATTAAGTCCAATTTTTCGAATACGCGTTGTATAATAAAAACAACACAAAATAAATTATCAAATTCGATTAAAATTCCCATGTATGCTAAAACAGTTGAAAAATCTCAAATCAAAATATAAGTATCCAATCACATAAAATTCCCAAATAGTTAAGTAACTGATATAAAACTGAAGTAAATATGGAAATCTAAAATGTTCATACTGAAAACTGTAAATAATCTGAGAAAATGTGGTCATCCAAATACCGAACTCCTATGTATGAGAATATGAAATAGAAGCTAAGGGGGAGTTAACTATTAAGCTCAATGTGTCTTTAAAGTGCATCAGACAGAATATCACAAGAATCATACAGTCAACATAGTCATTTCAATAGTCATTTGAATACACAAATACGCAAAGCACGATGCACCTAATTCTATGTCATGTACCCATCTACATCACCGTCCGAAGAGTAAGGTTCCCCTAAACCACTCTCTACATCGTCACCAAGTCTGAAGTGGAATTTAGCTCGAAGGGTGAAACCACTGATCTTCCCTGTACATTTTCCCAACCCAAATGATATGACATGAAAATCCGATACTAATCTAAATGCAATCATAAATAATCCGAAAATGCATGAGCATTTAGTCCAACAGATATTATTTAAATTTCGATGTATGATGCTTAACAGACTTACACACAGCATAGCACATAACTCAGATCAGAACATATATTTGCAAACTAGACATCATACAATATCAACACAGATAATATAGCACATATAGAGAACACACCTCAAATAGCTAACAGCTCAACGTCGGGAGTGACGTCTCCCACACTCAGATCAAGTAACAGGCTGAACAGGATCATCACCTACAAGGGTAACACTATGTAAGATTTCACTACTACTATGCCATAAGATACTCTATAAAAACTAATTAATTCACGTTCGCGTGGAACTCGAAGGCTGAGATGCAAGAGGTCAACCAGGCGAAGGAGGAGGAAGAATCTCGGTGTCCGAATCTATGTCACCTGAACGCAAAAGAAATCCGATTCAGAAACAAATTTACACAATTTCTCTCTAAGCATAAAATAATTAAAAAGCCAAAAATAGCTATTCGAGATCGAATTTGGAAAAACGGGCTGCAAATTTGGAATCAGGGCGTTGAAAAATGTAAAGATTAACTTTGACCCCAAAAAGTCAACACTGACGTCATCATGGTCAACAATGACATCATCGTTGATGTCAACAGCTTGCGTCAGCATCATCATCAGCGGATGCCATCACTGCTAACGTCACCCGGTTTGGTCACAAATGTCCAGTTTGGTTTAGGGGGCCCAAATCAGTTTGGTTTTCCCGGTTTAGTCCAAGTACGGGTTCTGTTCAACACAGTGGTCCAGTCCGGTTCAGCTCCACTCCGGTTCGAGCCTTCCTGGGTCAATACACAAGTTTGGGTTTGACCCAAGCACCCACAACCTGACTCCCACGTCCAAGCCTGCACCCTCATCCCCTTACAAACTGAACCTAGGGTTTGCGGCGGTGGCCTGAGCGACACAAGGCAACAGTGGCTCGCCAAAAACCACTCTCCAACGGTAAAAAAACAACCTACTCCAGCCGATTACACCGAACCCGAACATTACCCAGACAACTCACGCAACAAAACAACTTCTGAGGCTTTCTTCAAATGGATTCTAATGAGAGCAGGCGGAGGGGACGACAGTGCGTTGGGTTTTCAAATGGTTCTAACCGTTTTTGGCGAAGGACGACGGCGCAAGGAGAGTTTGAAGGTTGGGTTTGGTTCGGATGGGGAAGGGGAGATAGATGGTGGCCATCGATTGACGAACGGACGACGGCAATGCCCTCGTCGGACGAAAAAATGAAGGGTGGTGGTTTGATAGTTTTCAAACGAGATTGCGGGAGAGAGGGAGAAGAAGCTGAAGGAATGCGGCTGGGGGGAAATTGGTAGATGAAAGCCATAATAAGCTTTTTTTTAACCTAATGTTTGGGTAAAATACAAATTAAGAGCTCCAAGAATAGCCCATTTCTAAAATTCCCCCTAAAGATCCCATTTATCACGATTGAGCCACTTAAATCAATTTTGAAATTCCTAAAAATTAGGTTTCAATTTAGGGATTTAACAAATTAGGGTTTCTTTAATTTGAGGAAAGATTAGAGTGTTACAGAGGCACTGTTTTCTGTTGGCTTTGTACAAAATAAATATGATATCTCATTGTTCACTAAACAACAAGGGAGTAACATTGTTATCATACTTGTCTATGTTGATGATCTACTTATAACAGGGAATAATATTGAGATGATAGAAGAATTAAAAATGAGTCTTAATCAGAATTTCAAAATGAAAGATCTTGGTATTATGAAGTATTTCCTTGGAATTTTACTCAATCAACACAAGTATGCATTGGAATTGATAGAAGACACAAGATTAAAGGAGGCAAGACCTGCTATTACTCCATTAGAACAACATCTGAAATTGACTTCAGTTGACTATGACAAAGGTGTACAACAACAAGATGTGGATGAAGTATTAAAAGATAGAACAAATTTTTAGAGATTAGTTGGAAGGCTAATCTATTTGACACACACGAGACCTGACATATCTTATGTTGTGCATTATCTGAGTCAGTTTATGCATCACTCGAAGCAATCTCACATGAATGCAACCTTAAGGGTGGTGAAGTACATTAAGAATGATCCAAGCCAGGGAATTATGTTGAAGGTTTCTAGTGACCATTGTATTACTGCAAATTGTGATGCAGATTGGGCAGCTTGTCATATGTCAAGAAGATCCATAATTGGATTTTGTATCAAGATTGGAGAATCTTTGATTTCTTGGAAATTAAAGAAACAAAACACGATTGCCAGATCATCAGCTGAAGAAAAATATAGGAGCATGGTTGTAACAGTGGCTGAACTGGTTTGGTTAAAGGGATTATTTGAAGAACTAGGTTTGAAAGACATGAAGCCAGTAAGGTTGTACTGTGACAACAAATCTGCTCTACAAATAGCAGCTAATCCAGTTTATCATGAACGCACGAAGCATATTGAGATTGATTGCCACTTTGTGAGAGAAAAGATCAAGAGTTGACTTATACAAACTGAATATGTGGCATCAGTAGATCAATTAGCAGACATCATGACAAAGTCCTTGGGTTCAGAACAACACAATTATCTAGTTCGCAAGTTGGGAATCAAATGGACGTTTGTTTCACCAACTTGAGGGGGTGTTGAAATTAAGTAGTTATTTTATTTGTTAGTTTGTAAACTGATTAGTTAGATTATTTGTGTGGTTGTTAGCTCTTTATACTTGTATAAATATCATCATATGTAACTTTATTCTTAATGTAATATACAAAAGAGGTATTCTTTTATATGATTTTTAACCATTATAATTATCATTAAACAAAAAGTGGGGAAGCACGAGCCTCTCCCACTATTGTGGTCGTCCTTGAATTCACACTACTATAATGTATTTTCTTAAACTCCTTTTTTTTCACTACCCTAATTAGACAATGTTTAAAGTGATAGTAATGAATATATATATGTGTGTGTGATGGATATATACACACATAAAATGATGGATATATTTTCTTGAGTCGAGAATGAAAAAAACGTTTCTAAAATGGTAATTATATAATGATTTTATATTGTTGCAATTTATTGTTATTACTATGCGTATATTTCAGACTAAACATAAAAATTCAAGTGCGAGACTTCGCAAATACCAAGGTAGTGAGAGATGATCGAAGATTCTTGGCCACTTTCACCAAGTGAAGATAAAAACACATGAAAAATGAAACTAGAGGTAAATTCTAATAGCAGTTAATGAAATAAACAAATCACATACAAATTTCTCTCCTTGTCTCTCGTCTTATTTTTATCCATCTCTCTTATTTTTTACTTTATTTATAACATAAATTATATTTTTTTGAGATAATTTACTTACAAAAAGAAAATAATATTGTATAACATTATATAATTATAAATAACACAATGAGAGAGTACATAAAATAATGGGAAAATATCTCATGCATTGATGATGGAAACGAAACGTTCCTAGAAGCGTCTTAGTTTTAGAGTTTAGGGACCCGATTTAGGATTTAAGGTTTAGGGTTTATATGTATGAGTTTAGAGTTTAGGGTTTAGGTTTAGGGTAATATGGTTAGAGAGTTAGATTTTAACCTACAAACTCTAAAATTTGACCCTAAATTCTAACCATACCCTCTAAATTTAAAACTCATACACTCAAACAGTAAACTCTAAACAAAATTTTTAAACCCTAAAATTAATGCGAAATAATTACCCTAAAATAATCACTCTCAATTTTCCTCCAATTCCCTTCCAAAGAGCGCTACTTTTTGGGTTTTCGTAAGAAGAAGGCCAATGCATGCACGGTCCACCCCCTTTGTAGTATACCGCCGTCAACTCAATTATATATATGTTCTCTATGATTACACAATACAATCATATATATATTCTGTTATGCTAAACTTACAAAAAAAAAAGAATTAGGAGCGAAAATTGAAGAGATTGAACCTCACAGAGATGTTCTTGATCCTCCCTTTTTAGTATGGGTTGAAGGAAGAAGTTTTGGGCGGGTATGAGAGGATCAACAACATCTCTTTGAGGTTCAGTCTCTTCAATTGTCGCCTTTAATTCTTTTTTTCTTTTGTAAGTTTTATTCCGCTGTTTCGATGTTATACATGCATGTACATTCGGGATGGCGTCGAAGCGGATCTTGAAGGGCTTACAGAAGGATCGTCTTACAGGCTACATCACTTTTCGCTGTTTTTTCATTTAATTTTTTCATATGTCCATGTGTTTTTAATTGAAAACGTTGTAGCATTTCAATATGTTGGAATTGAAGTTTGTTTGGATGCGGCACTGTGTATTGATTGAAATCTTCTCAGCCTAGTTGTGTTTTTCTTTGACAAAGAAGATAAGATAGGAAGTGTATTAGCAATCAGTGTATTTCTGCTACAGCAAACAGCAACCTGGTTCCTTTGTTTTTCACCAAAGGGGAGAAGATAGGAAGAATGTTAGCAGTTATAACTGCTATAACAGCTTAGTATTGAGCTGTCACCATCTTTCATCATTGAAAGAAAGATGAAGATCAAGAATCTGTTATAGGTTCAGTTACTCTCAATGTGTATAAATACAAACACTAGTTCTATGTAAAGATTCATGTTGTATTCGATATTATTTTCTAATAACAATCAAAGCCTTTCTACTTCTTTTTGCATTTCATCTTCTTCACTCCTGCACTTCTTCTTCTTCATTTACTCTCAAGTCTATATTCTATCATGGTATCAGAGGTCTCTGACAGTTCTAAGCCGTTCACCAACAAGTCTATTTCCATTCGATTGGATGACACGAACTATCTCCTCTGGCGTCAGCAGATCCAATTTGCTATTGAGAGCTTGGCTCTTCAAGATCATCTTGATGAGTCTTTCTCTGTTCCTTAGCAGTTTGTCACTGGAGAAGGTGGTCGTCGTTCAATTAGCCCAGAGTATGCCAGATTCAAGCAAGAAGACAGTGCCCTTTGTTCTTGGTTGCTGTCTTCTATCGGGCCTTCTATTCTTCCATCGTTGGTAAATTGCAAGAATGCTCTTCAGATTTGGACCAAGATTCATCAGGTATTCTCTGTTACTTCTACTACTCGTATAATGTATCTGCACTGTTCTCTCAAGAACATTCGGAAGCGTGATCAATCGATGCGCGAGTACTTGGCTCAGATTCAGAGTGTTTGCGATAGTCTTGCTGCGTGTGGGAATCCCCTTACAGAAACGATGCATATTTTGGCTATACTTACAGGGTTACCGCTGGAGTATAAGCCGGTGGTTGTTGTGATTACGTCGAGTCAACAGCCGTACAAACTCGACGATGTTGCCAGTGTTCTGCTAGACACTGAATCCAGGCAACTTGAGTGTTTGTCTCATGGGTCGTTGGTGAATTACGCTCATGGTCCGACTGGGTCTGCGAATGTGTATCAGGTTAATCAGTAAGGCGGCCCGTTTAGTGGCCCAACTAATAATAGTCCTAATGCTGGTTACCCTAATGCCTTTGCTTATTCGACTCCTCAACGGCCAGCCGCTCCTGTCTTTCGTCCGCCGAACTCTAATCGAGGAGGGGTGCCGTTCAGAGGCCGTGGAGGACGGTTCTTTAACGGTGGTCGGTCTCGGCCGCAGTGTCAGATCTGCGGCAAGATTGGACATCTTACCGGCAGATGCTATTTTCGTTTCGACCAGGCGTTCGAAGGTATTGGTGGCTCTGCTAATCAAGTCTCCTATTTGGAAGATACTGGTGAGGATCAATCGTTTCAAGGCTCGTTTGGTCAAGCACCGGTGACGGCGTATCAGGGAAATGTTTTTCAAAGTCAGGGTGTTCAAGGTTCGAATCAGACTGATTTGTCTGGTTCCGTTCCTCCGTCTTCCGCAGAACCTGTAGTCGCGTCAGTTGCTGCGGTGTCTGATGACTTTGCATTTGGCGATGCAGCCTGGTACCCAGATTCCGGTGCGACTTCTCACCTCACACCCGATGCAGGTAATATCTATTTCCCTTTGTCTTATTCTGGTTCTGGTAAAGTTAGTGTAGCAGATGGGTCTACTGTTGCTATATCTAGTATAGGTAATTCATCTATTAATTCATCTGTTAGGCCTCTTGTTCTTACTAATTTGTTACATGTACCTTCGATTAAAAAAAATCTGTTGTCCGTGTCTAAATTCACTAGAGATAACAATGTTTCCATTGAATTTTTTCCTGACTCGTGTGTTGTTAAGGATTTGACAACTCGTCAACAGATGCTTCGAGGTTTTCAAAGTGAAGGTTTGTAAAAATTTGTTTCTGATGAGTCTGCTGCTCATGGTGGTTCTTCTGCTGGTTTCTGTGGAAATTCTCTTGCTGGTTCATGTTCTTTAGTTGATGCATGTACTGATTGTAATTCTTCTGCTGATGTTTTTGCCTGTAATTCTTCTATTGGTTTTCATGTATGGCATAGAAGGCTTGGGCATCATTTTGTTGATACCCTAGCCAAATTGTCTAAGATTTGTAATTTTTCTGTTATCAATAAAGAGGAATTTTTTTGTGAAGCCTGTAAGCTTGGTAAGAGTCATAAGCTCTCGTTTCAGAAATCTGTATCTGTTTATAGTAAACCTCTTGAACATGTTCAAATGGATGCCTGGGGACCTGCTCCTCTCTTGTCTAATAACTATGCCTATTATGTTAGTTTTCTTGATGCTGCTACTAGATATACCTGGATTTATTTTGTAGCTAGGAAATCTGATGTGCCTAATGTAGTTGTTAATTTCCATAATATGGTTGAAAGACAAACTGGTTGTCAGTTAAAGGTTATTCAATCTGACTGTGGCTCTGAATTTAAGCCTTTAGGACAGTATTTTTTGCAAAAAGGTGTTCAGTTTGTTAATACATGTCCTTATTCTTCTGAGCAGAATGGTAGGGTTGAAAGGAAACATAGGCATATAGTAGAACTTGGTTTAACTCTGTTAGCTCAAAGTGGTGTGCCTTTTAAATATTGGTCTGATGCCTTCTATACCTCTGTCTATCTTATTAATAGGTTACCTACTAGGGTTTTAGGAGGATCATCTCCTTATGAAATTTTTTTTGGAAAGGTTCCTGATTATGGTTTTTTGAAAGTTTTTGGTTGCCAATGTTTTCCTTTAACTAGGCCTTTTAACCAACATAAGCTTCAGCTTAGGTCTAAGCCTTGTCTTTTTCTGGGATATTGTTCTAATCAGCATGGATACAAATGTCTAGACAGTGAAGGTAAACTCTATGTGTCTAGGCATGTTCAGTTTAATGAAAGTTTTTTTCCTTGCTTGCAGAAGAAGCAATCTCATTCTACTTCTTCTGATTCTAAGCCTGTTAAGGTTAAGTTTGTTTCTCCTAGGAACATCAATTCTTCTCCTCAGGGTTGTTCTGCTTCAAGCTCCAGTCTTCAGACCAGTTCTAGTTCTTCTGGGTTTCAGTCTTTCTCTACTGATCCTTCTATTTCTTCTTCCGGACCTTGTGATTTCATTCCTTCAGATCCTCATGTATCTTCTGTACCTTCTGCTTTAGAGCAAGTGTCACCTTTCTCTTCTACTGCCCCTCGTGTTGTGGTTGACGATCAATCTGTTGAAGCTGGAAATCAGGATAATGCTTAGTCTATCTCTCCTCAGTCTTCTAATCAGGCTTCTCCTTCCTCATCTCAGTTGTTGCATCATAATCCTAATCCTACTCATCCGATGGTTACCAGATCTAAAGCTGGTGTTTTTAAGCCCAAAGCTTTCTTGTCTGAAGTTGAGGTTCCTGTTCCTACTGATGTGTATCAGGCTTTGTCCATTGATGAATGGAAATATGCTGTTATGAAGGCGTTTAATGCTTTGGTTTCTAAGGATACTTGGAAGGTTGTTCCTTTGCCTCCTGACAGAGTTCCCATAGGATGTAAGTGGCTTTTCAAGGTCAAAAAGAATGCTGATGGAAGCATTTCAAGGTACAAAGCCAGGCTTGTTGCAAAAGGGTTCTCTCAACAAGCTGGGTTTGACTATTCTGAAATGTTTAGCCCTGTTGTTAAGCCTGTCACAGTGAGAATTCTTTTGAGTGTGGCTTTGAATAATGGATGGGCTCTAAGACAAATTGATGTCGATAATGCATTCCTGAATGGTGATATTTCAAAGGAGGTATACATGCAGCAGCCACCTGGTTTTGAACAAAAGGATGCCAGTGGTCAACAGTTAGTGTGTAAGCTTCAGAAGCCTCTATATGGTCTCAAGCAAGCTCCTCGAGCTTGGTTTGACAAGTTTAAGGGTCTTTTGACTTCTCAGTCAAAGTTCACCTCCTCCCTAGCTGATTCTTCCTTATACTTTAGAGAGTCAAAAGGTAGTATTGTGTATATCATGGTCTATGTTGATGACATAGTAGTAACTGGTAACAACATAGAAGAAATTGATTATGTTGTACAACAGATTAATATTGCCTTTTCTCTTAAAGATCTTGGAAAGCTTACTTTTTTTTCTTGGTATGAATGTGGTTCCTGTGGAACAAGGCATAGTGCTCAATCAGAAGAAACACATTCTGGAATTATTAGAAAAACAAAGATGCTTGAAGCTGTGTCTACTCCTACTCCCATGGTAACCTCTCCTCTTCTCTCTCTGAATGATGGAGATCCATTTGAAGACTGTACTCTGTACAGACAAGTTGTTGGGACTCTACAGCATATTTGTACTACTAGACCAGATATACAGTTTTCTGTAAATAAAGTAAGTCAGTATATGCAAGCCCCTCAAGACAAGCACTGGAAAGCTGTTAAGAGGATTGTAAGGTATCTTAAAGGTACCATAGAACATGGGTTGTTCTTCAGTAACAATTCATTAACTAATGATCTAGTTGGATATGCTGATTCTGATGGGGAACAAACATAGATGACAAGCGTTCTACAGGAGGTCATTGTCTGTTCTTTGGAGGAAATTTGATCTCTTGGTGTTCAAAGAAGCAATCAGTTGTTTCCAGATCTTCCACTGAAGCCGAATTCAGGAGTCTGGCAGATTCCATTTGTGATGCTATGTGGGTTAAGTCTCTTCTTGCTGAACTCAAAATTCAGCTCTCAAAAACTCCAGTTATCTGGTGTGACAACACCAGTGCTATTGCACATTCAGCCAATCCAGTTCATCATGCAAAACTCAATCACGTTGAGCTTGATTTCAGCTTTGTCAGAGAAAAGGTCACTGAAGGTTCATTTCAAGTCAATTATGTTCCTGCTTCAGAACAAATAGCTGATGTCTTCACCAAACCTTTGTCAGCAGCCTTCTTTCTGCATCTTCGACAGAAACTTAGAGTTTTTTCACCTGCTGAACTTCAAACAAGGGTCAGCAACTTTTTTTGTTCTGAAGAGTTGTGGTAATCTTCTCAGCCTAGTTGTGTTTTTCTTTGACAAAGAAGAGAAGACAGGAAGTGTATTAGCAATCAGTGTATTTCTGCTACAGCAAACAGCAACTTGGTTCCTTTGTTTTTCATCAAAGGGGAGAAGATAGGAAGAATGTTAGCAGTTATAACTGCTATAACAGCTTAGTATTGAGCTGTCACCATCTTTCATCATTGAAAGAAAGATGAAGATCAAGAATCTGTTATAGGTTTAGTTACTCTCAATGTGTATAAATACAAACACTAGTTCTCTTATTCTAGTTATTAACATCTTGCAAGAGTATCGGGAGAGCATTGCGAGGTTATCTATTTACTTAATATCGGGAGAGTTAAGTATACGAAAGGAATAAATGCGAGTTCTCTAGTTTATAGTTGAACTATCTCGGACCTAGAGATAGGACGAGGTTAAGTGGCTAAAGAAGAATTCAACAACATCGGTGTTCATCCTTCGATTCACGCCGGGAGGTATCATCAAAGACGTGTTCATCGACAGACTTGGACCTAGGGATAGGCCAAGGTACAACAGGGATTCTTGCCAAACTTGAAGTACTGAGTTGTGTGTTCGCTGCCGCGACAAGCAACAGACTGCCGCCGCGATAGGTGCTGCCGCGACAGGGACATCGATATAACAGAGTTTCCTAGACTTAGCAATATCTACACTACTGAGCAATTCAATACCAGCCCATTCTCTCTATCTTGATTTCTTTAATCTTATTTTCAGTACTCTTTATTATTCTCGTGACAACATCTTAAACTATTCTTTTTACTCTCGTGCAGTAATTCAAGGTGAAGCTATTAGCCCAGTCCTTGTGGAGACGATATCCGATACTTCCGTGTCACTTTACTACTTGCGTTGTGTACACTTGCAATACAATTGCGATAGATACTTTTACACGCAACAAGTTTTTGGCGCCGCTGCCGGGGACTGGCAACATAACTCTACCCTATCTTTTACTGCACTCTTTTTATTTTTCTGTTTTATTCTGGTTTGTTCAACTTGTGCTTTTCACAAGGTTTCTTGTTTATGCGCAGATCGAGACAAGGAGAAGAACCTGAGTATCCATTAGATTCTGAAATAGAACGTTCGTTCAATCTTAGGAACCGACTTCGTCACATACTAGCCAGAAAAAAATACCTTGAAGAACAGTTAGAGGCAATGAACAACCTGTCGGGGATGGAGAGATCATTCCTCCTGTTGTTGACCCTCCTGTCGCTGCCGCACGACGGTCCTGCCGAGACTACATGCTGAATGATCATGTAGAACTAGAAACCACGCTGCCATATGTAGATGTTGATAACTTCGAGCTAAAACCTGTTATGTTCAGCATGATCAACAACGCCGGTCAATTTAGTGGTGCTGCTACAGAGGATGCTAGGGAGCATCTGAAAACGTTCCAGGAAATCTGTGGTTCGTTTAGACTACCAGGAGTTAATCCAGAGATACTGAGGCTTCAGTTATTTCCCCATTCATTGAGGGACAGAGCAAAGACCTTGTGGAATAAACTTACGCCGGGTTCAATTAGAACTTGGGCAAATTTAACTCGTGAATTCTTATCTCGTTTTAATCCTTCACACTTATCTGAGCGATTACGTAATGAAATTGCTACTTTTCAACAGGAAGATGACGAGCCAATGCACGAGGCCTGGGACAGATTTACCACTCTTCTAAGGAACTGCCCAATGCATGGATTCCCCGTTTGGAACCAGGTAACAAAGTTTTATAATGCTGCCAATTTACAAACTCGTATTCGAATTGATTCAGCAACAAACAGATTACTGCTGGACAAAGACCCAGATGAGGCAATGCAAGTATTGAAAAATCTGGCTAAGAATGAGGAGCGGTTTCCGACAGCAAGAAGAGGGGGTAAACGGGTCCCAGCTGTAAAGGATTATGAGGCTGACAGCACAATGAAATCACAAGTGGCATATCTCACTAAGGCAATGAAAAAGCTCTTGAACGATGATTCACAGCTTGTATACGTTGTCGAAGAGGTATGTGAAATTTGTGAAGGAAATCATAGTTCGGATGAATGTCCTATACAGTTAGAAGAGGGAAAGTATGTTGGAAACTACAATAAGCAGAATTATAACTCCAACAACTACAATCCCAGCTGGAGAAAGGATCCCAAGTTCTCTTGGAGTAATCCTAATAATGCCCTGAATCCTCAAGCACAAAATAATCAGAATCAGGGAGGACCTAGATTGCTGACTCGGTAGCAACCGCAGCAGCAGCAGCAACAGCCACCAACTGCCACAAACAATATACTGGAACAGACTTTGGCTACGTTTATGTCTCAAATAGGAACTTACATTGAGAACATAAATCACTTTGTCAAGAAGACGGAGACATTCATGGATAAAATAGAGATGCGGATGACAAATCATGAAGCTACTCTGAAATCGTTGGAGACACAGATGGGTCAGGTTTCCCAGCATATCAAACCAAGGCAGAATGGCGGATTCCCTAGCGATACTGAAAACGCTAGACAGCCCACACATGAGCAGTGTAAAGCTATTACAACTAGGAGTGGGAAGAAACCATCAAGGCCAGAGAAGGAAGTCGAATCAGTTAAGAAACCAGCCTTGGATATACCTACCGAGGAAGCTGCCCCGACAGGTAACAGACAGCCTGCTGCCGATGAGCCTATCACGACAGCAGAAGGGACAGAGGAGAAAGATGATGAACCCAAAACTCCTCAGATCCGTATGCAGTGGGAAGGACGTATTGCTGATTATCGTCCCCCACCTCCTTTTCCTCAACGGTTACAGAAATTGAAACAAGAATCACAGCTTAAAAAGATTTATGATATTTTTAAGCAGGTTCACATCAACATTCCGCTGTTAGATGCCGTTAGGGAGATGCCCGGTTATGCAAAATTTCTCAAGGATGCTATGTCGAAGAAATCTAGACTTGGGGAATTTGAAACGGTTAAGATGACAGAAGGATGCATGAGTATTCTGCACAAGCATCCACCCCAAAAGAAGAAGGATCATGGGAGCTTCATCATACCATGTGTAATCGGAGATAAATATGTGGGTAAGACACTTTGTGATCTTGGTGCTAGTATAAATTTAATGCCAAATCTGTTTTTCAGAAATTAGGTATTGGAAAAGTTCGGCCCACAACAGTAATTCTGCAGCTGGCAGACCGCTCTTATGTTCATCCAGAAGGAAAAATTGAAGATATTCTGGTAAGGGTGGATAAGTTTATTTTTCCTGCTGACTTTCTTGTTTTAGATTGTGAAGCAGACGAAAATGCACCAATCATCCCGGGGCGACCCTTCTTAGCCACGAAAAGATCACTGATTGATGTGGAAAAAGGAGAACTCACCATGAGAGTGAACGATCAAGAAATAAAGTTGAATGTTCTCCAAGAAATGAAGCATGCTGATGTAGAAGAAGAATGCAAGGTTATCACTGAAGTTACCCTTGACCAACCCTGCATCAGGTCGGGCTGCCACGGCATCAAAATTGGTCACTGCCTCAGCAGCCATTTAGAAGACTGTCACGACAGCAACTCTTCAGAATCCGATACATCTGATACTGAAGATCAGGAGGAGGTAAACTGGATAGGCAATCGTCTAGGTAAGTTATTCGAGCCTTTAAATTATACCTCGGATAACCATGCAATTCAAAAGCCATCAACTGTTGAGCCCCCTGTTTTAGATCTTAAGCCCCTTCCAGGGCAACTAAAATATGCTTTTCTTGGTTTAAATGATACGTTACCCGTAATCATCTCTTCCAAGTTGATGCATAACAGGAACATCAGTTAATAGGGATGCTACAGCAGCACAAAAAGGCTATTGGATGGACGATAGCTGATATTCAAGGCATTAGTCCGGCATTATGTATGCATAAAATTCTTCTAGAGGATGATCATAAGCCGACTATTGATGCACAAAGGCGTCTGAACCATGCTATGAAAGAGGTGGTGCGAAAAGAGATAATCAAATGGCTAGATGCTGGAATAATCTACGCCATCTCGGACAGCAAATGGGTGAGCCCGGTGCAGTGCGTTCCCAAGAAAGAAGGAATGACTGTGGTAACCAACGAAAACAATGAGCTAATCCCAACCAGGATTGTGACCCGTTGGAGGGTTTGTATGGACTATCAGAAGCTTAACAAAGCTACCCGAAAGGAACACTTTCCTTTACCCTTTATTGTTCAAATGCTTGATAGATTAGCGGGTAAACCTTACTATTGTTTTCTTGATGGTTATTCAGGTTACAATCAAATAGCTATCGCACCGGAAGATCAAGAAAAGATGACATTCACATGCCCTTACGGAACTTACGCTTTTAGGAGAATGCCTTTTGGACTATGCAATGCACCAGCCACCTTTCAAAGGTGCATGATGGCAATATTCTCCGATATGGTGGAGGATTTCCTAGAGATCTTTATGAATGATTTTTCAGTCTTTGGAGACAACTTTGAAAGCTGCCTAGGCAACCTACAGAAGGTGCTCGAGAGATGTGAAAAAGCAAACTTGGTTTTAAACTGGGAAAAATGTCACTTCATGGTGGATTAAGGGATAGTCCTTGGCCATAAGATTAGCCGTCGTGGCATAGAAGTCGACAGATCTAAGATAGAAGTGATCGAAAAGCTGCCGCCGCCCACCACAGTCAAGGGAATCAGAAGTTTCTTAGGACATGCTGGTTTTTATCGGGGGTTCATTGCGAACTTTTCAAAAATCACCAAGCCCCTATGACATCTTCTGGAGCATAACCGACCCTTCAACTTTAACGCTGAATGTACTGAGGCATTCAAGGTTCTGAAAGAAAAGCTGGTAACAGCCCCAATAGTACAGCCACCAGACTAGACATTGCCGTTCGAGATCATGTGTGATGCTAGTGACTATGCTGTCGGGGCAGCACTTGGGCAGCGGAGAGACAAACTCTTTCACGTCATATACTATGCCAGCAAAACACTGAACGACGCCCAAGTGAACTACACCACCACATAGAAAGAGTTATTAGCTGTGGTATTCTCCATTGACAAGTTTCGTTCTTATATACTTGGAACGAAGGTCATAGTGCACACAGACCACTCTGCATTGAAATACATGTTCACGAAAAAGGATGCAAAGCCTCGATTGATACGTTGGATCCTGCTATTGCAAGAATTCGACCTTGAAATCAAGGACAAAAGGGGACAGAGAATCAAGTGGCAGATCACTTGTCAAGGTTGGAGAAGGGACAGAGTCTACCGACAGATGAGACAAACATATTGGAGACCTTCCCTGATGAGAAGCTGTTTGCTGTCACAGTCACTGCCGCGACAGCCATGGCGGCAGGTAAGTCTTATGAACTCCCCTGGTATGCTGATTTAGTTAATTTTTTTGTTAGCGAAATAATTCCTCCCGACCTTAATTATCAAGCCAGGAAGAGGTTCCAAAATGATGTTAAGCATTATTATTGGGACGAACCTCTTCTTTTCAAAATCTGTGCAGATCAGGTTATAAGGAGATGCGTACCACAGGATGAACAAGAAGATATACTTCATCACTGTCATGATTCACAGTATGGAGGACACTTAGAAGGCAACAAAACTGCTGCCAAGGTTTTGCAGTCTGGATTCTATTGGTCGTCACTGTATAAAGATGCTCAAATTTTCTACAAGAGCTGTGACAAGTGTCAACGGACAAGAAACATCTCAAGGAGACACGAGATGCCGCTGCAGAACATTCTTGAAGTCGAGATCTTCGACGTTTGGGGGATCGATTTTATAGGACCATTCCCAACTTCATGTGGGAATTTGAACATCCTCCTGGCAGTAGATTATGTGTCCAAGTGGGTTGAAGCTATCGCCACTCAAAATAATGATGCCAAGACAGTTCAAAGGTTTTTACATAAAAACATCTTTTCCAGATTCGGCATCCCTAAGGCGATCATCAGTGCTGAAGGGAGGCATTTTGACAACAGGGTTATAGTCGCTGCCTTGAAAAAGTATGGTGTCAAGCATCGGATTGCAACAGCATATCACCCCCAGACCAATGGACAAGCTGAAATATCCAACAGGGAAGTCAAGAACATTCTTGAAAAGATGGTTAAGCCAACTCGGAAAGATTGGTCTTTACACCTTAATGATGCGTTATGTGCTTACATGACAGCTTTCAAAACTCCATTGGGAATGTCTCCTTACCGACTGATTTACGAGAAAACATGCCATTTATCTGTCGAGATAGAGCACAGAGCATACTGGGCAATCAAGTTAGTTAATATGGACTTGGAAAAGGCAGGGCAGAAAAGGCTACTTGACCTTAACGAAATTGAAGAAATTCGGAAAATGGCCTATGATAACGCAAGAATCTACAAAGATAAAACTAAGAAGTGGCATGACAAGAAGTTGCTGCCACGACAGTTCTGCCCAGGGCAACTTGTGTTGCTTTTTAACTCTAGGTTGAAACTCTTCCCAGGGAAGCTGAAATCTAGATGGTCTGGCCCATTCCAACTGGTGCAGGTTTTTCCCATGGTGCTATCACGATTAGATCTTTAAAAGACGGGCACCAATTCAAAGTCAATGGACAGCGCTTGAAGCATTATTAGGGGACTGAAGCCCCAAAAATACAGGAAGTGGTTACCTTAGAAGATGCCCCACCTGCCATCCCTAATTTAACCTAAATTTTATTTTTTTAGTTTTATTATTATTTATTATTTGTTTATTAGGATATTAGATTTATTTTATTTTTAAGAAATAATGTTTTTATTTTTATTGTTTTTAGGAAATAAAGGAGACAAGAAGAAAAGGAGAAGTGAATTCAGCCCAACATCCTTCCATCAGCCCAAAAAGCCCAAATTTTGGAGCATGTCGTTACAGCTGCCGCGACAGACGCAGAAAATACAGGCTGTTGACACGCTGTCGCGACAGACACGCAAACGCGTAACATACGCACAACAGACACGGAAACTCGTGATGGACGCGTCAGACACGCAAACGCGTAACAGTTGGCCCTGTTATTTACGCCTGCCGTTACAGCTCAAACGGGCAGCAAACTCTTCTCTATATAAACCCCATTTCACTATTCATTTTCACTCACTTCTACTCTTCTTATTTGCTTCCTCTAGAATTTTTTGCTTTCATTTTTATTCTCTCAACCCTTGCAACCATGTCTTCCAGAAACACCCGTAGGAGTGCTACCTCAGGCTCCACCCCGACAACATCAACCCCACGTTCTTTCCAGATCAGAGACATGTGGGAGGAGAGGGGATTCATTTACACTTCCAAGGAGGGAAATTTGGGCTTGCAGCCATTCATTGCCAGAAAAATCAAGGCCTTACAGTGGAAGATCTTTGCCGAACAACCAGAGGAGATGAACGTATCTCTGGTCCAAGATTTCTACGCTGCCATCAACAGCAGAACGGCGACAACAATTACCGTGCGAGGGAGAGAGGTGCCCTTCGAAGCAGAATACATCAACACCTTGTATGGATTTTACGTGGGCAGTAACGACGACGGTCACCAGCAATTTCTGAACAGCCTAGACCCTGCTGCCTACGATGCTGTCATGGCAGAGCTAACGGATGAAGGTACACAGTGGAACACAAATCGTAAAAACCCGAGGACGGTGAAGAGAACTCAACTCCTCACGGAAGCTAAACTATGGAACGCTTTTTATCAAAAAGCGTATCATGCCATCCTCGCACAACACCACTGTCGATCAACCCAGGTTAGCCCTCATTATTTCGATTTTGCATGAGAGGCCTATTAATGTGGGCAGCTTCATCCGGGAAAGCATTCTAGAGTGTGCACACCGGCCGACGGGACCGCTCTACCTTCCTTACCTCATCACAGCCCTCTGCCGCGGCCATGGTGTACCTGAAGCTGCCACCGATTTACGAGTCCAAGGGAAGGGATGGACCGACAAGAATATACTCAGCTTGATGGAGCTGACTGGTGCCACCCCGCTGTCATATTTTGATCCCACTGCCACGGCAGCAGACACGACAGAGTCGACGAATATTGAACCTGCTGCCACGAAAGCCAGGCAGCAAACCGCAGCAGCAGCCCCGACCGACTCCTCCTCCTAGATCCTTGCTGCTATACAGAAGATGGAGGAATGACAGCTCGGTCTTATGAGCTTCATCAGGGATTTCACCACAGCTACGGTACAATTCATCCAAACTTCATTAAATTTCCATGATGTTGTATTTCCTGCTTTCCCTTCCCATTATTTTGCTGTACCCACTCCTGCCCATACCCCTACACCTACTGCCACACCCAAAACACCGTCTGCAGCATCCACACCAACCCCTGCCACGACAGCCGCCGGTAGCACCCGTGCAGCTGAGACTTCTGCCCGGGGAACCAAGAGAAGAATGCCCTCGAAAGAACTTGATGCATTCATCGCTGGTTTCTCTTCTTCCTCAATCTGGGAGGAAAGCGATAACGAACCCTCTGTTAAGAGGAATCTAGCCAAATAATTCACACCAGTGAAACGGCAGAAGAGAATGGCAGACAAAAACAAGATGGATAGCGACAGCGGTAGCAGCAATGACGGCAGTAGCAGCTCGGAGGTACAGGTTGTGGAGAAACCCCCTCACATTTCTCCTACCAGAATTCAACCTCCGAGGGAGGCCAAAACGAAGAACACATCTGCCTCCCCCATCCGCCAGCCAGTTACGAAGGCTCGTGCCCGCCGACAGATCCGAGCTAGCAGCTGCAGTGACAACAACGCTTAAAATTTGAGTTCCTTAACTTATTTTGCTGTCTACTTCTATATATTTTGTGATGTACTTTTTGTTATCTTTTATTTTGACATTTGCATTGAGGGCAATGCAACCCTTGAGTTTGGGGGTGGCATCCCTCCATTAATGGAGTCTAATTTAGTTTTAAATTGTGTCTTTTACTTAGTTTATTTTTGGGTAAAAAAAATATTGAAAATTTTGGCTTAAGTCTTTGAACTGAACTTACCTGTCGTGACAGCTCTGTCGTGGCAGTGCCTTTAGGATAGTTTTAGGAACAGTTTAGAGCCTTTTTATAGTTATGAAACTTAAACACTATTTGTGACTGTTATATTGCCTAGAACTCTTCTAGTTAACTAGAATAGGAAGCTTAGCACTTGACTAGCCCCTAGAGGTGCCTAACACTGGCTCTAGGAAAGAAGTTTAGCAAAATAGACTCAATAGCGCTAGAGGTGCCCGAAACCGGCTCTAGTGAAACTTTAGCTTAAAAAATAATAAAATCGAGTCAAAACAAAAAAATCAAAGGAGCATAAGAAATGCCTTCAAAAAGATAAACTTTGGCATAAAAATTCAAGTTAGAGGCTGAAATATTCTAGTGAAACTAAGGGAGTCTTGGCATATAATTGTACACAAGCATGCACACACTGCACAAGGACTATAGCGAGATTCCGGGCGAATCCTAAATTATCCGACAAGGTGCTGCCGTCGATAGAGAATGAATGAAGGGTAAGGGAAGGTTCAATGTTTTAAGCCAAAACAAAAATATTTTATTTTTCCTTTAGGTCTTAGTTGCTTGAGGGCAAGCAAAAACTTGAGTTTGGGGGTGTATTGAGTGTGTAAAAGTTCTATTATTTACCCCCTATTTAACCCATATTTCTGCTGCATTCAAGCATAATTCATTACATTTAGGCTAGTTTACAGTTAGACATCACAAATATATTAAATGGCACAGTTTCTACTGAAATTGGTTGCTTTTGCAGGTTGCTGCTGTAGCAGATGGAGAAGCAGGTGCTGTGCAGAGAAGCAGAAAAGCTGGAACTGGATGAGCAGTCAAGGAGGACGATGCTGCCATGGTTGTCGCCGTGGCAGCCAAGGACGACATCAGTTTTGAGGAGAAGAAGCAAAGTGGACCTCGACAGAAAGAGAAAATTAAGCCCGTCTGTCGTGGCATACCACTATATTTTTCCAAGCCCTAGATCGGAATAAAGGCCAAGCCCAAGGTTCAAGGAGATAAATTCCAAGCAAGAAGGAAGGACGAGTTAAAGCTATATTCTCTGAAGATTTAGTCTTTATTAGAGTTGTACTTTAATTTAAACTTGTATTCTTGTCATATTAGAAAACTTAGATCCAAAGCCTATATAAAGGCATGTAATTCGACCTAGGAGAGGACATCACCAATCTCTAGCCTTCTTCCCAAACCCTAGCCGTTTTCCCTCTCTCAACATGTTCTAAATTCCCCTTAGGGCCACGGGTTGATTTGTAAAGTAGTTGCAAGGGTTGCTTTTGTTTTAGGAATTTTTAGTTCAATAAAATAAACTTCAAGTTCTCTTATTCTGGTTATTAACATCTTGCAAGAGTATCGGGAGAGCATTGCGAGGTTATCTATTTACTTAATATCAGGAGAGTTAAGTATACGAAAGGAATAAGTGCGACTTCTCTAGTTTATAGTTGAACTATCTCGGACCTAGGGATAGGAAGAGGTTAAGTGGCTAAAGAAGAATTCAACAACATCGGTGTTCATCCTTCGATTCACGCCGGGAGGTATCATCAAAGACGTGTTCATCGACAGACTTGGACCTAGGGATAGGCCAAGGCACAGCAGGGATTCTTGCCAAACTTGAAGTACTGAGTTGTGTGTTCGCTGCCGCGACAAGCAACAGACTGCCGTCGCGACAGGTGCTGCCGCGACGGGGACATCGACAGAACAGAGTTTCCTAGACTTAGCAATACCTACACTACTGAGCAATTCAATGCCAGCCCATTCTCTCTATCTTGATTTCTTTAATCTTATTTTCCAGTACTCTTTATTATTCTCGTGACAACATCTTAAACTATTCTTTTTACTCTCGTGTAGTAATTCAAGGTGAAGCTATTAGCCCAGTCCCTGTGGAGACGATATCTGATACTTCCGTATCACTTTACTACTTGCGTCGTGTACACTTGCACTACAATTGCGATAGACACTTTTACACGCAACACTTGCATGATCTTTTGTGCTCTCAGTCCCGATATCTACTCAAAGGTGTCTTCCATCGAAAGCACCAAGGAATCTTGGGATACCCTCGAGATGATATATGAGGGAATTGGCGATGGTAAAGAGATAAAGATAGGGTTGCTCAATTTAAGCTATGAGAATTTCAAGATAGATCCCGATGAAAGTGTCTCTAAGATGTTTGATCGGTTCTCGGTCATCGTTAACGATTTAAAGGGATTCGGTGAAGTCATTCCCGAACACAAGCTAGTTCGGAAACTTCTATATTCTCTTCCGAAATCGTGGGATGGAAAAAGAACGACCATTATTGAAGTTAGAGATTTGAAGACTCTCAAGCTTGATGCCCTTGTTGGATCTCTACTCACTCATGAGATCATGGAAAAAGGAAGGGAAGAAGAGAAGAAGAAAGAAGAGAAGAAAGTTGAGAATAAGAAGGTTGAGAAGAAGAAGATCGAAATCACACTTAAAGCTTCATACAATGATAGCAATTCGAGTGAAGAGGGAGATGAGGAGATGGCCATGTTGGCCAAAATATTCACACGCTTCATGAAGACCAACCGGGGAAGAAAATTCAATAGAAAGGGGGACTTCAAGAATAGAAGTAAAGAAGAAGAGAATGACCAAATCACTTACTATGAGTGCAAGTAAACCGACCATATCCGATCCGAGTGCCCTCAATTAAGAAAGAAAAGCTTTGGAAGAAGAACAAGCTTAAAGCTCAAGTGGCAACTTGGAGTGACGAGGAGTCATCCGAAGAGAAGGAGGAAGTGGCCAATCTTTGTCTCATGTCATTTGAGGAGGAACCAATGGTAAACTCTAACTCATCATCTTTTACTTACAATGAATTATATGATGCTTATGATGAGTTACAAGATGTTTATGATGAGTTGGTTGAAAAGTATAAAGAGTTTATTTTGAAAAATAAGAAAAACATTTCCGATTTGAAAAATCAAAATGAGTCTCTTTCAAAAACCAATTCGAAATTGGAAAAGAAGGTTTTATATTCGATGAATCTTTCAAATAATCTCAAAAATAAAAATGTTGATTTAGAAAAATTTCTTTCCGATTTTCAAGATTATCACACTAAGGAGGTGGATAATCTTAAAACCTCTATTACTATTGGGAGAAATAATTTTGAGAAAGGAAATTCTTCTAAAACCCATTATGTAAAAAGAAAACCTTTTTATCCTAAACAAAGAAAATTTTCAAAGCAATCTAAAAAATAAAAGAATTAGGAGTGTTTGGGTTCCTAAGGAACTAGTAACTTCTAAGAATTATGATGCTATGTCTCTTTGGATTCCTAAGGGAACCAAGATTTTGGAGGCTAACACACATGGATCCAAAATGATTTGGGTACCAAAAACCAAAGCCTAATTTCTTTGTTTGTAGAGGGAGCATTGCTACAAGGTCAAAGCTTCAAGTCAAAACACATGGTACCTTGATAGTGGATGCTCAAGACATATGATCAGAGACAAGAGTAGATTCAAGAAGCTCAAGCCAAAGCATGGTGGAGTAGTGACATTTGGTGATAACTCCAAAGGTCATATTGAGGGTATTGGGTCCATTGGTAACCACTCTTCCATATTCATTAAAAATGTCTTATATGTCAATGGTCTTAAGCATAATTTATTGAGCATTAGTCAATTATGTGATAAAAGTTTTAATGTTCTCTTTGATAAAAATGGTTGCAAAATAATGAACATTAAAACAAATCAATTGATGCTCATAGGGCATAGGATAGAAAATATCTACACGGTGCATTTAGATGACATTCACACATCTCATGCATGTTTGGTTGCATATGATGAACATGACTCGTTTCTTTGGCATAGAAAATTAGGACATGCTAGCATGTGTGTTTTAGAGAAATTAGTTTCCCTTAATCTAGTTAGACGTTTACCCAAACTTAAGTTCTTTAATGATAAAATATGTGATGCATGCTCTAAGGGTAAACAACATAGAACCTCATTTAAATCTATTAATGATGCCTCTACTAGTAGATGCTTGCAATTGATTCATATGGATCTTTTTGGGCCAATTAGAACTATGAGCTTGGGTGGTAAATCATATGATTTTGTACTTGTTGATGACTATTCTAGGTTTACTTGGGTTCTATTCTTAAGTAAAAAAGATGAGCCTTTAGAAAAATTCATCACATTTTAAAAAATAACTCAAAATAATCTTAAGCTTAAAATCACTCACATTAGAAGTGATCATGGAATTGCGTTTCAAAATTTAGGTTTTGAAGAGTTTTTAAATGAAAATGGGATTAGCCATAATTTTTCTGCACCTCGCACTCCTCAACAAAATAGGGTAGTTGAGAGGAAAATCGAACTTTAGAAGAAATGGCTAGAATCATGCTTTGTGAAAATAATTTACCTAAATATTTTTGGGTGGAAGCCACAAATACCGCTTGCTACATCATAAATCGAGTAATGATTAGGCCAATTTTGAAGAAAACATCGTATGGGATTTTAAAATCTAAGAAGCCTAACATTAGCTATTTCCATCCATTTGGATGCAAGGGTTTTGTTATAAACAATGGAAAAGACAACTTAGGTAAATTTGATGCTAAAAGTGATGAAGCTATTTTCTTAGGATATTCTTTAAACTCTAAAGCCTATTGTGTGTTTATAAGAGAACTTTAGTAGTAGAAGATTTTATCCATGTTATTTTCGATGATAACCTCCTTCCGAGGAAGGATTCTTGTGATGACGATGATGTAGGGATCATTGAAGCCATTGATAGAGGACAAACATCAAAGGTGGATGAGATTCCAACCAAAGAAGAAGATGCACAAGATCCACCTCTTGAAGCCTTGAAGGACTTGGCTCTTGAAGAGAAGGAGGTGACATACCCAAGGGAGTTCAACTATGTCAAAGGTGGTGAAATCTTGGGTGATCCATCCAAGGGGGTAACTACTAGATCCTCTCTCAAATTAATGAACCATGTTGCATTTATTTCATGCATTGAGCCTAAAAATATCAAAGAAGCATTAAAAGATGATTTTTGGATTTTGGCCATGCAAGAAGAACTTAATCAATTTGAGAGAAGTAAAGTATGGACATTAGTTGAAAGTCCTAGTAATGAATCTACTATAGGAACTAAATGAGTCTTTAGGAATAAGCTAGATGAGAGTGGTAACATAGTGAGAAACAAGGCTAGGCTTGTTGCTCATGGTTACACTCAAGAAGAGAGAATTGATTTTGATGAAATATATGCATTTGTAGCTAGAATGGAAGCAATTAGGATGCTTCTAGCATTTGCATGTTACTATGATTTCAAGATTTTTCAAATGGATGTAAAAAGTGCTTTTCTAAATGGTTTTATATACGAAGAAGTGTATGTTGAACAACCACCGGGTTTTGAGGATCCTAAATTTCCAAAACATGTTTTTAAATTAACCAAAGCTCTTTATGGTTTAAAATAAGCTTCTAGAGCTTGGTGTGAAAGGCTTTCAAACTTTTTAATTGAAAAGGTTTTGAAAAAGGTAAGGTGGACACTACACTCTTTATAAAAAGATATTGTAATGACATCTTAATAGTGCAAATTTATGTTTATGATATCATTTTTGGTTCTACTAATGAATGTAATTGCAAAGAATTTTCTAAGCTAATGCAAGGCGAGTTCGAGATGAGCATGATAGGGTAGCTATCATTCTTTTTGGGGCTACAAATCAAACAAAGAAAGGATGACACCTTCATCAATCAAGCAAAGTATGTGAATGAAATGCTCAAGAAGTTCAGCTTAGAGAATGTGAAGCCTCAAGCCACTCCTATGAGCTCTTCTATAAAGCTTAACAAAGATGAAGGAGGTAAGTGGGTCAATTCTAAGCTTTATAGATCTATGATAGGTTCTTTGCTTTACCTTATTGCAAGTAGACAAGATATCGTGTTTAGTGTTTTCTTGTGCGCTAGGTTTCAAGCTAGTCCTAGAGAATCACACTTAGTAGGTCATTAAGAGAATTTTTAGATACCTTAGAGACACACCTAACTTAGGTCTTTGGTATCCTAAGGATTATTTCTTTAGCCTTCATGCTTATTCGGATGCGGATTATGGGGGATGCAAGATAGATAGGAAAAGTACCTCTGGAACATGCAAATTCTTAGGTAGTATGCTCGTATATTGGTTTTCTAAGAAACAAAATAGCGTAGCCTTATCTACCACCGAAGCGGAGTACATATCCTTAGAAAGTTGTTGTGCTCAAGTCCTTTGGATGAAGCAACAACTATTAGATTATGGTGTTCAAATAGATGTCATACCCCTTAGGTGTGACAACACTAGTGCCATTTGTCTCACTAAGAATCCCATCCAACACTCTAGAACCAAACATATAGAAATTAGACATCATTTTATTAGAGACCATGTGTTGAAAAATGATGTTGTTCTAGAATATGTTGATACCTTGAACCAATTAGCGGATATATTTACTAAACCTTTAGATAAAGAGCGATTTTGGACCCTTAGGAGAGAGTTAGGTCTAACTAGCCTTTCTTGACCATTTTAGGTCCTAGATGATCAAAGTTTTGCTTGAAATTGGTTGATATTCATGCTTATGTTAAATTGTCTCTTTTTGCTTCTATGCATGTTGCTAGGGGGAGTGTGCATTAAGTTTAGTCATTAAATCTTCTTCATATGTCATTCACATGCATTTAGGGGCGTTTAAAGTTGGATTTTTAGACTTGAAACTGTCAAAATTGCACTATCTGGTAAAGGCGTATCGATACGGCTAAAGGTGTATCGACACGGCTCGTCAAGGGAAGTGATACATGTCAAACTGTATCGATACGATCATGAGTATCGATACGATATTGAAATCAAATTTAAAATTAGGGCAAGGCGTACCGATATGGTTTCGACGGAGAGTTAAAATAGGGCTGTTAATTGAAAAAATAACACTTTTACACAAACTCTTCCCCTTTTTTCTCTAAAAACCCTAGCCGCAAATACCTATAATAACCCCTTAATCTCTCAAAATTTTCACATCAAACTTCAAATTACTTGAGGGTTTTTTTCATCAACACAACAAAGCCAAGCTTTGTTAGCAATCTTGTGCATTCACATCACCCCATTCATCCATTCTCATAAATCAAGGTATAATTTTTTTTCCTTTTTCTTTTTAATTTTCGTTTGATTTTATTGTTGCTTTCACTTAATTTTTTGTATAAAACATATATATGTGATATGGGTTTTCAAGTTTTTACAAAAACTTTTTAAAATCCGAAAATTTTTCATTCGAATATAATTTTATATTGTATATTTTTACAGGAAAAAAATTCATCAATCTTTTCTTTTATACTTGTATATATTTTTAACATTAAAATTGTTTTTCAATGCCTTATATTATTGGAATTTATTGTTGGATTGAATGAGATGATAATTTCATACATATTCGAATTGTTTTTGATGTTTTTAGGATTATGGCACCCAAAAAGAGGGTGAAATGATACTTAGCCACTACTTCCGATCCTAATGAGGACAATGAGGGTAATCTTAAACCTAACCTCCCTTACATAATCCAAAATAGTTTTTCACACCCTTCGGATATGTCACGTTATAAACTATTCCAAGGTTTTACTCTTAGGGAAGAACGTGTCATGTCAATTCCTTTTTTAAACTCTGAACGCTTTAAATTTGAATACCTTCCTTCGATTTGACGATGGAAATTTATAAACTTCGTAAACCTTCCTTCTGTTTTATATCAAAATTTGGTCATAATTTTCTTTTCCAATGCCAAATGCACTCATGATGAAATGAGGGAACATGTTGTTGCTATAGAGTCTCATCTTATGGGCACAACTTTTCGAGTCGGTCAAGATGTTCTTTGTAAAGCTTTTGGTTTTGAAAATTTCGAGATTGATGATGTTAATTCCTTAGGTCATGGTCCTCTTAGTTCAGTCAATATTTTAAATGCTCATGACCGTATTCTTCATCTCATTATTTCATGGTTTTTTCATCCCTCTGGTGGAAAATTTTCAACTATCCGTCAAGTTGACGATTTTTGGCTTAGGTATTTTCGTGAGGGTAAGCGCCCTAATCTTTGTCAAATCATGTTTGCCGACCTTGTTTACCTTGTTCAACATCGTCACACCGATCAAGTCAAGTCCTTTTACTATTCTACGACGTTGAGTCATTTGTTCCACTCCCTTAAGATAGATTGTACCCATGACTATCTCGAACCCCTTGGCCTACCTATAGATGAGTGTTCCCTCACTCTTGCTCACTTTGCCTATGTCAATAATGAATAGGTTCGTGTCCCTCGAGCTCCTCGACAAGATGTTCAAGCCGATGCTCCACAAGCTCCTCAAGTCTCTCAAGGTGCTTCTATTGCTTCCTTTTGCATGGACACTCTCATGACGTTCCTTAATGAGAAATTCACAAACATAGAATTTGGGTTTGCAGCCATTGACACTTGATTCACATTATTGGAAGATCGTATCAAGGGTCTTGAAACCCACTTCACATCTTTGGAGGATCAAGTCAAAGTCGTTGCTCTTCAACAAAATTCCTTGGATGTATCTCTCACCGCTTTCCATGGTGCTTGGCTCAATCAATCTAGGAGGCATCAACCGAATCAAGATGATGAGGATGAAGAGGACGAAGATGACAATGATGGTGGGAACGAGTAGTTTTGCATATGACATCACATATCATTTAGTTTTATTGTTTATGCACCTATCTATTAGAACTTTATGCTTTTATTTATGTTGTTAGGATTTGAGTTTGGATTTATGTTTTTGAATTATTGGTTGCTTTAAATTATTAAGTTTGCAATTGAATTCAATAATATTTTGTTGCTATTATCCTACCTTGTGCTTTTATGTTTGATCTAACAAAAAGGGAGAGAAGTACTGTAAAGAGCTAATTTTGAAAACTTAAAACTTAATTTTGAAAACACATCTTAAATTAAGGGGGAGTAAACTTTTCAAAGGTTTCAAAACTTAAAAATTTATATTTGGTTTTGTTATATCAAAAAGGGGGAGATTGTGAAACCAAAATTGATTTTGATATAACGAGTTAACTTAAGGACTAAATTGTAAAACAATAATTTTTTAAGTATTTTCAAAGACTCACAATTTGACAACCCATTTTGAACCAAACACTATTTCAAGTCAAAACATATTTAAAGGTTCGATTTTTACTAAGTCTTTTCATGATTTTTCAAGCCAAACTTCAACAAAACGCCAAGGCGTATCGATACGGTTTTTCAACACTGGAATTTTAATCGTTCATGGCGTACTGATACGGTCTAATCCCGTATTGATATGATATTCATTTGGGAAAGACTTTAAGCTATAGTGTATCGATACGTATCGGAACCGTATCGATACATTTTTCATATTAAAATAGTCTTTTGCTATAGCGTACCGATATGACATGTCACCGTATCAATACGATATGCTGACCTTTGCAAAATCTTTGCATTTAATATTCGAACATTGGCTTGTCAATTAATTAGAATCCAAAATTTTAAATGACCATTGAATGGTATTGATACGCTAAGGTAGCGTACCGATACGCTTTTTATCAAAACCCAATTCAGGATTCCGGTGAGCAAAATCTGTATCGATACGGCTAATTGTATCAATACACCCTTTAATACCGTACCGATACACCCTTCAAGAGTATCGTTACGCACTGTTTTCAGTCACAACAGCTCTTTCTTCTTTGAGATAAGTACCGATACGTCAACGAGCTGTACCAATACGGTAGGTTGTTGAGGAGTATTTATTGCGAGAAATTGCAGCCCAACAGCTCTATTGATGATCTCAACCACCCAAATGGCAAGAAATCAATGCATGGGTATAAAAACAAGTCTCAAATGCTACAACAACAACTATTGAGCCTCAAAGCAACAACAAAGCATTCAAATCCAAACCTTGTTCATTTTAGAGTCAAATCTTTGTACCCAACTCAAGTGTATTTTCATTGTAATTTTTATTGAGAGTTTGGGGAGTGTTTGATTGTAATTGGGTAAACATCAACCTTTGAGAGGTACTATTATGGTTTACCAAATTTCTTCATTGTAAATAGTGTGTTGGATTAAGCTTTGGGTAGAAAGCTTAATCGTTATTGTAAGGTTTACTCCTCATCCAAGAAAATGGGAAGAATCAATAGTGAATTGGTTGAAAATCCTTAGTGGGAGTTAAGGTAGTGAAGGTAGAGTTCATTTAGGAACTTGAACCACTATAATTGTCTTGTGTCAATTTTTCTTATTCTTCCAATTTCCACCCTCAAATTTTTAATCGCCAATTCACCCCCCCTCTTGGCCATTTGTAATCGTCTAATCAACTCAACAATAATGTTCTCGAGAACCTAAATTAACTGGTTCTATAGCCTAAACCCTTACGGAAGTTTCATGTAAATGTTATTATCAAGAGGCTCATACAAATCAAATATAACATCTATTAGGCGAAAACTAATTGTTTTGTTGCTAGACTAATAAAAATCTTTTGCATCCACCACCGAGGAGTATGTTTCCTCATAATCGATTCTAGGTCTTTGTGAGAATCCTTGTGCAATCAAATGAGTTTATAATATCTCGCAATTTCCCCTTTTTCATTTCTCTTTCTCACAAAGACTCGTCTATATCCACGGGCTTTACACCTTCTGTTGTATGAACTATATGCCCGAATACTTCTCCTTTGAAAGAGATTTTAGTTTCGCATCAATTGCCTCATTCCATTTTGGCCAATCATTTCTTTGTTTACATTGTCCAATTGACAATGGTTAATGATCCACATTATCATCCAAAATCTCTAGTGCTATATTGCATGCAAATGTATTATCAACGTTGATTTGATTTCGGTTCCACTTATTACCAGACATGACTAACAACATGAAGTGTCAATAACATTTCGCATCATAATTGAACTGGGATGGCCTAACCGGTCATTCCAAATAATAAAGTTATCAATAAAATTCTAATTTACAATAGCATGGGCTTCAATTTGTACTAATTCTTGCGTAGTGCAATCCGAGTGGCATTGTATGTAATTTTGTCAAGCTTTTCTTATTGCCTTGGGTTATACTCGGAATATGTAGATAATTAGTATCCCCTTGACTAATAGTCTCAATATGATATTCATTTTCTATGAACATCTTTAAAATTCAATAAGTATTTTTGTGACTTTGACGAGTATAACGCATTGTAAATATGGAATAGATTTCCTTTTGGCAATAACATATTTGCTCTTCCGGAGCCTTCTATGATAATAGTACTTCCGGATACAATACTCGCATTATTCCTTTGGATTTTAAATGTGAAAATATGCATAATTATGTACCTTTCAATATGAGTTTTGTTTCAATCACTTCGGGGAATGAAAAATATGTGGTTTATACCATTCACTTCAGAGAATGAAAAATATTAAATATAGCACATATCAAATCAATTATCTATCAAAAATAATATCACAAGAACTTATTACTCTTTCGGAGCATTGATATTTTAGCACTTTGAGATATAGTACTCACATTTTCCCCTTGCATTTAAATGAGAAAATCAGTTTTTATGCTTAAGTATAGTATGAGTATTTGCACTATCTACAAGCATAAGTCACCACAATTCATTGCATATTTTATTTCGAAAGTAAACACATTCTTCAAAGGATAATATATAAATGAAATTAACATATTTGAATATATATATATAATATGCAAAACAAATTAACATAAATCAAAATAAATAAATGTTTTAACATATTTAAATATAGAATATAAAATCATAAATAAAAAATAAAAAATATGTAAAATAAATTAACATAAAACAAAATATCAATAATTCCCTTTAGAGATTATAAAGAAATAAAATAAATGAAGAATTATTCCCTTCAAGGGTTATGAGGAAATCAACAATATACAATTGACTTGGACCAACAACGGCATAATTATTTTCGCCATTTTCATAAACAAAATTTGTTTATATTTTCTTTCCTTTATCATTCATGATTGTGGATAAAGGTCCATAATGCTTCGACGTATGACAAGTACGAGATCAATGGTTTGTACCATTGCATAAAAAATCACTTTCTTAATATATTCTTGTCATCTTTATAAACACACTTCTAGTGATTATAAACATTTTTAAAATGATCATCTTGTCAATGTATATGTTAATGGCTTCAATTGCGAACACAATTGCTAATGTGACATTTATTCTTTCCGCTATAAAATGTCACATTCACTTCAGGGAATGGAGCGGAGCCAGTTGGGCAATATTCATGATTTTTCATCAGTATCTCATTGTTTTGCTCAACCACAATAAGGCAAGAAATTTACTCAGAATATTTCTTAAAGTTTTTTCCACGATATTGTGTCTAAAGGACAATATTGTTTGTCGTGAAAAGTGGAGTATGTTTTTATTAACATGTCCTCATTATAGAGAACTAAGATTTAATCCTCGTACACGGCATTGTTAAATCAGTTCACAAGGTCCTTTAAAAAACCTTCTTTGAGGCCAGTAGCCTCGCGGAACGGGATGTCCAGCCAATATACTTAGATTATATCGAAGTTATGTTACCAATTAAATAGTGATTTATCATGTTTGCATTCTCTTTAGAGAATGAAACGGGTCCAATAATCGCATGGAATAAACATCATGCTTGCATTCACTTTAGGGAATGTCTCATCATTGATAATCACATGGAATAAACATCATGCTTGCATTCACTTCAAGGAATGTCTCCCACAAAATTATTGTCAAGATGAATTTTTATAATCGGTATTGATTTTCTTCTCGATGACAATGGAGGCATAACAAATGACCAAGATAGCTTCTCATAATAATCTTGTCTCTTTCCAAGCTATTATATCAGGTAAAACTCAAAACATAATTAAAAATACCAACTTTTACAAAAAACATAAATAATAATATAAAACTATTAAATATAATCATACAAATAAAAATATGAATAAGCATATCCCAACGTAAGCATCTGCATATCATCTAACCTTTTAAACTTGGGATTTAGGATACAAGTTGTAAGCAAAACAATGTCTACTAGTGCATGTGTGCTTTCCCATGATACTAGTAGTTTAAATATTGGATCTATGTAATAATAATAAATTTTACACATAGGTACTTCACCCAACTTGTGTTAAGCTCAAAGTTAATTGCCTATCAACCATAAAACATCACATGATATCACACGATGCTAAATAAGAATATCATTGATTAACTGTGATAACATTAATAATAAAAAATAAGGAAAAAAAAGCTTATCTTCGGTTCAACGTCAAATCGAATTTGTTTCGGTACCTCCTTTGAGATTCAATCAAAGAGCATCAAAATCTTTTTGAGCGAACTCATGCTGATAACGTGTTGTGAATAAAATAAAGAAGGGCAAGAATAAGAACAAAGAACAAGAAGAACAAAGAGATGAGAGAAAGAGGGAGATTCGTATTATTCTCAAAACTAGAATTGTGTACAATGCCTTCATCTATTTATAGGCAAAAGAAGTACATAATACATTAAACTCTAATTAATAGAGATGATATTCCTAATAATAAATAAATCAAATATCTTTGATAAAGTTCTTATCATGATAGACATAGATAAATATTCATAACAAAATATACTTTTTGATATCAATGCTAAATATTTAGATTTTAAACAAAATGATCTAAAAATATTTTAATTGTACTTTTTCCTCTACACTATTCAAAAATAATATTAAATTGGTCCAACAAACCCTCTTAAGAAATAAACTATTATTATGACTTCCTTTTCTTTGTTCAACGTACAAATCATGCAAGGTCGGCTGATCAGATGGTCCAAAATTAAGGAAATTAAGTAACTATATTACTGAGTTGTACACTTGTATGCATAGAAATAGTTTAGTTTAATGCATGGTTCTTGTTATATCAAGATTTGAGCTGCTTACTTAACTTAATCTGTGTGTGGGAGAATTTATACAATACTATTCTTGGTTTCAACAATTAATGCTCTAAGATTATTCTTAGGAATTTGGTATGTGGTAAAATAACCAAAGTGATAATAACATAGACCAGGACATGTACATGAGACAAAATTTTACATGGTTCAGCATAACCTATTTCCATGGATGAGAGAAACAAACAATCCACTATCAATGTAGAGAACACGAAGAGTATGAATACATGTTATCCCATGAATCCCAAAACCTAGTATATATATCCTAGAATCCTGTGGAACCAAAACACTCTTCCCAACATCCTTACAATACCCATCTCTACAATGTAGTCACGATAGTTGTAGAGAACCTAAAAGTGGTTACAACTCTCCAAGGAATAATTCTCTTATACCTCTCATAATTCAAAACGTTAAACCTAGTCTATATTTGTAGACCCAGATACTAGATACCAAGAAACCTTATTCAATAATATCTCTTACCTAATGTAGATATTTACTTATTATAGTAAACCCTAATTACCAAGTAATCTTCAACCATTAGAATTGTTAAGTGTTTAAAAGAACTATTTTTATTACATTTTTTAGAAATATTATTGTTAGACTTGGGCTCAAATTAGTTGCATAACTAGTCATTCATGCATTAATTCATGATTTCCTTCATTGTCATGCATGATTTCATAATTTGGTTGATTTTTTATGGAAAAAGGTACTGCTAGTATGTGGTTTGTGTGCACATGATTCATTGCCCAGCCAAGTTAGAGATTGCCGAAGCAATTGAGGATAAGATGAAGTGGCTGCCAAATTCTTGAAGGATAAATCCATTTAACTCAAGATAATCATGAGAAGTAAGGATAAATCCTAGAAGAATTGGAGTTCCATGTAGAGGTCAAAGGGAGATTAAGTTCTAAGAGTTTTAGGAGAAGTTTTTGGAGGAATCAATATATAATAAAAGAGATCTATTTCTTTTATTCTATTTAATTCCAATTTAACTTCCTCCTCAAGAAAGACTTTGACCTAGCCATCTTCTATAAATAGAAGACCTAGTCACCTACTTTAAGGAGAGAGTTCAACAAGAGAGAGCAGATCGCATGTTCTTCTTCTTCTTCTTCTTTATTTCCATTCTTATGCGATCCATGGCTGGGAATATTTCTTTTGTATATCTTTCGAACCCATCCATGAATTGATGTAAATTGGCTTGGGTTATTTTGGGTTTGTGGTTTTGATAAACGGTTGGATTTTTTTAGGTTTTTGAGTTACAATTGTTATTCAAAGTTTGTTCGTTTTTGGTTCTTAATTTTGTTTGCGAGTGAATTGGGAGATGATCTCGTGAATTCATCTATTTATCTAATACCAGGAGAATTAGATTTAAAAAACGAATGAACATGGTTTTTATACAAACGAATGTTGGTGAAGACTAATCTGAATTAGGAATAAGTTGTGAATTTCAACAGCTAAGAGGAGCATATGATCGGTAATTGTTCACTCATGGTTAACGTAGAGATGTATCACCAAGGTATGCATAATTAACAGTGTTTCGAGTTAGGGATAACGAGAAGCCATTGAAGAACACTTCGCCGAATTTTGAAGGAAGTCACCCAATTGCCTAGGCAATCGCACCATTCCCAGTTGCCCAGGCAATCGCACCATTCCTAGTTGCCCAGGCAAAGACAGTTGCCCAGGCAATTCAATTGACGCTATTTGTTTAAGGCGATTGAGTTGCGCTTGCAATCAATTACCACGACGGTCCATTCAATCATCATACCACAACTCACGATAACTCGGTCTACTCTCTTAAATCGATTACTCTCTTATCTTTATTTACTTTATTTTAGTTGATATTTATCACCATCAATTCTATTTATTTTTACAGTTCGATAACTAAAGCAAAGTGGCCCAAACCAATCCCTATGGAGACGATACTTGATACATATTACTTTATTACTTGTGACGTGTATACTTGTATCGTTTGCGTTGCACTCTAAAAACGCAACAAGTTTTTGGCGTCGTTGTCGGGGATTGACAATTGGTGTTAGTTGCTTTTGTTATTGCATTTTTCTTATTAGTTTTACTAGCTTTTCTTTTTGTTTATTTAAAAAAAATCCAGGTGCGCTACAAGTTAAATGACATCAACATATGGGGAAATAAAAGTAAATCTATTCGAGAGTTGATGTTGGAAGATAGGAATCAATCCAATCAAGAATTTCTTACATTCACCAATGATTGCCTATACCAACCGAGGAAAGCCCAAAGATCCTATACCGTGGAAAACTATTGTGCTTTTTGTGGAGAACATCATGTGTTTGAAAATTGTCCTCACAATCCCGGTGCATATGACTACCTGGAGGACCAAAGATGGGACAAACAACAAAATTCTTCATGGTATGACCAAAAATCTCAAAAACAATTACCATAACAATTTTGCCGCAGCAGCAGACATGCCTTGGTAATGTAGTCCTCGTCAAGAGCTATTAAATTCCATGGATACGAGTATAGCCAGGATGGATGTACTCTTGAGAGAAACGGAAGATCGGTTGAGTGGATTAACATATCTCTTGGATAACATGCACCAATAAGTCCTAAGGATACTGGCGTCCCAAGTCAAGAGGATAAGGAGCAATGCGAAAAGAGCTCCCTGACGTGTGGGGAACAACTAGAACCTCCAAGCCAAGAAGATACTAATGAGAGAGACTACCCAACACATGATAAGCCTATGCAATGAATTCCCCGGCAAAGATTACTGAGCTTGAACAGAGCAATGTCGCGACAATAGTATGTGCGGTTGAGAAGAGTAATACCACAACAAATTCTGAGGAATTTGATGTCTAGAATGTTACAACATTGATGCTAAAGCGAGAATATGTAGATTGCTCTCATCCATCTTTGCCACGGCAAGTGCATGACCAGATGTTGGATCAACAAGATGACGAAACTTTGCTAATGGAATATGAGCAGGTGATGACTGAACCTTTTGAATTCTTTACAAACTTACCTCCTCCATTGCATATATTTCTTGAGGAACCAACGTTGGTAGATTTGAAGCCTTCAAAATCTTTACTGATGGAGATGTTTGATGGGCCTAAAGAAAACGATGTTTAGATTCATAAGGATTTTCAGAAAATTGGTTTTTCCCTTAACTTACATCGAATTTTGGCAAAAGATTGCCACGACAATTGGCTTGAGCAACAATTTCCACGATAGCGAAGGCTACATCCAACTATGATGGAAGTAAATGAGAATGAGGTAATTAAATGGTTGGGTGTTGATATACTTTTTCCTAATAATATATTCATTCCTTCGGGAACAGTAGCAAGGTGGAAGGTACGCATGGACTACGAAAGAACAAGGAAGAAAGACACCTCCACCATGGTAACGCAAAGGGGAATAGATGCGAACACATTAGCCCAACTCTTTTTTGGCAATATTGTCACTCGATGGAGAGTGTTGATGGACTATAAGAAGTATCGGAAACGACCCTCCTCAAGCTTTCTCGGATATGCAGTAACCTTAGAAGATGCATGAAAATGCTCTTTCTAAGAATTTTTAATTTTTTGGACCTTTATTTTATTTTCGGTTATTTTTAATCTTTCTTTAGTATCTTTAGTTTTCAGGTTTTCTTTGTTTTTCCACATCAAGACTCACAACCACCATGCCAAGGAAATCCCCTGCACTGACCACTGCCCAGGCAACAACAATTGCTTTGGCAACTACGAATGCCCAGGGAAGTGAACCTTCCTCGGCAAACATTGATCAAATCAAAGAAATGCTCTGCCATTTGACACACTGATTTGAGCAAAACCGAGGCCCAAAAAATGCTATTCATGCGGTATCAGCCACGCGTATCAAACCACCGTGGACCGGAAAAAGAATCAAGCAAACGGCCCGAAAGGAACCTAAAAGTGGTTACATCTCTTCAAATGATAATTCTCTCATATCTCTCATAATTCAAAAGGTTAAACCTAGTCTATATTTATAGACCCAAATACTGATCGCCAAGAAACCTTATTCAATAATATCTCTTACTTAATATAGATATTCACTTATTAAAGTAAACCATAATTACCATGTAATCTTCAACCATTAGAATTACAATAAAACTCAACTTAATTACCAATCAGAATTTGAATCAAAATATAACAAATCTCCCCCTTACACAAATTCCATCCGAGCACTGGTCTTCAAATCTTCAACAACATCAATTCTTGCGTAAGCCAAATATCCGTTGAAGCACCGCCACCAAGTCTTCAACAACTTCAATTCTTACGTAATATTCGTTGAAGCACCATTTAATAGATTGAGAATGCATTGTTGAATCGATTGAGAATTACTCCCCCTACATCTGAATGCTCGTTGCAATAATACTCCTTTTGCATGTCTCCAACATCGCTCCACAAAATTTGCAACAAAAATTCCTTTAAAAAATGGGTAGCTCGAATCACAGCTCTGATACCATTTGTTAGGAATTTGGTATTGATAAAAAATAACCAAAGTGATAACAACATAGGCCAAGACACGCACAAGAAACAAGATTTAATGTGGTTCAACATAGCCTACATCCACGGACGAGAGAAAGGAACAATCCACTATCAACGTAGAGATATGAAGAGTACAAATACATGATATCTCATGTATCCTAAAACCCGGTGTACATATCCTAGAATCCGGTTGGACCAAAACACTCTTCCCAACATCCCTACAATACCCTTGTCTACAATGTAGTCTCAATAGTTGTAGAGAACCTAAAAGTAGTTACATCTCTCCAAATGATAATTCTCTCATCTCTCTCATAATTCAAAAGGTTAAACCTAGTCTATATTTATAGACCCAAATATTAGTCACCAATAAACCTTATTCGATAATATCTCTTACATAATATAGATATTTACTTATTAAAGTAAACCTTAATTACCAAGTAATCTTCAACTATTAGAATTACAATAAAATTTAACTTAAATACCAATTAGAATTTGAGTCAAAATATAACAAATCTCCCCCTTTACACAATTTCCATTCCAGCACTGCTCTTCAAATCTTTAACAACTTCAATTCTTACGTAAGCCAAATATCTGTTGAAGCACCGTCGCCAAGTCTTCAACAACTTCAATTCTTACGTAATATTCGTTGAAGTACCATTGAATAGATTGAGAATGCACCGTTGAATCGATTGAGAATTACTCCCCTACATCTGAAGGCTCATTGCAATAATACTCCTTTTGCGTGTGTCCAACATCGCTCCACAAAATTTTCAATAAAAATTCCTTCAAAAAACCCGTAGCTCGAATCATAGTTATGATAATTTTTTAGGAATTTTGGTATGCAAAATAAATAACCAAAGTGATAACAACATAGACTAAGACATGCACAAGAAACAAGATTTAATGTGGTTTAGCATAGCCTACCTCCACAGATGAGAGAAACGAACAATCCACTATCAGCGTAGAGACCCGAAGAGTACAAATACATGATATCTCATGTATCCCAAAACTCGATGTACATATCCAGAACCCGGTTGGACCAAAACACTCTTCCCAACATCCCTACAATACATATCTCTACAACATAGTCTCAATAGTTATAGAGAACTTAAAAGTGGTTACATCTCTCCAAATGATAATTCTCTCATATCTCTCGTAATTCAAAAGGTTAAATCTAGTCTATATTTATAAACTCATATACTTGGTCACCAAGAAACCTTATTCATTAAGATCTCTTACCTAATCTAGATATTTATTTATTAAAGTAAACCCTAATTACCGAGTAATTTTCAACCACTAGAATTACAATAAAACTCAACTTAATTACCAATTAGAATTTGAGTCAAAATATAACTAATATCATTTGAACTCCCCCGATGCATGAATTTTTTTTAACTTTCACATCTTTTATAGGAGTAAATTATTATTATATTCATATACATCATAAACAAATAAATTATATGATTCGAATTCACAACACAAGTTCAATAGTGAACATCTTTAATCACTAGCCCAATGATAAGTTGATATATATTGATTTTTTTTAACTTTCACATCTTTTATAGGAGTACTCCACATTTACACATAAAACAATTTAGTCTTAATTTGAAAATTAATAATAAATTTAACCCTTAATATTTACACATTATTTTAATTTGACCTTATTTTTAATTAAAAGTAATTTAACCCTAAACCCTAAACTTAAAACCCTAAATCTAAAACATTAAACCTAAAACCTCAAATCCATAAACATAAAGCCTAAAACCTCAAACCCATAAACCCAAAACCTAAAACACTAACACCATAAACTATAAACCCATAAACCCAAAAGTTAAAAAATCCATCAATGAAAAAGATAAAGGCAGAGAAAAGATTTGGACCCCAAGGACCTAAACCTCTGCACATAGATCCATCCAGAAATACAAATCCATTAAGAAAACTATTTGAGTCCGATGCAAGCCATGACAAGCAAATGAATGAAAATAAAATAAATCGAATCGAAATAAGAAGATTTTGACAGCAATATAAACAAAGGAGGCCTACAAGACAGATTAGTTCACTACAACAATGGATTACTAATATGAATAAGCTTACTAGATGGATTTAGAGCATAGCTCTATAATGACATAGTTTTTGCAGATCAACCCAGAGCAATGTTTAATAGATGAGCTTGGTTTCTAGTTGTAGGCAGAGAAAATTGGATAGCATAATTACAGACCTTATATGGCAGCATCTTTTCTTCGCCTTTATCTTTTTCATTGATGGATTTTTTAAACTTATGGGGTTTATGGGTTGGGTTTTTGGTTTTGTGTTTATAGATTTTGGGTTTTAGGTTTAGTGTTTTGGATTTAGGGTTTTTAGTTTAGGGTTAAATCTTTTTAATTAAAAATAGGGCTAAATTCAAATAATGTATAAATATTGAGGGTTAAATTTATTATTACTTTTTGAATTATGACTAAATTGTTTGAATGTATAAATGTGGAAGACTAAATGTATTATTATATAAAATTATTAACTGCCACATCACTTTCTTAATTTCCGTTAAGAGCCCAGTGGCTAAATTGAAACAAATTACAAAATTTAATAATTACATTAAAGTAATTAGAAATTTAGTTATCAAATTAAATAGTTAACTAACGTTTACTGACCATTTGTGAACTTTACCCAACATAAATATTTAAGTGTGAGACTTGACAAATACTAAAGTAGTGAGAGGTGAACGAAGATCCTTGGCCACTTTCACCAAGGGAAGATGAAAACACGTGAAAAATGAAACTAAGGTTTTAAGTCAATAACGGTGTTTTTATTGTAAACGCCGCAAAATTTATTATTTTATAGCGTCTTTTTCTCAAACACCGCCATATGTATAAAATTAACAGTATTTGATCTATAAACGTGTGAGAAATATCGCTATATACCAAACTTAGTGGAGTGAATAAACAAGTCAAATATACTAGCGATCCGGCAGCGTTGATGAAGCCTGTCTATTGAACCCATTTAAGAGTTTCTTTCTTTCCTTCACCCTCTCTGCAATTAATATCCAGAAAACCAGGCCTTAATTCAATAGGATTAGTTGTTGGATGCAGAGAATATTGTTTAATTAATGCCCACTACTACAGCATTTCTCATATCATATGTCAGTCACCGATACAAATAGATGAAAAGCTGCTGCAACTTCATTTACGTAAATAAAAAAATATTAATATGTTTTTAATTTACATTTTATGTCTAGGGTTTGTATTTGTTCCTTTCAAAAATATCATCTCTAACACTTAAATTTTTAAAAGTATCATTTATTTTTAATATATTTTACCAACACACTCAAACTGCATTAAAAAACAACTCGAAAATGAACCGCAGCAACTCTTTGAAAGATTATAACAGGCCCTGAAAGTGGAAAGTAACTTACTTCAAAAGCATTTTAATACAAAACAGAACATCAGTTCATTGAACCTTTTCATTATTATTATTATTATTATTATTATTATATGTAACTAATTAATCATGGTTGAAAGTCTTAGAGCTTAGTTAGTACATATTTATTTAACCATGTAAAGTTATATGTGTGAAATCATCAACTTCCCAAAAATAATAATAAAAGATGAATGCAGGAGTGGAGGAGAGAACAAGGACCCTCAAAATCAGGTTGAATTAATATTAAAACAATAAAAACCCTAGACCTAATCTCAGTTTTGAAAGAGCTCGATGTTGTCTCCACTTAAGACAAAAGACACAGACAACGTCGACTGTTTTGAGAATCACAAACTGGCGACTTCCACTTTACAAATCACGATTACTTGGTCTTTTATTAGGTGTCGACTTTTTAAGTTTGATATTTACTTCTTAATCATAGCTTAAATCATTGTTGATCATATCTATTAGTTTATTCCCTAATGGTTTTAGCAGGTACACTTTACACACATTCATTTTCCATAATTTCTGAAAGGGGTCTCATGGGAGCCATTACTACACTCTCAGTTAATACCATGATATTGGTCTTTTTCAACATCCAATTTTTATTTTGTGTCAGGATAAATATGGGTTCATAAGATCATCCTGCAAAGTACTAGTAGGGAATATAAAAAATGACAAATTTTTATTAGGTTTTTGATGTACCTTATCTACACGTTTAATGGTTTAAGCGAAGAATAGTATCATCCAACTGCATCGAAAATTATTGTTACTGGACTTAGAAAGAGAATTAATATTTGATTTTTCATGCATGATATTTAGCCCGAGAGTCTAAATTAGTGCAATTTTGAGAGCTCAATTTATTTTGATTTTTTATTAATGTTATTTTGTTTTATTTTAATCTAGTCATATTAAATCTCTAAATTCACTCTTGACCACATATTTGTTTTTTTAATTTTGGGCTTGCTTGGTACTATAAATACCATGCAAATCTCAAACTTTTCAATCGCCCAAAAGTAGAATTATCTATTCACTTTCTTCCGCTCTCTCCCATTTTCAACACGTTTTGATGCTACTTATTCATTGACTTTTTGTTGCCACGAAATATATTTAAAGATAGTGTCTAGGGCACGCCTCAAGTAAGTCTTATTTCTAACTCTTGTCTTGGTTTAACCAAATACTTTCCTAAACAAACTAGTAGGGAATATAAAAATAATAAATTTTTGTTAGTTTTGGGATGTACCTTACCTTCACGTTTAATGATTTAAGTGAAGACTAATCTTATCGAAGTGCATAGAATCACATAGACAACAATAATTCTAGTCAAATATTTAACATTACTATATTCTCAAAAGTTTCAAACTTGAACCATTTTAATCTTAGGAAGTATTGAATAAAAATACGTTTATAAAAAGCTTTAAAAAACAATCATATAACCAAACTCCAATTAAAATCCCACCTCATAAATAACATCAAAAGGTGGGATATGAATTTAAAAGGAAGGACAAAACAACGCAGCATGCATGTTCTTCCACCAAAACCAAAGTCCCTCAATTTGAGGGTGCAAAATTTTAAAACTTTGGGTCTTATATGATTTCCGTCTCATTTTCAGAGCGATTTCGGATTCCAAACCAACAAATTTCAGACCAAAAAGGTGTGCAAGTAAAACAACTCCATTACCCATACAAAAAAGAAGAAGAAAACATTAATATCTAAGATTAGATTAATTATTTAATTAATACACTCCATGAATGGCCACATCATCTCCACTGTAGGGCAAACCACACGTGCTTCTCTTTGGTCGTAGAGAAGGCGTAATCGCCGCCGGTCACCGGTTTCTAACAGTGGAGTGTCGTGGGTCCTTTCTGGGCCAAGGCTGGTCGCCAACTGTCGTCGAGTATCGAGACAAAATGCTTGCTCAGTTAGGGGACGCCTACTGAATCCTAGGCATTTTTTCTCTCTCTTATTAATCAAAATGAGACAAATCAAAGTTCAAAGACAAATTTATTGATATTTTATTCAGTAATTACACGTTAATCAGCTACCCATGTATGATACTGTTGTTAACAGTGCCAATTTAAAAAACAGGATCAGATTACCTAGTTTTTTTTTATTTAAACTAACCACTTTAATCTTTTGATCTGATAGTTTAATCATATAGGCTGAATCAAAAGGTTAAAGAAATCGGTAAAGAAATTAAGGATCGAGAATTAAAAAATCAATTAACGTTCTCTTTAATTTTTTTGGCACGGAGGGATGGAAGAAGGCGGGTTTTTGGTCGCCCGAATCCGACCTGACCCCGAAAAAAACTAATAAAAATATTAAATATAATATATAAAATGTGATTTATATAATATATTTATAAATAAATAGGGGCGGGAAATTTCCTCCTTAAACCTGACTCGACTCAAGCTTCTTAAAAACCAGACCTGACCCGAAAATCGAAATTTCAAAAAACATTGACCATACCGAATCGGAACCCACCAAATTCGAATTTTTTTACACTGTAGCAAAATAAGTATTTAATGGCATTTTGAATAAACATTGTTAATTTTGTACATTTGCGTTTTTTTTAATAAACGACGGGATAAATTGATATATGGTGGCGTTTTTGAAGAAACGTCGTTACAGACACGTATTTTAGTAGTGTTTGTCTAACAAATGTCGCTATAGGCACATACTTTAGTGGCATTTGTTAGAAAAAAGGCCGCTAAAGACACGTACTTTAGTGGTGTTTGTCTAACAAACGCCGCAATAGGATTTAAATGTTTAAATCTAACATCAACTTATTTATATCTTATTGAAGCTTTATAAAGAAACGAATTACAAGTATAGATCACCGAGCTAAGTAATGAGGTGGGGGGAAGAAGATACATAGTCAATAGCGACATTTGGAGGGACAAACGCCACTAAAGACAAGGTGTATAACAGTGTTTGGTGTAAAAACACCACTAGACAAGGTATTTTAGCGGCATTAGGTGGAACAAACGTCACTAAAGACGAGTTATTAGCAGCGTTTGGTGGGAAACGCCGCTAAAGACAAGGTATTTTGCGGTGTTTGGTCTCCAAACACCGTTATATATCTCGACCTTTTGCGGCGTTTGTGAACTATTGTGGCGTTAGATCTAGCGGTGCTTCTTGCGACGCTTTTGCTAGCGTCAGGAGGGTTTTTAGTAGGGGTGTTCATAAAAATTCAAATCGATGTACCATACCGAAAAATCGAAAAAATCGAACTAAATAGTAGGTAACCGTATCGATAAAATTAGCTGTCAAATGGGATGGGAACAATTACGATTTTTCGCTAAACGGTTAACCGAAAAAATTGATATGAAATTTTAAAATTAACTTTATATTATTATTAAATTATTGATTATTACCAATAAATGCGTAATTACCATACTTAAACTATATTTTATAATAATGTTAAATTATTAGTAATAATCAAGCGTGTAGAGTACGTATATTCGAACGTGCGTCTATTCTAATATTGAAATATAGTGGCATAATGGCATATGTGTTACATCCTTTTATTTATGTTGGGTTTCCAGTGTGGTTACAAGCAGTTTATGTCTTAGGGCATTGGTTTGATCTTGCATATCCTTTTACGGTTCATGTTCTCGTGTCTTTGTTTTATTTACATTTGCTCTTGAACAACTATGTTGAGCTTGTGTTCATGTTATTGTGATTGTGAAATGAAATAAATTTGGAGTACTTTTTCCTCTTTAGGTGTTTTAGTCTCGATTTCGGTTGACTCAAAGGGCGAAGAGAATTTTAACGAAGTTCTTTTCTTTCAAAAAATTTATAATGATATCACATTATTGATTATACAAATATTTGTGTAATTAATATAAATTATTGATTATTACTAATATTTTTGTAATTAATATATTTTTAAACTTTTAATTGTTTTAAAGCTTAAAGACTTTTTAAATATAAATATTGAAGACTTTATTTGTTTATTTTTTAAACTATTAAATTTAGTAGTAATAAATATATAAAATAATTTATCGTTAATCGAGTAACCATGCCGAATAAATCGATTAACCGTTTAGGCGGTAACTGATTTAAAAAGAACATAATGGTTCATCAAAATGTCGAACCAATACTTTCGATAACTATAGCGATAAGTAGTGTCGATACGGCTAACCGTCTATGAACATCCCTAATTTTTAGTGGCGCTTAAAAACAATGCTATAAGGCTAAAAGCACCGCTAAAAACCTATTTTTGTTGTAGCGGAGTTGTGACTGACCACTCGTGATTTGTTCTTATTTGCTTTATTTTTATTTTATTCTTTTATTTGTTTTTGTTTTCAATAAATTTCCTTTTGTGGATCCTTCCCTTTTTGACACATTTTATTGCATTTTTTTGTATGTCTTACTAGCACAATTTTCATATAATTTTGTGGTAGTTGACGTTCGTATAGCAATCATTACGATAAACATCCTTGATAGGTTAACAATTTCGTACGGTGATATCTCTGTTTGTGGTAGTTTGTCGATGTCTTCTCAACTATCAATGAAGTATTTTTGTAAGATTGATTTTGTTGATCTCATCTTCTACGTCAATACTTAAACGTCTAATTGGATAGAAATAAGGAGATTCGTTTGTTAGATTTCTATGGATGATGAAGAACATAGTTAATAGAAGATTTTGATTTTTTTCTTTTCACATCTTTTATTTTTCATATATTATTCTTTTGTTAATTTTATGTGATTTATTGGTGAATATAGTAGTTAAATTTTTGTTTATAATGGTGTATTTTTTTATACCTTTTATTATTTAAAACATCGGTTTCTTTTAAAACAAATCGATCAAAGTTGATAAATTATATTTTAAATTTAATTTTAAATTCATTTAAACATAAAATTGATTATTTCTTTATGTTTGATTCATTTTTTGTTTTTGTTTTTCTATAATAATTTTTTCTATTTTTTAATTTCATCACTTTTCTTTTTCTAGTTTTGTAACCCCTCAACCCGGCCTAGTCGCTAGACCCGAACCAAGAAAATCACATTAGGTTTATCGAAGCAAACCTGAACTAGCTTACTCAAATTACGGTCCATTTTTTTTTATCTTATCTAGATACTTCATTAAGTCCTATGGTTTACATAAAAGTCGTGGTTCAAATCTCATTTGAAATGAACACCAAAAAGGCACCCCAATTGCACAAATGAGCATTTTAGGGACCAAATTGCAATTGTAAAAAACTATAAGGACTTGCCCAAATTTCAAGTTACCAATCTTCAATTTGTCAAAATTCATGCTATCATGTGAATTTTCAGCTCAAACAGATCATTCAAACACATCCAATTGACATTCCAACATTTAAGAACCAGATTGTAAGGAATCTAAAATATGACACAATACCAACTGCCAAAACGACCATGCTTACCGGCAAATGTGATTCCGTACGATACTATAATAAGGGCGTACTGATACACAAGCTACTGTACCGATCCCCACAATTCCAATACCCGATGGGTTGTACTGGTACGACTCACACTGTACCAATACCCAAGCTTAAATCCACCTCCCAGGCCTAGATCAAGCCCCATGTACCAATACAGAGAGGTGCCATACCGATACGGGCAGGCCTATAATGCCCCTTTAGCCTGATTTGTCATCCCCAAATCATATTAAATATGCTTCAAACATCCTAACATGCTTCCTAAACATATTCAACACACTTGGCACACATCTAAGCATATATGAATCAACAATCACGCATTTTCAAGCATCAATGCTTAAACTAGATGCATGCTTCCTCATTGCATAAAACCAACATAATCAAAATACAATTCAAGGCTTATAACTAACCAAACATGATGTTCAATTACCATACATGTCATTTAAAACTTACTTAAGCAACTAAAACCCAGAAATTAAGCATTCAAGCATTAAATGCATTTCAAGGCAAATAAATCCAAAACTTCAATCCAACAAAACACATCATTAACACGCCTCAAAAACATCAAACCAACATAGGGCCGACAATTACCCATGGATGGTGGCCCAACCGACCCACCCAATCCAACTAGATGGATGAAAACCTGATAAAATGTGGGTTTGATTCGTTTGAAATGGATGGCGGATGAAGTGGGTGACGGATTCGGGTGAAAATTTTTCAAACCACCATCCGATCCGTCACCCGCCCCATCCATCGGTATAATATTAATTTTAAAAAACATTTTAAACCTTAGACTTTTTTAAGGTTTTGTTTATTATTGGAAAATGAGAATTTTGTTTATGTAGGTTATGTTGTATGTAAGATTATTTGGAAATTTAGAAATTTAATAATAGTTGACTTTAATGTATTAAATATTAAATTTTTTTACTAAGATTTTACATGTATTTTTAACAATAATTTTCTAATAATAGAACCCATTTATGATCCGATCCACCCGCCTCATCCGCATTTGATGGGTGGGGCGAATTTGGATCAATGATCAAGCGGGTGGTGGGTGGGTTGGGTGACGATTTGGGATACAGATGATAGGGTGGGTGAAGCTCCAACCCACCCAAATCAAACTCGTTGCCAACTCTAAACCAACAAGATAAGATGGTTTGAAAATCACATCAAAACATATTACAAATCCCCCAAATTGAAATGACACATTGCCTTATCAACCACAAACTCAAAACTAATTTCATACTCGATAAAAATGAAGTCCTTGAGACCCCTTTGCCTCGAATGCTGCTTGAAATGGGAGCGTAAGCAATGCATGCTTAGTGAGGTAGCATCTTAACATTGCCTCGTCTAAATCTATTTGAGTGAGAATCGCTCGCATCTTAATATGGCATAAAGAGACTATGGTGTCGCGATCCAACAACATAATTTCATACCTTATGGACGTCTCTATTAGGGGTGATAACGAGCCGAGCAGAGCCCGAGCTTGGCCAGGCTCAGAAATAATATTATTGGGCTCGACTCAGGCTCGAGGCTCATCGAACTCGAAATTTTAGGCTTGAGCTCGGCTCAGAAACAATACTATTGGGCTCGGCTCAGGCTCAAGGCTCATCGAACACGAAATGGACAATTTTTCTATAGTTTTTTTTATAAAAGATGGAGCCTCGTTAAAAGCTCTTTCATAACAACCACTGAAACGAAATTCAATATTGAGAAAAGGGAAAAGTGCACAAAATTAGATTAATTCAAATAACCAACAATACAAACACATAATCAAAGAAAATACAAAATAAAAAAACAACCAAGTAAGGAAAATGCTTGATTTATTTAGTGGATTTTCCCTAATTTATTTTATTGTCTTTCTTTTGCTAAATAAATTACTTTTAGTGCATATGTAGCATATATATATAATTATTTCGAGTCTATTTACGAGCTTTTCGAGTCGAGCCCGAGTCGAGCTCGCTTGAGCCGAGCTTTGACCGAGCCGAGCCTGAATAGCTCGCGATCCATTCAGGCTCATTATCACCCCTGTCACTATTGTTATCGAATCAAACTCGAAACCACTTTGATACCAATTTGTTGTATAGTAACAAGTAAATGATCGCATAACAAAAAGACATTAAGTGGGAAATCCTTTTGGGACAAATCACATGCAAAAGATGAGAAAATTCAATATAATGTTGAAATAGTATAAAATGATGAGTTTGTGTGGCTAAATCTGTTTACGATTGTCTTATTTCGCTCTCACAAAAAAACTAAACCATATTACATATTTATGAGTTAAATAATTTGATTACAAAGAAAACTTGCATATCAAGAAAATTTATCCAAACTAGGTTTCCTACTTTTAATTAATGTAAGACTTAACCATAAAAGTGCTCAAATTATATCCATTTTTCTAGACATGTGCCTAAAGTATTTTTTGGACAAAATAGGTTCCTAACAATTCATTCTGTAACCATTTTCTGTAATTTTTATTTTTCCATAAAATCTTTAATTTTATAAAAAGCATTAAAATCCTTAATTTCTAAAAAACCCAATCTCTAATTATAAATATATAAACCATAAATTTCTCTTCTCCAATCGTTGATTTAACTACCACCAACTACCCCTTCCATCGTCGATCCCTACAACCGATAATGCCAACCTTACTTCGCCAGAAATCGACAAAGTGGCCAAATGTACCATGAATGTTAAATACGAATTTTTCGATCAAACGACGAAAGTTAGATGGGCGAACGACAAATTGGGCCTTGCGACGAGAGGAGACTTCACTACTGTAACAGTGTCGTGCTGTTCAACAATGGTAAAGGGGAGAGTTAGGGATTTGTAGGTTTTAAAAAAAATATTTGTAACCCCCTCGTCCCGGTCTGGACGACTGACCGGTCCGAGTAGGCTACACGGGGTAAACCAAAGTGAACTCGTTAAGGCTCCCCTTCGGTTAGCAATCCTAGAAATTTTCTTTTTATTTTATCTTGACTAAAGGCATTATTAATTCCTATGCGAAACACAACAACGGAAACACATCGAAATAAAACAACCATCCAAAACAGAACTTAAAAACAACCCATTTTAATTTACACAGCAGGCCGTATCGATACGCTAGAAGAGGGTATCGATACGCCTTGACCAGGTCAACTACCCCAAGTCAACCTAGGGAGACCATATCGGTACACTAGCTGATCGTACCGATACGCCCTCCTTGGTCAACATCTTGGGGTCAACGATAAACGATCGTATCGAACGCCTAGAGCCCGTACCGATACGCCAAAATCTCATATTTCCATAGAGGTTTTGGTGTATCGATACACCCTCGTGTATCGGTACGCTAAGCCAAATCTGAGTCCCAAAGTGTAGGACCGTATCGATACGGCCCTTGGGCGTACCGATACGCCCTGCACTGAAAGACTCAAATTTGCAGCAAAACGAACCAAGACTCATCTCTAAATGCAATTTACTACTCCTCTAGCCTTAAACAACCAATCATCCAACACTTATCAAACAAAACTAAACATACCATGCAATTTAACTCAACATACATGGCATTCAACGCAAGATAAGCACAAAGATAAGTAACTTGCAAAAAGGCATACATAGCAACCATTTCACACAAGGTTCACATGCTTAAGGACATAACACCCGTATCATTTATGGCACAAAGGTCATAAGCCCACAAACACAAGCATTAGGCAAAACATAACATGGTTTACAAATCTGACAAGGCATAAACATCCAACCAACATACATGAGTCCAACCAAGCTCATACAACCACATGGCATCAACGACCAAACATGCTAGAACACCAAAAGCCAATAAAGGAGTTTGAACTCCAACACCCTACAAGTCTAATACCCCCAATGTCTAGGAATTATTACAAACACTTAAAGCATACTTGAGCTACTCGAGAACTCCAAATTCTCCTCCCTTGCCCACTTGCCTTTCGAACTCTAATGAGATGTATGTTAGAAAAAGGAGAGCGTAAGCTTGACAGCTTAGTGAGCGAAGCTCTAAAACTCATCAACAATGCAGTTTCAAAACACATTTCTTAAAGGTTAAGTAGAACATTTAAATGCACAATGAGAGGCACAACAACATAAGTACATGATTTGCACAAGCACAACCAAAACACGGTGGGACGACACATCACCGTTTCGACTAGTAGTTTTCCAATGGGACTACACATCAAAGTACTCTTCTACTAGTCACTACCGGTGGGACTACACATCACCGTAGTTATGACAACCATCACGTGAGGCTCGACACCAACAATGACTACACAACAACAACGGATGTAAGGCAATCCACAATGCACATGATAACACGACAATTACTCATGCATCAACACATAACCATTAAAGTAGGAGTGGTAAACTTACACTTGGGTTTAGGTGAGCCCCCAAGGCTCCACCCAAACCCCCAAGAATCCCATTTCGAAAGCAAACAAGTTAAACATTTCCACTCACTATTGCACCCTAAACGGAAGCTGAATACCAAGCTCAAGTCTCCAAATTCCCCGGATTTGTGCCCGAAGCCTCTCCAATGGTTTCCCTTGATTCTAGTCAATCCAAAAACAACAATTTACTCAACAATTCAGGCATGAAATCACTGCCACAAACAAAACACTATCTCAAGACTCATTCACCACATTTCCAACCCATGAGTTAACACAACTTCTTCGTTTTCGTACACCCAAAATACCTAGCAGAAAACTACAACTTCCAATGCCCAAAACATCCTCAAAACACCCTTCTAATATCACTATAACCCCAACCCAACTCCTTTTCACAAAAACTCACCAAAACACAAAGTTTGACACCTTTAAAAATACCCCCAAACCCAAATTCGGGATTCCTAATAAAAATCAACCAAATTGAGATATAATGAACCTTAGGGCTAGGTCAACTCATATTTTAACTCTACACATCAAAACAAAACAAAAATCCTTTAAAGTTCCATGCTTTCTCTTCAAAAACTCTAAAAACTCAAAAACCTTGAAAATGGGTTTCTATGAAAACTAAAGCCATAGAGATGTAGAAAATAATGAGGAGAATTCAAAAATAAGCTTACCTTGAAGAGAACGTTTGAAATGAGGGTGAGATTTGATGGAATAGTGTTTTAGGGGTTTTAGAGGGGTTTAACGTGAAATAAAGAGGAAGAAGAAAATGAAAAAGCCTTTTCAAACCCCCTTCTCATCTTTTCTTTATTTTCAAAATTACCAAATACCCTTAATGATATCAAACCCTTTTAATTTAATCCAAGGCTTAGTTAATTTTTAAAACGAACCCACGACTCGAACCCTCTTTACCCGAGTAACATCTGACCCCTAAACCCGAGGCGTTACAATATTAAAGTTTTGGATTTTTTTTGGAAAAGGTTAATTATATTTTGTTTTTTAATTAAATAAAAATTAATAAATAGGCCATGTGTCATGAAATGACTGGATGACAGAATTTTTTAACGTCGTTGACAAAAAATCCTTAAAATAGTTACAGAATGAAATGTTTTGCACATATTTCGTCTCAAAAATAGTTTAGGCACATATCTAGAAAAAAATGTATAGTGTGGAAATTTTTCTAATGGTTAAGCCTTAATATAAAATATAGGAAATATACTTAAACTAGATTTGCCACTTTAAACGAAAGTCTAATTAAATTCAATTCACAAACACTGACAATTTTTATTGGATATCACCAAGTTGGTTGTATTAGGTGAATCTTATTTTTTTCATGATATTTTTATAGATGGTTACTTGGAAGTTATAATTTAACTATATAGGAAAGTTAACATGTGAGAGGGATTTTTCTCCAAAAATAGGGAGAATTCGTGAGAGTTCTTTCGTGGGTTTTGCTTGTTCTTGTTCAATCGATGGAGGGTTTAGTCACCTATGTTATCATACTTGGGATTCTGGGCATAACGATAGAAGGAGTTTTTTAGTGTCATACACGTACTTGTTTTGTTTTGCAGGTTGGATGCATGCGTCAAGTACTTGAGGATCAATATGAGCATGGGCAAGGATAGAGGAATGTGAGGTTTTGGTGGATGCATAAATGAAGGGTGTCGAGTGACCTGTGGTTTTTGTGGTGGATGAGGGTTTGTGTATTGGTATGTTTTCGTGCATTATTGGTCTAGTTTCTCAAAAAAAAAAATCTCCCTATAATAAGAAAGGTTTCTGATGGTTCCATTGAGAGTCGTCAGCGACATCTACAATGAACATGAAGGATGTGGATCATAGACAAGGCTGACGTGGAATGCACTGACGTCAACAATATATGGCTTGCATGGAATTTTCATGGAAAAAATAGGCAAAATATAAGCTTACTGAAACGAAGTGTTTTAGCACTATGTGGCCTCTTTGAAAGAAAGGTTGATGAGTTAGGGTTTATTGGGGTTTTGAATGTAGAGCCATAGTTCAAGTGGTTTATATGGTTTATTATGACAGCTAGTTATGTGAGCACAAAGTTGTAATTCATTATAGCCAAAGGATGAAAATACTAAGCCACCATGTGGGAACTAGATGCACATTCTATCAACCTGATAGAGACAGTCCAGGAAGAAAAAAAGAAGAAGTTGGCATTGTTTTTTTAGAAGAGCAAGAGCGAATCGGAGAATACTAAGGGTAGCTCGGTGAATGTTGAGAATATTTATGCAGGTACGATGGGGTTGACACACATTGAAGAGGGTTTAGTAGAAGCTTAGAAGACCAATCTTTATGAGGACATTTTAAAGGAAATATCCATGCCAAGGAAGAAGCAAATTGTAATACCTTAAAATCACAAATATCGTAGCAATAAGAGGAATTTAAGGTAAGTTTGAAGCAAAAAACATATTAGTAGTTAAAAAAGTGAGAGCAAAGGCTAAAGTTGAAGGCAATACTGAGGCTGTTAAAGATGCTGAAACCACTCCGATGGAGGTTGATTCCCATCCCCGTCAAAGGCCATGATAGGCCTTTGATGGAATTGTTGTGGCTTAAGCAATGTTTCAATAGTTCATGCCCTTAGGAGCTACATCACCTCCAAAGATCTCCATTGCTCTTCCTATACGAAAAAAGGGTTGATAAAAGAAAGGCTGAGAGTTTGAGATGAAGGCTCAAGATGGCAGGGTATATTGTAGTTGATAGTGGCTTAGGTTCAACAGGCTTGCTTGTTATGTGGAAGGAAAATGTACAAACAAACTTGATTGCATTCTCTAATATTCATATAGATATAAAGTTAGGTTTTAGAGATGAGAAGTTTATATTTATATGTGTACATGGATTTAGTGATCAAAGGAAAGAATTAACTTGGCAACTAGTGGGCAGAATTAATGGTGCCTCACAATTACCTTAAGTGATCGAGGAAGACTTCAATGAGATACTGATGCATAGTGAAAAAAATTAAAGGTATTAAGAGATCTCAACAAGACATGGATGATTTTAGAGATTTCCTACATCGTAATAACTTGTATGATATCAAATTCTATCGGTGTTGGTATAAATGGTACAATAGAGAAGGAAATAATCTCATTCAAGAGAGGCTAGACTGTTTCGTGGCAAGCACTGGCTGGTTATAAGAGTTTTCAGAGGTCGGAGTTAATGCCAAGTATTCTAGTAATTCATATCATCATATATTTTTTCTAGACACGAAAGGGGTAGTTCATAGAAGAAGAATGAATTCTGGTAAAAATTACTTTTGTTATGACATGTGTTGTTCATCTGAGGAAGCTTGTACGCAAAAGGTGCGGATTGCTTGGGAGGGCTGCATGGGTGATTTTCGGTTAAAATTAAACATGTTGCTCATGCATTAGATGAATGGAAGAAGGCTCATAGATAGGAATCTATGAAACATAAGACTCAACTTGAGGCATGATATTGAATAATGCATGCAAAGTATGTTGTTTGATACACAATTAGCTGAGCTTCATGTTATACGAAAATAATTGAAAAGTATCCTCGAAGTGGAAGAAAAATATTGACAGCAACGCTCACATGTCTCATGGCTCAAGGATGGTGATAGAAACACGATTTTTTCATGATAAAGCCAATGTAAGAAGGAAGAAAAATAAAATAGAGGGTATTAAATAGAGTGTAGGTCGATGGGTGGAGGGAAAATAGAGGTTTTTATGTCACTACAAACTACTTCACCGTCTTATATCGATCCTCAAAGGGTACAACACCTACAAAAATTGTCAATGCAATTGAGACATGTATTACACTAGAGATGAATAGAACCCTATGTCAGGTGACAAGTGCTTAATAGATTTATTTTATATACCCTTATTCTTTGTCTTTTGCATGTTTTCAAGCTCATATAGGTTGCATTTAGGATAGATTGTACATATTTGCATGTAGATAGGGAGTCAAACCACATGTGCTTCCAATGTCATATATTGGTGCTTTTCATAGGAAATGTGGTGTTTTGTGGTGCATGTGTAGGATGCTGGAGGAATGTTATAGTAGGAGAGGAGCATATCGCATGGCTGGCGCTAACGAGGCATGAATATTTGGAGATAGATCTACTTTCTGCCCACGTGGACTATCTCTCGGATACACAACATTTAATGAAGCGGGAAACCAAAGGCTTTCTTTATTGAAGTCGCACGCACTTTAGGGTACTGAAGCCCTAGTTTTACTGCATATATAAGGAAGACTTGGATGCTACTTCAAGGAGCGTGATTTTAGACGATTATCTTAATCTGTAGCTTGCAGAGAACCACCTGGGCAAAGCTATACGATTCTCATCAATGAACGACGCTATAGAGGCTGACGAAGAGGGGATCTGCAACATAGTTGAATGACAGAGAAAGAGGTTTTTCGAGGACGCTCGACTCTTTCCTTTTCCTTTCTTGATAAACTGCCATACTTTATAATTTTAATTATGGATGTTTTAGGCTCAGACATGAGCTAAATATTTTAGTTGGGATTATTGGGTCCCAGGATTTTATGTTTTGATTATTCTATTTCAAGCCTTTAGTTGTTTCCTCTTTATCTATTATGTTCATCATTCTTCATGCGTAGTTAATTGTAAGAGCTATCGAGAAAGGCATGTTAACCATTGATCTGTGCCTTACTATCGAGAGAGTTAGGCTATACAAACGTGAACAATGGGGCTAAGCTATTAACTTAGTCTTAATCTGACTTAAGACATAAGTTTAGGGTTTCAACGACTAAAAGGGAGTTCGTAAATAAATAATAGGGATGTTATGGTTCACGTAGAAATGTGTTACCTTAACCTCAATGCTATTAACTTCTAGGCATCGAGAGAGTTAGAAGTTCATTAGAAAATCATGCTTAGTAGATAAAGAACTTAATGGTTTACGCAGACATGTATTACCAGTCGCTATAGCATTGATTTAGGTCATCAAGCATATATCCTTAGAAATAATCTCAACCTCCATAATTATCTGTTAAGTTGATGCAGTTGTTTGTCTTAATCATAACTACCTTTAGATTAGTTAATTTAGTTTCAATCCAATCTACAATCTCCAATACTTGCAAACACATTCTTAGGCATAATAACTTCGTAGTTATTGATCCAATTCTAGCGGGTTCGACACTCTACTCTTCACTTTATTACTTGATACGACGAGTATACTTGCTTTAAAGTGCATCACTATTTGACAAGCATCATTAGGCATTCACGAAAAAAGAATTCAAAGATGTATTTCTTCAGATAAATCCAACCAAAACTTCATGTCAAGATGGATTGCTTGCTAGTTTTTATTGTAAGTTTTGGTCATTAGTTAAGTCTAATGTTAATTTTTATGTCTTTTTTTTAATTCTAGAGTCAGCTAATTCTACTATAATTGAATTTATTCCTAAAGTTGATAATTCGAGAACAACACAGAATTGTAGGCCAATTAATCTTTGTTCGGTACTTTATAAAATTGTCTGTAAGTTGTGTGTTAATCGTTTAAAGCATGTGATTCATACTTGAATTAATGAAACTTAATATGTATTTGTGTTGGGTAGACCTCTCTCTAATATTTATTGATTGCACATGAATTGTTCCACTCCTTGAATAGTTCTAAGTCTGAAGCTAATAACGGGGAAACTTTAAAGGTAGATATGGAGAAAGTATATGATAGAGTAGAATGTGGTTTCTTAAGTGATGTTATGTTGAAGCTTGGGTTTGCCCATTCTTTGGTTAGTTTGATTATGCAATGTGTTACAACTGTTTCATATTGTGTTTATATTAATGGTGAAATTTCAAAGATTGATACGCCAGAGAGGGAACTAAGGCAAAGAGATATGCTATCTCCGTACTTATTCCTTTTTTGTACCCCAAGAACTCTCAGACCTCCTTAACAAGGATCAACAAGTAGGGAGCCTACCGGGTATTCGATCCATGTTCGAATGAGATGCTGACCATGTTCGAATGAGCCTCAAGAAAAAGGTAAACTTTGACAAGTCCAATGTTTACTTTAGTCCCAATACTATAGGATCATATCATGATCATTTGAAAAGCCTACTGGGCATGCAACAAGTGTTAGAACTTGAACACTATCTTGGGATATGTCATTAGTAATTGGGAAGAATAAGACTAATTCTTTTGATTTCCTTCTAAACAAGTTTCTAAAGTGAATCATGGGTTGAGACAATAACCCACTTTCGTATAGAGGGAGGGAGGTTGATGTGATCCTAACCAACCCCAACATCTTTCATACACTTCTCATACCTTGGATTTGTGCCATGATGAATCCTAAGGGATTTTCCTCATTCTTTACTTTATTTTTTTTATCATTCATGCATTCTATTTATTCATACATATGCATTCATATCTTATTATATTCTTAGAATATCATAAGATTCATGTATATGCCATGATTGCATATCATTTCTTAGGATATTATTATTGCATGTTTTCGTTCATCATTTATTATGGATGGCCTGTGTGAAACAAATATTTTAATTTTGATATAACTAAAAACCTAAAGACTAAATTGAAAATGTCAAAACGAATTTTAAGTCCTCAAAACATCCCCATATAATTTTAAGATTATGCCAAAGTTAAAAACAAAGTTTTTCAAATATTTTTCTAAGTGTTTAAAGCCAAAACAGTGATTTTCAAGTCCCTATTTCGAAACGGCCTAAGGCGTTTCGAAACGTTTTCATCACTGCCAACCCCTGTTCCGAAACGTGTATCGAAACGGCTTTAGAACACTTGAACCCGTTTCGAAACGGTCTCATACGTTTCGAAACAATTCTTCAATTTTTGATTTGAAAAACTATAATGGTTGTTATATTATTTAACCTATTTTTCAAAGATAAATAGGGTGTTTCGAAATGGGCTAAGACTGTTTCGAAACGACCCTTGACAGTAGCAAAACTGTTTCGAAACGAGGCCAAGCGTTTCGAAACTGTTCTTCAGTTTAAATTGAAAATATGACCGTTGAAATTGTTTTTAACTGATTTTCTGAAAACCGTTAGGGTGTTTCGAAACGGGCTAAGACTGTTTCGAAACGACCCTTGATAGTGGAAAAAGTGTTTCGAAACGGCTCTAAGGCGTTTTGAAACGGGCTCTTAAATGCACCCCAACGACTCTTTCTATTTTAGTCCGTTCCGAAATAGGTACCCCGCGTTTCGAAACGGGTTGTTGCAGACTGCATTTATGGAGGTGAGATAACATCCCCAACGGCTCTATTGATGAGTGCAACAACCACAACGGCTAGAAATCAATGAGAAGGTATAAAATGGACCTCTAAAAGCTCCAGCAACAACTATTGATCCAAAAGCAAACATCCAAACATCAAATCCAAGCAATTGTGCAAAAATCCCATTTTGTCTAGAAACCCCAATTGTAATTTTCATTCATATCTTGTTCAATTGGGTAGAGTGCTTGTAATTGGGCTATCATTTGTATTGAGAGATACTTCATTAGCCAACAAATTTCTTTGTTCTATTGTTGTGAGGATTGGGTTGATTTTTGGGTAGAAAAATCAACCGAAATTGTAAGGGTTGCCTCCTTAGCCTAGAAAAGGGGAAGATCAATTAGTGGAATTATTGCAAATCCTTAGTGAAGCTAAGGTAGTGGATGTAGAGTTCATTTGGAACTTGAACCACTCTAAAACCCCTTGTCTATTATTTTTAATTTGCAATTTCCACCACAAAGTCTTTAAAAATCCAATTCACCCCCTCTTGGTTTATATCGATCTTTCGATCCACTCAACAATTGGTATCAGAGCCTACCTCTTTGAGGATTAACAACCACAAGAGGAGTTCCTTGGAAGAGTGTGATCATCAAAATATCAAGAGATGACTTCAACCTCCGGTTCCGGCATGTATGAGTCTCAATCTACAACAAAGCCTCCCTTCTTTAATGGTGATAACTATTCTTTTTGGAAGAATAGAATACGTCTCTTCATCAAGTCAAATGACTATCTAGTGTGGGATGTCATTGAAGATGGGCCATATATTTCATTGAAGCAAGATGGTTTTGAAGAAGAAAGTGGAGATGAGTGAAAAGGAGAGGAAAAAGATTCAAGTCAATGATAAAGCTCTCCACATGCTATTTTGTTCTTTCCGTCCGGACATCTATTCAAAGGTCTCATCCATCGAAAGTGCCAAAGAAGTGTGGGACACTCTTGAGACTACTTATGAAGGCACCAACGATGTTAAAGAAACTAAGATTGGAATTCTCAATCTTAGTTATGAAAATTTCAAGATGGAGCCCGATGAGACGGTGTCAAAGATGTTTGATCGTTTCTCCACGATTGTCAATGGGCTAAAGGGCTTTTGAGAGATCATACCGGAAGACAAACTTGTCCGGAAGCTACTCTATTCACTTCCCGAGTCTTGGGATGGGAAGAGAACCGCTATCATCGAAGCAAAGAATTTGAAAACTTTGAAGCTTGATGAGCTTGTGGGTTCTCTCCTTACTTATGAGATCATGAAGCAAGGAAGGGAAGATGAGAAGAAGAAAGAAGAGAAAAGAGTAGAGAAGCTTGAGGTTGAGAAGAAGAAGAAGATGGGAATAGCTCTCAAGGCTAAAGCTTCACAACATGATGAGAGTTCATCTAGTGAGGAGGATGAACTTGAGGAATTGGCTATGATAGCCAAACGATTCTCACGTTTCATGAGGTCCAACCGGGGAAGAAAAATCCAAAGGAAGATGGACTTCAAAAGCAAGAACAAAGAAGAAGGAAGGGATCCTATCATTTGCTTTGACTGCAAACAACCTGGCCACATACGTTCGGAGTGCCCTCAACTCAAGAAGAAGGGCTTTGAGAAGAAGAAGAAGAAGAAGCTCAAAGCCAAGCTTGCTACTTGGAGTGATGAGGAGTCATCGAAGGATGACGAACAAGAAGTGGCTAACCTTTGCCTCATGGCACTTGAGGAAGATTCCTCCATGGTAACCTCTAACTCATCTATTTTAGATTTTGAAGAATTAAATGATGCATATGATGAGTTGCAAGAGGTATATGATGAATTAGTTGAGAAATATAAGGAGTCGGTCATTAGGAATAAAAAGATTATTCTAGAACTAAATGAGAAAAATGACTCACTTACTCAAGCTAATTCAAAATTTGAGAAAAAGATATTAGGATTAAAAGATGAACTAAAATTCTTTCAAGATGAAAATGTTGATCTTAATAATCTTTTATCTCAATGTAATAGTGAACACCAAAAGGTGTTGGGTGAGCTAAATGAGCTCAAAAAGTCTTTAAAAAATGTTGGTAGTGTCAAGCATGAAGTAGGTGAATCCTCTAGAACACACCAACCTAAGAAAAAGACTAACTACTACAAACAAGGTAGCTACCCTAGACATAGTAGAGCTAAAAGAATTAGAAGTGTATGGGTTCCTAAGGAACTTGTAAAATCTAATAATATTATTGCTATGTCATCTTGGATTCCTAAGGGAACCAAGGTTTTGGGAGCTAACACTCATGGACCCAAAATGATTTGGGTACCAAAAACAAAAGCTTAATATCTTTGTTTGTAGGGGGAGCATTGCCACAAGGCCAAAGCACAAAGTCAAAACTCATGGTACCTTGATAGTGGATGCTCGAGGCACATGACCGGAGACAAGAGTAGATTCATGGATCTAAAGCCAAAAAGTGGAGGAGTAGTGACATTTGGTGACAACTCCAAAGGCCACATTAAAGGTATTGGCTCCATAGGTAATCACTCTACTATTCTCATTGAAAATGTCTTATATGTCGATGGTCTTAAACACAATTTATTGAGCATAAGTCAATTGTGTGATAAAGGATTTAATGTTTTATTTGATAAAAATGGATGCAAAATTGCGGACATTAAATCTAATAATATTATGCTCATAGGTCATCGCATAGGAAACATATACATGGTGCATCTAGATGACATTCATACATCCCATGCATGCTTAGTTGCACAAAATGAAAATGATGCATGGTTGTGGCATAGGAAACTAGGACATGCTAGCATAAGTGTTTTAGAAAAACTAGTCTCCCTAAATCTAGTTAGAGGTTTACCCAAGATAAAATTTTCAAATGATAAAATTTGTGATGCATGCTCAAAGGGTAAACAACATAGATCTTCCTTTAAATCCATTAATGATGTTTCTACTAGTAGATGCTTACAACTAATCCACATGGATTTATTTGGGCCAATTAGGACTATGAGCTTGGGTGGTAAGTCTTGTGCTTTTGTACTTGTTGATGATTTTTCTAGATTTACTTGGTTTCTCTTTTTAAGTACTAAAGATGAGGCTTTGGAAAAATTCATCACATTTTCAAAATTAACCCAAAATGATCTTGAACTAAAAATTTCACATATTAGAAGTGATCATGGAACCGAGTTTCAAATTTTGGGGTTTGAAGATTTTTTAAATGAAAATGGTATTAGCCATAATTTTTCGGCTCCTCGAACTCCTCAACAAAATGAGGTAGTTGAGAGGAAAATAGAACTTTGCAAGAAATGGCTAGAACTATGCTTTGTGAAAAAAATTTACCTAAATATTTTTGGGCGGAAGCCACAAACACCGCTTGCTATATTGTAAATCGAGTAATGATTAGGCCAATTTTAAAGAAAACACCTTATGAGATTTTAAAATCTAAAAAGCCTAACATTAGCTATTTTCACCCTTTTAGTTGCAAGTGTTTTGTTTTAAATAATGAAAAAGACAACTTAGGTAAATTTGATGCAAAAAGTGATGAAGCCATTTTTATAGGTTACTCTTTAACCTCTAAAGCCTATCGAGTATTTAACAAAAGAACTTTAGTAGTAGAAGAATCTATTCATGTTGTATTCGATGATAACCTCCTTCCTAGGAAGGATTCTTGTGATGATGATGATGTAGGAATCATAAATGCCTTTGATGGAGGTCAAACTTCAAAGGAGGATGAGATTCCAACAAAAGAAGAGGACACACAAGATCCACCTCTTGAAGCCTTGAAGGACTTGGCTCTTGAGGAAAAGGAAGTGAGCTACCCAAGGAAGTTGAACTATGTCAAAGATGGTGAAATCTTGGGTGATCCATCCAAGGGGGTAACCACTCGTTCTTCTCTTAGATTAATGAATCATGTTGCATTTATCTCATGCATAGAGCCTAAAAATATTAAAGAAGCATTGAAAGATGACTTTTGGATTATGGCTATGCAAGAAGAGTTAAATCAATTTGAGAGAAGTAATGTTTGGACATTAGTTGATAGGCCTAGTAATCAATCTACAATAGGAACTAAATGGGTCTTTAGGAACAAGCTAGATGAGAGTGGTAACATTGTAAGAAATAAAGCTAGACTTGTAGCACAAGGTTACACTCAAGAAGAGGGAATAGATTTTGATGAAACCTATGCACCCGTAGCTAGAATGGAAGCCATTAGGATGTTGCTTGCATATGCATGTTATCATAATTTCAAGCTTTTTCAAATGGATGTTAAAAGCGCATTTTTAAATGGTTTTATAAATGAAGAAGTGTATGTGGAACAACCACCGGGTTTTGAAGATTCAAAATTTCCAAATCATGTTTTCAAACTTACCAAAGCTCTTTATGGTTTAAAACAAGCTCCTAGAGCTTGGTATGAAAGGCTTTCAAATTTTTTGATTAAAAAAGGATTTGAAAAAGGTAAGGTGGACACTACACTTTTTATAAAAATGTATAAAAATGACATCTTAGTAGTTCAAATTTATGTTGATGATATTATTTTTGGTTCTACTAATGAATGTCATTGTCAAGAGTTTGCTAAGTTAATGCAAGGTGAATTTGAGATGAGCATGATGGGGGAGCTCTCATTCTTTTTGGGACTCCAAATCAAGCAAAAGAAGGATGGCACCTTCATCAACCAAGCAAAATACATAAAGGATATGCTCAAGAAGTTTGGCTTGGAGAATGCAAAGCCTCAAGCCACTCCTATGAGCTCATCTACAAAGCTTGACAAAGATGAAGGAGGTAAGTGTGTTGACTCTAAGCTTTATCGTTCTATGATTGGATCATTGCTTTACCTTACCGCAAGTAGACCGGATATCTTGTTTAGTGTTTGCTTGTGTGCTAGGTTTCAAGCTAGTCCTAGAGAGTCTCACCTTATAGCCGTTAAGAGAATCTTTAGATACCTTAGAGATACTCCTTGTTTAGGTCTTTGGTATCCTAGAGACTCTACCTTCAACCTTCATGCTTACTCGGATGCGGATTATGGGGGTTGCAAAATCGATAGGAAAAGTACTTCGGGAACTTGTCAATTTCTAGGTAGTATACTCATATCTTGGTTCTCTAAGAAACAAAATAGTGTAGCCTTATCTACCACCGAAGCCGAGTACATATTCTTAGGGAGTTGTTGTGCTCAAGTCCTTTGGATGAAGCAACAACTCTTAGATTATGGAATTAAAGTTGAAACCATACCCCTAAAATGTGACAACACTAGTGCAATATGTTTAACAAAAAATCTCATCCAACACTCTAGAACCAAACACATAGAAATAAGGCATCATTTCATTAGAGATCATGTCCTTAAGAAAGATGTGGTTATAGAGTATGTAGACACCTTAAATCAATTAGCGGACATATTTACAAAACCCTTAGACAAAGAGCGTTTTTGGTCCCTTAGGAGAGAGTTAGGTCTAGCTAGCCTATCTTGACCTTTTAGGACCTCTTTTGTGCGTAAATATGCTTGATCTTGTGAAATGCCATGTTTGTATGCTTAGACTCCTAATTTCATCCATGCTTATAGCTAGGGGGAGTATGTTTATGTTTGAATATGTTTTGCATGCTCATTCATGACATTTATGCATGTTAGGCCTAAGAAAATATCTTTTTTCTGCACTTTTAGAGCCTCTTTTGCACTTCCAGGCCCAGGTGTATCGAAACGGGTGACCCTGTTTCCATACGGATACCTTAAATCCAGTTCTGAGAGAAGGGCGTTTTGAAACGCCTCCAAAGTGTTTCGAAACGTTTTGGCTACTGCCAAGGGGTGTATCGAAACTTGTTTCGATACGGGTCAACAAGGATTCGATACGGTCAACACCGTATCGAAATGGTCAGCTGACGGTCTCAAAACGGTCAAACCCTAGTCGTCTCGTTTCGAAACGGTCCTGACCGTTCCAAAACGGCATCGCGGATAGCTTTATTTAGGGCTTTTAATGTTAAAATTCTACTTTTTATCAAACTCTTAAAAAAACCCTAAACCGCCTCCCTCTCTATAAATACCCTCTCAAACTCTTTGTTTTTCACAAAATTGTGAGGGGTTTTACTCTTAAACTCAAGTCTAAGCAAGTTTCATCAACGTCGTGCAAGGATTTTCATCGAATCATCCAAAATCCCTAACTAAGGTATTTTTTCCCTTTTTTCTTTCAATTTATGTTCGAATCTTAGGTTAGAAAATTTTATTTTTGTATAAATTATATGTTTTCACTTGTGGGTTTTCCATATCTTGTAAAAAAAATTCAAAATCTCAAATTTTTTTATTCGAATATAAAATTTTTCAGTCGTATTTTTCCTTTACTATTTTTTTATTTTTTTTGTTTGTTTTAATTTTGTTTCAAAAACCTAAGTGGGATTTATTATTGGATTGATTTTAAATATCAATGCATACACTTAATTTTAAAAACATACTTGCTTAATGTTTTTAGATGGCGGAACAAGCTAACAAAAAGCGTAAGGCCGTTCAAACCGGTGATTCGAGCATTCGTCCGAATTTTGCTCTGCTTTTTTAGAAATCCCTTAAAACTAATGAGATGCGAGCTCGCTTCACTTATGTCAAGGATTTCGAAGTTCGTAGAGAACGTGTCATTGATCTTGATTTCCTCAATTCTGAGCGTTTCCTATTCTGTTATCTCGAGTGTTTGAGTGAGTGGAATCTTCTCTTTTTGTTGAGCATTCCGGATATTCGCTACAAACATATGGTACTCCTCTTTTACTCTAATGCTCGCTTTATTCATGATGAGACCAAAACCGAGATTATAGGAATTGAATCTCTCATATTGGGTAAAAAGTTTGTTGTTGACATTGCTCTCTTGGAGTCAACTTTCAAACTTAAAGATGAAGGTCTTGAGGATGAACGTCACATTGGCACTTTCACCGGTCCGACACTTACTTTGGATGTGCACGATCGCTTTCTTCACTTGATAGTTTCGTGGTTCCTTCGACCTTCCGGAGGTAAATACTCTCATATCCGTCAAGTTGATCATTTTTGGCTTGAATGTTTCCGTAGAGGTGAGCGCCCTAATGTGCCTAAGATTATTTTTGCCGAGATGGTCAATAATGTTAAGCTTATTGACACAAATGAGTTGAAGTCTTTTACTTATGGCACAATCTTGAGCTACATCTTTAATGACCTTGGTATCGATTGTACCTACGACTCTCCGGAACCTCATAAGTCCAAGTTTGGTGAGTCCTCTCTACGCAAATATGGGTTTCGATATTTGAATAATGTTTGGGAAAGAGTTGATAGAGAAGCTCCTCCTCCTCCCGTTGCTCCTCCACCGCAAGTTCAAGATGGAAACAATGAAGCCCTCACGGCTCTCATTACCGAGCGGTTCAATGCTTTGGATACTCGCATTGCTTCGGGTTTTGATGCCATGGATAATCGTTTGAAAAATGTCGAGGATCGCCTTCATACTCTTGAGACTTTCCATTCAAACTTGGATTTTTCCTTCTCTACTCTCTATGGGCAATGGACGAAGTTTCACCGTTCTCAAGTCAAGAGCGACGATGAGACTTCCGATGATGATGACGAGGCTTAGGACTATCATATCATATCATATCATATTATTTATGCTTTTTAGGTTTAAGATTGCATCTTTATGTTTTAAGAACCTATGCTTTTGATCTTTTGTTTGGGATTTTATTTTGAACTTAATGTTGGTTTATGTTTTGGATATTTTGATATTATGAATTAATATTATTGTTGCCTATTAATGCTTATTCGTACTAATCCTTTATCTTCTCTATGAGCTTTCATTATATCAAAATTCGTTTTAAATTTTTAAAAGGTTTTTTTTAGCTTTACAACTTGGATTTCAAGTCAAACAATTTTCTAAACTTTAAAAACCTATCTTAAATTAAGGGGGAGTTAGAATATTTTCAAAACTTTCAAAATTTTTAAAAATTCTAACTTTGGTTTTGTTATATCAAAAAGGGGGAGATTGTGAAACAAATATTTTAATTTTGATATAACTAAAAACCTAAGGACTAAATTGAAAATGTCAAAACGAATTTTAAGTCCTCAAAACATCCCCATATAATTTTAAGATTATGCCAAAGTTAAAAACAAAGTTTTTCAAATATTTTTCTAAGTGTTTAAAGCCAAAACAGTGATTTTCAAGTCCCTGTTTCGAAACGGCCTAAGGCATTTCGAAACGTTTTCATCACTGCCAACCCCTGTTCCGAAACGTGTATCGAAACGGCTTTAGAACACTTGAACCCGTTTCGAAACGGTCTCATACGTTTCGAAACAGTTCTTCAATTTTGATTTGAAAAACTATAATGGTTGTTATATTATTTAACCTATTTTTCAAAGATAAATAGGGTGTTTTGAAACGGGCTAAGACTGTTTCGAAACGACCCTTGACAGTAGCAAAACCGTTTCGAAACGAGGCCAAGCGTTTCGAAACTGTTCTTCAGTTTAAATTGAAAATATGACCGTTGAAATTGTTTTTAACTGATTTTCTAAAAACCGTTAGGGTGTTTCGAAACGGGCTAAGACTGTTTCGAAACGACCCTTGACAGTGGCAAAAGTATTTCGAAACGGCTCTAAGGCATTTCGAAACGGGCTCTTAAATGCACCCAACGGCTCTTTCTATTTTAGTCCGTTCCGAAACAGGTACCCCGCGTTTCGAAACGGGTTGTTGCAGACTGCATTTATGAAGGCGAGATAACATTCCCAACGGCTCTATTGATGAGTGCAACAACCACAACGGCTAGAAATCAATGAGAAGGTATAAAAAGGACCTCTAAAAGCTCCAACAACAACTATTGATCCAAAAGCAAACATCCAAACATCAAATCCAAGCAATTGTACAAAAATCCCATTTTGTCTAGAAACCCCAATTGTAATTTTCATTCATATCTTGTTCAATTGGGTAGAGTACTTGTAATTGGGCTATCATTTGTATTGAGAGATACTTCATTAGCCAACAAATTTCTTTGTTCTATTGTTGTGAGGATTGGGTTGATTTTTGGGTAGAAAAATCAACCGAAATTGTAAGGGTTGCCTCCTTAGCCTAGAAAAGGGGAAGAGCAATTAGTGGAATTGTTGCAAATCCTTAGTGAAGCTAAGGTAGTGGATGTAGAGTTCATTTGGAACTTGAACCACTCTAAAATCCCTTGTCTATTATTTTTAATTTGCAATTTCCACCACAAAGTCTTTAAAAATCCAATTCACCCCCCCTCTTGGTTTATATCGATCTTTCGATCCACTCAACAGCCTGTCATTTGATGTTCATGCATATAACTTATATCATGCATAGTTATGTAAACCACATCTTTACTTTATATTCACATGCATATCATTCTTTAAGCATACCTAGTATAATATGTTTCTATCTTATGTATCATTTAGTCTAATTACATTAACTTATGTTCTTTCATGTTTTCTTTATAGGATACATTAACCACAAGCTCAAGGATCCAAGGGCATCTCAACAATAGCTCGTGATGTTCGGTTTCAACTCAAAATAGCTTGGAAATGATTCAAGGCAAAGCAAGCTACAATTCAGCTCCAAACCACTCCAATAGCTCGAGATAAGCTCAAGAACACTAAAGGACAAGCTCACCTAGCTAGAGACAACACATATTAGCTCAAAATAGCTCCAAAGTTTAGCTAGCTAAATCAGCTAGGTAGCTCAGCTCACTCTCAGCTTGATCAGCTCAGCTCACCCTACATCCTTTAGCTCAACCATGAAAGGACGTGTTCCCTCCCTAAGGGACACAACCAATAAGACTTGGAGGGAAACCATGTGTGGCGCCAAAATAATGGAGGGAAAAGATTGGAGGGAGGCACCATTCAGCCGAATGGTTACCCAAGCCTTAGAGGAAGCCTTTCGTCCATTTGGAGGGAGACACAAGCATGCCGAACAGTCGCATGCCCTTTGAATCATGCCCATTCGACCACCCTTGTACAACTATAAATATGAGTCATTTTGTCATTTGTAAACCCACAATTTTCTATCAGTTAAATTTCTTTTGTGAGTTATCTCTCAAACTTGTTCTTTTTAGAACTTTCTTGACTTATCAAATCTTTCTAAGGTTTGTAGCATCTCCTATCTTCCATTTATACTTTAGATTATTGGTTATTCTTAACCTTCGGTCTAAGTCACCCTACCACCCTCAAAGCCTTTCTTTAAGAATGGGTTTGTGCTTTCATAGCATAAGTTCTTCTTTTGAAACTTTGAATATTATCTCTTTCATTTCCATCATTATTCCTTCACCATCCGAACCACCATCCTAAACACTTCACCATCTCATTCCTTTTCATCCATTTTCTTTCTTCAAATACAAACACCACCCTACCATCTTCCGCACCAAACTCTATCATTCATCATTTCATCCATTTCTCATCCAAACTCTAAATAATATTATTAAGGTCTGATTTGATATGGACTATATGGATTGTATTTTATCCCATTTGATGCCTGATGCAATTTTTGCTTGATTAATAAATCATCTTTTACTTTAAAAAATATATTTTAACTATATTAATAACAGAAAAAAATAAATTAAAGAGTTATATTTTTCTTAGATACCCTAGGTTTAATAATTGTTTATTATTATTACTTCTAAATAATAATAGTAATACTTATTCTATTATAATAATATAATATTTTTAAAGAGTTATATTTTGATAAATAAGTTGTGAAAAAATTACACAACTCTTCCCTTTTAAACTATAGAAATCTAAAATTTAAATCTCTAACACTAAACTATAAATTTCAAATGCTAAGTTCTAAACTCTATACCCTATATTTTAATTATAAACCATAAATTCTAACCTATATACCATGGGTGGACCTTCGTAGGGGCCTAATGGCCCCGGTCTAGGCTATTTTTTAAAAATATTAAATATAAATATTTTTAAATATATATATAAAGTTTTATTGGTCACCTCAATTAAGAAAAACATATTTCAAATTAATGTGTTTTCCTCATTAAATATTAATTAGAAATAAAAGTTAATATTTTAACAAAATTTAAGGTAAAATAAAATCATAAGGGAAAGTAATGTGAAAATATTTTCAAATTTATTTTATTAATAATATTTTATTCACTTTCTCCACCTAGCAATCAAATTAAATTTAAAAAAGAATAAGAAAAGTTTCTAACTCCCCTTTCTTTTCAAGATTTTGCAAGACCACGCACAATAGAAAACTTTATTGTTCTAGATTTTCATCTTAGATCGCATTTATTAATCACTTGTATTTAATATCTTTTATCGATTTTGATTAGTATAGTTCCATTGATCTATTTTCTATTCCTAATTTTTGGTTTAATAATTGTGTAATATATACTTGTTATTTTTTTAAGATTATTTTTGTATGCTATTGCTTTTTTTTAATTGAACTTTTGATAAAACAAGTGAAATATATATATATATATATTTCTTATTTTTAATGTTAATCTTATGATTGTTGGGTTCATTTCTCAATCTTATTTTAGTTCCTTATAATAAATTCATAATTTCTACCATGCTCTAAACTCTTCAAATCGTAAAATAAATAGATTTATATAAATCAAAATTTACGACCTATATATGAAAATATAAAGAAAAAAAGTAAATGTCCACTACATGACATTTGTTATCTGAAATTTCTGACGATATAGGCAATGTGTTGGTCTTTGAACACGCTTGACTTCAGTGGAGCACATGATGCCCGCACGACGAGAATATATTAATTTGGTCTTTTTATGTTCTCTCTTTCTTTTCCTTTACACTAATTAATTATAGTTAACGAAATCGAGACAACGGCACGTGAGCTGATTAGTTGAACTGTTTAAATAACTAGCCATGAAAGTGTAAAAGGAATTGGACTAATCTATCATAGTATTATATGCATTCTTATTCTTTATTTCAATTACTTCAGGTATAAATTAGTGATGGTAATTACATTTAAGTGTAATAAATTATTCTTATATGTATTTTTAACAAATTTACTAATTTACTCTATTTATTAATGAAAAATATTAATAGGACATGTGAATATAAAATGTGGAATTAACTTGTAGTGTTTGTTTGGGTATGGATATGAATAATAATCCAAAGATTTACATTGGTAAAAGAATAAGGAAATAAATTATGTTTGATAATTTGTAGGATTGCAAGATCTCTAGGGAAAGCTTCACAATCACTCGAATCTTATCTAATATCATCATAATTAATTATCTCTAAATTTTATTCTTATGACTGATTTGTTTACCTATGCCTATGGATTGATTAATATGTCTCGTTCATTTCAATTTGATAGATTTTTAATAATTTAAACAATCAAATTTTATATTTTACCAACAACTAATTGCTCTAATAGGATGAAACATAAAAATTTTTAAATAATGACAAATGTTCGAGTTTTGATGTTCTGAATGGAACAATTAAGTTGAAGAGTCGCCCCATAATAAATTTCTTAAATACTTGATTTAAATATCACCTAATAAATTAAATATCAGTTGTAATATGAAAAAAATATATAATTCTTTTAGGTAATCTCCATTATATATAAGCTTTTACTCATTTATATCTTCAAAAACTTAGATTTTTCAAGACAAAGAAAAATTAGAAACAATTTGATGAGATATTTTTGAGCCATTAATCTCCTAAAAAGGAAGCCACGTGATTCCAATTAACATCTTAACATGACATGGAAACAAACTCTTCATTTAAATACTCCCATAAATCCATGCATTAATGATGCTGCACACCCACAAGATAAAAGTAGGAAATCTCCATAAATTAATATTTTTTTATTAATCAATAAAATCTTCTAATCTTGTTTGTTAAATAAAATAAATATAAATTCATTTGATAATACTATAAGAAAATCTATACCTTTCCATTTGAACTAACTATAAGAGATTTTCTTGTAATATTTAATACTATTTGTAACAATTTAATCCGATGTAATATAGATTAAATAGAGGCAAAGAAGAAAAATGATTTTACAACCAACATCTCTTGCTTCAAAATGAATTTGAAGCTTGTCACTTGTTTGTTTCTCAAGAAAGATTGTTTGATAGCTGTAATAAATTTATATTTTACAGTACCGCTACAATTATGCTTTGCATTTATAATTTCTTTAAATTTCGGTTTCCATAAAAATCCGAGCAAAATTGTTTCTTCTTCTTTTTCTTCTAAAAAACATATCTTCTCCTTTTACTTATTTTACGTTTTGGGGTTAATTATAGAAACGTGGGGATTTAAATACGGTTTTCTTCCTACTCTAATTACTATGATTTAATGATTAATTCTGATCAGTGAAGTTGAAGGTATTAATTAAAGATTTAAAATATTTAAATTTAAGGGTAATTGTTGTGTATATCATGGTGGTAGAAACTAAAAATTTCTCAACCGCTTTAGTTTTAGAGTTTAGAGATTTAATTTAGAGTATAGGGTTTATGGATCTAAGTTTATGGGTTTATAATTCAAGGGTTGTGATCAAAATTTAAGGTTTATACGTTAAAACTTAAATCTCTATCCATATTACCCTAAAACCTAGACCATAACATCTAACCACTAAACCCTAAATTCTAATCACTATACCTAAATTCTAATCCCGTAAACTCTAAACTAAATTCATAAGCCCTAAATTAGGTCACTTGTAAAAACTTTTAATTTTCACCACGCCATTGTATTGAATATAAACCCTAAATATAATATAGGGTAAAAACATCATTAATCACCAAACAATTTTTACTTTTCTCTTTTAGTAGCCAAATTATTTTTTACAAAAACGTCACAAACATTATTGTTATTGGTCGTTTGATTACTGACAACTAATTGTTGCTTATGAGGCGCTTCATTCTTTTAAGCAAAAGCGAGTGGGGAAGGATGGTTTCTTTGCCTTGAAATTGGATATGAGTAAAACCTATGACAGGGTGGAATGGAGCTTCGTGAAGGCTGTTATGTTGCGTATGGGCTTTTGTGAACAATGGGTTAGCAATGTCTTTCGGTGTGTTTCGTCAGTTTCTTATGATGTGGTGCTTAATGGTATGGTGGGTATCCCTTTCAGACCTTCTAGGGGACTACGGCAAGGTGACCCCCTAAGCCCTTATATTTACTTAATGTGTGCTGAGGGCCTTTTATCGTTGTTGCATAGGGCTCTTCATGAACGTAGAATTAGGGGGTTCGAATTAATAGGTATGCTCCCTCCCTCACACATCTATTTTTTGCAGATGATAGTTTGTTATTTGGAACGGCGAATGACAAGGATGCGAGTACAGTTAAGGAGATTTTGGAGGTTTATTCCACGTGTTCGGGTCAACAAATTAAATTGGACAAGTCGGGGCTTTTCTTCAGCTCTAATACTGACAAGCTGGATCAGATTAGAGTGAAGTCCAGTTTTGGTGTTGGTCAGACTAGTAGCATCGAAAAGTATTTGGGCTTGCCGCTTTTAGTAGGTCGTAATAGGGCCCAAGCTTTCGCAGGCTTAAAGGATAAACCAATTACTAGAATGTCTGGTTGGTGTAATCGCTCTCTTTCCCAGGGGGTAAGATGGTCTTTATTAAGAGTGTCTTGAAAGCTATACCTATATTCGCCGTGAGTGTTTTCCTACTACCAAAGAGGGTTTGTAAGGAGTTGCAGACCCTTATGACCCGTTTCTGGTGGCAAAGATCAAAGCAGAAGCGCGATATACATTGGTGTACTTGGGAGCAGTTATGTGCTTTAAAGGAGGAGGATGGATTGGGCTTCCGGGACCTATCAAAATTTAATATAGCCCTTTTAGCGAAGCAGAGTTGGAGGTTGGTTTCAAATTAGACTAGCTTGGTGAGCAGGGTTCTAAAGGCAAAGTATTTTCGGTCAACGGACTTTTTGGGCTCATCTTTGGGCTCAAATCCTTCTCTCATCTGGCGTAGTGTTTGGAGCGCGAAAGGCCTTTTGTTACAGGGGACAAAGTGGAAGGTGGGTTCAGGGGCTTCCATTAACATTTGGAACGATTATTGGTTATCGGTAACTCCCCCAAGATTGGTTGAGTCCCCGGTTAGTAACGAGGTGACTTGGGTAAAAGATCTGATAAATGAAGTTACGCACTCCTGGAATGTTGACCGTATCCAGACCATTTTCTCTGAGGAGGAGGCGAAGCAAATCATAGGTATTCCTCTCTCGACCTTTACTCAACAAGATACAATTGTTTGGTCTGCTGAGCGTACTGGCTCCTACACTGTCCGTAGTGGTTATAAGATCCTTGTAACCCCCTAAACCCGGCCCAGAAGGAATGGGCCGAATTTAGTAAGTAACAATTGGAAACTTGTCCCTCAAGAAACAATTTAAGTTAAAATATTTTGCAATTCAAAGAATCGATTAAGTAAGTAAAACTCAACAAATATTTCGATTAAAATAAAACACAATCTTTTAAACGATGTTCCGATATTTAATTAAAATTTCGAAAATAACTTTGTAGATGCATGCATTTAATAAAACCCAAATTAAAAATAATTCCAATGTCCGTATTACACAGATATTCTAAACAATATTAAAATAATAATTCTGAGGTAACAGAAAAGTTCGTACTGAATAATATTTTATCTGAATAAACAAGAGAAGCTCCAAGTACCGATCGCCTAAAAAGTCTGAGATATCTGAAAAGTAAAAACTAAAGGGTGTAAGCTAAAGAGCTTAGTGTGTCTCTAAAGTGCAACGAAAACAAAACAGAAACAAAACAATATTTTATTTTCTGATAAAGACTTTTCTGAAAACACAATAAAACTGAATCATGATGATATGATATCTGATGCACATGAATCATAATACCCATCTCCGATACACCGAAAAGTAAGGTTCCCCAGAACCTACTTTCTCCATGTCACCATCCGAAGTGGAACTCAGCCCGAAGGGTGGAACCACTGATCCGAAGCGGAATTCAGCCCGAAGGGTGAAACCACTAATCCGAAGCAGAATTCAACCCGAAGGTTGAAACCACTGATCCGAAGCAGAATTCAACCCGAAGGATGAAACCATTGATCCGAAGCAGAATTCAACCCGAAGGATGAAACCACTGCACTTCCCCGAACAAATCTCAACCATATACCCACAATGATATGATGCAGAATTTAAAATCCGAGTCTGATCCGAAACTTGAATTATGAACATTCAAATTGCACAATACTATAAATCCGATGTTTTACAGTTCTGAAAATCCGATATTTCACGTAAATCACAGTATGACATGTTATGCATGATGTCTGAAAACATTCACCCAATCACAACAGAGTATGCACACAAAATGTACAAAACATTTACTTATATTAATACCAGAAAAGCATAGAAAGAAACACATAAATTTATAAAACATGAAGAGACACACCTTTAAGCAACAAAAGCTCTAATGCCGAGAAAAGCGCGTCTTACGCTCAGATCTAGCTGAATCAGGACGTGAAGATCTCGAAGAACGTGCACGATCGGTCTGAACAACTGGAGGTAACCCAACGATCCCAAAGTCGGCACCTGAACACGAGAATATTCCGAATTAAGTTCTGAAATCATAACTTATCAGATTCCAACAATTACTAAAAGATAACAAAACGGAGTTTTCGGGATCTAATTTGACAAAACGGGCAGCGGATACGGATTCGGGGCGTCGAGAAAGGTTAAGAGGAAGGATGTCCGAAAAAGTCAACTCTTGGTCAACTCTAGTCAAAGTCAAAGTCAAACTAGTCAAAGTCAACTCTGGTCAAACTGATCCAAGACCAAAGTCAACGGTCAAACAGTCAGACAGGTCCAAGGTCAAAAGTCAAAGTCCACGGGTCCAACTTGGTTCGGTCAAATCTGGTCAACTTTCGGTCAAACAATTCAAGTCAAGGTCAAAACAAATTCAGGTCAACGGTCTGAGTTGGTCAACTGTCAACACATTGGTTCGGTTCGGTTTAATCTGAGCACACTAAATTGGTTCAGTCAACATATGGTTTGGTTCGAAATGCCGGTTCAATTCAAGATGGACGGTTCACTTAGTTTGGGCTCACACAATCGGGCAATCCCTTAGATGCAAGCCTTTCTCATGGCTTACACACACAAGCATACACATTTGGGCATGGTTTGGTTTCCTACAATTGGGCTCAACCCTTCACATTCATACCAGCCCAAACCTTTTTTTTATGATCAGAATTAGGGTTACCATAAACCTTTAACGGCAGAGGCAGAGCTAGACGATGAAAGATGGCAGCGACGGCGGCGAAAACACAACAATCCGACGACAGCGACGGCGCAACAAACCGACGGCAGCAGCTTCAACTCACAGAGAACCAAGGCGGTGCAGCTCGCCGAAGGCATAAAACGAGAACCTCGATGGTTCATTCCCATCAAAGAACAAACAACCCACTGTCAACAAATAATTTCAAGAAACCCAAAACAAATCTAACAAGGAACGACGAAGCTTACCCAAACTCAAACGGAAGAGACGAACGGAGGAGGAGGCGACGACAAAGGAGGTTCTCACGGTGTTGGATCCAAACGTTCACGGTAGCATAAAAACGCGAACGGAAAATGACGGCGATGCGACAACATGACGAAGACGACAAAAGAGAAACCGAAAGGTTTCTTTCGTAAACTCAGAAACGGTGGTCGAAAAGGGGTGAGCCGAAGGCTAGGGGTGACTCGCGAGACGGGGGTGACCACGATGGTGGTTGTCGTGTGCGACATAAGCGATGACAAAGGGCCCATCGGAGCCTGATCGGAGAAGCAGTGGGTGAGGTGTTACGATGGCTTTCGAGAATGTGAGAGAGGGTAGAACCAAGTGCCAAAAACGCAGAAAAGGTTATGGCGGCTGTAGGGTTTCATTTGCAGGTAAAAAGAGGTTTAAATACCTCACTTAAAGGGTAAAACGCGCATAAGATCACTGAAATGTTTGAGGGTTTTAACAAAAGGCCCCCAAACTTAACCCACTTACATAAAGGTCACTAAAACTTTAATTTTAAACAATTCGGTCACCCAAGTATGATTTATCATCAAAGTACCCCCAATTAAATTAGGGTTTTAAGAATCAAAATTCCCAAATCTTAAAGTTATCGAATCAGGGATTTCAAAATCTAGGGTTTCTAAATTGGGGATTTTTTTTAGAATTCGGGTTTTAATCTTGGCTAAAATTTTGGGGTGTTACAACTCTCTCTCCCTTAAAGAAATTTCGTCCTCGAAATTTTCAGACTTAGCAGCAGATATCACAACTGACTAACAAATTCAATACTTTCTTATTCTGAATTCATAATCCATCATAACTAAAATAGAACTAAAAGCATCATAAATGTACCTGCTACGTCATTATGCATATCATCACATCCAACGCGAACTCCGATCGAATATACCAAACCCGGTCATCTAATCTCATATCCAGCTAACCTATCACTCTGAGCAGGTCTACCTCTACTAGATGTACCAGAAGTAGCTGATCTAAACTACCCTCTACCTCGGTGAGGTGCCTGAACTGATGCATGACTCTGAATCTGAACGGATGAACCAATAGCTGAACGTGGACAACTCTTTAAGTAGTGATCCTGAGAACCACATCCAAAACACGTTACGTTCATCAATCTGCACTCTCCATTATGCTTTTTGTTGTAAAAACCACATACAGAAATAGACCGACGGACTTTTGAACTAGCCACGCTGCCAGACAGAACTATAGGTGCTGCAGGTCTCAAATTCTGATAACTAATAGGAACATATTCATCCCTAGGCCTCTTTTCAAACGAGTTGACAAAACTGGGCTGAGCAAATATGTATGGTTGTTTCACGTCTTTCTCAGAATTTTGAACTTCCTCAACTTCCATAAGTGAAATTATCCTCTTAGAAGTTTTAGCTTGATCAACCATGTCGATGAATACTTTATCATGATATGATGCAATATCTCTCTGAATCGGTAGACGAAGTTCCTAAAAAAAATAGTCACGCTTATCTTTCTCAATCACAACTCAGGAGCTTACTTAACCAACCTCTGAAACTTTATCTCATAATCATTCACTGACTTGTTATTTTGTTTCAAATTCATAAAATAATATTAACACCTCGCTAAGAGCTCGACTCCCACATATCGATTAGTGTTCTCAATATCAAGTGAGTTATTACTTCCGATCTGATATCCTCCTAACGAATGGTTCACATCAACATGCAACTTATTCTGAATTTCTGCTTGCCCAACAGAAGGCGGGAGATCACTACCAGAAGTAGCAGTACGGCCTTGGTCACGACCTCGAACAAATGATAGATTAAGACTCCTACACGGTGGCATAATGAACTATATACCAGAAGCTAATAACCTAGAGTCAGAATCGGTACTGGAGTCTCAGATTTAACACATTGAAAACGTGAAGTCAAATCACAGAATACCATAGTATATTTTTCAGAAAATTCTCATTTATCCCAAAATATTTCCGATGCATGCAAAAATCAAAAACATTTTGAAAACAACTTTTGTGAGCCAACAGTCCGAGGGTTGAACCTAAGCTCTGATACCACTAAATGTAACCCCCTAAACCCGGCCCAGAAGGAATGGGCCAAATTTAGTAAGTAACAATTGGAAACTTGTCCCTCAAGAAACAATTTAAGTTAAAATATTTTGCAATTCAAAGAATCGATTAAGTAAGTAAAACTCAACAAATATTTCGATTAAAATAAAACACAATCTTTTAAACGATGTTCCGATATTTAATTAAAATTTCAAAAATAACTTTGTAGATGCATGCATTTAATAAAACCCAAATTAAAAATAATTCCAATGTCCGTATTACACAAATATTCTAAACAATATTAAAATAATAATTCTGAGGTAACAGAAAAGTTCGTACTGAATAATATTTTATCTGAATAAACAAGAGAAGCTCCAAGTACCGATCGCCTAAAAAGTCTGAGATATCTGAAAATTAAAAACTAAAGGGTGTAAGCTAAAGAGCTTAGTGTGTCTCTAAAGTGCAACGAAAACAAAACAATATTTTATTTTCTGATAAAGACTTTTCTGAAAACACAATAAAACTGAATCATGATGATATGATATCTGATGCACATGAATCATAATACCCATCTCCGATACACCGAAAAGTAAGGTTCCCCAGAACCTACTTTCTCCATGTCACCATCCGAAGTGGAACTCAGCCCGAAGGGTGGAACCACTGATCCGAAGCGGAATTCAGCCCGAAGGGTGAAACCACTAATCCGAAGCGGAATTCAACCCGAAGGTTGAAACCACTGATCCGAAGCGGAATTCAACCCGAAGGATGAAACCACTGATCCGAAGCAGAATTCAACCCGAAGGATGAAACCACTGCACTTCCCCGAACAAATCTCAACCATATACCCACAATGATATGATGCAGAATTTAAAATCCGAGTCTGATCCGAAACTTGAATTATGAGCATTCAAATTGCACAATACTATAAATCCGATGTTTTACAGTTCTGAAAATCCGATATTTCACGTAAATCACAGTATGACATGTTATGCATGATGTCTGAAAACATTCACCCAATCACAACAGAGTATGCACACAAAATGTACAAAACATTTACTTATATTAATACCAGAAAAGCATAGAAAGAAACACATAAATTTATAAAACATGAAGAGACACACCTTTAAGCAACAAAAGCTCTAATGCCGAGAAAAGCGCGTCTTACGCTCAGATCTAGCTGAATCAGGACGTGAAGATCTCGAAGAACGTGCACGATCGGTCTGAACAACTGGAGGTAACCCAACGGTCCCAAAGTCGGCACCTGAACACGAGAATATTCCGAATTAAGTTCTGAAATCATAACTTATCAGATTCCAACAATTACTAAAAGATAACAAAACGGAGTTTTCGGGATCTAATTTGACAAAACGGGCAGCGGATACGGATTCGGGGCGTCGAGAAAGGTTAAGAGGAAGGATGTCCGAAAAAGTCAACTCTTGGTCAACTCTAGTCAAAGTCAAAGTCAAACTAGTCAAAGTCAACTCTGGTCAAACTGATCCAAGACCAAAGTCAACGGTCAAACAGTCAGACAGGTCCAAGGTCAAAAGTCAAAGTCCACGGGTCCAACTTGGTTCGGTCAAATCTGGTCAACTTTCGGTCAAACAATTCAAGTCAAGGTCAAAACAAATTCAGGTCAACGGTCTGAGTTGGTCAACTGTCAACACATTGGTTCGGTTCGGTTTAATCTGAGCACACTAAATTGGTTCAGTCAACATATGGTTTGGTTCGAAATGTCGGTTCAATTCAAGATGGACGGTTCACTTAGTTTGGGCTCACACAATCGGGCAATCCCTTAGATGCAAGCCTTTCTCATGGCTTACACACACAAGCATACACATTTGGGCATGGTTTGGTTTCCTACAATTGGGCTCAACCCTTCACATTCATACCAGCCCAAACCTTTTTTTTATGATCAGAATTAGGGTTACCATAAACCTTTAACGGCAGAGGCAGAGCTAGACAATGAAAGATGGCAGCGACGGCGGCGAAAACACAACAATCCGACGACAGCGACGGCGCAACAAACCGACGGCAGCATCTTCAACTCACAGAGAACCAAGGCGGTGCAGCTCGCCGGAGGCGTAAAACGAGAACCTCGATGGTTCATTCCCATCAAAGAACAAACAACCCACTGTCAACAAATAATTTCAAGAAACCCAAAACAAATCTAACGAGGAACGTCGAAGCTTACCCAAACTCAAACGGAAGAGACGAACGGAGGAGGAGGCGACGACAAAGGAGGTTCTCACGGTGTTGGATCCAAACGTTCACGGCAGCATAAAAACGCGAACGGAAAACGACGGCGATGCGACAACATGACGAAGACGACAAAAGAGAAACCGAAAGGTTTCTTTCGTAAACTCAGAAACGGTGGTCGAAAAGGGGTGAGCCGAAGGCTAGGGGTGACTCGCGAGACGGGGGTGACCACGATGGTGGTTGTCGTGTGCGACATAAGCGATGACAAAGGGCCCATTGGAGCCTGATCGGAGAAGCAGTGGGTGAGGGGTTACGATGGCTTTCGAGAATGTGAGAGAGGGTAGAACCAAGTGCCAAAAACGCAGAAAAGGTTATGGCGGCTGTAGGGTTTCATTTGCAGGTAAAAAGAGGTTTAAATACCTCACTTAAAGGGTAAAACGCGCATAAGATCACTGAAATGTTTGAGGGTTTTAACAAAAGGCCCCCAAACTTAACCCACTTACATAAAGGTCACTAAAACTTTAATTTTAAACAATTCGGTCACCCAAGTATGATTTATCATCAAAGTACCCCCAATTAAATTAGGGTTTTAAGAATCAAAATTCCCAAATCTTAAAGTTATCGAATCAGGGATTTCAAAATCTAGGGTTTTTGAATTGGGGATTTTTTTTAGAATTTGGGTTTTAATCTTGGCTAAAATTTTGGGGTGTTACAATCCTAGTTCAAAATTTAGCTACTGATTCGACTACAAAGAAATTCTTCAAACATCTATGGGCGATTTCTTGTCCTGACAAGATTAAGATTCAGGTTTGGCGTTTTATTATGAACTTCGTTCTGACCAGGCAGAATTTATATGCAAAAAGAGTTCTTCCAGACCCTAAGTGCCCTAACTGCCCGTCTCTATGCGAGACAGGGATCCATGTTATTTGAGATTGTCTGTCTGCTAAATTAGTTTGGCAGGAACTTGGGTATACATGGACGCCGTCTTCTATTCTAGATGATATTTTCGACTGGTTGTTTTGGATTTTCGTAAATATTCCCCGTACAAAATACAAAGTAATTCTAATAGCAATTTGGGCGATTTGGTTCGCAAGAAATAAGAAATTACATGAGGGTGTTGCTCAATCTAAACAAGAAGTGTTTACCTTTGTTAAGTCTTTTTGCTTGGAGCTAGAGGTCTCAACACCACGGGGAAGCTCTGTTGTTGCTTTCGGGGAGTCTCGTTGGGTTCCCCCGGGTGCGGGCTGGGTAAAAGCAAACTTTGATGCATGCTTTTCGAACACTTCACACATCTCCCATTCTGGGGTTGTCGTTCGTGATGAAGAAGGAGAGGTCTTGGGTGCTTGCTGTCGTCGAGTCTCGAATGTCCCAAATTGCTTTCTTGCGGAGGCGTACGCGGCTAGACATGCTATTGAACTTGTGTCAGACCTTGGCCTCAGAAAGGTAATTTTAGAAGGTGATTCGTTAGCAATTATTAAAAAGCTTAGAGCCCCAGAACCAGATTTATCAGAAATCAGTGCTCTTACCTGGGAAGTGAAGAATCGAGCCCGACGACTGATTGCATGTGAGTTTAGCTTTGTTCATCGATTTGGAAACAAAGTTGCGCACGAGGTGGCAAGGGCATCGTCCGGTGCTCTGTCGGAGATCTTCTGGGTCGAGGAGGTGCCGGCCGATGCAGTTCCTCTGGTTGCGGCTGATCGACGATGTAGTGACCCACCGTGAGATTGTTGCTTCAGAAATCCTTTGGGGGGCTTTTGGTCTACACATGCCGCCCCACATCTCCCCTTGCTGAGCCTTTTACTTTGTTTGGATCCTTCACCAGAGTGAAGTTTTGGGGTAGTTTTCAGTTTGGGTTTGGGTGTCCTCTTTGTTTTGTTGATTTGTTCTCTCTCATGTGTTTTTTTTTCTTTATTTTTTGAGACCTTTTAGACTGGCCGACGTTTTGGCTTTTGTGCAATTATGGCACTCTGCAACACTACTTTTTAAAACTGCTCTTAATAATACACCCACCCGATATTTTGTCCAAAAAAAAAAAGAGTGCAAGACCTAAGCATTGAACTAGGCTAGAATTTAGTTAAATTTTCACCAAAATTCATACTTAAAGTTATATTGTGTTACCATTTTAAAATTATATCAGAATGTAGATTGTGTGGATTAATCCCGAGACCACTGCAAAAAATCAAACTATATAATTGTTAATTTTTAATCAAACTAATATTTAACTTAAAACTTTTACTAAAATTAAAGACGAAACTAAAATTATTTTCACTTTATTTTAGAATAAAAGAAACTAATTAAATATGTGTTATCTTTATAAAATTAATATTAAATTATTCTAAAAATTAAATGCATAATATTTATCCAGAGTAGAATATAAATTTTATATTATTTAAAATTACAATTTTGATTTAAATTTATTGTTTTAATTTTAAATAACACTTATTTGGTTAACATATACGTGAGCCAAGTGAAATGTATATAAAACAATATAACAAACAAAACGATGAATCCGAGTATCTTAGGATAAACACCATCCACTTTTCCACTAAGACAACTTGTTGGTTCAATATAAAAAATTAGCTATATTTAAAGTTTTTTTCTTGCAAGTATCTAATTAATTGTAATATATAGAATTAAAACTCAAAAAATATGTAACTATTGCACTATTTAACAGGATTGAAATATAAAATATAAAGTTATAGATTAATTAAATATTTTTAAGAAAAAAAAACATTTTTTAGTATTTAACCATATTTTTTATTATCATAAATGCATCTTTTCAACATTGTGAATACAAACAATAACTAAAAAGTGATAGATTATGAGTGATTTTTATTCTTGTTTTTTATATAAAAAATCTTTTATATTAACAATACAAAGCAAATTATTAAGATGCAAAAAAAATATCAATCAAATATATATGGTCAGATCGTAGTACTAAACGTCTCTGATCAATATGATTTTAAAGTGGGGAGATCATTTGAAAATTTGATAAACATTAGAGATTATTATGATATTTTTCATTGGTTATTGTTGAAGTTTGGGGTAAAAATATTAATATTAACAATGATATGAATCAGTTATTTTAAATATTGTTTATTTCACGTTGCTTGATATAAATTTCACTTAACTCATTGTCTAAAAATTAAAATAATAAGTTTCTATTTTTTAAATTTTAAAATTTTATATTCTAGATTATAAATTTAATTTTTAAAGTAATTTATTATTAAATTTATAAAAATAGATAGATAGATATTTTTATTTGATTTATGTTATTCTCAAATGATTTGTGAAAATAATTATATTTTCATCTTTAATTTTAATAATTTCTTTAATATTAATTTAGTTTAAAATATAACATTTGTATAGTTTGAGTCAGTGATTAAACATTGGACTCTTTTTACAAGTCTCATATTCGATCCATCCTACTTTCATCTTAATATAATTTTGAGGTGGTGAAATATAGGGCTGTGCAAAAAATTCGACAAATCAAAATTAAAACTCGAAAAAATTGATCCAAAAATACAGTTAACCGAACCGAAAAATGAGTTTCGGTAATTTTTTTAAAAAATTATTTCGGTTTGGATATAGTTTATAGTTTTGATAAAAGCGGGTAATCGAACCGACCGTTATATAATATATATATATATATATGCAGTTATATTAGTAAAATTTTAGGGTTATTTTTAATTTCTCCTATTGAAGAATAAAAGCATAGGAAATGCCTCAGCACTAAAAGCGCGGGAAAAGTTGTTGAAGTTGTTAGTCCAGCTATTGCAGCTGTTGAAATGGTTACGTTGCCAGCTACCTCAAACAAAATTTTGTTGAGAGAACCATCTATTCTATTTAATCCTCCTATAAATTCTTATCCTGATTTGTACTCAAAGTATGCATTGAATTAATGAAAACTTCTCTGCTATATTTTTCTTCTTCTTCATATGTTTCTGTTATTAGGGTTTCTTAAGATGGTATCATTCGCCAGTGTCCTGGGATTCTCTCTTGCTTCACTATAACTTTGCTTGTCTGTCGTCATGCTTGGTGATTCCTCTGATCCGCCCTCCGATCCGATCGGTTCGTCAAAGAGTGGCAAAAAGGTCAACATTGTGTTCGATGAAATGAACTTTCTCCTCTGGAAACAACAGGTGCTCTTGACAGTTCGTAGCCATCGCTTAGAGTGTCTTCTTACCGGCAGAGTTAAAGCTCCTCCGGAAATGGTCCCTGATGCTAATGGCCAGATGATCCTCAACGAGGAGTATGAAGACTTTGTTGCTCAAGACAGTGCCCTAGCGTCCTAGTTACTCTCTACAATTAGCTCTCAACTTCTTCCCCAGTTTGTTGGTGCAGAAACGGCCTCTGATGTTTGGACGACTGTAGTTCAGTTCTTTGTGAATAGATCCACAACTTCAGCCATGAGTTCACACTGTAAACTACGATCTCTACGTAAAGGTGATGAAACCATGAGATCGTACCTCACACAAGTCAAAGAGGTTAGTGATGCTCTAGCTGCGTGTGGAAGTTCCATCTCTGAAATGGAACAAATTGCTACAATCCTGAACGGTCTCCCTGCAGAGTATCAACCTTCTATGGCAATGATCACTGCTAGCAAAGAGCCTTACACTCTTGATGGTGTCAAATTTGTGCTCGTTAATGCTGAGACTAAGATTTGTGGTTTTCATAATCAGCTACAGTTGCCCATGAGTGTTAATGTAGCTCGATTTCAAAACAACTCAACCTTTTCTTCTCCTCCAGCATCACGTTCTGGTCACCCACAACAGTTTCATGGAGGAAGGAATGGTGCTCGTGGCAGAGGACAACCACGTCTTCACTGTCAGATCTGTGGGAAACCAGGTCATTCCGTTGATCGTTGTTGGCATCGTTTCAATCAGACTTTTGGCAATTCAGCTACCACAACCAAAGACTCTTCAAATGCGCTTGTAATTGTGATGGATGCGCCTAACTCGTGCTTTACATGTACTCATGCTCAGGGATCCTCTACCTCAACTGGATCTGATCCTTGGATCGTGGATTCGGACGCAACACATCATGTTACTCATGATGCAACAAAAGTCATGCAGGGTTCTGACTTCACAGGACCATGTAAGTTGGTGGTTGACAGTGGGCACAATTTAAATATATGCAAGATTGGTAGATCTTTACTATTGACTTCATCTAGAGCATTGTTGATTAATGAATTGTTTCATGTTCCCTCGGTTACTAAGAATCTCTTATCTGTGTCAAAGCTTGCTAGAGATAACCACGTTTACTTCGAATTTCATGCATCCAATTGCCTTGTTCAAGATGAAGTTAGTGGAGAGGTTCTGTTAAAAGGTGAAGAGCGTGAAGGGTTGTACCAGTTCAGTGGAGATGATTCAGTTGTTGCAAACGATAGAGTTAAAGTCAATGTTGTTAGTCGATCTAATCAATTGGCTGAATTATGGCACAAAAGGCTAAGGCATCCTGCTCAGTCTACACTTGTGCAGATTTGTAAACAATTAAACATTGTACTTCCTTTGCGTGATAATAAATTGTTTACTGATATTTGTGTAGCTTGTCGTATGGGAAAGAGTCATAAGCTGTCGTTTACTGATTCCACAACTGAATACTCTACTTCATTTATATTAGTTTACACAGATCTCTGGGGTCCTGCACAGGTTACCTCGATTGGTTATCGATATTATGCATCATTTATCGATTCTACTACAAGGCACTATTGGCTATACTTGTTGAAAACAAAAGATCAAGCGTGTCAGGCGTTTCAGTTGTTCGAGAGGTTGATTAAAATTTAGTTCAATGCCACTATAAAAGAGGTGCAAAGTGACTGGGGTGGTGAATTTTGAACTCTCTCCAAACTCCTTAGTTCCTTGGGAATTAAACACAGAATCACATGTCCACACACCTCAGAACAAAATGGTGTTGTGGAACGTAAGCATCGCCACATTGTCGAACTTGTTCTTGTCCTACTTGCTCAAGCTTCTCTCCCATTTCGATTTTGGTCATATGTTGTTAGCACAGTAGTGCACTTGATCAACAGACTTCCTACAAGGGTGTTGTCTGGCCTATCACCATTTGAAAAGCTCTACAATAAGCTCCCAAACTATGGATTCCTCAGAGTGTTTGGGTGTTGTTGATTTCCTCACTTGCGTCTTTATCAGAGTCACAAGCTCAATTTCAGATCTCAGACGTGTACTTTTCTTGGTTACAGTGCACAGCACAAGGGTTACGTGTGCATGGAAAAGGATGAACGTATATACATATCACGACATGTAGTTTTTGATGAAAATAGTTTTCCCTTTGCAAGTGATTCTATCTCAGTACATCCTGATAGTAATTCCAGTTCACGACCTCCAATCTCAGTTTCTATCCCTCAAGGTGTTGCTCAGTCGAGGGGTGAACAATGTGTCTCCTAATCTAATACTAACACAAGTAGCCATACGACGAATGCATCTCCTAGGACCGTAGCAGATCCATGCCCTCAGACAGATGGTACTCAACATGTGATGCATGATAATGTAGCTAGCAACCTCAGTGAGGATCCTCAAGAACAAGTTACAAGTATGCACTTATATCCTGCTTATGAGACATATGATAGGCTGAATGAAGGCAATACCAATGATAGTGTTCCAGTTGTTCAAGAACTGTATGATGTTAAACAACAAGGCACTTGCACCATTGACAATTTTGACAGTGACATGGTCCTTACTTCATCCTCTACTTCACACTCACAAGTTCCGGCTGGTGGACATCACATGATCACGAGAAGCAAGTTGGGTATTTATAAACCCAAAACCTATTTCACTAAACTCAAGGATGCAGATGAAGAACATGCATCAGTCCAAGAAGCACTCGATTCACCAAATTGGAGAGGTGTTGTGCTAGCTGAGTTCGAGGCTTTAACGAAAAATAACACATGGTCCCTGGTTCCTCTTCCTGAAGGCAGAACAGTTGTTGGCTGCAAGTGGCTCTTTCGCGTCAAGAGGAATGCTGATGGCTCCATTCAGAGATACAAGGCAAGACTTGTTGCCAAGGGTTTCTCACAAGTTCCTGGGTAAGACTTCCAGCATACATTCAGTCCAGTGGTTAAATCCTCCACTGTAAATATTGTGTTAAGCTTGGTTGTTCGCAATAAGTGGTCCCTAAGGCAAGTGGATGTTAATAACGTGTTTTAAATGGAGAATTGCATGAAGATGTCTTCATGCAACAGCCATCATGTTTTGAAGAAACTGCCCCAGATGGTTCACGGTTGGTGTGTAAGCTACAAAAGGCTCTTTATGGCCTCATACAAGCACCCAGGAATTGGTATTCGAAACTCAAGAAGCATCTGATTGAGAGTGGGTCCAAGAGTTCTCAAGCTGATACCTCGTTATTTGTTACTTTGGGCAGTGAGTCAACTACATATGTTCTTGTATATGTAGATAATATCATAGTCACTGGGTCATCGAGCACTGAAATTGAAAAAGTTGTTCAACAACTTGGAGATAAGTTCTCACTGAAGGATCTTGGAAAACTCAGTTACTTTCTGGGCATTGAAGTTGTTAGAATTGGAGATACGGTGATGCTAAGTCAAAAAAAGTTCATCATGGAAATCTTGACTAAAGCTCAAATGAAAAATTCAAAACCAATGCCCACACCTATGGTAACTTCCCTAAAACTCACTCAGAGTGCGGGCAGTCCTTTGAGCAATGCTCAAGAATATCGAAGCTTGGTTGGATCACTATTGTATGCATGCCACACTAGACATGACATTGCTTTCAGTGTAAATAAATTGGCATAGTTCATGCACAGTCCGTGTGAACAACATCTATCTGCAGCCAAACGAGTGGTACGCTATTTGAATGGCATACTTGATTATGGCCTAGTATTCTCCCATTCCTCAGACCCTTGTCAACTAGTTGCATTTGCTGATGCAGACTAGGAAGGCAGTACAGATGATAGACGTTCGATCTCTGGAAATTGTGTGTATCTTGGAGGGAACCTTGTTCAATGGAGCTCCAGAAAACAGAAAACAACGTCTCGATCGATAACTGAGGCTAAATATAGAAGTTTAGCTGATGTTGCGTCTGAAGTAACTTGGATGAACACTCTTCTTAAGGAAATGAAAATTCATGTGTTAGCAGCTCCAGTCATTTGGTGTGATAATTTAGGGGCCATAGCTATGAGTGCAAACCCAGTTTATCACTCGAAGAGCAAGCATGTAGAGCTGGATGTTCATTTTATCATAGAAAAAGTGCAAATGAACTTATGATCAACTATGTCCCTGCAACTGATCAAGTTGCATATGGCCTCACCAAACCTCTTACAAAGGCATACTTCCAGATGTTTCACCAAAAGTTGGGAGTCTTGTCTGTTGAAGAACTGAAGAACGAAAAGAGCAGGAAGTATGTTGAAGAATAAAAGTATAGGAAATGCCTCAGCACGAAAAGCGCGGGAAAAGTTATTGAAGCTGTTAGTCCAGCTATTACAGATGTTGAAATGGTTTCGTTTCCAGCTACCTCAAACAAAATTTTGTTGAGAGAACCTTCTAGTCTTTCTAATCCTCCTATAAATTCTTATCCTGATTTGTACTCAAAGTATGCATTGAATTAATGAAAACTTATCTGCTATATTTCTCTTCTTCTTCATATGTTTTTGTTATTAGGGTTTCTTAAGAATTCTTCTCCAAATATTTACATGATTTTATTATCCTACAAGTAAAAAGTCAACGCAAAATATTAATTTGGAAAGTATTCTACTGCAGAATATTGATTTGGAAAATCAATAATTAAAGGTGATTTATTCTCAGAATATTTTTACTACCCTTTGAGTCGTACATTGATTTTTTAAAAGTGTTTATTGTTTTCAAAGGATTTTATAGTTTTTAATAGATTTTATTAGATTTTTTATGTTATTAGGTCTAGTTTTTGCATATACTACAATTATGTTTTATTGAATTTGTTCTAGTATTGAGAAAATATTGACATTTTGCGTCAAATTTCTGAAAGATAGATTTTCTTTGAATATGTTTTTAAATTTTATATTTTTAATAAAAAACCATTACCCGACCTAACCGAACCGAATATTTCGGTTAACCGATTTAATAGTTACGATTTATGGTTAAGAATTGAGCAACCCAAATTTACCGGTTATCCGAAATAATTTGTTAACGGTTAATCGAACTCGATTTTGCACACCCCTAGTGAAACATTATAACTTAAATATAAATTTTGGTAAAAACCAACAAATTTCTAGGCCAACTTAATGGTCAGACGTTGGGATAAAAATTAGTTTAGTAATCAAAATAGAAAAGCAAGGATAATTTGATGGTCAATGTTGTTTATCATTTAATATATGGTTGCTTATAACTTTTTAAATACAATATAATAATATTTTAACTTAAAAAATAATCAATTCTTAAACCTTAAAAAATCCTTCATTTAATATTCTTTTATTAAACTACAGAGAAATTTTTATCATCAATTCATTTATTTAATATTCTCAATCTCTCACAAGAATCCTAAACCCTAAAATTTAAAATTATAAACCATAAACTCTAAACCCTAAATTATAACCTAAATAATAAACATCAACCCCTAAACAATTAACACCAAGCCCATAAACCACAACACATAATCCAAGAACATTAAACCTTAAAACCTTAACCATGAAACATAAACCCTAAAAAACCTTTAAACCATAATTCACAATCTATTAACATTAACCCTAAAAGTCTAATCATGGATCATAAACTCTAAACCTAAATCAAAGAATCCTTTATTTTGATTAATAGGATTATCATTGTATTTTTTGGTAAAAATATTAATACTATATTAACTACAATAATTGATAATTTGTTATGAGTATTTATCTATGTGAATGTCTATCATGATAAGAACTTTATCAGGGAGATTTAATTTACTTTATTATTAAGAATATTATCTTAATTAGAGTTTAATGTATTATTTAGTTCTTATGCCTATAAATAGATGATTTGATAAAGGCATTGTACATGCAAATTTATATTTGAGAATAATACAAATTTCTCTCTTTCTCTAAAAAAAAAAATCTCCTTCTTTCTCTTAAAAAAATGGAAAAAATCTCCCTCTTTTTCTCATCCCTTTGTTCTTTTATTCTTGTTATCGTTCTTCGTTATTCTATTCACAACACGTTATCAGCACGATTGCGCCCAATCACTATTATTTTTGGAATGAGAAGGTCCAACAATGGGACGTAGGGACGAGTGATGGTTTCTTGGATCTATTTGGGTGCAAATCAGTCGGCGAGCCAAACCTTTTCCAAATGGTTTGCTGCAAATGAGTTTGTAAGTTTTTTTTTTCTATTTATATATATTGATATAATGATTGAACTTACAAATGATTGGTTGATCATCTCTAATGTATTTCAACTCATTATTTGATTATTTCTTTAGACCAATATTTTATTATAATAATGAGATTTAATATTTTAAGCCGTGTTTTGAGTTTTACATGTGTTTAAATGGCTTGGAAAGAGACGTGACCTAAAGACTATAAGAAGTTGTCTTGGTTATTTGCTATGTTTCCATTATCCTCGAGAAGAAAATCAATATTGGTAAATTTTAATTTTATTTTTATTCTTTAAACAATGATTTTAAAGTGCGATAAATCATGGTGATTTTGAATCTACAAGAAGATTGTTATAAAGTCTATATTTTCTCGAAAGCAATAATTCTCATGTGTCGAAAAACCTGACTATTGACTTCTACCAAATTCAAGTTACGGAAATTCGTCTTGAACCAAAAAGTTCTATGGGAGACATTCGCTGAAGTGAATGCAAGCATGATGTTTATTCTAGGTGATTATTGGATCTGTTTCATTCCCTAAAGTTAATGCAAAGATGGTAAATCGTTATTCAATTAGTGACATAACTTCGATAAATCCAAATATATTGGCTGGACATCCCGTTCTGCGAGGCTATTGGTCTCAAAGGAGGTTTTTAAAGGACCTTGTGGACTGGTTTAATAACAACGTGTACGAGAATAAAATCTTTGTTCTCTGTGATGAGGATAAGTGTAACCCCCTTAGCCCGGCCTAAACGGTTGACCCAAACTACGAAGGTTACACGGGGAAAACCAAATCAACCCGAAAGTCAACCTTGATTCACGACCTTTTTTTATTTTTAATCTTTTCTAGATACATGTTACCCCTAAGTGAGTACTCATAAAATACGATTGAGAAAGGCACAACGATCGGATAACATATAGGGACTCAATTGCACTATATACAAGTTCAGGGACCAAATTGTAATTTCTATAAATTAGAAGGTCTTCAATGATTTTAAAGTTACCAATATGAAATTAGTCATGATACATGCTTCTCTGCCAAATTTCATCTTAATTAGACATCTCAAGCTCAAGCAATTGCAATCTCAACATTTAGGACTAAAATGTAAACATGCAAACATCAGAACAATTCAAATCTGTGCCCAATGGTCACTAGTTTTGAAACACCTACCTGCCGTATCGAAACGCTGGATTGAAACACCCACCCGTTTCGAGACCTGTTTCGAAACATGGCACTCCAATAGCCAAAACGTTTCGAAACAGCCTCCACCGTTTCGAAACACGAAGGCCATTACAGGCCCTCATTTCAAAACACTAGAGGGTGTTTCGATACGGTATGTCCAGAAATTGCAGCAAGGACTGGTTTTTCACCCAAAAACTTAATCTAACACATCCCAAAGACTCTCTAACCATACCAACAAGTCAACATACATATAAGGTACCCATTTGGATCACACAAACACAACCCTAACCTCAAACATGAAATTTCATTAGTCTAGAGGCATGCTTCCTAATATCAAAACACAAAAAGGCTATCCAACCTCAAAACAAGCAATCAAAATCATTTACAATCCAACAAGCCCAAAACAAACATGCCATAACCTTAGGGAGTTTAACATATCTCCAAAATAAAAAAAAATTAAGGAAAAATCTGATGAAAACATTTTTGGTAAATTAGCTTCTTAAAGATTCAAAGTTGCAATCCTTTACAAAACAGTCACTACCAAACTTTGCAAAAATTGTGATTTGGTCACTACACCGAAATGTAGCATTTCCAAACCTTATTTTGTAAAATTGATTTCACCAATCACCTTTATATATTAAATGAGGATTTTTAGATATTTTTCTATATTTTTAAATCATACCGAACTAGGCTTTCCCTAAAACTCTCTTTTATATCCGAACTGTTTCTCAGACCAGTCCGGTTCAGACCCTAAACTTCTAAGCCCAATATTGGGGTCTTACAACTCTCCCCCCTCTTAAGAAATTTCGTCCTTGAAATTTACCTGGAGGAAAAAGGTAAGGAAACTGCTTCTTCATGTCTTCCTTCCTTTCTCACGTGGCTTCCTCAACACCACGGTGACTCCACAACACTTTAACCAATTCGATGGTCTTACCACGAAGAACCTTACTGTCCAAATCCAAAATCTCAATCGGTTCCTCATCGTATGTCAAATCTGGATTCAACTCAACTTCCTCCACAAGCATAACATGCGAAGGATCCAATCTATACCTTCGAAGCATGGAGACATGAAACACATCATGTATCTTCTCTAACTCTTGTGGTAACCTGTGAAACCAAAATTGATTTTGATATAACATATAAACTTAAGGACAAATTTGCAAAACAATAAATTTTTAAGTACTCTTTAAAGTCTCACAATTGACAAGAATTTTAAACAAAATAATATCTTAAGACAAGCAATTAAATATATGAAAAATTATCTAAGTCTTTTCCTATGTTTTTCAAGCCTAACTATGCAAAAACGCCCAGGCGTATCGATACCCTTAGACGTATCGATACCCTCTTTTGCTATTGGAATTTTGATTTTCAAACCAAAGTATACAAGAACGTACAGGCGTATCGATACCCTTATGCGTATCGATACCCTCTTTTGCTACTGGAATTTTGATTTTCAAGCCAAAGTATACAAGAACGCCCAGGCGTATCGATACCCTTATGCGTATCGATACGAGCTTTTGCCACTGGAATTTTAATGGACTTACTGTACCGATACGCTTTGCAACCATATTGATATAATATTCATCTGGGCAACTCTTTTAATGAAACCGTACTGATACCCTTTGCAACCGTATCGATACGATAAGCATATCTTTGAAAAATCTGAGCATTTAATTTCTCGACCGTTACTTGTCAGTTGGTTGGTTTCCCAATTTTTAAAAGACCGTTATACCGTACCGATACGCTTGGTATGCGTATCGATACACTTTTTATGAAAACCAAACTTGGGATTCCAGTGAGTAAACATCATATCGATACGGCCATCCGTACCGATACGCCCCTTAAAACCGTACCGATACGCCTTCTATGCGTATCGATACGCCCTGTTTTAAGACACAACGACTATTTCCTCTTTGATGCAGGTATCGATACGCCCTTCCCGAGTACCGATACGGTATGCTGCAAAGCTGTATTTAATGCGGGAAAATTGCTCCCAACAGCTCTATTGATGATCCCAACTAACCAAACGGCTAGAATTCAATGCAAGGGTATAAAAACAAGCTTCAATTGACCAAGCAACAACTATTGAACCTACAAGCAACATCAAAGCAAAAATCCAAACCCTAGCGCTCTTCAAAGACAAATTCTTGTACCCAACTCTAGTGATTTTATTGTTATCTTGTATTGTGAGTTTGGGGAGTTTGAAATTGTATTTGGGTAAACATTTATCCTTTGAGAGGAATTGTTTGAGTTTACCAAATCTTTATCTTTGTAAAAGTGAGTGGATTAAGCTTTGGGTAGAAAGCTTAATCAATTTGTAAGGTTACCTCCTCATCCAAGAAAAGGGGAAGAATTCAAGAAGTGAATTGGTTGAAAATCCTTAGTGGGAACTAAGGTAGTGGATGTAGTGTTCATTTGGAGAACTTGAACCACTCTAACCACTTGTGTCACTTTTATTTTTCACTCATTCCTCCCACCAAATTTTTAATTGCCAATTCACCCCCTCTTGGCTATTTGCAATTGTGTGATCAATTCAACAATTAGTATCAGAGCTACACTCATTGGAAGGATTGCAACCCTCTTGAGTCGATTCTAGGAGAGTTTGATCAACAACTAGTCAAGCAATGGCATCCACCTCCAACTCCAACCTCTATGAGTCCCAATCTACCACCAAGCCACCATTCTTCAATGGGGATAACTACCCATATTGGAAGAATAGGATGAGGCTCTTTATCAAGTCCACCGACTACATGGTGTGGGATGTGGTTGAAGAAGGTCCATACATTCCCATGAAGAGAGATGGAGAAGCAAGACTTGTCCCAAACGTAAAAGCTGAAATGACGGATGATGAACGAAAAAGGATGCAAGTGAATGATAAAGCTCTTCATGTCATATTTTGTGCACTTGGTCCGGATATCTACTCCAAGGTGTCTTCGATCGAAAATGCCAAGGAGGTTTGGGATACCCTCGAGACAACATATGAGGGAACTAGTGATGTCAATGAGACAAAAAATTGGGCTACTCAAGCTAAGCTATGAAAATTTCAAGATGGATCCCGATGAAAGTGTCTCCAAGTTGTTTGATCGATTCTCGGTCATTGTTAACGGATTGAAGGGGTTCAGCGAGATCATCCCCGAAGACAAACTAGTGAGGAAATTGTTGTACTCTCTTCCGGAGTCATAGGATAGCAAGAGAGCGGCTATTATTGAAGCTCGAGATTTGAAGACTATCAAGCTTGATGCTCTTGTTGGATCTCTACTCACCCATGAGATCATGAGGAAGGGAAGAGAAGAAGAAAAGAAAATGGTTGAGAAGAAGGATGTTGAGAAGAAGAAGGTTGGAATCGCTCCAAAAGCTTCATATCAAGAAAGCGATTCAAGTGAAGATGAAGATGAGGAGATGGCCATGTTGGCCAAACGGTTCACTCGCTTCATGAAGTCCAATCGTGGGAGAAAGTTTATTAGAAAATGAGACTTCAAGAGCAAGAGTAAGGAAGAGGAGAAGGACCAAATCACTTGCTATGAATGCAAAAAGCCCGGCCACATCCGTTCTGAATGTCCTCAATTGAAGAGGAAGAGCTTTGGGAAGAAGAACAAGCTCAAAGCTCAAATAGCAACTTGGAGTGACGATGAGTCATCCGAGGAAGAGGAGAAAGTGGCTAATCTATGTCTCATGGCCATTGATGATGAACCAAAGGTAAATTCTAACTTATCTAATTTTGATTTTACTTTTGATGAGCTTCAAGATGCTTATGATGAATTGCAAGAGGTTTACGATGAGTTAGTAGGAAAGTATAAATAATCCATTTTGAGAAACAAGAAAACCATTTCCGATTTGAAAAATCAAAATGAGACAGTTTCAAAAACTAACTCCGAATTGGAAAAAAAATTTGTTTTTAGTAAATCTTTCAAATGATCTTAAAACGAAAAATCTTGAATTTGAAAAACTCCTTTCCGATTTTCAAGATTATCACACAAAGGAAGTGGATAATCTTAAAACATCAATTGCTATTGGGAAAAACATTTTTGAAAAAGGAAACTCTTTTAAATCCCAATATGTAAAAAGAAAACCTTTTATTCCTAAACAAAGAAATTTTTATAAGCAATCTAGAGGTCAAAAGGTTAGAAGTGTTTGGGTTCCTAAGGAACTCATTATTTCTAATAATATGAATGCTATTGCTTCTTGGATTCCTAAGGGAACCAAAATTTTGAAGGCTAACACATATGGACCCAAAATGATTTGGGTACCAAAAATCAAGGCCTAATTTCTTTGTTTGTAGGGGGAGCATTGCTACAAGGCCAAAGCTTCAAGCCAAAACTCATGGTACCTTGATAGTGGATGCTCAAGACATATGACCGGTGACAAGAGTAGATTCGTGGAACTAAAGCCAAAGAGCGGTGGAGTGGTAACTTTCGGTGACAACTCCAAAGGCCACATTGAAGGAATAGGCTCCATTGGTAATCACTCTTCTATTTTCATTGAAAATGTTTTGTATCTCAACGGTCTTAAACATAATTTATTGAGCATTAGTCAATTATGTGATAAGGGTTTTAATGTTTTATTTGATAAAAGTGGTTGCAAAATTGTAAACATTAAAACAAATCAACTAATGCTCATAGGACATAGAATAGGCAATATATACATGGTGCATTTAGATGACATCCATTCATCCCATACATGCTTAGTTGCACATGATGAACATGACTCATGGCTTTGGCATAGAAAATTAGGATATGCTAGCATGAGTGTCTTAGAGAAATTAATTTCCCTTGATCTAGTTAGAGGTTTACCCAAACTTAAATTTTCAAATGATAAAATTTGTGATGCATGTTCAAAGGGTAAACAACATAGAACTTCATTTAAATCCATTAATGATGTCTCTACTAGTAGATGTTTACAATTGATTCATATGGATCTTTTTGGGCCTATTAGAACAATGAGCTTGGGTGGTAAATCATATGCTTTTGTGCTTGTAGATGACTATTCTAGGTTTACTTGGGTTCTATTCTTAAGTACAAAAGATGAGGCTTTAGAAAAATTCATCACATTTTCTAAAATAACTCAAAATGATCTTGAACTTAAAATTTCTCACATTAGAAGTGATCATGGAACCGAATTTCAAAATCTAGGTTTTGATGAGTTTTTAAATGAAAATGGGATTAGCCATAATTTTTCCGCACCTCGCACTCCTCAACAAAATGAGGTAGTTGAGAGGAAAAATCGAACTTTAGAAGAAATGGCTAGAACCATGCTTTGCGAAAATAATTTACCTAAATATTTTTTGGCGGAAGCCACAAATACCACTTGCTATATTATAAATCAAGTAATGATTAGGCCAATTTTGAAGAAAACACCTTATGAGATTTTAAAATCTAAGAAGCCTAACATTAGCTATTTTCACCCTTTTTGTTGCAAGTGTTTTGTTTTGAATTATGGTAAAGAAAACTTAGGTAAATTTGATGATAAAAGTGATGAAGCTATTTTCTTAGGGTACTCTTTAAACTCTAAAGCCTATCGTGTATTTAATAAAAGAACTCTAGTAGTAGAAGAGTCTATACATGTTGTTTTCGATGATATCCTCCTTCCGAGAAAGGAATCTTGTGATGATGATGATGTAGGAATCATTGATGCCATTGATGGAGGACAAATGTCAAAGGTGGATGAGGTTCCAACTAAAGATGAGGATACACAAGATCCACCTCTTGAAGCCTTGAAGGACTTGGCTCTTGAGGAAAAGGAGGTGTCCTACTCAAGGGAGTTCAACTATGTCAAGGGTGGTGAAATCTTGGGTGATCCATCCAAGGGGGTAACTACTAGATCCTCTCTCAAATTAATGAACCATGTTGCATTTCTTTCATCCATTGAGCCTAAAAATATTAAAGAAGCTTTAAAAGATGATTTTTGGATTTTGGCCATGCAAGAGGAATTAAATCAATTTGAGAGAAGTAAAGTTTGGACATTAGTTGAAAGGCCTAGTAATCAATCTACTATAGGAACTAAATGGGTATTTAGGAATAAATTAGATGAAAGTGGTAATATAGTGAGAAACAAGGCTAGGCTTGTTGCTCAAGGCTATACCCAAGAAGAGGGAATTGATTTTGATGAGACATATGCACCCGTAGCTAGGATGGAAGCCATTAGGATGCTTTTAGCATTTGCATGTTATAATAATTTCAAGCTTTTTAATGGATGTGAAAAGTGCGTTTTAAATGGTTTTATAAATGAAGAAGTGTATGTTGAACAACCACCGGATTTTGAGGATTCAAAATTTCCAAACCATGTGTTTAAACTAACAAAAGCTCTTTATGGTTTAAAACAAGCTCCTAGAGCTTGGTATGAAAGACTTTCAAATTTTTTAATTGAAAAGGGTTTTGAAAAAGGAAAGGTGGACACTACACTCTTCATAAAAGATATAACAATGATATCTTAGTAGTACAAATCTATGTTGATGATGTCATTTTTGGTTCTACTAATGAGTGTTATTGTAAAGAATTTTCTAAGCTAATGCAAGGTGAGTTCGAGATGAGCATGATGGGGGAGTTCTCATTCTTTTTGGGACTCCAAATCAAACAAAGAAAAGATGGCACCTTCATAAATCAAGCTAAGTACGTGAATGATATGCTCAAAAAGTTCGGCTTGGAGAATGCAAAACCTCAAGCCATACCTATGAGTTCTTCCATAAAGCTTGGCAAAGATGAAGGAGGTAAGTGTGTTGATTCTAAGCTTTATAGATCCATGATAGGTTCTTTTCTTTACCTTACCGCAAGTAGACCGGATATTATGTTTAGTGTTTGCTTGTGTGCTAGGTTTCAAGCTAGTCCTAGAGAATCACACTTAGTTTCCATTAAGAGAATTTTTAGATACCTTAGAGACACACCTACCTTAGGCCTTTGGTATCCTAAAGATTCTTCCTTTACCCTTCATGCTTATTCGGATGCGGATTATGGGGGAAGTAAGATAGATAGGAAAAGTACTTCCGGGACATGCCAATTCTTAGGTAGTATGCTCGTATCTTGGTTCTCTAAGAAACAAAATAGCGTAGCCTTATCTACCACCGAAGCGGAGTACATATCCTTAGGGAGTTGTTGTGCTCAAGTGCTTTGGATGAAGCAACAAATCTTATATTATGGTGTTGAAATAGAAACCATACCCCTTAGGTGTGACAACACTAGTGCCATTTATCTCACTAAGAATCCCATCCAACACTCTAGAACTAAACACATAGAAATTAGACATCATTTCATTAGAGATCATGTTTTGAAAAATGTTGTTATAGAGTTTGTTGACACCTTGAACCAATTAGCGGATATATTCACAAAGCCTTTATATAAAGAGCGCTTTTGGACCTTTAGGAGAGAGTTAGGTTTAACTAGCCTTTCTTGACCCCTTTTAGGTCCCAAAATGTCAAAATTTTGCTTGAAATTGTTTGTGATTCATGCTTGTGTTAATTTTGTTCTTTTTGCTTCTATGCATATTGCTAGGAGGAGTATGCATTAAGTTTAGCCATTAAAACTTGTTCATAGGTCATTTACATGCATTTAGGGACGTTTCAAGTTGGACTTTTGCACTTAAATCTGTCAAAAATGCCTAATCTGGTAAAGGTGTATCGATACGGCTGAAGCGTATCGATACGGTTTCATAACTGGGAAACTTTGAGGTTGAACGCGTATCGATACGACCCCGCGTATCGATACGGTCAAAGTCAAGGGAAATAGTCAAAGCCAAGGCGTACCGATACGGTCTCGCGTATCGATACGGTAGTAACGACGAATAAAAAATTAGGGTTAAAGGGTATCGATACGCGTGAATAGCGTACTGATACGGTCTCGACGGAGAGGCTATTTAGGGCTGCTATTGTTAAAAAGCTTTAAAAACAAAAACCCCTCTTTTCTCTCCAAAACCCTAGCCGCAATACCCTATAAAACCCCCCCTCAATCCTTCAATTTTTACCATCAAACTTAAAAATTCTTTGAGGGTTTTTAATCTCCACATCAAGGCTAAGCTTTGTCAACAAATCTTGTGCATTCACATCACCTCATTCATCCAATCTAAGATTCAAGGTATAAAACTCTTCTTTTTTATTTTCTTTGATTTTCGTTTGATTTTTATAATTGTTTCAATTTAACTTTTGTACAAAACATGTTTTTTATTTTATGGGTTTCAATTTTTTCATAAAAATTTTCTCAAAAATCAAATTTTTTCACTCGAATATATTTTTTTAATCGTATTTTTTTAATCTGTTTTTAAATTTTTTTTAGACTTGTGAATATTTTTTTTAAATTAAATTTCTTTTATAATTACCTTGAATTATTAGAATTTATTAGATTGAATTGGATGTTAATTGCATACATATTCGAATCGCTTTTTGATGTGTTTTCAGGGTTATGGCACCATCGAAAAAGAGAACTAAGCGTCATCGTTCTACTTCTGATCCTAATGCGGATGTCGAGGGTAATCCTACACCTAATCTTCCTTACATTATCCAATTAAGTTTTCCCGATGATGGCGATATAGAACGATACAAACTCTTTCAAGGTATGAACCTTAGGGAAGAACGTATTGTGTCAATCCCATTCTTAAGTTCTGCCCGTTTTAAATTCCAATATCTATCTTTAATTAAGCAATGGAAGTTTTTATCTTTTTTGAGCATTCCTTCTATCCTATATAGGAATCTAGCCATCGTATTCTTTTCTAATGCCGTATGTGTTCATGATGAAGCTAGGGAGAATGTCATTACTATTGAATCTTCTGTTATGGGCAAAACCTTTCAAATTGATCAAACAATTTTATGTAATGTCTTTGGTTTTGAAAATGTTGGTATTGATGATGAACAATCCTTGGGTACGGGTCTTTTAGGCTCAACAAAAGTTTTAAATACTCATGACCGTATCCTTCATCTTCTTGTCTCTTGGTTTTTTCGTCCATCGGGTGGGAAATATTCAACTATTCGTCAAACAGATGATTGTTGGCTTAGGTGTTTTAGAGAAGGTCAACGTCCAAATCTTTGTCAAATTATGTTTGTCGACCTTGTCTTTTTAGTCCAACACCGTCACCCCAAACAAGTCTCAACCTTTTACTACTCAACGGCTTTGAGTTATCTCTTTCATTCCCTTGGCATTGATTGTTCCCATGATTATCCCGAAACCCTTGGCCTACCCATAGATGAGCGTTCTCTAGCTCGTTCCAGTTTCTCGTATGTTGATAATGAATGGGTTCGTACCACTCAAGATCCTCCACAAGATGCTCCGGTCGATACTTCTCGTGCTTCTTCGAGCTCTCACCGTGCTCCGTTTGATTCCTCCTCCATGGGTACTCTAATAACTTTCCTAAATGAGAAGTTCACTTCCATGGAAGCCGGGTTTACCGCGATGGATACTAGATTCACATCCTTAGAAGATCGCGTCAAAGGTATGGAGAAGAAGATGGAAGCCATGGCTTCTCGCCAAAACTCCATGTATGTAACACCCGTGTTTTGGGCCTAGGAGTTAACCGGGTTTTAATTCGAGTCAATAAAATTTAAATTAAATCAATTCAACTTTAATTAATGACTTAATTGAGCTTTAGAAAGAGGGGAGGGACTAATGTTGCAATTGTACCAAAAACTTTTAAAAAGCTAGACCACTTTAACAAAAAAATTGTCTTCCCTCTTTCCTATCTTCTTTTCACATCAAAAACACCATCTTCTCTTTCAAACTCTCCCAACGCTACAAACCCTATTCCATTCATTTTCTTCCTCAATCCAAGACGTTTTTCAAAGGTAATTATGTTTTCTAACTCTCCTCTTCAACCCCTATCTAACCATGGTCTTGGATTTCAAGAATATTAGGTTTTGAAAATTAGGGTTCATATGAAATTTGGGGTTTTTGATGGGGCTTTTTAATTTGTTTTGTTAAATTATGTTGGGGGTTTGTTTAAGCATGATAAAGTACACCATATACTTTAATTTGGTTGAATTTTGATAGAAATTCGTAGTAAGGTCTTAGGGCTAGATTTAAGGTTGTAAAACTTGAGTTTTTGGTGGGTTTTGTGTTGAAATTGATGGGCTGTTGGTCTACATATGGTATGAGAGTGTTTTGGGATGCTTTGGAAGCCATTTGGGTGTTTGGAAGTGGGTTTTTCAGCAAGGGTTTTGGGAAGCACGAAAATTGAGTTTTGGGAGATTTTATGATTTGGGGAATTTGTGAAATTTGGTTCATGTTTGTGAAGTGAATTGGTAGTTGAGCTTTAGCATTGATTTGTGGTGTAATAAGTGTGTTTTGCTTGGCTAGAAGCAAGGGGAAACGTTGAAGGAGCTTTGGGACCGAATCCGGGTGCGTAGGAGGATTGTTCGAATTGCTAAGGAAGGACGGTGAGTGGTCTAAACTTGTTTTAAAGTTGGTTCGAGCATGAGTAGTGTGTGTGTGTGTGCAAGTGTGCTTGGTAGGCCACTTCCTTTTAATCCAAGTAATTAACTTAGTCTAATTTCCTTGAATGCTATGTGCTTGATGACTATGCTCAAATGCTTGTGATTAGATGGTGCATGTATATGTATATCATGATGTGGATATATGTGTTGAGCATGAATGTGTTGATGATATGTGGTTGATGATACATGTTGTGGTTATAATAATTGGCACTAAATAATTACCGGTTGTAAATGATCGATCATTAGGATAGTGTGCACACAAATTGAGTCAAAACGTACGTGGCCTTGATGGCGTTAAGTCATCAAGGAGGAGTACGATGATGTAGCATTCCACCGGAAGCTTATTATATTTCTACGGGATGATGAGTGGAATCCCATCCGTAGGGCATGTGGCGATGAGTGGAATCCCGCACATGCAAGGTCCGGTGATGAGTGGAATCCCACCGAGGTAAAGTGTTGTCAAGGTTTTAATCCGCACAATCGGGGTAATTAAAGTGGCCAATTAACTTGTTCATGAATTGTGATATATGATGGTGATATGTGATTGAGGCATATGGTGTTGTTGCATGATGATCTATATTGATGTTTAAATCTTGCTAGGATTGAGAGACCATATTTGCCACTTGAAAGACTAGCTAGGTCTACTTGGTTATATGCAATGCTTGATATGTGTGAGATTAGGATTACATGCTTGAACCCTGCATTGTTGTTGTTTTTCGTTTTAGAGCACCCTCACTAAGCTTATAGCTTACGCTCTCAATGTTCAACAATGCAGATCATTAGCGTGGTGTTAGCTCGAGGCAAGGCAAGAAGGGCTTCCAAGTTTGTAGCTCAAGTATGGTTATCGATTTTGTAATAGCTAGCAATGTGGCAAGGGTCTTTGTATGAGCGTGTGTGACTCATTTGATTGATGTTGTTTTTGGTTTGATCATGGGTTGTAAGCATGTTATACTATGTTGAATGTTTGATGTTTGATGGCATGTTTTAGAATGCTTAGGTTGCATAGTGTATGAGTGCAAACCTTTCAAGATGTCTTGTTTCTTCTAAGGTCCTTTGTGTTTTGAGTATGCCAATATTGCATGAATTGCTCTTTAACTAGAATGCTATGTATGAATGCTTAAATCCATGTTTGATTGACTCCCTTGGCTTAAATATGTATGCTTGTATGGTTGGCTTGCCTTAGGGATTGATGATAGTGTGTTGGTTGAAGTGTTAGAGGGATTTAGGGGCCTCCTTGTGCTCTAAATCAGCTCAAACCTGCAGTTTCGTAGCTGGGGTATCGATACCATTGATCTGGTATCGATACTACCATGTGGTTTCAGGCCTCGTGTATCGATACTCGAGGGGAGTATCGATACCTTTTTGGCCACTGGAGCCACTGTCGATTTCGGTATCGATACTGGCCTCTAGGGTATCGATACCGTTGTCTTGGCTTTGACCGTGGGAAGTTAACTTTAGGGGAGGGTATCGATACCCTCATTTGGGGTATCGATACTGTCTCCTCAGGTTGACCAAACCCTGTTGACCTAGTCAAAGGGGTATCGATACCCCCCTTAAGGGTATCGATACCGCCTGCAGTTTAACTTTAAAAATGGGCTTTTAAGTGTTAGTTTGGGTTCGATTGATTGTTTCGTAAATATTGTTCCGCTGTATGATCACCTAGGATATAATTCTCATCTAGACAAGATTAAAATGAAAAAAAAAATAGGGTTGCTAACCGAGGGAGAGTTCCTTAGGGAGTTTTCACTCGGTTTTCCCAGTGTAGCTCACTCGGACCGGTCATCCGGCCAGACCGGGACGAGGGGGTTACAATGTATATCTCTCTTACCGCCTTCTATGGTGCTTGGCTCAACCAAAACCGAAGGAATCAACCCTCTCAAGAAGATGAAGAAGAAGAGGACGAGGACGATGATGATGAAGAGGGGGACGAGTAGTTCATGCATCTCATCTTAGGGCATTTAGTCTTTTATATTCTGTTATTGCACTCTGTGTTTTAGGATCTAAGTTTATGCCTATTATCTATGTTTTTAGGATTTTAAAGTTTGGATTATGATGTTTGCTTTGAAGTTTATGCATTTGAAATATTATGTTTAATTTGAAGTTTATGCATTTGAACTCTTATGATTGCTTTAAGTTTAATGACTTATTGTTGCTATTATGTTGCTATTATCCTTGTATTTACATTTGATCTAACAAAAAGGGGGAGAAGGATCATAGAGTCAATGTTTTATTTTTTGAAAATCTATCTTAGAGTAAGGGGGAGAAAGCTTTTCAAAGTTTCAAAAACTTAAAAATTTATTTGTGGTTTTGTTATATCAAAAAGGGGGAGATTGTGAAACCAAAATTGATTTTGATATAACATATAAACTTAAGGATGAATTTGCAAAACAATAAAATTTTAAGTACTCTTTAAAGTCTCACAATTGACAAGTATTTTAAACAAAATAATATCTTAAGACAAGCTATTAAATATATGAACAATTATCTAAGTCTTTTCCTATGTTTTTCAAGCCTAACTATGCAAAAACACCCAGGTGTATCGATACCCTTAGACGTATCGATACCCTCTTTTGCTACTGGAATTTTGATTTTCAAACCAAAGTATACAAGAACGCCCAGGCGTATCGATACCCTTATGTGTATCGATACCCTCTTTTGCTACTGGAATTTTGATTTTCAAGCCAAAGTATACAAGAACGCATAGGCGTAACGATACCCTTATGCGTATCGATACGGGCTTTTGCCACTGGAATTTTAATGGACTTACCGTACCGATATGCTTTGCAACCGTATCGATACGATATTCATCTGGGCAACTCTTTTAATGAAATCGTACCGATACGCTTTGCAGCCGTATCGATACGATAAGCATATCTTTGAAAAATCTGAGCATTTAATTTTTCGACCGTTACTTGTCAGTTGGTTGGTTTCCCAATTTTTAAAAGATTATTATACCGTTCTGATACGCTTGGTATGCGTATCGATACGCTTTTTATGAAAACCAAACTTAGGTTTCCAGTGAGTAAATACCGTATCGATATGGCCATCCGTACCGATACGCCCCTTAAAACCGTACCGATACGTCTTCTATGCGTATCGATACGCCCTATTTTCAGACACAACGGCTCTTTCCTCTTTGATGCAAGTATCGATACGCCCTTCCCGAGTACCGATACGGTATGCTGCAGAGCGGCATTTAATGCGGAAAAATTGCTCCCAACGGCTCTATTGATGATCTCAACTACCCAAACGGCTAGAATTCAATGCAAGGTATAAAAACAAGCTTCAATTGACCAAGCAACAACTATTGAACTTACAAGCAACATCAAAGCAAAAATCCAAACCCTAGTGCTCTTCAAAGTCGAATTCTTGTACCCAACTCTAGTGATTTTATTGTTATCTTGTATTGTGAGTTTGAGGAGTTTGAAATTGTATTTGGGTAAACATTTATCCTTTGAGAGGAATTGTTTGAGTTTACCAAATCCTTATCTTTGTAAAAGTGAGTGGATTAAGCTTTGGGTAGAAAGCTTAATCAATTTGTAAGGTTACCTCCTCATCCAAGAAAATGGGAAGAATTCAAGTAGTGAATTGGTTGAAAATCCTTAGTGGGAACTAAGGTAGTGGATGTAGTGTTCATTTGGAGAACTTGAACCACTCTAACCACTTGTGTCACTTTTATTTTTCACTTATTCCTCCCACCAAATTTTTAATTGTCAATTCACCCCCACTTGGCCATTTGCAATTGTGTGATCAACTCAACAATTAGTATCAGAGCTACACTCATTGGAAGGATTGCAACCCTCTTGAGTCGATTCTAGGAGAGTTTGATCAACAACTAGTCAAGCAATGGCATCCACCTCCAACTCCAACCTCTATGAGTCCCAATCTACCACCAAGCCACCATTCTTCAATAGGGATAACTACCCATATTGGAAGAATAGGATGAGGCTCTTTATCAAGTCCACCGACTACATGGTGTGGGATGTGGTTGAAGAAGGTCCATACATTCCCATGAAGAGAGATGGAGAAGCAAGACTTGTCCCAAAAGTAAAAGCCGAAATGATGGATGATGAACGAAGAAGGATGCAATTGAATGATAAAGCTCTTCATGTCATATTTTGTGCACTTGGTTCGGATATCTACTCCAAGGTGTCTTCGATCGAAAATGCCAAGGAGGTTTGGGATACCCTCGATACAACATATGAGGGAACTAGTGATGTCAAGGAGACAAAAATTGGGCTACTCAAGCTAAGCTGTGAAAATTTCAAGATGGATCCCGATGAAAGTGTCTCCAAGATGTTTGATCGATTCTCGGTCATTGTCAACGGATTGAAGGGGTTCGGCGAGATCATCCCCGAAGAAAAACTAGTGAGGAAATTGTTGTACTCTCTTCCGGAGTCATGGGATAGCAAGAGAACGGCTATTATTGAAGCTTGAGATTTGAAGACTCTCAAGCTTGATGCTCTTGTTGGATCTCTACTCACCCATGAGATCATGAGGAAGGGAAGAGAAGAAGAAAAGAAAATGGTTGAGAATAAGGATGTTGAGAAGAAGAAGGTTGGAATCACTTTAAAAGCTTCATATCAAGAAAGCGATTCAAGTGAAGATGAAGATGAGGAGATGGTCATGTTGGCCAAACGGTTCACTCGCTTCATGAAGTCCAATCGTGGGAGAAAGTTTATAGTGCACTCTCATCCTATTGATCGATCAATTATATCCGGTAAGGTTCTCCACATCTATGCCAATATATTATGTCAAATCAACATCTCACCTACTGTTTTTCATGCATTAAAACTCAACATTCTCAACTCTTTTCAAAACCATAACATTTGCTACACTTCAACATACAAGCTCAAATCTCAACTATGCAAAATGTTACTTATTGAAATCATTTCAAGAATCATATCATGCTATAATTCATGCATAAAAACAGTAGGAATTTATCAATCTAAAACCATGAGCATGTAAAAGCATTTAAAGGGCAAATCACCACATTTTAGAGAGCAATCTAGCCAATACTTACTTCCAGACTTAGGAAGGTGTTTCAAACCTTTCCTAAATCCCTAAACCTTGGTTCTGTGTCCCTCAAGGACTTCTAAAGCCATACACACTCACCAATTTCGTTTCGTTTGCTTGCCGAAACGCCAATTAAGCTTCCGAATCAACTCCAAAAGTGTCTGAAGATGTCTCCCCTATTTTAGACACATAAAAGCAGAGGATTAATGCATCATCATGCATTGAAATCTTCAGCCAACACTCCAAAACTCGCTGCTCTACCTAAACCCAACATTTCGGCTACCAAACACAACTGAAATCACCTCCAAACCCTTCCAAAACATAACCCAGCCAAGATCCATCACTTTTAAACATTTCTAAACATCAATTAACATCAAAAACAACCCTAAACTCGTCCTTATACCTCCAGCTATAACAGAACACCAAAAACACCCCAAAAACCACCATTTTCACAAGCAAAAACTTAGAAAAAAAAAACAACCTATTCGGGATTGGATTGATAAAACCTCATTTATAACATCATTTAACATCCAAAATACATTAGAAAACCATCTCAAAACAGAGCCCAATCAATTACCACGAAAATCTTTAAGATCTCTTCCAAAATCTTGAGTTTTAAGCCAAATTCTTGTTTCCAACATCAAAACCATTTATAAATCTTTAATAAAGGATTGGCAATTTGGGAATTTCAGTAAAGAACTGAGTATTTAGAGGATAAGAACAATCTTACCTCTAAAAGATGATTTCTCCTTGATTTGGGCAAGTTTCCATGAAAATACAATGTAGAAATCAAGTGAATTTGTTGCAAGATTGATTAGGAATCAATGAGTGATGGAAATATCATCAAATGAAGTGTAAATCAAAATGAATTTTGCTGGAGAAAAAGTGTTTGGTTGATAGGATTTTGAGAGAAAATGAAATGAGAGAAAATTAGAGAAAAGTAGTTATGAAAGTCAAAGGTAGTTTATCACCTTTTTTATTTAATTAAATCATTAATTAAATCACCCAAATTAAGGAAAAATCTGATGAAAACATTTTTGGCAAATTAGCTCCTTAAAGATTCAAAGTTTCAATCCTTTACAAAACAGTCACTACCAAACTTTGCAAAAATCGCGATTTGGTCACTACACCGAAATGTAGCATTTCCAAACCTTATTTTGTAAAATTGATTTCACCAATCACCTTTATATATTAAATGGGGATTTTTAGATATTTTCTATATTTTTAAAGCATCCCGAACTAGGCTTTCCCCAAAACTCCCTTTTATATTCGAACTGTTTCTCATACCGGTCCGGTTCAGACCCTAAACTTCTAAGCCTAAAATTGGGGTGTTACAATATGTTAATAAAAACATACTCCACTTTTCAAGATGAATAATTTTGTCCTCAGACATAATATCGTGAAAAAAGTTTTAAAGGCTCATTGTCTCCACTTCATTCTCTAAAGTAAATGTGAGATCATATGATGTAAAGAATAAAGATCACATTAGTAGTTGTGGTCGCGATTGAAGACATGAATATAAACATGGAAAATATGGTAATTTTAAGAATACTTTTACCCACCGGCAATGAAGTTATAAGGATGAAAAGAGTGATAAAGATCATTCTAAGGAAGTAACTTCCTTTTTATTACCAATGTGATGTTATAAACCATTGGTATCGTACTTGTCGTACGCTGAAAAAGCAATAATTATTGAATGATGAAGGAAAGAAAATAGAAGCAATTTTTTTTTGCGAAAAATGACGAAGATGATATTGGTCCAACTCATTTGGACGTTGTTGATATCCTTATAACCCTCGAAGGGAATAAACCATCTTCTATTTATTCTCATAACATTGAAGAGAATTATTTATCTTTTTATTTATTTTGCTTTATGTTTATTTACTTTACACATTAATTATTTATGTTTTATATTTATAGCTATGTATTATAATATTTATTTATTTTGTTTCACATGATTACTTCTCAAATACAATCTATGGTGACAATTTATGCTTAGCAGAAGCATAAGATATATTTTCCCATTTAAATGTAAAGAATAATGTGAGTAATATATCTCAAAGTACTGAAAATAATGATGCTTTATAAGAGCAATAAGTTTTTGAGAAAAAATACATTATGAAAAGTGCAGAATTTTGACTATTGCAATAATTACCGCTAATGGTAATAATATCGTCACCACTAGAAGTGAAAATTTTAAGAGAGCAATATGAATTCGCAAAATATTCCTTTGAGAATTATAGATAATGAAGATAAACAAAACCTTTTCTGTTTATTGAATCGAAGTAAAATCATAAGATTACAAGAGTAGTTTACGAACTATATAGGATAGGACTTTAACATTAATTAGGAGTCCTACTTAGGTTAGACTTCTACTCTATCTTTTAGATACTAGATATACAACAGTTCTAATAGAATTTAACTCCTATATTAAATAGAGTTTAACTCCTACACAACTTATATTATGTGTAATCTTACACTCCCCCTAAAACTGGAGAGTATACGTTGTATAATCCCAGTTTGGATAAGAACTTGTCGAAAAGGGCTTTTGGAAGAGGTTTTGTAAGAATGGCTGCCACTTGTTCTTCTGTAGGTATGTAGTTTAGTGAAGTTGTTCCTTTAGCTAGCTTTTCTACAATGAAGTGCCTGTCAATCTCAATATGCTTAGTCATGTCGTGTTGAACAGGATTTTTGGCAATTTGAATAGTTGACTGGTTATCACAGAAAACTTCAAATTTTTCATCTTTTGTCATACCCAATTATGTGAGTACTTTTACTAGCCAAATTCCTTCACATATTCCCAATGCTAAAGATCTGAATTTTGCCTCGGAACTGCTTCTAGAGACCAATGTTTGCTTCTTGCTTTTCCAAGTTACCAAGTTACCCCAAACAAAGGAGAAATAACCACTAGTTAATCTCCTATCAATGAGTTCTCCTGCCCATCTTGCATCTGTAAAGATCTTAATTGTTCTGTCATGACTCTTTTTGAAAAATAAGCCATGTACTGGTGTACTTTTAAGATATCTTAGAATCCTTTTAGCTGCTTTCATATGTCCTTGCCTCAGATCTGTCATATGTTGAGTGATAACATTGACAGGGAATGCAATGTCTGGTCTTGTGAATGATAGATAGATCAATTTACCCACCATCCTTTGGTAAATTCCTTTGTCAGCCTCGGGACCAGGTTTTGACTTATCCAACTTCAACCCTGCATCCATCGGTGTATCTGTTGGTTTGCAACCCAGTAGGCCTGATTCTTTAAGAAGATCTAGAACGTACTTTCGTTGATTAATTATCAACCCCTTGCATGTCCTTGCTACCTCCATGCCTAAGAAATATCTTATTTTTTCCTAGGTCTTTAATTTCAAATTCCCTACTCAACAGACTTTTTAGCTTTTTCACCTCTTCTTCATCATCTCCTGTCACTATTATGTCATCCACATAAACAATTAAGATCACCTTTTATTGGACGAGGTTACTTTAGTGAACAAGGTATGATATGTCGAGGACTATATGAATCTATTCATCATTATGACTTTGGTAATTCTTTCAAACCAGGCTATAGGAGATTTTTTAAGTTCATGGAGTGATTTAACAAGCTTACATACCTTTTGAAACTATTCAACACCCTTTACTCTAGGAGGAATCTGCATATAAACTTCTTCTTCAAGATTTCCATTCAGGAATGCATTCTTGATATGCAACATGTAATTTCCAATCGCAATCACTGCCAAACTTAGAAGAATCTGAACTGAATTCAACTTAGCAACATAAGCAAAAGTTTCTTTAAAATCGATCTCATAGGTTTGAGTAAACCCTTTGGTAACCAATCTCGCCTTGTGTCTTTGTATGTTGCCACCAGAGTTATATTTAATAGCAAATACCCATTTACATCCAACATGTTTTTTACCTTGGGGAAGATAATCAATTGTCCATGTTCTATTCTTCTAAAGTGCCTCAACTTCCATTTCGATAGCCTTTTTCCATTTAGGATTCTGCACTGTTTTTTCATAACTTTTTGGAATATGTTCTTCATCTAAACATATTGTAAAGGCTTTGAAAGAGGGCATCAAATTCCCATAAGCAGCATATCTCTGGATAGGGTACTTAGTACATTGTCTTGCCCTTTTCTTTTTAGCAATAGATATATAATCATACTAGAGAAGATGAGATGGAATATTAACAGATTCATTACCTTCACTTTCTTCACAAGCACCTAGATTGTAATCCAATTCTTGACGAGTGCCAGATTGCAAAATAGCTTCAGGGATGGTTCTCCTCTTTCGAAAATAAACCTAGATTTGTTTAGGGGCTCGGAAGGAGATATTGATAAATGTTTAGATGCATGAGAAGTAATAGGAGAATGATGTGGATTCGGTGAAGAATTAGGTGAAGTATGTTGGTTTTTGGGAAGGTGTTTGAGATTCCAGTAAAGAAGCATAATGAGAAGAAGAAATAACAGAAACATGTTTAGGAATGGGCTGAAAATCATCAACAAGAGTCTCCCCCTGAATTTCAGTCTTGGAAAAATAGGATTCATGCTAAAAAAAAGGTTAGATCTATGGTAACAAAAAAATTCTAAGAGGGGGTGGTAACATTTATATCCCTTCTTTTGTGAAGAATATCCAACTAACACACATTTGACAGACTTGGGATCAAGTTTCGATTTAGTGGGACTCAAGTTTTGAACAAAAACAGTGCAACTAAAAACACGCAAGGAAGATTGGAAGTCATTGGTTTAAACAAAGGAAAGTATAAAAGAAAAACATTCATAGGTGTTTGAAAGGCTAATACTTGACTAGGCATTTGTTTAACAAGATAGGTAGAGGTTAATAATGCTTCACCCCATAAATACTTAGGGACATTGTGGGAAACTATTAGGGCTCTAGTTACTTCTAAAAGATGTCTATTTTTCCTTTATGCTACCTCATTCTGTTGGGCAGTACTGACACAAGAACTGATATGAACAATTCCCTTGATTTTAAAGATATCTCTTAAGAACTTAGTGAAAAATTCTCCTACGTTAACAGATTTGAAGATCTGAATTTTTTCATGAAATTGAGTTTCAACCATACAATAAAATTGCTTAAAGACACTAGCAACTTCAGACTTTTCTTTTAACAAATATGTCTAGGTAAGTCTACTATGGTCATCAATAAAAGTCACAAACCAACTACTCCCATTGATATTCTTCATGTGAGAAGGACCCCAAACATCATTGTGTATAAGAAAAAAAGGATGTGAGTATTTGTAAGTTGAGGGCAAATAAGATTGCCTAGTATGTTTTGCAAGAGGACAAATATGGCATTTGAAAGAATAATGTTTTTTATTAATAAATAATTGAGGAAATAATTTTAAAAGATAAAAGAAACTGGGGTGGCCTAACCTAAAATGCCATAACATAACATCATCATGTCCTAAAAAAGTAAAACAAGTTGTAGAAGATAAAGGTGTAGGAAGTCTGGTACTGGAGAAGACATATAAGCCATTCTGCAATCTAGCACTGCCAATCATCTTCTTCCTATCTAGTGCCTGCAAGATACAATTAGGATCTGTAAATTTCAAAACACAATTAAAATCCTTGGATAGTTTACTGACAAATAGCAAGTTACACTTCAGGTTAGGCACAAATAACACATTCTTAACAATTAGGTTCTTAGTAAGAACAACTGAACCCTTTCCTTGAATTATGTAATAAGAACCATCAGCTATCTTAATAGAGTTATGAGAAGATAATTGATGAAAATCAAGGAACAAATTCATGTTACCAGTCATGTGGTCAGAAGCACCAAAATCTACAATTCAAGTTGAGTTATTTGAAGTATAAAGAAAAGAAATAGAGTGAGAATTGTCCTCTATATCTGTAGATTCTACACTGGCCAAATTACCTTCACAATTGCCATTAAACTTACTAAACATCTGTTGTAACTGAAAAATCTGTTGCTTATTAAAATCACCAGATGTGGGTCTTAAACTCTCATCTAATGAGGAGCTTGGGGGAGCCTTAGGATTGGTTGGTTTCTAGTCACTAGGTTTCCCATGCAAATTCTAGCAATTCTCCTTTGAATAGCCTTGCTTTTTGTAGTAATTACAAGTTACCCGCCCTTTTTTAATCTTAGGAGAGGAAGAGGATTGTGTAACGAGAGCAGAATTGTTAGGAACATCAGCTTCAGGGATCATATACATGTGTCAACTTTCTTTCCTTCTAATTTCTGAGAACACCTCTCGAAGTGTAGGAAATAGAGAGAGGCTTAGGATGCGAGATTTGATAGGATCAAAATATCTATGCAAACCATTCAAAAACTAAAAAAAATTTCCCTTCTCATTAATTTTCCTGAAGATTCCAACATCTTTAGGAGTCTCTCATTCATTTGCTACATACAAATCGATTTACTGCCATAAGTTAGTTAGAGTAGCATAATATTAAGTAACAGTCATACCATCTTGTTTTAAGGCGGATGCAGTGCTCTCAATCCTAAATAACTCCGAGTTATTATTTGTGCTGGAGTAAGTGTCTCAGACAGCATCCCAAATGTCCTTGGCAGTCTCGTATAGGAGAAATTGGGAACCAACCTTAGGAACCATGGTGTTTATTAACCATTACATGATTCGACCATCCTCCTAGATTCATCTTTCTAGACCAGCATCAGTAGCAGCAGGTTTGGAGCTCTTCCCATTAACATATCCTAAGTTGCCTCTCCCGATAAGGAAGAGTTTAACATACTGGGACCATTGAATGTATTTTGTGCCTGTAAACCTATAGCACATGGTAGACGAACCAAATGGTTCCAAAAAATCTGCCATTGAAGTAGCAGATGACGAGGATGGAGATTGCAGTTCACTCGAACTGGAATTATTGACCATCGAAAGGAAGAAAAAGAAAATAATTCGATAGGATCGAATTAGGCTGATACCATGAAGATAAACATAACTTTTTATGTTTATTGAATCGAAGTAAAAATCATAAGATTACAAGAGTAGTTTACAAACTATATAGGATAGGACTTTAACATTAATTAGAAGTCCTACTTAGGTTAGACTTCTACTTTATCTTTTAGATACTAGATATACAACAGTTCTAATAGAATTTAACTCCTATATTAAATAGAGTTTAACTCCTACACAACTTATACTATGCGTAATCTTACAAATAACATATGTTATCAAAAAGCAAAACTCAAATTTCATTTTTGACAAACTTTTTTCGGGGAACAAAATCATGAAAATGAAAACCACAGTAAAAGATTTCAAACAGAGATTAGAGGAAGAATACCTGATTTGAGATCGAAATTGATCAAAAGTGAGAGAAGCGAGAGAAACTGGAAGAACGGTCAGAGTTATCGTGCAAAAATCACAATAAATTATAGTTCACTTACCCTTGGATCGACGGTGACACTTGCTTGCTGGTGCGACCGAGCGGCCTGAGGGACGGTCGACGGCGATGAGGAGGACTAGCAGCGTTAAGGATTTATTTTTCCACGTTAAATTTAGGGATTTTTGCACGATAACTCAGTTTTGATATATTCAACCTAGCGGCGTTTAAAAATGAATCGCCGTAACATAAACCATATTGCAACGTTTATTAAAAGAAAACACCACTAAAATGAAAATATTTATGGCATTTTTAAAACCAAACGCCGCCAATACAAGAGTTATTGCAACGTTTTCAATAAACGCCGCTAAAAATACATCTATTGCGGCATTTTTAAACTCAAACGCCGCGATGGTTGCCTGTTTGTGGCACTTCTCCTTTAAACGCCGTTATAAGTGAAATATTAGTGGCGTTTGTTTAGAAAACGCCACGAAAAGCGTCGCGATAGAACAAGGCTGGTGTAGTGCAACTTCAAGCAGTAAAGGAATAGCTTCAAGTCAAGTTACAAAGGCAAATGCTCCATATGTTACAATTTGTTACTTTAAAGATGTAAGATGTTATATAATATCTACAATTCAAATGATATCATATCATTAGAAATAAATTAATTTTAATTTTAAAATAACTTCAATTATACAAAATAGTCTAATTCACTAGATTGAATCATGCACTAGAATTTATGAAAAATATAATTCATATACGTTAGGAATTTAAAAGCGAAAAAATAATCAACACGATATCAATACATAAAATAAGACATACACAAAAGACGAGATTTAACGTGGTTCGGTCTTGAGTACCTCCATGGATGAGAGAAAGAAAAATCAACTATAAACATAAAGATTGTGGAGGGTACAAATACATGATATTCCATGTATTTCAAACACTTGGTGTATCCATAACACTCTTACAACGTTCCTACAATACTCATCTCTAAAACATAGTTGCATACATCATAAAAAATTACATCTCTCCAAAATAATTCTCTTATAATTATAAAGGTTAGACATACTCTATATTTAAGAGCCAAATACTTGATTAGCAAGAAACCTTCTTTCATAAAAGTTTCTACCGATATAAACAATTATGTATTAAGTAAAACCTAATTATCAAGTAATCTCCAATTATTATAATTAGAATCAAATCCAACGTACTTAAGTCAATATATAACCATATATATGCAGTTGGTGGTGAGACACATAAAATGTGGAACAGCCGGTAACACTGAAACTGATGGCATATTGGATTTGATGTTCTTGAAATATGTGGATGATTGGTTAATTAAATGACCGATATATAATAGCTAGGCCTTGGAGTTGGTGCTCATTCACATACCCACGGCAATAAAGACCAAACAGATATAACAAGAAAAAGAACAGAGAAACCAAACAAAAACCAATTTGGGTACCCGGTTATTTGTCGAATTCGATGTACTTCTTTAGCGATATCTTTATCTCTTGTTGTGTATTTAATTAGTTTTTGTTGCTGGGTTTCACTTGGCTCGACGGGGGGAGGGCCAGACTCCGAGGGAAACAACTTGGTTTTTATTTTGAGTTTTGTCTTTGATAATCCTTAAAAACATGGGATCTTTAAACATAGGGCACACACTTGGGTTCTGGGATGCATTTAACGCTCTTGTATTAGTAATGAATGTGATGAATACCAATAACAAATATCGATAATTAAAAAAAAGGGAAAACTACACCGGTGGTCCCCAAACTATTACCGTTTTCCTATTTTGGTCCCTAAACTATGTTTTTCGGCAAAATCGTCCCTTCTGTTACATAGTTCTCCTGTTTTGGTCCCCGGACGTTAAATAGCTAACGGTTTTGCTGACGTGGCATTTTTTAAATATTTTTTAATCATTTCTCTCTCCTCTTAAAAAAATTCCACGTCAGCAAAACTGTTAGCTATTTAACGCCGGGGACTAAAATAGGAGAACTATGTAACAAAAGGGACGATTTTGCCGAAAAACATAGTTTGGGGACCAAAATAGGAAAATGGTAATAATTTGGGGATCACCGGTGTAGTTTTCCCTAAAAAAAGCAAAACTTTAAAAATACAATTAATTGCACCACACGTCCCCAAACAATGACATTTATTCTAAATGGATCCTTAAACTTTTAAACATTCTTATTTCATCTTCAAACTATAATTTTTAAAATATCGTTGTTATTTAGATTCTTCTAGAGATTTATAATTATAATATGAAAAGTATTGAGTAATAGATTTATTCATGGGCCGAGTTAATTTTTTATATCTAGGCTCATCATTGACTTAGAATGAACCAACTGTTGTCAAATATTTAAAATATTAAAAAGAATATAAATTAATAGTTTACCAAGTATCAACTAATCTAACAGGATGAAATATTAAATCTTTAAAAATAAAACAAACTAAATTATAACTTTCTCGGTATATAGAGTATGTGAGAGAATATGCTTGTATAAGCGTGAAACCAGGTTTACCGACCGTTAAAAGAAGAAGAAAAGAAATATGTGCAATGTTAGAAATTAGATACATGTAAGCACAAAAATATAATAAATAAACCAAAACAGTTAACAAGCAAAGCGGCAAGTTTGGAGAGATACTAAAGAATGTTATCATATGTGATGTTGAGTTCTTAGCAACCAATGAAAGAGGAACATGTGGCCATAATCGAGTATCCAAAAGCATGCGTGAAAAGGATTGGATAAAAGGAAACAAAAGAGTCGGCTTTGTTGGTGGATGTAGCAGCGTCGTCGGTGTGGGATGTTTGATTATTGCTTCGGTTTTAAGCTAATCCAATCCTTGGATTAATGTATCATATAACCCATGGTAACAAATTGCTACAACTATACCACCCACGTGTGTATCAATAACCACCTATTATGTGTAATACCAGTGCCGTGACCTATTTCATATAATATATTTGTTACTATCAATTAAATAAATATAAACTAATATTTTTTGGAAAAAAATATGAAATGCTTATCCTTCGAACTTTTATCGTATATATGATATTATTTCAACTATCATCAATTAAAAATATTGGTGTGACCTTTTAATTGGTAAATTAAAATATAACTTAAACACAAGTTAAAATTATGAAACTAAAAGAGTGATGCTTTAGTGTGTCAAAATCGGGCAAGAATTGAGAAGTTGTGATTATGTGAGTGTTCTCAATTCTTAAAAAATAGTAGTGAATGTAAGTTGAGTGTTATCAAAATATATTTTAAAATACTTATTATGTATACCGGACAAGTATAGATGATATAGAGTGGATGCGGAATGGATTAGGGGTCTTCATGGTAGGTTAATCGTATCGTTTAGCTTAAACGGTCGGTTAATCATTATAGCGGTTATTAAATTTTACTAACCGTAACCTAATCGTTAAGAAACGGTTAACAACTGACAGTTAACCGTTAAGACACAGTTAACTGACGGTTCAGTTATAGGTTAATTTGTAACTTATTACAATTTTTTTCACACATATTCATTAAAATTTTAAAGAATAATTTAATTATCTTTCCGATAAATATTATATTAAAATATCAATTAAAATTGTATGTTTCAGAAAAAAAATTGAATTTGAAAAATAAATCAAAGCCAATCAAAATTGTATGTCTCGATGATTCCCAGTGCTCTGCTACTAGGCCACTATTGTATGAGAGGAACGAATGAGGGATTGAGCGTAACCGAGATAAAAGGGGTAAATTGAGTTTGATAACTCTAGAAATAGGGTTTAGAATAAAAAAAGAGGCGTGTATTGTATCTGTGAGTTTATTTTTTAAAAGTTATTTTATATTTTAAAGGTATATATATATAATTTAATACCGGTTAACCTATAGGTTAACCATTAGTGAAAATTTGTAATCGTAACCATTAATTATTTTTTTAGTGGTTCGGTTAACCGAAATCGTTTAACTTTAACGATTCTGTTAATTTAACCTGTAAAATATAGCAGTTATATCGGTTAACTGTTACGGTTAATTATGCACACTCCAAGAATGAATGGGTCGGGGCAAGTACAAGATCATACCCACGTTTGTCCTACCATCCATGACGGGACTAATATTTGTTCCCATACTCGTCTCACAACCTGTGAAATGTATATTCATTCTCATTCAATTAGATACGAAGTGGGATGATATTCCGCAAAATCTGTCCAATTAATATCCCTACCTAAAATCTTTGCGTTAAGGTTAAACTTAGTCTATTGAACACAAGAGGCACGTAATTTTTGTTTTGATAATAGAAAAGAGAACGGGTTATACAGCTTCGGACTATAGATATAGTGTTATCTAGAATCTCATGTTAAACATTTTTTTTGTCATTACACTATGAGTTTAATTAACAAGAGGCTTACCATTTAGAAGTACATTCAAATACTAAAATAATCTATTTACCTCTCTTTTTTAACACTTAATAGTTTGTTATATTCCAACCTTCATATTTATGATACAAATTGGTAAAAAAGAAAGTAACAAAGTATTATGTAAAAAAGGTTGAAAAGAATTCCATTGATGAATGTTTATAAAAAAAAAGTAACTCAAGTTCCTTGAATAATATTTTGAAAACTATTTTATTTAATGTTGTATATTCTTCGATTGTATCTTTTAAACGAATTGAAGAAACATAATTTTGTTTATTTAATAGGCCTAACTACAAAATAAGTGCTCAAACTATGTTTTTTTTTTATAATAGGTGTCTAAAGTATTATTTGGTTGAAATAGATGCCTAAAGTTTCATTTTAGCTAAAATATGGTTGAAATAGGTGCCAAAAATTTTATTTTTAATTAAAATATGCGCCAAAGTAGGTGTTTGAGATTACTTTAAAACAAGCCAAAAATGAAACTTTAGGCACCTATTTCAGTTAGGGGTGAGCAAAACTCGACTTGAATAAAGTCAATTTTTTTACTCGACTCGAGGCGAAAAACTCGACTCGATTCCAAAAATTTTCAAATAAACTTTGAGTTGTGAAATGGAAATTTGAATAACTCAAAATTTTTAGTAATTAGTGGATTTATTTTTAAGTTCGGGTCAAGCCCCTCAATCTTTTCTGATATATATACGAATATAAAAATATATATGAAGAAATATATGTCATATATGAAAAGATATGAAGAAATAAATAAATATATATATATATGAATATCTTATATGATTAGAGAAAATTGTTTAAATTGGAATCAAACAGTTCTATAACATGATAAATAATTACAATTAAATTTGTATTGGAACTCGAAAACTCGACTCGACTCGACTCGAATCGAGAAAATTTCAAATAAAGTTTGAGTTGTAAAATATGACACGTCAACTCAAATAACTCGAAATTTTTTTACTCGACTCGACTCGATCGAACGCTCACCCTTAATTTCAGCCAAAAAAAAATACTTTAGGCACCTATTATAAAAAAAGACATAATTTGGGCACTTATTTTTTAGTTAAACATGTCTAATATAATTTATTTTTATTGATATTTAATGCTTTTCATTTCTAAAATGTTAAATTTTACCATATTTATTTAGACCAAAAAGTAAAAGTTTAAAAAGATAATAATAAAAAAAGAATATTCAAACTGGGAAAGAGGCGGCATGAACGTTATGGGCAAAACTCAAAGTCTGCAAGAAGAATACGAAAGCAGTATCATTTTCCTGATCACAAAATAATAAAAAAGGATTTTATATATATTCAGATTTAGTTATTATTATAATCACAATCATAATTACAAATAAACTCAATAAACAGTTCTAGTATATAGGATTTTATATTATTTTCGCAAAAAAAAAATTAGAATTCGAATAGTTTTTTCTATAAAGTGTATATGAGTTTTTTTTACAATAAAAAGTGTACATGAGTTAAAAAGTAAAACAAATATTATTATGGAACCCAACAAGTGTCTCAGTAAAAATGCGGATGATGTTCATCTTACGAGACACGAATTCGAATCGCTTTATCTACAAAATATATGCGCATTGTCAAAGGGTTAAAAATATGTATGAACAAATATTACCTTCTAATTACCTTTAGACTATTAAAAAGACAAATATTATTATGGACCCCAATAGAAATACTTAAAAGTTATAATTACAAATAATATATGCTAAAATACTTATCACCCGAATAAATCATTATAAAACATTGATGAGAAAAATAAATATGAACAAAATCTACGTATAATGAGATTTAAATTAATATAAAATGTGATTTGAAAAGTCATGATAGAGATTCATTAAACTTATTTTTTCAATTATTGTTTGGGTAAACTACAAAGATGACAATTAAAATTATAAGTTTATTTTTATTTTAATCATACAACTAAGAAGCTTGTCAATTAGACCATCAAATTTTTAAAGTACTCGTATTTTGACCACTAACTATTAAATTATACTCAAAATTCATTGATAAATTTTTTTAATTATAGTAAATATTTTAATATAATTCTTTTAATTTTTTAATATAATATATATAATTATTGAATTAAGACATTCAATAAAAAATATAATTATTAATTAAATTAAAAAACTCGATTCAATAATATATATAATCTTTAAAATAAATATAAAAAAGAAAATATATTCAATTTAATTTAAATATGAAAAAGAACTTGATTTAATAATATATATAATCACTGAAATAAATATAAAAATCATAAATCTATTTTCATTTTGAATTTTGCTTTAAATATATTTAAAATATTTTATTTTTAATTTAGTTATTTGAATTGATTAAGTACTTTGTGTCTTTTTACACATCCTAAGTTCGAGTCCCCTCTTAATTATTTTTTCTTCTTTTTTTCCTAACATTTACTGCATTATAATATATACTCCCTCTGTCCCAGTAAAACTGTCACATGTTGACATTTTTCTAGTCAATTTTTTTTAATTTTGACTATAATTTATTTAAATATTTTAATTAATTAAAAATTATAAAAAATATATTTAAAAACTAGTTGATTCAAGGTTTTTAAAATATATTTTTTCATATTTTTATCAATAATAAATTTTAAACTATAAGAAGTCAAAGTTGAAAAAGTTTGACCAAAAAAAAATCAACATGTGACAATTTTAGTGGGACAGAGGGAGTATAAAAAAATGTGCAATTCATATCATTAAGTATTGTCTAGTGTAATGGTAAAGGCATAGGTTCAATACTCACCAAGTGCATCCTTTTCTCTTTAATTTTCCTTTAACCAAGAGGTTACATATATCATCACCTTGTTTTAATACACGTGTCACACTAATAAATGTTATGGCATGTGTTGTCTTATATGTCATGTCACGTCCTCTGTTAGGATCAAATTAATATAATAAGTAATTAACAAGAATCAAATGTATAATTATATAAACAAAATGTTTTATTTAAAAATTTTGAATATTCATTTGGGTCAAACTATTGTCATTTACAAAATGTTCTATTTGAAAATTTTAATATTCATTAGGTCAATCTATGTTTTGGCCTAGTTACTATGGTTAAATTTAGGATTTAATTATTATATTTTTATTTGATATAATTTAATTTCCTATTTTTTAACATCATTCGTTAATTTAAAATGGTTAGCATCATTAACTATTTTAGGTAAAATGTTGATACGAATAGAATACATAATTAAATGTTTTGTGGTGTAATTTGAAAAGAAAAAAAAAAAGCTAAACTATAAAATAAGGGCTTCAACTATGCCTCTTTTTTGTAATAGGCACTTAAAGTATTTTTTGGTTGAAACAGGTACTTAAATTTTTATTTTGGCTGAAATAGGTGCCTAAACTATTTTCTACCTGAAATAGGTGCCTAAACTTTCATTTTTGGCTTATTTTAGATTCAATTTTGGCACCTATTTGGGAACTTATTTCAACCAAAAATAAAAGATTAGGCACCTATTTTAGCAAAAAAAAAATAGTATAAGCACCTATTTCAGCCAAAAACGAAACTTCATACATATATTTCAGCCAAAAAATATTTTAAACAATTATTGCAAGAAATATGTATTATTTATGCACTTATTTTATAGTTAAAGTCAAAAGAAAATCATGTAATTTTTAGAGCGTGTGTAACACCGAGTGTAGAGACGTGTGGGCAACGCATGTCTTGATAGTAGAAACAATAAGCACAGAAAAAGCCCAGAGACGTACAACTCCCATTTTATAAATGGCGGCGAATTCTAGGTTGCCCGCCACGTTCCTTCTAGCTGTTAAAAAGTAATTACTTCAAAGTTGAATAATGCTGTCTCATTTTCAAATACATCCAATATTTTTTAAATATTAGGGTAAACTATACTAATGACCACCGAACTATGGGGTTGGTGTCGACTTGACCACTATATTTTCAATTTTGTCAAATATACCACTTAACTATTTAAATGGTTCCAATTAAGCCACTCGCCGTTAAAAAAAACGAAAAAGTTAACAGAACTGTTAAAATAATTGGTATAATTACACATTTGGTCCTTTATATTTATACAATATATCAATTTAGTCCTAATTTTAATCTAATCTAATAAATTAATTATTCAATAAGATAGTGACACGTGTCACCACCTTATTGGAAGTCTTTAATTATTTTTATTTAATTTATTTAATTAATTTTCCACCTCCAATCAGGTGGTGACACGTGTCACCCAATTGGAGGTGGAAAATTAATTGAGGAACAAAACGCCCCCATCATGGATCGAACTTGTGACCTTGGAGAAACCAAGATTTGTGCTTGCCACTGAACCAAGCATACTTTTGTGCTATGGGGTACAACATTCAATATATGTGTTTAATGATTGTTAGTGCCCAGAAAAATGAAAGAAAAGAATTTGCACTTGCGTGGATTTGAACCAGGGACCTTAAGATGCATAGCCCAAGTGCTTGCCACTGCACCAAGTGACCACTTTGTGATATGTTGTACAACATTTAATATATGTATTATATAATTTTTAATGCTTGGAAAAAGAAGAAAATGTAATTTTAAGAAACTCGGACATAATATTCTTATGATGCATAAAACATTTAAACCAATTAAATAAATCTAATAACTAAATTAAAGTTAAGAATATTAAATTATGTTTGTGAGTTTGAATTCGCTAAATGAATTTAATATAATTTTTAATTTTTTAATATAATTATATATATAATAATTTAATTAATTTTTAGTAAATATTAAAATTATTAATTAAGTTAAAAAATCATTATATACATGAAATTATAAAAATAAATCTGGAACTAAAAAATATATTAAATTTAGATTAAAATATAAAAATTTTAAAATGATTTTTCTATTAAAAAATTAAAAAATAATATTAAATTTTTTATTTTAAATCATGCACTAACTATAATTTAAAATATATACAAATTATAAAAATAAATCTGGAACTATAATTTTTTAATTTTTTATCTTAACTTTAATTTAGTTATTAGATTTATTTAATTGGTTTAAATGTTTTTATGCATCATAAGAATATTATGTTCGAGTTTCTTAAAATTACATTTTCTTCTTTTTCCAAGCATTAAAAATTATATAATACATATATTAAATGTTGTACAACATATCACAAAGTGGTCACTTGGTGCAGTGGCAAGCACTTGGGCTATGCATCTTAAGGTCCCTGGTTCGAATCCACGCAAGTGCAAATTCTTTTCTTTCATTTTTCTGGGCACTAACAATCATTAAACACATATATTGAATGTTGTACCCCATAGCACAAAAGTATGCTTGGTTCAGTGGCAAGCACAAACCTTGGTTTCTCCAAGGTCACAGGTTTGATCCATGATGGGGGCGTTTTGTTCCTCAATTAATTTTTCATCTCAAATCAATAAATTAAATAAAAATAATTAAAGACTTCCAATAAGGTGGTGACACGTGTCACTATCTTATTGAATAATTAATTTATTTTATTAGATTAAAATTAGGACTAAATTGATATATTGTATAAATATAAAGGACCAAATGTGTAATTATACCAATTATTTTAACAGTTCCGTCAACTTTTTCATTTTTTTAACGGCGAGTGGCTTAATTGGAACCATTTAAATAGTTAAGTGGTATATTTAACAAAATTGAAAATATAGTGGTCAAGTCGACACCAACCCCATAGTTTGGTGGTCATTAGTATAGTTTACCCTAAATATTAATAAATAATTAATTTTATTTAAAAAAATGGCTTACATATCATATTAGTACCTAAAGTGTACCAACTTTTTCATTTTGGTACCTAAAGTATTTTTTGGTCAAAATAAGTATCTAAAGTATACTTTTTGGTTAAATTAGGTACTTGAAGTATAATTTTTAGTCAAAATAGGTATCTATAGTATTTTTTTCGTCAAAGTAAGTATCTAAACTATATTTTTGGTCAAAATAGGCATCTAAAGTATTTTTTAGGTCAAAATAAGTACTTAAAGTATACATATTTTTTATACAGGTTCCTAAAATTGTGCTATGACATTAATTAAAATGATTATTATCTTATACACTGCAGTCGTAATTTTTTTGTTTCCACAAGCCACTCAATTATAGGGTTTAGGGTTTTAGTTTAGAGTTTAGGAGTTTTAGTGTATGAGTTTAGAATTTATGGTTTATGGTTAGAATTTAGGATTTAGGGTTAGGGTTTAAGGTAATTTGAGTATAGATTTAGGTTTTAACCTATAAACCCTAAATTTTAACCGTATACCCAAAATTCTATCAACGACCCGTAAATTCAAAACTACTATACTTAAACCCGTAAACGGAGTCCCTAACCCCTAAAACTAAGGCACTTGTGTAAAAAAGTTTCCACAATAGAATAATTACCCTAATTAAAAATACATTATGTGCCTATTTTAACCCAAAAAAAATATGCTTTAGGTACTTATTTTGACCAAAAAATATTTTAGGTACTTACTTTGACGAAAAAAATACTTTAGGTACCTATTTTGACCAAAACATATACTTTAAATACTTATTTTGACCAATAAATACTTTAGGTACCAAAATGAAAAAGTTAGTATACTATAGGTACTAATATGATATATAAGCCAAGAAAAATATAACAATTTCATAAACTTAAGAAAAAAGAGTTTTGCAAAATTAAAGTATTGATTGCCTCAATCGATATTTTATTCTAAAAATAATCAAAGAATAAAATTTAAATGTTAAATAATAATAACAATATGACTATCTGAGAAAAGAATTAAAAATTTAATCAAACAATTTGAAATAGAACAGAGTATATGATCAACGTCAAAGAATAAATATCATTAACACTAATATAATAATAGACATACAACAAAATGACAACTAGTTTAATTACAACTCAAATATAAAATATTCAGGTTGATTACGAGCATCTATCAATATGAAAAAATTCGGACGAGGATATAAAACAAGAAAATGCATTAACAAGATAACCAAAAAAATCTATTAGAGAAACAAAATCAAATTCAACCTAAAAATGTGAGATATACAAATTCATTCATTATTTTTATAAGAAACGAAGATCTATTAAACAAAATAAAAAATAGACGTGCAAAATAGATTTGTAAAATAAAATTTAGAGGAAAAATAGAAAAAAGAGGGTGGAAAAAATTGAAGAGTGAAAAAGAATGGTGATTATTCTCATTACGTTGTCAACGACAACCAATTAAATTTATTTGTTTTGGATTAACGAAAGAGATTCAAGGAACATAGATTTTGTCTTTTTTGGTGTTATTATATATATATATATTCCCATTATAAATTTAGGTTTAAAGTTAAAGTTTAAGATTAGAGTTTAAGATTAAAATTTAGAGTGTATGAGATTTTAGGGTTTATTATTTAAGATTTAAAATTTAATTTGTAGAGTTTATAATTTAAGTTTAATTTTTTAGTGTTCAAACATAGATACGGGGCAAAAACTAAAAAAAATAATATTTGTATATTCAAGGTATCAAGAAAACCAAGGTTTTATCGATAGTATTTTCAAATACATCAAAACCAAAATAAATTGTATTTTTTTCTTCTGAATATACTAGTGTGTATAACTGAAATACATTAAAATTATAATATACTAAATAATATCGTGAAAGGAAAAATTGTTAGCTAAAAATATATAATTTTAAGATAGGTTTTAATATACATTTAGTACTTAAATTATGTACATTTTCCGTAATTAGTACTTAAAGAATTTTTATTCTCAAATTGATATTTGAGAATTTTTACTTAAAAATTTTTTACTTCCAAATTAGTATCGGAACTAGGTACATTCTCTCAAGTTGGTACAAAAATTTATGCATTCTATTAATTTGGTCCTAATTCGAAATAATTCAATAAATTTAACCTTCTATATTTAAAGAATTATAAATTTACTATTTCTTCTCCTAAATTGTTTGTTCTTCCATGAATAATATATTATTTCCCAAAAGAAGGCGGATGATTAAAATATAATAATAATAATAATAATAATAATAATAATTTATTATTAATAAAAATTATAATACTAATAAATTTTACTTGATATGTAGAAATTCATGAAATGAAGGATAAGATTGATCAAGATCGAAAAAATATTCATAAAAAATGGACTATTTTGGGGATCTGACATTACCTAAAGAAGAAGGTGGTATTGTGATTATCATCTTAAAGTAATATTTGTGAACTAAACATAGGATTGTTATGTTTGAATGTGATATTACCTCTAAGAAATTTGCATAGCTTGCACCCTTAAACCAAACACTTCTTAGGAAACGTTTGATGCTTTCTCATGTTAATTACTGTAAAAAAAAAAAGAAGATATATTCTCATTTTAATTACTCTAAAAAAAAGTTTTCTCATGTTATGAATTCAATTGAAGTGATTCTAAAGAATGTGATTGCTGAAGATGTTACTTTACAGTATTTGGTATACACCGAAAAGTATTGATTAAAATTTTAAGAGAGTTATGTTAACATGTCTAATTAACTAACACTTCCACAAGCTTGCGTCCTTGAGTCGGGATGGAGGCCTTGCTGCGTCGACTTATTTGGAGCCGCCTCTACTTATGATGGTGTTGGTTGCCGCGGAACGTGGCCTGTGCTTGTGAGGGGATTTGGAGGTGGAAGCCGAGCAACACTTAGGCAATGGTGTTGAGGCTCGGTGGCATGTTGATCCCGGTGGTTAAGGGGTTGTTATTGTCGCTTGTTCCGTGGTGTTTAGAGGCATGATTATGGTAGTTTTGTGATTAGACTTATGTAGACGAGGTTTGCTCGCGTTGTTCTTTGTCTTGATATTTCGATAGCTACTTTTTTCTCCATTTAAATTTAGGGAATTTTAACGAGGCCTATAAGTTTACTCAACTTCTTTCTATAAAAAAAAGGTTTTATTATAAAATTTTAAAGAGGTGTTGACTAAATGTCAAATGATGAATGCAAAATGGATGCCACTACCAAAAAGTTAGACAAAAAGACGAACAAAAAATTGTGTTTTACAACTATTACAACGAGAGGAGAAGACTTTACTATTGGGCAATTTTGGGTGAAAAACCCCTTTTAAATTAATATTGGGGAAAATGGCTCCCAAAAACTATTATTTGGCAAAATGAGCCCCAAACTTGCCAGGTCGGCAGACCTCGCGTTGTGTAGGACGCGAGGTACGACATCACGTTCTGCACAACGCGATTTCAGTTGACGTGGCATTGCTGTGAGGTCCCCGAGAAATTGAAACGGCGGCTGGAATATATCGCACTGACCTTGCGTTCTGTAGAACGCGAGGTCTGTATGTTCCACAATCGAAAACAAGAGTGGGTAGGCCTGTTCGAGCCCAATTTCGAGCGTGTAAATCGTATAATTTTAGCGATCATCGAGTTTGGGGGCGTAGTACTGGAAATTGTGTATCGTATGATACCAACATGGTTAATTTCCGTCCATTCTACAATGGTTTAAAATGGCTTCGAAAACCCTATGCTATCATCCTTTTTTGAATGAAGTTGCATTTCAACAAATGTCGATAGGCATGTTCGAGCAGAATTTCATACGTAGAAATTTTAAATTTTTAGGTAACATCGAGTTTGGGGTTGTAGTACTGGAAATTCTCTATCGTATGACACTGACACGGTCAATTTTCGTCCATTGTACGCTGATTTAAAGTTGATTCGAAAACACTATCATAACATATTTTTTTGAATGATTGAAAATAATAGATGACAGATTGTATAAATCGAAGTGGACTGACTTTATTGATTAGATTGTCATGTGCGAACTCACATATACAAATTAAAAATATTTAATTAATACGAGGGGCTGAGCGATTAGGGCACTTAGGAGCTGTGTGCCCAGGATTTCGACATATAGAACAATGCTTCTTTTGTCCGGTTTTCTCTCGGTGTTCGACCAAATCCTCGGCATAGTATATTCTTGTAGAAGGTGGACGTCCTTTGGCTCGTAGTACTGCTGGATCTGGGCGTATGATCGGTTCAGTGTCCACAGCATTCGGATCAACCTCATTTCCGATTGGAGGAAACTCTTTTTTGTAAACCTTAAACACCGTTTTGAGTAAGTATACCGGATCAACCATATGCATGTATTCTATCCGTTGGTTAGTGCAAGCAGCAATGGCGTGTGCGCACGGGTATTTGAAAGTTTGGAAAATTCCGCACTCGCAGGTTCTTTCCCTCAGATCTACCACGTAAGCGTTATGCTGAATGCCTTCCAACCGCTTGGAAAATTCCACAACACGAAACAAGTGTCCTTCTCGCGAGAAGAGAGTTGCTTGCATCTGTCTTGATTGGCCCAATTGAATATGAAGTCTTGTGTGGAAATCTGGATGGACTTTGTGTCCACCTGCCATGTAATTAGTTGCTTGCCTGCCCAAGGTTGCAAAAAGGGTAGCTAAACGATAATAGGTCGCTTTGACAATGGAAGTGATAGGCAACTGCCGAACTCTCTTCAGTGATGAGTTCACTGCCTCAGCCAAGTTCGTTGTCATGTGACCATAACGTTTACCCTCGTCATACGATCGAAGCCATTTTTCCTTTGGGATTTTTTCAAGGTATTCTGCGCCATTTTTGTTTCTCGCTCTCAGTTCCTCGAGCAGGTCAGCCACCTCTTCTTTGTAGTGCGAGTTGCCTACGGGATGACAGTTGAATAGTTATGGGTGAAAAACACATGAAAAAGGTCGTAAATGGAAGCGAGTAACAAGTAATATAGTAAATGAAAATGACATAAATGACGTACCCATATCGAGCACCATTTGACGTTCATCACGATTCTTGTATTTCAGCAGGTAGTTTGCGGCTATGTGCCGCAAGCAAAAACGGCGGTGAATGTATGGAGGCTTCCAATAGTAACCCAAATTTTGTATTGCCCACAGCAGCGCTGTGCCTCTGTCAGAAATAACACACACCCCTTCATCCCTTCTTCTTCGTATTACATGATCAAGGACATATTTTCGTAGGTTCTTAAGGAAGAACGTCCAAGACTCCAAATCCTCCTTCGGGACGATTGCGAATGCAACAGGAACGCATTTGCGATTGTCGTCCTGTGCTATAGCTAGAAGTAGGATCTGTGTATATCTTCCGTACAACCATGTGCCGTCGATTTGGACTATCGGTTTGCAGTGCTTGAATGCGTTGATGCACTGGGGGAAGTCCAAAATAACCGGTGGAATTGAGAAACACCTCGAACGACACGATCATTTTCGTATGCCAGAACCGTATCAAGTTTGACAACCATTCTGGGAATGTGTTTCTGCAGGAGATTAAGCCACGGGTGCAACTCTTTGTAAGATTCCTCCTATCGGCCATACAATTCCTCTTTGGCCTTTTTCCTTGCATACCATGCTTTCGAATAACCTGGACGGAAGCCGGTGACAGCTAGAGCTGCAGCCTGACATGTGGGGACCGACACAGTGGGATTTGTTTTCACCAGTGTGGAAAAGATGTCTGCGAGGTACTTTGCATCCAGGTTCTTGTGATCCTGGTTGAGGCTAGCAACGGTGCATGTATGGGGCCCCTCAAGTTTTGTTATTTTCCAACGGTTGCCTGCCCTCTTCAACTCTGATATACGGATTTTCCATTTACAGCCTTGATCCTTTTGGACGCAGTGAGCCTTGTAGTATTTGGCTTGGATTTTCTTCACCGTCGTCTCAACATTATGACGAAGGTTGTACTGCTTAACTGCCACCACCTCAATTTCCTTGTTCGCGAACGCCATACCAATTCTTAGTTCACCATCAGAACGATGGACTCGGCCATCTATTGTGTCGTCATGGAGAAAATCAGGGACGTCCATTGCATCCATATCAACCGTTGTGAAGTGGGATGGTGACTGGAACATAGAAATTAGGTCTTGCGTCTACAGGAAAGTTGATGGCAGTTGGTTCTTCGTCCAAATCTGATGGTGGAACGGTAGTGTCTTCTGGGTCTTCTGGTAACTCTGTCAAGTCTTCTAGTTTGGGATAGAATGGCCCCAGCTCGTCTCCGTCTGGCCCGGGTTCTCTAATCGGTTCTTCGTCAGAAGCATCCTCTAGGAGCTAGAATAGTAGAGCTTCGTCGATCACTACCCTTCGAGGCGAGGATTGGGGTCGATGAGCGGGAGACCTCTCACGAGATCGCTCAGGAACCTCATTTCCAAGACCAAAATCAAGATCACCATAAGAAGAATGTATTCCCATAGATGGTTGAACGTACTCCGTGCTAGGGACATACGTTGAGTGTCGTCCATATAAGGAATCATGGTCGTGCATAGCGTAAGAAGACGACGCTCCCTCACCCCCAAAAGAAGAATGTCTCCCCATAGATGGTTGACCGTAGTTGGTGCCAGGGACATACATTGAGTGCCGGCCATATGATGCTTCATGGTCGTGCGTAACGTAAGGAACCGACGTTCCCTCCCTCCCAAAACTATAAGGATTGTATGGATTGTATGGACTGTACGATGCATTTGTTGGTGCATCGAATTCATCGTTTGGGGGTTGGTTCAGGTCGAACCCGATACTAGCTACGCAGGACTTCCTTGGAGGAGCAGATGACGATGCACCAACTTCGTTGTCTTGGCAGAGTAGGCTAAAATCACGTCGTAGACCTGCGGTCGGGCTATCAACGTTGGAATTCGGATCGAAGTCGAAATTCGCCCGGCCCCAGCTTGGTATTTCGACAACTGGATTAGACTCGGAGAACGATGCATACAGCTCGAGGGGCGTTCCAATTGAATACTCGAAGTGGGCTTCCATCATTATTTGCACATCAGCATTTTCCGCAATTTGGCATACAGAGTACTGTAAAGGGTCTATAGATATTGGCACCCGATACTTCACGTCGGACAAACGATGATTAGCGAAATGAGGGACTTTTGCCTCCAGTTCCTTGACTAACTTCTTGAACGATAATCTCCTCGGAAGCTTTATCGTTACCGGATCTTCGAAGTGAAAAAGGACGCCGGATTCGGTACCCTCGAATATCTGCCCATCGTAGTAAACTTGCGTAGTAACGCCTCGTCCGGCCATTTGAATATTTTATGAAAGACTTTTGAAATTTTGATAATTAGAAAATTCTAGAAATTGATTGCCAATTGAAACTTATATTTTCGCTTTATGGTTCTTCTTCATATATAGGCAAAATTGTTGGCCCTTGCAATCCCGGAGAATCTGGTTGTGTAAGGCAAATAATGGTTCCGAGAGGTAACTTTGCTTGTCCATTACCTAAAACCGATAAGCAGGTAAATGATGAACAAGTCAGGAATGGCGTGTACCTGGGAGGCAGTCCCCTAACTTTCGACAAGTAAGGGATAAAGTTGATGGGAGGCAGGGTTAACCAGTACCTCGCGTTCTATAGAACGCGATATTAGTACCTCGCGTTCTATACAACGCGAGGTCCATTAACATCGCGTTCTATAGAACGCGAGGTCACTTTAATTGCTTTGTTTTAGATATTCCGTCAGAAGTTATAATAACCGTACTATTTACTATTTGTTTGTTTGTGTAATTGAGAACATGTTCGAGAATTTGAGACAATTGTAGTCTGGTAATTGAATACTACTTCTACTAGTGTGCATAATGTAATTGAGTAGTAGTAGTTTTACATAACTTGAAGTCTGTTGAACATTAATAAAGGATGAAATAAGACGTCATATAACATAATTGGAAGATAATTTCATAAGTTAATGGTTAATCCGAATCATCGTAGTCAGTGGACACGTCTGAACTTAGGTTTAGTTCTTCGATCAGCTGTTGTTTTCTTTGTCTACGCCTGTACATAAAAAGTTGCAGCTCCTCCACAGCCGCATCAACATCCGGTGAAGACGGTGCGTGTTCAGTGTTCGGAGCAGGTTCTACGGGTGCAGACGTACTACCTTCACCGGCGTTGACAAACTTAACATTGAAATCGACGTCTCTAGCTCCGATGGAATTGAGCTGGTCATACATGTTACGAACGTCTGTTTCGTTCGTAAGCTTCATAACGTAGTGTGTTTCATTAGCTGACGGTGTTGGGATTCGACATTCCATGGAAGAAATTTGTTTGTCGGTGTGTTTACTAACCTCGATTGTTGTCAACTGTATTAAATCTTTCAGTGGCATTTTGCCGGTGATTGTTGACTCAAAATAAGTATCGAGAAAATAAAATTTTGCCTTAAATTTTGCCATAAGGTGAGCAAGAATTGGGTGTTTAGAGAGAATTTGGAATGAGTAAATGATGGTGGAATTCGTGGGTATTTATAGGAAAGGAAAACACCACATAAGTAAATTTAAGTCGCATTTCATTTAACAAAACTTTCAACATGTATGCTTTAATAAGTAAATTGAGACAACTACATAAATTATCTATAAAATTCGAAACAATATATTCAGCCGCTCCGGCGGGCAAATTTGATCGGAGGTCCCGACTGAAAGAAGCAGAGTGCGATAATCATATTTCTTCTGAAATGGTAGCAGCTTTGATCCACATTAACAAATGTAATCGGCACCCGTCGTATCTGAAAATGTTGGCTGCCACGGCAGAATGTCGATATGAATCCGCCCTCGCTTCCTAAAAGTCCTTTCTTTTCAAAACTGTAGCCGGGGATCCTCTCGACGGCGGCTACAGAAGCTGTCATCGAAGCCACTACTGCAGCACACAACCTCCAAAATATTGCGATATGTCGGTAAATATTAAGGTATGTACCCCCGCGGAACACAAATCTTTAAGTGAACTCCAACTATCATAAAGGAACAATATTTCGGACATAAAAATTGCAACGGAAAAAACGCAGCATTACACGAACTCATATTCAACTGACCTAAACTAAACTTAACTGGTTACAAAAATTCATCTCCGTGCATATATATATATATATAAACAAACATCTCATTGACCTCGCGTTCTGTACAATGCGAGGTAAGGGTGACCTCGCGTCCTACAGAACGCGAGGTTGCCACGTCATCATATTCACCTCCCTCTATAAATAGCAAACTCTTGGAGAGGCAAGGAGCACCCACAGAAATTTTCATCGGTGTGTATTCACGTAAGCAGTTTTCGCTTGCAGCTACTAATGGCAACATAGCGCGTATTTTGGAAGTTTTGTTTTAATTTAACTTCCAAAATATTGCGCTATGTCGTTATTTTTAGTTACTACTGAAAACATAACGCGTATTTAGTATGATTCATTATTGTTATTATTATTATTATTGTTCTTATTATTATTGTTGTTATTATTATTACTATCATACTAATAATTTTTATTGTTAGTATCATTTATTATTATTGTTGTTGTTATTATTAATATTATTATTATTATTTTAATTATAATTATAATTATAATTATTTTTATTATTATTATTTTTATTTTTATTTTTATTTTTATTGTTATTATTAAAAATAAAAATTGTAATATTAAATGAGTTTCCCGCCTTAAAACTCTTCATTTAAAAAACCCCACGACCTCGCGTCCTGTAGAACGCGATTTCTTTAGAACCTCGCGTTCTATAAGACGCGAGGTCACTTCTGACCGTTCAGTTCACGCGTCTGTTCATTGACGCGCCTTTTCAATGAACCTCGCGTTCTATAGGACGCGAGGTACATGAATATCGCGTTCTACAGAACGCGAGGTTCATTAACCTCGCATCCCAAACGACGTGAGGTCTTCTATAAATTGGAGGTTTTTGTTTTCTAAAAACCTCCACAGAACGCGAGTTCTATAGAAATTTTACAAAAATTTGTCAGCAACTTTTATATATCGTTCGATCACATGGAGCCCTTGCTACGCAACCAAGCGAGTCACTGCAGTGAATATTAGCGAAACAATGAAGATGTATTATTTTTTTCCCTTTATTTTCTAAATTTTTTAATTAAATTATATTCTTTTATTTTTACTAACTATTTTATTTTATTTTTTCGCAGGGATACGAACGTAACTTACAATGTTACCTTAACCGTATCACCATCGCACCCGTTGATGCTGTTATGCGTTGGATTGAGCGAGCTGGTTTTGGGCACATAGCTCGCTACATAGGGGGTGAAGGTTAGACCGTCGTTGATCAGCGCGCTGATAGAACGGTGGAGACCCGAGACGCACACGTTTCATCTTCCATTTGGCGAGGCAACAATCACGTTGGAGGATGTTGCCTACATTCTAGGGTTGCCTACAAATGGCAGCGTTATTACTGGTATAGCGATGGCACATTGGCCAACCCTATTTGCTGAACAAATGGGCGTGCTGCCCCCTGATGAAGTGTGGGACGGAGGGAAAATTTCTCTATCGTACTTGGAGGACAACTTTGGAACCCCTCCCCCCGATGCGGATGAAGTTGCACTTCAGGTATTTTTTTATTTAAAAACTAGGATGTCATTATTATATATTTAGTATGATTTTATTATATTTATGATTAAATTACTATTATTTATTTGCACATTAGGCTGGTTTATGATTTTTTTAGGATGAATTCAGTAAATATTTAGGATCCTTTATTAAATATTTAGGTTGCCTACATTAAATATTTAGGATAAATTACAAATATTTATTTACGAATTAGGATTAAGTTACTAATTTCTTTGGATGCATTTATTAAATCTATATTTAATCTATATTTAGGATGAACTTACAATTTTTTTAATTAGGATGAACTTACAATTTTTTTTAATTAAGATGCCTTTATTAATTTATATTTTCACATCGGTGTGCGCGAGCCCACATCTTGCGCATTATTGGCGGGATATTAATGCCCGACAAAATTCGCAAAAGTGCACGTTATGTGGCTTCGTCATCTGACAAATTTAGATGAGTCTGGACGAAAATCTTGGGGGTCAGCTGTCTTGGCGTTTCTTATCAGAGACCTCTGCAGAAATGTTGACGCCTCCAGAGCAGCGATGGGTGGATGCTGTTTATTCCTGCAGGCTTGGGTTTGGTTTCGGATCCCTACTTTGACACCACAGCTTAGGCAGCCCACTCCTATGTCATTTCCGCTTCTACGGAGGTACTACATAATCTACTATATTTTTTTATTAAATTATTTTATTTAACGATCTTTTTCATTATTTAAAGGTGGACCACCACACTATCCCACACTGGCATGTCGGAGTCCCAGAAAGAATACAGATATAAATTCGATGCCTTGACGGAGGACCAGGTAATTCAACGATTATTTTGGTTTTTTCCATACTATTTTTCCAATAATATTTCATATAACCGTTACAAACTTTTTCATTCTTTTTAGTTCGTGTGGACGCCCTACGATTCAGAGGAGATTCGCGACATTACTCCAGCAGATATTGTGCAAGAGCGAGACCTCTGGATTTCCATCGTGCCGCTGCTGAACTACGAAATTTGCGTGTGGCATTCTACAGATAGGGTACTCCGACAGTTCGGGTACGTCCAAAATGTTCCACCCCCTCCGAAAAATACGGACTCCTTCCACAATCTTACGCGTCAGGGGAAGACGGAGGTTGACTGGGCCGAGCACCACGCTATCTGGATAGGGCTTTGGGCTCAACGATTTCAGAGACGCCCAGAGTTTCTCCAACAAATTATGGTAGGGGGTCCTTCGGTCACTTTCAATTATGCCCAGTGGTATAGGAACAATGGGATGCCACATATCCTTACTCCGGCCGAGCGCGAAGCAGGGCTTCCCCAGCAACCCCAAAACCGCCCACGCGAGAGCCGGCGAGCGGGCCAGATCCAGAGCCAGAGGCAGTCGACGCAGCGCGGTCCGAGACCACGATATGACACTCTAGGGGCATCATCTTCTGCCCCACCATTGCATAGCGGTCCATCGACTTTCCAGCAGAAGATGCCTCCACCCAAGTACGGCTCCACTGATGCCTATCGTCCCTATACGCCCACGACTGACCTTATGCTTATCGATTATCCACCTCAGTATGGGTTTCCGATTGTGGAGAGTACGCCGATAGGTAGTTTGTTTTACTCCCCGCCTGGGCCAGCACAGATCCGCATATCGCGCACGATGGTCAGGATGATAGGGACCAGGGACCACCACACGATGGAAACAGGAGGTATCCGGATCGTGAGCGTCATCCACCCGACTGCGGAACGGGTGGACATAGACATTTTTAGTCTTTTTTTGTTGTTTTCTACTTATGTTTTTAATATTTATGTAAAACACTTTTGAATTTTATAATGTCGTATTATAATTTTGTTTACGAATTATAATTTTGTTTACATATTATAATTAAACTTTATAATGTTTATTTAATTTTTGTTTTTAATAAATTTAATGGGATTACTAAACCGAAAATCGACATTAGTTGAAATGCAACTTCAATAAAAAAATGATGGCATAGGGTTTTCGAAGCCATTTTAAATCATTGTATAATTGACGGAAATTAACCATGTTGGTATCATACGATATACAATTTTCAGTACTACAACCCCAAACTCGATGATCGCTAAAAATATACAATTTACACGCTCAAAATTGGGTTCGAACAGGCCTACTTACACTTGTTTTCCCTTGTTGTTCAGGCCAGATTAGCACAGACCTCGCGTCCTACAGAATGCGAGGTTAGTGCGATATATTCCAGCCGCCGTTTCAATTTCTCGGGGACCTCGCGTTCTGCAGAACGCGAGGTACTGTAAAACCGTTAACACGGACAGCAATGTCACGTCGACTGAAATCGCGTTGTGCAGAACGCGATGTCGTACCTCGCGTCCTACACAACACGAAGTCTGCCGACCTAGCAAGTTTGGGGGTCATTTTGCCAAATAATAGTTTTTGGGAGCCATTTTCCCCAATATTAATTTAAAAGGGGTTTTTCACCCAAAATTGCCTTACTATTGTGGCGACGACGACAAAAAAAAAATTAGGCGCGCATTTATGAATTATGAATTTGGGATTTTTTTTGGAAAATAAGAATTATGGGTTTTTTTGTTGAGAAATTAGAATTTTTTGTTTTTTAGAAAGTTCAAAAGAAATAAAAACCATGACATATGTCAAGCAATGGTTGGATGACATATTTTTAATGGGTCGAATTTAAATGTTAACGAAATGAAACATTAGACACTTAAAATGTAACCTAATGAACTCAACAAGTGGTCACAGTGGAAAACAGATGATGTTCATCCTAAGAAACTCGGGTTCAATCGCTTTGTCTGCAATGTGTGTGTGCATTGTTAAAGGGTTAAGAATATGCATGGACATATACTATCTTATTAGACTATTCAAAAATAAAATAAAATGTAACAGAATGAAATGTTAGACACCTAAATCAAAAGAATGTATAGCTTGGACACTTATTTTGTAATAAAGCCAAAATAATAATTTATGAAAGTTTTCTTTTGAGATAAAATATAGGGTAAACTACAACGGAGAACAATTAATTATGAGTAAGGTTACATTTGGGTGACCCAATTATTAAGTTACATTTATCAAAGTTTTCTTTTGATATATATATATTTAAATATGAAGGGTGACCCAAATGTAATCTTACCCATAATTGACTAATCCAAATATAACCTTACCCATAATTGAGTGAACAAAATGTAACCTTTAAAAATTGGGTGAACCAAATGTAACATTACCCATAATTAAGTGACCCAAGTATAACTTTTAATAATTGAGTGACCCAAATATAACCTTACCCATAATTAAGTGACCTCCGTTGTAATTTACCCTAAAATATAATATTCATATATTTTGAAATTTTAAAAAATCTTTAATATAAACATATAATTAATTTAAAATTTCTAGTTTTACTTAATAATTTTGTTATACAACAAAAACTACACTATAAATATGGTAGAAAGCTAAAATAAAATATGTAGTGATGAATTCAAATCCAAGTTGTAAAGTATCTTGAAAATGCACGTTAAGTTTTCAATTTCAATGAGTTAAATTGATCAATTTTTTCTTCAATGACAAATATCAATATCAATAAATAGTAGAACCCAACAAATATGTATTATCATACATATTTTATCAAAAGATTAAGAATATGTATAAACAGTAAATGATGTTTATTTTAGGAGATTCGAGTTCAATTGTTTTGTCTGCAAGGTGTATGTATTATCAAAAGATTAAGAATATGTATAAACATATAGTATCTTATAATTACATTTATATAATTAAAAAATTAAATATTATTTTAGCAAGTTTTCTTTTACTCTCCATTTATATGAAAAATAATTAAAAAATTTCTTATCATACATTGAAGTGACATTCAAACTAATTAAATCTAAAAAAGCGAGATTTCTATCACACCAATCACATTGATTGTTTATCATCCTTGGGACCCGAGTTCGAGCACCAGTAATACATGTCGTGTATGTCGTCTTTGATAAGATTAAGAAAGTTGAACAAATGCTACCTTGCATCACACCATCATATTAAAAAAATGACAACTTACTAAAAAGAAGAATAAATTACATTGATTGTCTCTGAACTTTTAAAATACTTGCAATATGGTCATTGAACTTTTAAAACTTACAATATAATCACCGAACTCTTAATTTGTTTTCATTACGGTTACTATTATCAACTACCGTTAAAAAAGATGACGTGTCACATTAAATTTAAAAAAAAAACTTTTTTCCACCTTATTTTCTCTCTTTCCATTTTCTTTAATCTAAACATGTATCTCTTCCTTTTCTTTCTCCCCTCCCTCCTCTATTTCTTCCATTTCTCTTCCATTCAAATAAAAAATGTAAAAAATGTTTTTGGTTATCTTAAACTTAGTTGTAAAATTTGAATACAATTAACACTAACTTAAAATGTTACATAAAAAATAAATAAAATACTAAAATTGTAAATGCACAAAATACACTTAGAACATATTTTAAACATGATAAATATTTTAAAACATCATATCAGTAATCGAAACGATTTCGTTAGCGTATGTTTTAGAAGGCATTATTGTATTGAGTGTTTAAGTCGTTCATCTCTAAAACTAGTGAAACTATGGGTTGAAGAGATGGGATGGAGGAAGGACAAATCGACGACGGAGTTGAAACCAATCTACATCGTCATATCTTCCTTAATATCATGAAATATCGAGGCAAGCTTTTTTCTTTATTTTTCACTTTCAATCCCTTTGTTTTTAACTTATGGATTTTGGTTATTTTGATTAATAAGATTTTTTTTTTGCAAAGGAGGAGGGGTGAGGGGGATAAAGAAGGAAGATGCATGTTTGGATGGAAGGGAAAGGGAAGAAAATGACAGGGATGGGAGAAAATAAGATAAGAAAACGTTTATTTTTTAAAATTAACGTGCCACATCCGCTTTTAATTAATGAAAGTTGACGACAGTGACTATAATAAAGTGAATTAAAAGTTTATTGATTGCATTGCAAATTTTAAAAGTTTGACGACCATATTGCAAACACCCTAAAAGTTTAAGGATTACCAATGTTGTTTTCCTTTAAAAGGATTAAACAACTAACTAAATGATTTAGATGAGATAGCAAGAGTCTCTTGCCTTAATCAATGGTCGAAAGGTTCAATTCTCGCATTAGATATGAAACAACTTTAAAACTTGTAGGTATCGCTTACCTTTTATATAGACTAACAGAACGTGAATGATTAGTCAATGGACTCGCTTCAATGGATACTTTAGAAAACTAAAAAAAGAAATAAATAACCAAAAATAAATGTATTTGACTATTTTGTATAACTATCGATATCCAACCTATTGACTGACTGATTCAGATCGGATACTGTAGAGACTTATTATGAGAGCGACCTTTCCAACCCAATTTCTTTCATTCACAACATTAAAATTCAAACCCCTAATCTTGCTTAAGAGAGCTGGTGTCTTATCCCTAAACCAATTGATTGTTGATAATAAATGCATTTGATAATCTAAAATGAAAACAATCCTATAGAATTTTCAACGAAAAAGTACAAAAAATAATATGTAAATAAAGACATACTTCTCACTTAATATAGAATAAATTTAATATATTTTATTTATTTTAAAGCTATATTTTCCATTAAAATTTATATTTATCTAATATTGTTTGTTTTTTGAAAACATTTTTTATTTTTATTTTCAGAAAATAATTTTTATTTTTAGTTTTTTAAATTTAGAAAACTTGCTTAGGGATGGAAACTTGTTTTCAAAAATGAAAATAATGAAAACTGTTTGGTATTAATAAATAAAAAAATGAAAAATAATTAAAATATATTTAGAAAAATATTAGTATAATAATAAATAAAAAATATGGTAAATAAACTAAAATTTAAAAAATTGACAGTAGAAAAATTCGAACCCGAGTTAAAATAAAGTTAAAATGAAAACCCCCTTTTTTTCATATCTTCTACTTTCATAAAACATTTTCAATGAAAATCATGAAAACAAACTTTTTATGTTTTTAAATTTTCATTTATTTTTATTTTCTAAAAAACATCTTCTAATGAACCAAATACGTTTTTCACCGTTTTCAATAAAAATAAAAACAGACTCTATTCTCTAGAACCAAACGAACTATAAGATATTTTTATTTTTATTTCTTGAAAAATAGAAAACATTGAAAAATACGCGCTTGGTTGTAAATTTTGAAAATAATTTTTAGAAAACAAAAACAAAAATGAGTGGAATTTTGAAAACATAAAAAAGATGTTTTTATTATTTTCATTGAAAATGTTTTAGAAAAGTGAAAACATGAAAATGACAATTTTTAAATTTAACTCTATTTAACTTGGGTTCGAATTCTTCTAATGCGATTTTTAAATCTTTTGGTTATTTAATTATATTTTATTTTTTATTACAATAATATTTCTATAATAATTATATTTTAATTAAATTATATAATAAGTAACTATTTGTTTATTTTTATTTTGAAAAACTAAATATCAAACACATTTTCACTATTTTTATTTTTAAAACAATTTCTATTTCTTAACCAAATATGTTTTCTGGGGTTTGGAAAATTGAAACTAAAAATGAAAAAAAAATTCTAGAACTAAACGTAACTTAATTTTTCAATTTACTAAACATCACTTTAGTCCTAGATTTAAAGATTAAAAGAAATATAATTTATTATATTTATTAATTAATTATAAAATAACTTTTAACAAATTTTAATTAAAATAATATTTTTATTTGACTCAATCCAACAAGTATTTTTTTATCATTTGTTAGTGATGTCATGATAATATTTATTCCTTGTTAGTCATTTGATAACCCATATACACCTTGTGTACAAACGGCTCTAATTCGTGTCTCTTAATAATAAAAACATCATCTTTTGATTCTTCTCGAATGGTTCAATTAATATATATTTTTATATGTATGGATATGAAAAAATTGATACAATATTAATATTAAAAGATAAAATAAAATAAAATAATTATTCTAAAAACATATAAAAAATTATTTCAAAAATGATAGGAATGCAAATTATCCACGAAACTATTACTAAAAATATTTTTAAGTTTCAAAATCCTGGTATTTATTTAATTTCTTATCAATACGTTATTACTCTCTCTCTATAAATTTTGAAAAATAACCCTCAAAAGTAAACAGTTACGCCAGGACAAGCCAGCGACAACAGAGGTGTTTAGCAAGACTGTTAGCAGCATAATCTCAAGTGATTAATTTAATTACGTGGAATTAATCAGTAATTAATGTGCCAGATGAGATGACAGAGAGAGAACGTAATTAGTATTTTTTTTATATGTTCTATCAATAATTTTATATAACAAATGATAGTAATAAAATATAAATAAAATAATAAAATCAATGCACATAATATAAAATTATTAAAAAAGTTTATAAACATATGAAAGAACATAAAAAAGATAGAGGAATTTGACTAGAGTTATAGGGTGTATTCTCGTAATAAAACAATGGAGCAACAGAGCCGGGTATCTTGGGCCTCACGTGACTGGCCTCACGTACTTCGACAAGCTGAATCAGCAGCATTGGACGATGTCCTATTGGACCAAAGTCCACCCGCGGCGCCTTGTTCCTCACCGGAATCTTCGCTGTTAAATACACACTGCTTCATTATAAACTCACAATATGTTTTTCACTCATTATATTTATGGGTCTTATAATATATTATTACCATATTTGAGATTTTTCTAATTCCCACTATTGGAAATATGCTATAAATGGTCAAATCCAGAATTTCAGACTCTACTGCACACTACTCCTCTAAACCAAACTTCCTTCAGTCTCTCCTTTTAACAAATCTTTAGACTTTGATATCTTTCCTTTTTCTCTTCATCTCCCAAGCTTACATAAATCCCGTACTTTTTGCAGATTTCTGATTCAGCCCTGTCTCTTCCAGGCTTAATCTTCTCTGCCCTTTTTTGGTCTCTTTCAATGCGCACGGACAGAATCTGATACCAGACATGGACTCAACTATCCTATGTCCGATCAAATACACCGAACACAAAAACGTCACCAAAAAGTTCAGAAAGCCGTCCTTGAAACCCAAAAGAGCTGCTTCCGACCCTACAAACAGCGGCGCTCCTGATGTTCATGTTCCCAGAGTCGTACGGGTGTCCGTTACTGACCCTGATGCAACCGACTCATCCAGCGACGATGAAGCCGGGTTCCTTGGTCGCCAGAGAGTGAAGTGCTATGTCAACGAGATCAACATCGAAGCCGCTTGTAAAAGTACCCCCGGAACCACCCTTTCCTCCAACAACCGCAAGAGAACAGCCGCTGCCGCGGATGTTGCAACCGCCTCTCGTAGTAGACCGCTTAAGCTTTCTTCGGCTAACGGGAATGGTAGGAAGTTTAGAGGTGTACGGCAACGACCCTGGGGAAAATGGGCGGCGGAGATTAGAGATCCTGCTCGACGTGTACGGCTGTGGTTGGGTACTTACGACACTGCTGAAGAAGCCGCCATGGTTTATGATAACGCAGCAATCAAACTCCGAGGACCTGATGCTTTGACCAACTTCGTTACTCCGCCTGCTAAGGAAAACATCGAAACTCCTGAAAATATTAAAGTGGCTTCTGGGTATGAATCAGGGGACGAGTTATCTCACAATCTTTCTTCTCCAACTTCTGTTCTTAACTTCCGAACTCAATCAAGTGAAGAAACAGCAACCGAACCGGAAAAGCCAGTTCAGGAACTCCAAGAGGAGAGTAAAGCGTCGCCGGTTCAGGAGCCAGTTGTTCCTAACAAATGTGAGTGGCAAACTGAAACGAACTTGTTCGATCAGTCGGGAGATTATTTACCGCTTGATTTCCCTTTTCTGGACGAGTTTTTCAACGTTTCAGTTCCGGAGTTATCGTTTTTAGATTACACAGCAACAGAGTTGCCGGATAGTGAAAAGTTTAGCGACGCGTTAGTCGATATAGCGCAAGATTTTGGCTGCTGCGCCGGTTCATCATCGTTGGCGTCTATTTCTCAAGTGGACGATTACTTTGATGATATCGGGGATTTATTTTTCTCAGATCCTCTGGTAGCATTATGAGAGCAATGTTAATGGCTTCCTGGAGCGATGTCCTTGGCCTTTGCTGCAAAATTTTCTAGAAAAATATAAAAAGATTGACAAAAAAAATAATAATTGGTCAACCTATTAGAAGTTCTTTTAATGTTGGCAAGTAATTTGTTTAATTTCTCTGTTAAAAAATAAACAGAGAGTTGAGTTGGTTTTGATTATATTTTCCTTTTCGTTTTTAGTTATTATTATTTTTATTATGTTTAAAATAATTAGGCCGTTCTTAAACCGTGTACTTAGGAGTAATTTTTAAGGAGAAATGAAGAACTTTTCTCTCATTTGTTTGTTTAGTAATTTTAATATGATTGTATGATACTCTAAATTTATTTTATTTTAAATATAATTTATACACATCTCATAAATTATTTGAATTTAAATCATTAAAAATACATACATTTTATTATTAAACTACTCCCTAGATTCAAGCTCCCCTTTGTTCAGTAATCACTTTCCTACTCTGATTTGCCATTTTAGAAAAAAATAAAAAGTTTGCCATTTGAATGGATTCGATTGTAACGTGGCAAATAGATACTTACTGTGCATCACGTGCGGGAGTACAAAAATGCCACGGTGGCATCCTTTTACCTTCATACGAGCAGGCGCAATTTACGGCCATGGCCGGCAAGCGAGTCCGCTCCGTGTCTGATTTCCAGTTCCAGACTCTTATTTTCCGTATATACTTTTTAAAATTAAATATTTTTTTTTATGAAAGCTCAAGTAGTATATGTTCTAAATATACTCTCAACTATTGGACAATAAACGCTCAATCACCATGCTGTAGGTGCTGGTGCTCGAACCCATAATCTCTAGGAACAACAACCGTTCCCTTAACCACTGAGGCAAGTAGATAATTAACGAAATTGGAAAATAATTAATTATTTTATTTTATAATAATAACATATTAATTAAATAATATTTCTGCCGCTATTTTAGGTTTATTATAATGAAATTCAGATTTTTCTGATAATATTTTCATTGAATTAGTGATTGATCAGAACCATTATAATATATATATATATATATGTTTTTAATGAATTTGAATTTACTAATCATTTTATAGATTATTTATTTATTTATAAGATATTGCTTTACATTGTTAGTAATTAAATTCATATATTTACCTACTTTTTTAAAAAATATATCATGCCAAATTTAACATCTGTATTTAATTTCTTTCATATTTACAATATATTTGGCATGATATATTTTTTAAAAAGGTAGGTAAATATATGAATTTGGCATGATATATTTTTTTAAAAAGGTAGGTAAATATATGAATTTAATTACTAACAATGTAAAGCAATATCTTATAAATATTAATTACTAACCGTTCCCTTAGCCACAGACACGAGCCTCGCTTAGTAGATAATTAACTGATTGGAATTAATATTGAAGATAATGTGGTTGCCTCTTGGGCGTCTCTTCTCCACTGCAAAAACGAAAAGTTACCTTGTCAGTACCTTGGGCTACCGTTAGGATATTCTAAAAACAGTCCCAACATTTGGAAATCAATCGTGGATAGAGTGACCGCAAAACTCGCTGGTTGGAAGGCCAAAATGTTATCCTTCGGGGGCCGCATCACTCTTATACGGTCAGTCCTATCGAGTATGCCGAACTATTTTCTATCATTGTTTCCTATGCCTGCTTCAATTTGTAGCCTGTTATCCAAAACTATCGCCAAGTTTCTTTGGGGAGCGTTGGATCATCGCGCCATTCATTGGATTAGTTGGGATAATGTGTGTCGTCCCAAAGACTGCGGAGAGCTTGGTTTCGTGGATTTCAAAACAAAAAACAGAGCATTGCTATGCAAATGGTTGTGGAGGTATGGTTCGGAACCTAATTGTCTATGGCGTAGGGTCATTGCCGTTATTTATGAACACGATCATCGTGCAATTCTGCCAACTAATCTTACGCCCAGCAACAAGTCGTTAGTGTGGAGAAATGTTACAAACTATTTAGCCAAACCTGACAATTGCTTCGAACAGAACGTTGCAATCAGCCTCGGTGATGGGAATCGAGTACAATTTTGGTCCGACAATTGGTTAGGCGATGGTCCTTTGAAAGCAAAACACCCACGCATTTTCGCTCTCGCTACCAAAAAAGCTGGGTTTATCTCTGAGTTCGGCTGTTTCGACAACGGTGTATGGCAGTGGAAAATCGATCTGCGCAGAAACTTATTCGATTCAGAGCTGGACGCATGGTCATCCTTCAGAAATAGCCTTTCAGCTGCGTGCTTCAGGCAGAATTCCACTGATAATTTAAGATGGAAAGCATGCTCCTCAGGTGTGTATACTGTTAAATCGTTCCGCAACCTATTATCTTCTGTTGATGCACAACCAGATTTCATTTGGAAATATGTCTGGGGTTCTAAAGCTCCTATGAATGTCCGCGCGTTTGTGTGGAAAGTCATCCATGGTCGGATTCCCACTAGAGTGGAGCTGCTAAAACGGAATATCAACGGAGTGCAGTCGGATCTTTGCCCACTTTGCTTGATTAATCCTGAAACTGTCGAACACTTGCTGTGCCACTGCTCAATTTCGTGGAGGGTGTGGAATGAATGGTGCCGGATTTGGAACATTCATATTGTTGTCCCATATACAATTAAGGACTTTCTCCTAGGTTGGTTTTCTTGCCCTCCCTCAAGATTCGATCAGCAGGTTTGGTTTTTAAGCGCGATATGTCTGCTATGGTCCATTTGGTGTATGAGAAATGAAGTCGTATTCAGAGGTTGTAAGGTAGATGCAAGCAAGATTTTCGATATCGCGATAATGCGCCTCGGGTGGTGGTGCAGAGCTGTTTGGCCGGAATCTATCACGTCAATTACTGATGTCACTCATTGGCCAGCTCTGTTTGGTTCCTTAAAAACTGTCAACTCAAGCACTAAGCGAGGCTCGTGTCTGTGGCTTCCGCCGCGCAAAGGGAAGTTAAAATTCAACGTCGACGGAGCTGTCGCCGGCAGCTTCGGGCCAGCAGGGATTGGTGGCTGCTTGCGCAATGAAGACTCCAAAGTCTTAATCACATTCTCGAAACATATGGGTTATATGGATGCAACTTCTGCAGAGATTATCGCCATTCATGAGGCTTTAATGCTGTTCAAACAATCTCGTTGGAGCAAGAGTGGTGATCTAATTATAGAGTGTGACTACAAATTGGCAGTCGATTGGATGTTAGACCAAGCCTCTTCGCCCATAATTTTCAGGCAGTTGATCATGGATTGTCTGGAGATTGGAAGAGACATTAAGTGAAAGATCAACCATGTCCCTCGAGAGTCGAATGGAATGGCCGACAAGCTTGCAAAGAAAGGTATAACTCTGAATCAAAACCTTGTGGAATTCAGTTAGACTCGCTGTACCATGGCTGGATTGTCATTTCTATTTTGTGCCGAAGCGAGACAGAGTGTGGAACTTATATTTATCTGCATGTGTCGTCTGTAATGTAGTGCAATTAGAGCACTTAGAGTCATATAGGTCGTGGTCAGTACTGATTGAAAGGGAGGTGTTTCAGTCCCAATCTTCCGGGTTTTGATGAATTGTGGCAAGACGACATGCTTTGAACGTGTTGTGTATTTCGCATAGTCACGCCGCACTCTTTTTCCTCCATTTAGGATTAGGGAGGTTTTTTAACGAGGCGAGTGGCTATGCCGATCAATTAATAATAACAACGTTTCTGTGTTTCAAAAAAAATGAATACCTAAATTAAAATAATGGAAATAAATCTTCAGTCGATAATTGTTTGTGATTTTGACAATTTTGCTAAAAGAATGTTTCTCTTTTCGTAGAAATGCCACAAATGTACAGAAAACACACATAATGTTATTAAATAATCACCATTATTATGATTTTTCTAATAGATTTTCAATTCATCCTACCAACCCTCGTAGAAATGCCACGAATGTACATAAAACACACATAATGTTATTAAATAATCACCATTGATAAGGATTTGAAAGCTTAAATTCTCTTGAATACTAATCCTAGTTGCCTCTAAGTTAATTTCAAGGTAAGCTCATTGATCAAGTTCTCTTTTTCCATGATTAATTCTATGTAAATTTATTCGAATAAGATGTAATTGAATCCTAGTAAGAAATTTGTGCTCTTAAGTTGTAGATGCTTAGATATGTGATCAAGGATTCAGCTTAAGAATAGCAATTTCATGTTTTCAAATTGCTAGGGACCCTAGCTTTGCATATGTCATGGAAATATTGACAATATTGATGAATTTTCCTCTTTTGTTTACTAGAACAACTCATTGGTGGTGAAGAATCACCAAGATCCTTCAAACAAGCTCAAAACCCTAATAAAAGAGTTGTCATCTGTGAGCCGAAATAGCTTCAGATTATCTGGTGAGTGTAGTTCATGCCTCGGGTATGGCTAGGTGTCATCCCTTATGCCTTTAGTGTCAAATTCTTGTACCCAACTCATTTGAAATTTTTCATTGTAAATCTTTTTAGAGTTTGTAGAGTGTTTATGTGTAATTGAGTAAACAATTAGCCTTTGAGAGGTACAATCAAAGTTTGCCTATCTTCCTTTGTAAAAGAGTGATATTATATCAATCTTTGGGTAGAGAGATTGATCGATTTGTAAGGTTTCCTCCTATGCCTAGAAAAGGGGACAAATTCAAGTTAGTGAATTGTTGAAATCCTCAGTAGGGTGCTGAGGTAGTGGATATAGAGCTTGTTCGAAGCTTGAACCACTATAAAATTGCTTTGTTTTCGTTTTTAAATTATCCATTTGCATCCTTCAATTTGTATTCCACCAATTCACCCTTCTTGGTGATTAGCCATCATTTGATCAACTCAATAGCCTTGATGATAGATCAGGAGAAAGCGTACGACCGTTTGGAATGAAGTTTTATTGCAGATACCTCTAGTGATATTTGGTTGCCAGTAAAATTTATAAATTCGATTATGAGTTGCATCACCTCGGTCTCTACTCAAATTTCATGGAATGGGGAGTTGACTTAGAGCTTTAGACCGACTCGTGGTATCCGACAAGGTGACCCCATGTCGCATTATATCTTCGTTCTATGTATGGAACGTCTTTCGCAATTGATTAATGCAAAAATTGCTTAAGGGAGATGGACCAGAATTCATTTGAGTCGAAATGGTCCGGATGTTTCTCACATTTTCTTCGTAGACGATATTGTTTTGTTTGCAGAGGCGACGATGGGGAAGATGCAAATAATTCATCAAGTTCTTGATGTGTTCTGTGCATCCTCTGGTCATAAGGTTAGTGCTTCGAAAACCAATATTTTTTCTCTCTAAAAATACCTATTTAAATGTCCAGTCAAATATTGTGAATGGGTTTGGGTTCTCGGAAGTCCAAGATTTAGGGAAATATCTTGGGATACCCTTTTTGCACAACCATGTTACAAGAGCCACGTATGGGTATTGGTGGATAAAATTCGTGCCTATCTTGTTTCAAGACTTGCTAAATCTGTAGCCTTTGATGGCTGTATCACCTTGGCATGTTCCGTTTTACAAGCAATCCCAAGTTACACTATGGCTTCCCCAAAGAGTTTGTTTGGAAATTGAAAAGCTTATTCGAGGTTTTATTTGGGGAAGCTCTACGAATCATACGGGTGTCAGTCTTGTGCGCTGGTCTGAGGTACAAAATTCAATTGATAAAGGGGGTCTCGGCCTTCGCAATATGGAGCTTTTTAATCAAGCATTTCTCATGAAAATTGGTTACCAAATGCTTACGGAAGGTGATAAATTATAGGTTCGCATGGTACGATCAAAGTTTAAGGTGAATAAGAATTTACTGATTAATTTGCACGCAAGTAATTGCTCTAGATTGTGGGTTGGTCTTTTTCGGGTTTGGGATAATGTGCGTGAAGGAATGGGCTGGGTGGTGAGAGATGGGTACTCTATCGACTTTTGGTATGACGCTTGGTTACCCGATCATGGTCCGCTTGTTGCTATGTACATGTTGGATGATCAATCGATGCCATGTCCGGTGGTTTCTTTTGTCACTCATGGTGGTTCTTGGAATATCGAAGCTCTAAGCGAGGTCTTACCTGATGAATGTGTGCAACAGATTATGACTGTTTATCCCTCGGCTCAACGTCTTGGTCCTGATCAGCTAGGATGGAGGGATGATAGGAGGAATCTGTTTACTGTAAAATCAGCTTATAACCGTCTTATGGGGTAAAGTTTCGATGGTGGTAGAAACATTTGGACTATGATTTGGAAATTGCCTCAACCTCAACGGATTCGGTCTTTTATTTGGCTTGTTATGCGTGGTTGCTTACTAACCAATATGGAATGAATGCGGCGACACATGTCTAATGATGCTCGATGTATGTTTTGTCCACAAGGCCAAGAATACATTTTTCATGTTCTTCGGGATTGCCCTTGTGCACGCATGTTATGGCGACAACTTATTCCTACAGGTCAGATTCAAACATTTTACTCTTTGGATTTACAAGATTGGGTTATTGCCAATATCTTAAAGGATGGGTCTTTTGCATGCATATCAAAGAATTGGGGACTCTTATTTGCAATTCTTTGTTGGAAGCTGTGGAAACGTAAGAATGAAAGAATTTTCAACCCGGATTTTGTTGAACGAGAGGATATTGTTATTGCTAGTAAAATTTTTCTTGAGTAGGTCTTTGAAGCTTCGAATCACAGGCCTTTGGTTCATGTACCAGCCCCGTGTTCCCTTTCAAGTTCAAATGTGTGGCAATTCCCGCCCAGTTCTTGGGTGAAAGTCAATGTGGATGGGAGAGTTAACGTCGATACTAATGCAACCACTGTTAGGGGAGTATGTCGTTCCGATAACGACGGTTGGATCTTTGGTTTTTGTCGTGGTATTGGAAGATGCTCGATCATTAATGTGGAACTTTGGGCGATCTTGGATGGGTTGAAACATGCATGGTGTTGTGGCTTTCGGCATGTGCAAATTGAGTCGAATAATCTTGAGGCTATTCGGTGTATAGAGGATGGCAATACTTCGCAGACGGCGAATGCGTTGGTGGTGGTTAACCGGGAATTTATCCATCGACCTTGGGAAGTTGTTATGAAAATGTGAACTGTGATTCTAATATAGTTGCTGATTGGTTTTCCAAATCAATAAGAGATCAAGGAATATGAGGCGTTTTTTCATGAGGAACCGCTGAGTGGGGTTGTTGGTCTACTCGCACAAGACAACCAGGTTGGGCGTGACCAGCTTGCTGTTGGAATTGGTTGATTGTTGCTGTTTTAGAAGCTTTATTCTGGTTTTTTGCTTGTTGTTTGACGTTGTTTGTCTTTTATTGCCCCACTATATGTACTACTTTTCTTCCATTAGGTTTAGGGAGGTTTTTTTTTTAACGAGGCATATAGTAGGCGTTTTTCCCTATTAATAAAAAAACACAACAATAATGTACATGGATCACCTTTGTGTGGACAATTTTGGAAGGTCAAGTAACGAGATGACTTAATAAAATCTTGTAAACATAACATGATATTTTGAATTTTTCAGTAGTTTGATGTAGAAGTACAATCTCAATACGTTGCTTTCGGTTCATCAAGTCCAATAAAGATTTCTCTGTTTTTTATGTTTTGAATTCGATCCCTTTCCCATATGTACTAAGAAATCACAATACTTTCTAAATTCACATTTTTTCACTTGTATAAAATAAGAAGCATGAACTAACAAGTGTCAAGGCAGAGGCGTAACGTAGGCATGGCCTGAGGGGGTCATAACCCTCCTATATTAAAAAAAAATGTTAAAAGGCCTTTGAGATTTTATTTGTTTTCTATTTTCTCCCTCAAGATTTTTAAAAATTTATAATCTTCAAAATTTTAAATAATTTTAATTAAATCCCCATCTCATAATTTTTTAAAGTTATTATTAAATCTCTCAAAATGATTAAAAATTTTAGTTGAACCCTCAATTTTTTTTGGAAATTTCAATTTAAGCCTCCAATTTTTTTAAAATTTAAGTTGCCCTCAAACTCTTACTCCAAATTCTGCCACTGAGTACACATTACTACCCTAAGGAGACAACCTACATTTTTACTATTGGAGGGGAGAGCTCCATTTTGGGGAATCTTGATATTTTTGTAAGGTTACCTTTCCCTCCAAAGACGTGAAAAAGAAAGTGAAAAGGAGGACAATGATCAAATTGTTTTTTTCCTAAAAATAAAAAAAATAAATCTGATCATTAATTTAAAATACGAGGATTATGATCAAATTTGATTTTGAGTCGATAAAGTAATGTAATGGACCTTGATTTTTTTTTTACGTTGTATGACTTTTTGGTCCAAATTTTAAAAATTATAAATTTAGAGATTATATTTGTGGAATTATGTAGAATTGAGACTAAATTAATTTAATGTATAATTATGAAAGACTACATTTGTTATTATACAATTTTTTTAAATACCACATCAATAACTTTGTTAACAATTAACCATCTTTAACTTGATTGATATTAAATATGAAGTTTAATGACACAATTGACAAAAATTTTAATTAAATAGCTAGAATAAATTAACCCTATAGTTTATTGATTAATAGGTAGTTTACCATCTTTTAAAAAGTTTTCAAACAACCAACAACCAGTTGATTTTCGCGAGATGAGAAACTAGGTCCTTTAAATAAGGCCAAATGTTCAAATTTTAAAGTTGTGAATGAAGAAAACTTAATTGGGAGGGTCGAAGGCGAAGGATAACCAGGGCAGTGGGAGCCCTGCCCCCTCAATTTCTTAACATTTTAGATATAACCTCTATTTAAAAAAAAAAATTAAATGTGGCCCCTTGAAAATTTTTAATTTTTTATTATATTTTAAGATTTTGAATATTTTTAATTGAATCTCTTTCTAAAATTTTTAAAAGTCTCTATAATTCTTAAATTTTATGAAAATTTTAGTTAGACCCCAACTTATTTCGAAAATTTTAAATTGAAGCCTTTGAAAAATCTAAAAATCTTAATTTAGACCTCCAGAAACTTTTAAAAAATTTAAAATAGCCCCTTACAAGCTTTAGTGTCAACATCCGCCCTTAGGGAGGTCACGCTCATATTGAGTATCTAGAAAATTCAATCCGAATTAGTCGATCGGTAAATAGAATATCAATAGTTAAAAAAAGCTTTTAATCAACATATATGTCATCGTAGGTTGGAATAGAACTTAATTTGATAGATCTGACAATGCGAGGAGGTGGACTTACGGATCACAGTTGAACTTAGAGGTGTGCAAATTAAACTGTAATCGCCAATCGATATAACTGTTATATTTTACATGTTAATTAACCGAATCGTTAAGGTTAAACGATTACGGTTAACCGAACCACTAAAAATGATGGTTAATGGTTAACGTATAGGTTAAACGTTATTAAATTATTTATACATATATTTCATTCACAAGATTAACTAGGTAATCTCGATGCTCTCTTATAATATAATATTAATATAATATTTATCAGAGAAATAATTTCGTTATTCTTAAAAGAAATAGTAAACATGTGAAAAAATTGTAATAAATTGTATATTGACTTGTAGCCGAACCATAATAACAATTATTCATTGATAGTTAAAACGATTGACATTTTTTAATAGCTAAATTATAATTTAATAATTGTTATAACAGTTAACCGATCATTTAATCTATTATAAACACACTAAGTTGAAGTGATAAAATTCATTTTGTTGATGGGTTTGCCAAAAGCTTAATTAAGTTGCCGTAAAAATGGACCAATTAGATTTTGTCAACCAAAGCAAAAACAATGATTGATTAATACTCAACCATCTTGTCCACCAATCAAAATCCCATGGATCACCGGATGTCAACTGTAATGCAACCATTGGCCCACGAAATCATTTTAATGGACTGAGCCCGTCCACGTGCTAACTAAATCTTAACTTTGCGGCCATTGTTTTCTTGAGGTGGGTCCATTTCCCCCGACACAAAAGGGCCCAATACGCAATCAGGTGATGGAACTACAAATAAAAATCACTAAATTTTCGTCAATAGAAAAATGTTTCCATATTCGTAATTTTTATATTTATAAATTATAAATACTTTTACGTATGGGTAAATAAACTATTTTATGTAATATATATATATTTGTAATAATATTTTAACAACTTATTATAAAGTGAAATGACAAAAGATTTATATGCTATCCATTAACTAGTCTTAGGATTGATTCTCAAATAATGTGTGTTTTTTTTTTTTAATTTTTACTTAATAATATCATAAAAGTATGAAAAAGATAAAAACACTCTTATAACAAATATTAATAACTTTAAGTAAAAAAATGATAATATAATAATTTTATTCAATCGACTCCGCTAGAGACTTTATATGTAACATATATAATTATATATATTAAAGGTACATGATCTAATTAAACAATGTAAGTTTTTTTAGTTTTACATTAATTTTGGGTCATTGGATGAATGTAAATTGGTGACTGATATTAACAAGTTAAAAAAGCTTAGATTTTTAAGGGAAAATAAGATAAGTGGATACCATAAATTTACATTCATTCAATGATCCAAAATTAGTGTAAAGCTTTTTAGTTCTTTTACACTATGTAAGTGGTTCATAACCCTATTACACAATATTTTTTTTAATTGATGGTTGAGATTAAGAATTAAAAATAATTGAGATTTTAGACTATTGGATGAATGTATACGAAAAGAACACTCTAAATTCAAAGAATGACCCTTATTTCGTTTTTAGTGACATTTTAATGACATATTGTTTTTGATTACTCGTAATGTACATGAACCAAATGAGATATTAGTATTACATGTTGTTAACACTTAACAATATACCATTATCTAGTAGTTAATAATAATGTATAAAATATTTTTCAGGCGGAGCGGGGAAATTATACATAAAGTAATTTGCATTTTATCTTAAAGAGGTTGGTATCAATATCATGATAAAGTCCCAAGCGGAGAAATCATAAGAAACACATTGATATTGAGATGGCCGGTGAAAATTTGAAAGCAGTTAATTATGTTCACCTGCCCACAACAATAATGTGAAGTGACTGTGAGTCCACCTGCCCTTTTCAGCTTATTTTGCTTTCTAACTCCTAACATGTTGATATCATACTAGGAAATGATGGGCTTGAATTCTTGAATTTTCTCATAAACAATCAACAATCTCTTTAACTACCAACTTCATGAATTTCTTTGGTTCTAAAGGGTGAGTGTCAGCAGGCTATATAGATGGAGGTGGTGATCCATGTGTACTTGGTGATGCAGATGGTGGGTAAATCATTGCATTGACCCCCGAATTCTTCTATGATTTTTAGAGTGACCCCAATGTTTCTTGTTTTCTCAATTTAATCATAACAATTTAACTTTGGTCAATCGAATATCCAAGTCTTCATAACCAAAATTTCTAACCTCGATTTTGGAGTGTGACATAATTTTTGTTGTACATACGATACCTGTTGACAGTTTCATTGAAAATATTGGACAACTTTCAGCACTTGTCCTAACTACGAGTAAAGCTGACCATATTTGTGAAAGCTAAAATCCATAATTGTTGAGTTGATCAAATGATAGCTAATCACCAAGAGGGGGTGAATTGGTGGAATAAAAATTGAAGGGTGCAAATGGATAATTTAAAAATGAAGACAAGACAATTTTAGAGTGGTTCAAGCTTCGAACAAGCTCTACATCCACTACCTCAACACCCTACTGAGGATTTCAACAATTCACTAACTTGAATTCGTCCCCTTTTGTCGGCTTAGGAGGAAATTTTACAAATCGATCAATCTCTCTACCCAAAGATTGACCCAATATCACTCTTATACAAAGGAAGACAGACAAACTTTGATTGTACCTCTCAAAGGCTAATTGTTTACCCAATTACACATAAACACTCCCCAAACTCTAAAAAGATTTACAATGAAAAATTTCAAATGAGTTAGGTACAAGAATTTGACACTAAAGGCACAAGGGTTTGGATTGAATGCTTTGATGTTGCTTGAAGGTTCAATAGTTGTTGTTGTAGCTTTGTAGACTTATTTTTATACTTTCTCATTGATTTCTAGCCGTTTGGGTGGTTGAGATCATCAATAGAGCCGTTGGGGCTCTCTCTTCTCCCAATAAATGCTGTTCTGCAACTACCCGTATCGGAACACAATACCCTTGTATCGAAACGAACACTAAAAAAAAGAAAGAGCCGTTGTGTGTAAAAAGGGACCGTATCAAAACAGTTTGAAACTGTAAAACGTAAAAAGATGGCCGTATCGAAACCAATAAAGGATGTATCGAAACGTTTTGAAATTGTAAATGGGTGTTTCGAAACAGCCTTGGGGTGTATTGAAACACTTAACCAAATCTTCCAAAATTAGTTTTGACAAGTAACAGCTAGTTCATTTAATGCCAAATTTTAAAATTACTTAACCCCTGTATCGAAATGGGTGTGAGCTGTTTGGAAACAATACTTAAAACTCAAAAGCCTAGATGAATGTCGTATCGAAACGATTGTGAGCTGTTTCGAAACAGACATTTCCAGTGGAAAAACGTATCGAAACACTATGAGGGTATTTCGAAACGCTTGGGCAATTTTGTATATTTTGGCTTCGAAACACTTAGCAAAATTTATGGGGTTTTAGTTTTGACTTCAAAACATTTTAAGTATAAATTTTACTTGTCAAAATCAAGTATTTTGATTATTTAAAAATTTATTTACTTTGCAATTTAGTCCTTGAATTATTTGTTATATCAAAATCAAATATTAGTTTTACAATCTCTCCCTTTTTAACATAACAAAACCAAAGTAAATTTTAAGTAAACTCCCCCTAAATTTAAGCTAGGTTTTGAAAAAGATTTTAAAAATTTAGCTTAACCCTTCTCCCCTTTTTGTTAGATTAAAATCAAATGAAAGAATATAACAATCTAGCACAAGACAAACCACAATTAACGCAACATAATTTCATTAAGCATTAGAAACCAAAACAAATTAAGTCCATAAACTCCAAACATGATATCCAAACCTTAATACTTAAAACATAATATTCAAAGATAAATCAAAGCATAGGTCTTAAAACAAAAACATAAATAGGTGCATAAAAAAATAGGGAAATCTTAAACTAGATGATGTGCAATAGAATGCAAGGAACTAAGGCTCATCATCATCTTCATCTTGATCATTGGCCCAGCTCCTTCGGAATTGTCTCCATTCGCCATAGAAGCCGGTAAAGGACATGTCCATAGAGGTTTGTTGAGTTTCAACCGAAGTGAGTTGATTCTCAACATTTTGGATACGTCCCTCCACGGAAGTGAGGCGAGTATCAAGAGTGGAAAAATCGGAGTCCATGTAGGTGCGTAAGCCATTAAATTGCTTGGTAAGGAAAGTCATAAGAGCTTCGTTGTTTGGTTGAGCAACTTGAGTAGATTTAAGTTTATTTTGATGACTTGGATTATGAATGGTTGCTGGAAATAGGCTTAGAATTAAGTTATGATGTTAAAATGCTGGCTTTATGAATTTGTGGTTGAATTTCTGGAAATTAAAGCATGAGCATGAACATGAACTTAGGTTTGAATATACCCAGATTAGGTTCATTACACTGCCCTGTTTTAAATTGAAAATTCGAATAAGTTAGGGTTCGAATTAGCAAACGTTTTGTAAGACATAGTTGTACATCATTAAAAATACTATAAGATAGAGGCCTTGGAAGCATGAAAATGATGTTGGAATTGCTGGAAAATAAGTTAGAAACAAACTGGTCACACTTAGAATGAAACTGAAAATAGGGGACAATTTTGAATAAAAATAAAATTTAGGGATTTAATTGATCATCTAAAAATTTTGAAAAATTATTTTTGAAACATGGGATACCTTAAATGAATTAAAACATATAGGTTCATAAAGAAAATTTGTCTATATGAAAGGTTAAAATGAACTAAAACACTTAAAGTATTGTTTTGGACTAATCTGAAAAATGTAAGAAATTAGGGACTGTATTGCCCTGTTTTTGAACCTATTAGAACTTGAAAATATTAAGGATAAACATGGTGAATTATGGTTAAAATTTTGGATTTAAACTAGTTGTGTAATATGTTTAAAATGTACACCAAAGTTGGTTAGAACTAAGTTGGCAGATTTGATCTTGAAAAAATGCCATGTTTTCAAACAATAAAATGTAATGATAGAGAAATGATAAAAATATGTGCTATACATGGTTGTAAATTTGTGTGAATAAGCTTTCTAGAATGGTAAAGAACTCTTAATTTGAAGTTGTGAGTAAAAAGTTATAGGTAGTTTAGTAATTGCTACTCAAACTGCCAGTTTAGGGGGCAAATTCAAATGTTTTAAGTAATTGTGATTAAGTTGATCTTGAATTAAGTTCTAATGTGTGTTATATATGTTATGTTATGATTCAAGAGCAAATTGGTGAAGATATATTAGAGGAATCAAGGGTGGAACAAGCTAAAAGAAGAGGCAAAGGCATCACCATCAACGACACAAACTAAGCTTGGAAGATTTGTGAGTGTAGTTAACTTAGGGTTGGGATTAGTATCCTAACCAATGTGTTTTTGATTCTTTGATGATTTAAAATGAAGTATGCAATGAATTTAACAATGGTTTGGTAATTTAAAATATAAGGAAGAAGGCTTAAAGGAAACAAATGATAAAAATTGTTATGTTGGTACTATCGTCTTGTTATTGATTTACTTAGTTTGATATGTTTGAATGACCACTGATGCTACTTGATAGAAACTTATAAGTGATGATTAGCCACTGTTTTTGAAGATTTATATGATTGAAATGATGTTCTGTGCTTGCGGGAAAATTGTTTAAGCATGAACTTGAGTGTTTATAATGAAAGGATGATTGAATATGATACTTGGCTTTGTAAATTGTTTGATAAACAAGTAATTGAACTTGTTGGAACTAAAAGATAAGTTAAGTCCTTGGTTGATTAGTGTCTATAGGTAGAAGGGCATGCCTTAGAGTCATTGAGCTCTTCTGATTTTTGATTCAGGATGGTGGTTAGTCACCTATGAACCTAAAAATGTGGTTAGTCACCTTGTTAAATGAATGGTGGTAAGTTACCATTGATGCTTGAGCATCCTCTGTTATATGTTAAAATGAGAAAATTGATACTTTGAGTATCTAAAGTTAAATGTTATGTGAAGGCTTGATTACCTAATTCATTATTCATCCAAAGCAAAAACATATTTGAATTTATGATATGGTTTAAATGAATAAGTTGAGTAATTGCCTTAACGAAAAGACATGATCTATGTGTACTTGCTGCCTAATATGACCATGATTTATGTGTGTTAATTGTTGTAAAAATGACATGAATTATGTGTATTGTTGCTGCTCAAAATGACATGAATTATGTGTATTGTTTGCTGCCCAATGTGCATCCTTTGCTACCCAAAATGACTTGAATTATGTGTATTGTTTGCTGCCCAAAATGACTTGAATCATGTGAATTGTTTGCTGCCTAAAATGACTTAACTCATGAGAATGCTTGCTTCCAAATAACATGATTACGAAACTAGTTAAGTTATCTTGAGTTTGATGGACTAGTTAGGTGAACTTATATATCCTAAGCCTAGCTAGGTAACCTTGAAGATATGAATAAGACTTTAAAAGATTGTAACTAATAATGTTTAAGGTTGCCTCACTAAGTACATTATGTGTACTTATCACTCTCTTATTTTCTTCTTCCAAAATAACAGGTTCGTTGATATCCGAAAGCCACATGTTTTGTCTCGAAAGCTTCACAAGTCAAGAACAAGTATGATATAATCTTGCTTAGTCTCCTAGTTGGTGGCATAGTCTAAGTTAGTTTATCATATGCATTATGGAACTTATATTTGATAATTTTTGGTTTGTTTAAGACTAAGACAAGTTATGATATGTAAGAATTTTAATGGTTGATATGTAAATATGTTTTTGTTGATATGAATTAACTATGTTTGAGTTATATAAGCTTGATAAGGATTTGAATAGCTTATATGTTGTACATATATAAGTTGGATTGGAATGATTGAATATGAACCAATTTGATATCTATGATTGATCTAGGTGAATTGCATCTAGAATCCTTATTGAATTAATGTATGTTTCGAATGGTGTATTGTTCTTGAAGGATATGTTAACTGATGTAACTTAGAATGGAACCTAGTATTGTTAGGTGGATTGATCAATGATACATGTTTAGGTAGTTTGAATAAATAAATGACTTGTAATGAAAATATCATGAATATTATAAGGATGTTTCAATTGTACATAAATTATTTAGATCCTAGCCGAATGTATATAAGTAGATATATTATATAGGATTGGTTGTTGATTTCTTGGATGTTCAATTGTATATATGTTGCTAATTGGTTATAATCTTTATTAGCTTATAAATTAAGTTATAAGTTAGAAAAGTTTAAAATGGCCCACCTATTTGAGAAAATGATCTTGTGTATATATATGATTGAGTGATCTATTGTTTGACTAAGCACGTGTGTATGATATGTTGTTGCTATGTTTGTGTGATTGATTCATGTGTTTCTATGTTTGATATATGATTCTGATTGTAGTTCAAATGTGACATCTCTCGCTCGTAACCGGGCGAGGGGTGTTACAGTCCCAATGAGTTCTCATCCGAAATTCCCACATCTTCAAACCCAAAAAATTGACCAAAGTTTTCGAATCAACCCTAAACTTCTTCCCCATAAGATAGGACTCAATGGCAGCCACTTGACCGGCATTGGAGATGCAACAGGCATTGACATAGAATAGAAGAAACATGTTACGGTAAAAAGTACCGGGTAAGCCCAAAAAGACATGAAATTCCAACGCCTTAATAAATCAAGATAGCGGAATTGAAATCATTTGGAATCCAAAAAGGGTATAGAAACGATACGCTCATGTCGGATAGAATGATCTTGAAATAGCTTGAAATTGGTATAAGCATCTTTGTTTCGAAGAGACTTTTGGTAGAGTAAAGTGAGATTTGGACGAGTAGAATCGTCATCAATGGTTGAGCTTCCACCAACCTCATTGGTTCGTACTCTCTTCCTAGAAGAAATCTGGAATGAAATCAAGACACAAAAACATATGTATGCGTAAATCAACCAAATTCAATCTAATATACAATCTGATAATCAAGGTGTTGATAAAAACTATACAATATAGTTTTGAAAATATATATAAACATAAAATAAATTTTTGGTGAAAATAATTTTGAAAAAGAAGATTAAAAATTTATACGTTATAAATTTATATTCGAATAAATTTTTTTTTCAGATTTTGAATATATTTTGCAAAAACTTGAAAATCTATACTATATGTATATGTTTTATACAAAAAGAAATTAAAAACAACCTATAAATTTAAACAAAAATTGAAAATAAAAAAGAAATGTTTTATACCTTGATATGGGATAATGGATGAATGAGGGATGATTGATGCACCAAATTGCTTGCAAATCTCTAGCCTTGATTTGTAGATTGAAAACCCTAATTTTTTTTAGGTTTTGATGTGAAAAATCAAGAGATTCGAAGAGTTTATATAGAGGTTTTTGGTTAGGGTTTGAAAGAAAAAGACAGTTGATGTTTTAATTAAAGTTTGATACCTTTTAATGCCTATTTAAAGCAATATGTGCGATCGTGTTTCGATACGCCACTTGGTGTATCGGAACGACCATTTTGAAACCCTATCTAGCCATTTCGGTACCAGATTCGTTTCAATACATGGTGACCCTGTTTCAGAACAACACCTCGAACCCGTATCGAAACGCAAAGAGCCCGTTTCGATATGATTCACCATTGGAATCATCTTAGATTAAGCCCGTGTCAAAATAGATTTAACTTTTTTTGATACACCCTTGCCAGAAAATGCATTTTGGGCAGTTTCATGTCCAAAGAGCCAACTTAGATCGAGCCTAAAAGCATGTAAATGATATATGAGCATGTTATATGAACTAAAAATGATGCATACTCCCCCTAGCAACAAGCATAGATGCATTAAGAAGCAAAATCACATAAGCATGATCATCATTCAAAATTCAAGAAAATTTTGGCCATTTGAGACCTAAAAGGGTCAAGAAAGGCTAGTTAAACCTAACTCTCTCCTAAGGGTCCAAAAACACTCTTTATCTAAAGGTTTGGTAAATATATCCGCTAATTGGTTCAAGGTATCAACATATTCTAGAACTACATCATTTTTCAAGACATGATCTCTAATGAAATGATGTCTAATTTCTATATGTTTGGTTCTAAAGTGTTGGATGGGATTCTTAGCGAGACAAATGGCACTAGTGTTGTCACACTTAAGGCGTATGATATCTACTTGAACACCATAATCTAAGAGTTGTTGCTTCATCCGAAGGACTTGAGCATAACAACTCCCTAAGGATATATATACTCCATTTCGGTGGTAGATAAGACTACGTTATTTTGTTTCTTAGAGAACCAAGATACGAGCATAATACCTAAGAATTGACATGTTCCGGAGGTACTTTTCCTATCTATCTTACATCCCCTATAATTCGCATCGGAGAAGGCATAGAGGTCAAAGGATGAGTCTCTAGGATACCAAAGACCTAAACAAGGTGTATCTTTAAGGTATCTAAAGATTCTCTTAATGAAAACTATGTGTGATTCTCTAGGACTAGCTTAAAACCTAGCACACAAGCAAACACTAAACATGATATCGGGTCTACTTTCGATAAGGTAAAGCAAAGATTCAATCATAGAACGATAAAGCTTAGAATCAATACACTTACCTCCTTCATCCTTGTCAAGCTTAGTTGATGAGCTCATAGGAGTGGCTTGAGGCTTTACATTATCTAAGCCAAACTTCTTGAGCATATCCTTGATGTATTTAGCTTGATTTATGAAGGTGCCATCTTTCCTTTGCTTGATTTGGAGCCCTAAGAAAAATGAGAGCTCACCCATCATGCTTATCTCAAATTCACCTTGCATTAGCTTAGAAAATTCTTGGCAATAAAATTCATTAGCATAACCAAAAATAATAACATCAACATATATTTGAACTACTAAAATGTCATTGCCATATCTTTTAATGAAAAGTATAGTATCCACCTTGCCTTTTTCAAAACCTTTTTCAATTAAAAACTTTGAAAGTCTTTCATACCAAGTTCTAGGAGCTTGTTTCAAATCGTATAAAGCTTTTGTTAGTTTAAAAACATGGTTTGGAAAGTTTGGATCTTCAAAAAAGGGTGGTTGTTCAACATACACTTCTTCATTTATAAAAACATTTAGAAAATCACTTTTTACATCCATTTGAAAAAGCTTGAAATTATAATAGCATGAAAATGCAAGAAGCATCATAATAGCTTTCATTCTAGCTATAGGTGAATATGTTTCATCAAAATCAATTCACTCTTCTTGAGTGTAACCTTGAGCAACAAGCCTAGCCTTGTTTTCTCACTATGTTACCACTCTTATCTAGTTTGTTCCTAAATACCCACTTAGTTCCTATAGTAGATTGATTACTAGGCATATCAACCAATGTCCATACTTTACTTCTCTCAAATTGATTAAGCTCTTCTTGCATAGACAATATCCAAAAATCATCTTTTAATGCTTCTTTGATATTTTTAGGCTCAATGCATGAGATAAATGCAATATGATTCATAAGTTTGAGAGATGATCTAGTAGTTACCCCCTTGGATGGATCACCCAAGATTTCACCACCTTTGACATAGTTGAACTCCCTTGGGTATGTCACCTCCTTTTCCTCAAGAGTCAAGTCCTTCAAGGCTTCAAGAGGTGGATCTTGTCCATTTTCTTCTTTGGTTGGAATCTCATCCACCTTTGATGTGTATCCTCCACCAATGGCTTCAATGATCCCTACATCATCATCATCACAAGATTCCTTCCTCGAAAGGAGATTATCATCGAAAACAACATGTATAGACTCTTCAACAACCAAAGTTCTTTTATTAAATACACGGTAGAATTTAGAGTTTAAGGAATAACCTAAAAATATTGCTTCATCACTTTTAGCATCAAATTTTCCTAAGTTGTCTTTTCCATTGTTTAAAATAAAACATTTACAACCAAAAGGGTGGAAATAACTAATGTTAGTTTTTTTATATTACAAAATCTCATAAGGTGTTTTCTTTAAAATAGGCCTAATCATTACTCTATTAATAATATAACAAGCCGTATTAGTGACTTCCGCCCCAAAATACTTAGGTAAGTTGTTTTCACAAAGCATTGTCCTAACCATCTCTTCTAAAGTTCTATTTTCCCTCTTAGCTATCCCATTTTGTTGAGGAGTGCGATGAGCCAAAAAATTATGGCTAATACCATTTTCATTACAAAAATCTTTAAAACTCATATTTTGAAATTCGGTTCCATGATCACTTCTAATATGTGAAATTTTAAGATCAAGATCATTTTGGGTAATTTTTGTAAATGTAATAAAATTGTCTAAAGCCTCATCCTTAGTACTTACGAATAGAAACCAAGTGTATCTAGAAAAGTCGTCTACTAATACAAATGCATATGACTTACCACCCAAGCTCATAGTTCTAATAGACCCAAATAAATCCATGTGTATTAGTTGTAATACCCTACTAGTCGAAACATCATTAACGAGTTTAAATGAGGTTCTCTTTTGTTTACCCTTAGCAAAAGCATCACATATTTTATCCAACGAAAATTTTAGTTTGGGTAAACCTCCAACTAGATTTTGGGAAGCTAATTTTTATAAGGGAAAACTACACCGGTGGTCCCCTAACTATTACCATCTTCCTATTTTGGTCCCAAAACTATTTTTTTTGGCAAAATCGTCCCTTCTGTTACATAGTTCTCCTGTTTTAGTCCCCCGTCGTTAAAAACTAACAGAATTGCTGACGTGGAATTTTTTTCTTATTTTATAAATATTATTTTATTATTTTCTCTCTCCTATATATATTATTTAAATTTTTTATTCAGACTAATGTGGTGGTGACACGTGTCACCACCATAAGAAAGAAAATAAATTGAATCTAAGGGGGGAGCTGGGATTCGAACCCGCATCCCCCACGTCCCAAACCAACAGGTCAACCATTAGGCTAAACTACATTTGTTGTTATATATTAGCACAACTTAGATTTAAAACAATCGAATGGGGACGCAGATGACATCTTCTTCCACCATATTCACATTGCAGTTAAAGTAACATGTTTCTCCGAAGAATCAGCAAAAATGACTTCTGAAGAATCATCCAAATATTTTCCACCATCGACGTTTGACAAATTAGAATTAGTTTATGGTTCAAATACAAGAAGACCTTAACAGTCCAAAGCTTCAACTACAAGTTCGAAAAAGAAGAATATTTTAAGACTTTTTTTGTTCCATTTGTTCGGAAAAGAAAGTCAACATGATCAATCAATTGAACACTTAATTATCAGTCCAAAATTCTCTGATTATTGTTATATATATATTCTTGCTTGCTGCAGTCGGAGTAATGAAGACATTAATTCAAGGTTGAGTTATCGGGAAGAAACAGACATGGCTTCTCCTCAAATCCTTGAGGATTGGAAGAGCTATTCAGGCCAAGGGAGAGATTCTTCCATTACTACGTTCGAGCCTATCGATCAAGAGTTTCCATTTGAGCAACCGAAGTTGAATTCGACGACCGGCTCCGGTAACGGTATACCGACGTGCTTGGGCTTATCAACAGGATTTCCAATGGCTTCTGCATCGTATGGTTACCCATCAACACTGTTACAAAGTTTGTTCGAATCCGATTCCGACCCTCAAACTTCACAACAATCACTTTTCAGCAACCGGTCGTCAATAAACTATATGTCGCCTGCAACAGCCAATTATGGGGAAGAAGATGTCATCTGCGTCCCCATTAGATTGTTTTAAATCTAAGTTGTGCTAATATATAACAACAAATGTAGTTTAGCCCAATGGTTGATCTGTTGGTTTGGGACGTGGGGGATGCGGGTTCGAATCCCAGCTCCCCCTTAGATTCAATTTATTTTCTTTCTTATGGTGGTGACACGTGTCACCACCACATTAGTCTGAATAAGAAATTTAAATAATATATATATAGGACCACTGGTGTAGTTTTCCCTTTTTATAAAACACTTATGCTAGCATGCCCTAGTTTCCTACACCACAACCATGCATCATTCTCATCATGTGCAACTAAACATGCATGAGATGAATGTATGTCATCTAAATGCACCATATAAATATTTCCTATCCGATGACCAATGAGCATTACTTCATTTGTTTTAATGTTCACAATTTTACACCCATTTTTTTTTATCAAAATGAACATCAAAACCTTTATCACAAAGTTGACTAATGCTCAAAAGATTATGTTTAATACCATTGATAAGTAATACATTTTCAATGAGAATGGATGAGAGATTACCAATAGAGTCAATACCCTCAATATGTCATTTGGAGTTGTCACCGAAATTCACCACTCCACCATGCTTTGGCTTGAGCTCTATGAATCTACTCTTGTCTCCGGTCATGTGTCTTGAGCATCCACTATCAAGGTATCATGTGTTTTGACTTGAAGCAATGCCCCCTACAAAAAAAGATTAGTTCTTTGATTTTGGTACCCAAACCATTTTGGGTCCACAAGTGTTAGCTCCCAAAAGTTTGGCTTCCTTAGGAATCCAATAAGCAATTACATTTATATTATTAGAAACAATGAGTTTCTTAGGAACCCATACACTCCTAACTCTTTTAACTATGGATTTCTTTTGAAAACCTCTTTGTTTGTAGTTGAAATCCTTTCTCTTTACATATTGGGTTTTTGAGGAACTACCCTTGTTAAAACCATTTTCCCAATAGGAAGAGAGGTTTTAAGATTATCCACTTCCTTAGTGTGATAATCTTGGAAATCAAAAAGAAGTTTTTCAACATCAAGATTTTTCTTTTTAAGCTCATTTGAAAGATTTATCAAATATAAAACTTTCTTTTTTCAATTCAGAATTAGTTTTTGAAAGAGACTCATTTTGAGATTTTAAATCGAAAATAGTTTTCTTGATTTTCAAAATATACACTTTATATTTATCAACCAATTTATCATAAATATTTTGTAACTCATCATATTCATCATATAATTCATCATAAGAGATGAGTTAGAGCTTACCATGTGATCCTCCTCAAGGGCCATGAGGTAAAGATTGGCCACTTCCTCTTCTTCCTCGGATGAATCCTCGTCACTCCTAGTTGCCATTTGAGCCTTGAGCTTGTTCTTCTTCCCAAAGCTCTTCTTCCTCAGTTAAGGGCAATCAGTTCGGATATGGTCAGGCTTCTTGTACTCATAACAAATGAGTTGATCATTTTCTTCCGCTTTTCTTTTATTCTTGAAGTCCACTCTTCTATTGAATTTTCTTCCTCGATTGGACTTCATGAATCGAGTGAATCGTCTGGCCAACTTGGCCATATCTTCATCCTCTTCCTCACTAGAACCGCTTTCGTTGTATGACGCCTTGAGTGCGATTCCTAGCTTCTTCTTTTCAATCTCCTTCTTCTCTACCTTTTTCTCTGCTTTCTTATTCTTTTCTTCTCTCCCTTGCTTCATAATCTCATGGGTGAGTAGAGATCCAACAAGGGCGTCTAGCTTGAGAGTCTTCAAATCTCGAGCTTCGATGATGGTCTTCCTCTTGCCATCCCTAGACTTTGAAAGAGAGCAGAGTAGCTTCCGAACTAGCTTATCTTCAGGAATAACTTTACCGAAGCCCTTTAGTCCATTGACAATAACCGAGAACCGATCAAACATCTTGGAGACACTTTCATCGCCTTCCATTTTGAAGTTTTCATATCTCAAATTGAGAAACCCGATCTTCATCTCCTTGTCATCATTTTTTCCTTCATATATAGTCTCTAGGGTGTCCATACTTCTTTAGCACTTTTGATTGAAGATACCTTTGAGTATATGTAGGGACCGAGAGCACAAAAGATTATGTGCAGGGCTTTGTCGTTAACTTGCAAACGTCTTCTATCTTAATCACTCATTTCAGCTTTGGTCTTTAGAACAAGCCTCCCTTCATCATCTCTCCTCATTGGAATTGTACGACCGTCTTCTACCACACCCCACACCATGTAGTCGTTTGATTTGATGAAGAGACGCATCCGGTTCTTCCAGTAAGGATAGTTATCCCCATTGAAGAATGATGGTTTGATGATGCATATAGACTCGTAGAAGTTTTGGCCGGAGGTGGATGCCATAGTAAGATGTCGATTGAAGTGCACTTTATCAAACTCTTCCAAGATCTACACAAGAGGGTGTTAATCCTTCCAATGAATGAAGCCTTATACCAATTTAGTGATTGTAATGCATGTTTTTACTTTTTAACAACAACCGAAGGTAATGGAAGCAGATTAAAATTTAGTGATTGTAATGCATGTTTTAAAAGTTCGATGATCATATTACAAACGATCTAGAAATTCAGGGATTACTAGTATAGTTTACATTATATTATATATATCATATCATACAAGACGATAGTGAAATAAAATCCTATCTACAATGCTCAAGTGGGTAAATCATTGCATTGACCCCCGAATTCTTCTATGATTTTTAGAGAGACCCTAATGTTTCTTGTTTTCTCAATTTAATCCTAACAATTTAACTTCGGTTAATCGAATATCCAAGTCTTCATAACCAAAATTTCTAACCTTGGTTTTGGAGTGTGACATAATTTTTGTTGTACATACGATACATGTTGACAGTTTCATTGAAAATATTGGACAACTTTCAGCATTTGTCCTAACTACAAGTAAAGTTGACCAAATTTGTGAAAGTTAAAATCCATAATTGTTGAGTTGATCAAATGATGGCTAATCACCAAGAGGGGGTGAATTGGTGGAATAAAATTTGAAGGGTGCAAATGGATAATTTAAAAATGAAGACAAGAAAATTTTAGAGTGGTTCAAGCTTCGAACAAGCTCTACATCCACTACCTCAGCACCATACTGAGGATTTCAACAATTCACTAACTTGAATTCGTCCCCTTTTGTCAGCTTAGGAGGAAACCTTACAAATCGATCAATCTATCTACCTAAGGATTGACCCAATATCACTCTTATACAAAGGAAAATATGCAAACTTTGATTGTACCTCTCAAAGGCTAATTGTTTACCCAATTACACATAAACACTCCCCAAACTCTAAAAAGATTTACAATGAAAATTTTCAAAAGAGTTGGGTACAAGAATTTGACACTAAAGGCACAAGGGTTTGGATTGAATGCTTTGATGTTGCTTGAAGGTTCAATAGTTGTTGTTGTAGCTTTGGAGACTTGTTTATATACTTTCTCATTGATTTCTAGTCGTTTGGGTGGTTGAGATCATCAATAGAGCCGTTGGGGCTCTCTCTTCTCTCCATAAATGTTGTTATGCAACTACCCATATCGGAACACAGCACCCCTGTATTGAAACAGACACTAAAGAAGAAAGAGTCGTTGGGTGTAAAAGGAGATGTATCGAGACATCTATAGGCCATATCGAAACAATTTGAAACTGTAAAATGTAAAAAAGGGTCGTATCGAAATGAATAAGAGATGTATCGAAACGTTTTGAAACTGTAAATGAGTGTTTCGAATCAGCCTTGGGTTGTATCGAAACACTTAAACAAATCTTCCAAAATTAGTTTTTGACAAGTACGGCTAGTTCATTTAATGCCCAATTTTAAAATCACTTAACCCCTATACTAAAATGGGTGTGAGCCGTTTCGAAACAATACATAAAAATCAAAGCCCAGATGAAGGTCGTACCGAAACAGTTGTAAACTGTTTTGAAACAGATGTTTCTAGTGGCAAAACACACCGAAACACTCTGAGGGTGTTTCGAAACGCCTAGGCAATTTTGTATATTTTGGCTTTGAAACACTTAGGAAAATTTATGAGGTTTTAGTTTTGACTTCAAAACATTTTAAGTATAAATTTTACTTGTCAAAATCAAGTATTTTGATTACTTAAAAATTTATTTAATTTTTAATTTAGTCCTTGAATTATTTGTTATATCAAAATCAAATATTAGTTTTACAATAATTCTTCCACAACTTTTCTAGTGGGAGGTTCTAGGGAACGGCCCTTCATTGGAGGCTAAATGAAGGCCGACCGGTTTACTGGATAAAAATCGTACATAAATACTTATGATTCTTGTACATAATTCCTTACAAAAACTTTAAGAAAAACAGTATATACATAAAATGTTACAACGTAAGGATTTGGGTACATACATAATTCCTTACCAAAACTGTAAGAAAAACGGTATATACATAAAATGTTACAACGTAAGGATTTGTGTACATACATAATTTCCTACGAGAAAACATAATTTGGTACAAGAAATGTAAGGATTTGTGTATGTACACAAATGACTACAAAATGTACACATATCCTTACATAAGTTGTAAGAAAAACGATATGTACCGAAATTCTTACAAAATTTAACCAGGGACCAAAGGGGCTCAACTTTGTGTAAGGATTTGTGTACATACATAATTTCTTACGTGAAAACATAATTTGGTACCAGAAATGTAAAGATTTGTGTATATACACAAATTACTACAAAGTATACACAAATCCTTAAAACAGTTGTAAGAAAAACGGTATATACCAAATTTCTTACAAAAATTCACAAAGGACCAAAGGGGCTCAACTTAGTTTAAGGATTTATGTACATGCACAATTTCCTACGAGAAAACATAATTTGATACAAGAAATAAAAGGATTTATTTATGTACACAAATTACTTCAAAGTATACACATAGCCTTACAATAGTTGTTAGAAAAGCGGTATCTACCGAATTTCTTACAAAATTTCACCAAGGGCCAAAGAGGCTCAACTTAGTGTAAGGATTTGTGTACATACACAATTTCCTACGAGAAAACATAATTTGCTACAAGAAAAGTAGGGATTTGTGTTTGTACACAAATTACTACAAAGTGTACAAAAATCCTTACAAAAGTTGTAAGAAAAACGATATGTATCGAATTTCTTACAAAATTTCACCAAGGGCCAAAGGGGTTCAACTTAGTGTAAGGATTTGTGTACATACACAATTTCCTACGAGAAACATAATTTGCTACAAGAAATGTAAGGATTTGTGTTTCTACACAAACTACTATAAAGTATACACAAATCCTTACAAAAGTTGTAAGAAAAACGGTATGTACCGAATTTCTTACAAAATTTCACCAAGAACCAAAAGGGCTTAACTTAGTGTAAGGATTTGTGTATGTACACAATTTCCTATGAGAAACCATAATTTGGTACAAGAAAAGTAAGGATTTGTGTATGTACACAAATTACTACAAAGCATACACAAATCCTTACACAAGTTGTAAGAAAAACGATATGTACCGAATTTCTTACAAAATTTCACCAAGGACCAAAGAGGCTCAACTTAGTGTAAGGATTTGTGTACATACACAATTTCCTACGAGAAAACATAATTTGATACAATAAATGTAAGTATTTGTGTATGTACACAAATTACTACAAAGAATACACAAATCCTTACATAAGTTGTAAGAGAAACAATATATACCGAATTTCTTACAAAATTTCACCAAGGGCCAAAGGGGCTCAACCTAGTGTAAGTATTTGTGTACATACACAATTTCTTATGAGAAAACATAATTTGGTACAAGAAATGTAAGGATTTGTGTATGTATACAAATTACTACAATGTATACACAAATCCTTACTAAAGCTGTAAGAAATATGGTATGTACCGAATTTCTTACATCTACTAACCAAGGCCCAAAGAGGCTCAACTTAGTGTAAGGATTTGTGAACATACATAATATCCTACGAAAAAACATAATTTGGTACAAGAAATGTAAGGATTTGTGTATGTACACAAATTACTACAAAGTATACACAAATCATTACAAAAGTTGTAAGAAATATGGTATGTACAAAATTTCTTACAAATACTCACCATGGCCCAAAGGGGTTCAACTTAGTGTAAAGATTTGTGTTCATACATAATTTTCTACGAGAAAACATAATTTGGTACAAGAAATGTAAGGATTTGTGTATGTACACCTAATCCTTCCTAATTTCCTTGGAAAAATATTTTTTATTATTAATGAGGGAACTTTAAATTTAAAAGGAAAATTACAAGTAAATTTATAAGTATAATTATAATTACAATAAAACACAATTATATTATGTTTACCGAAGCTTTAATAATCAAAATTATTAAAACCATGCAACAACAATCTCAGAAGCTTGTAGTCTTTGGATTTGACAAAGAACATCATTCTCGTCTTCCAATAAGCATAGTTGGTCCCGTCGAAGAATGGTGGCTTGATATTCTTTGATATCAATTGAGCCAAGCTCTGATACCAATTGTTAGGCTTGATATGCTCGATTTCCTTCAACCAATTTAGTTCAACCAATTTAGTTGTAGGAGCAAAAATTAGACAATGGACACAAGGATTTATAGTGGTTCGACCTTCTAACAAGCACCTACATCCACTACCTTAGCTTCCCACTAAGGACTTCAACAAATTCACTCTTGAATTTCTTCCTCTTTTCTAAGCTAATGAGGCAACCTCTACACATTCAAAGCTTTTTAACCCAAAGCTTGAGTAAACCCTCTTTACAAGAGAAATTAGAGCAAATTTGAAATCTCTTACTAGGTAGATAGTTTGCAATCTTAAGCTCACTCACCCAAACCTAAACACTTGAGCAAATTTGACAATTTAGGCTCACAAGTGTTGTCTATACAAGGAATATACAATAAAGGCCCTAAAGACAATTTGACATCATAATGTTATTGAAAATTGAAGAATTAGCCTTTTCTTGTTGCTTGGAGGTTCCTTTTATACTCCCAAATGAGTTTGTGGTCATTACTTTATACTCCCAAATGAGTTTGTGGTCATTACTAACTGTTATGGATGTTTTGGAGTTGTTGGGGTCTTTATTTCCTGTAATAAATGCAGTTTTGCAACTACTGGTATCGAAACATGTGTCCTTGTTTTGAAACAGTCTCAAAATAGAAAGAGTCGTTATGTGAAATAAGGAGACTGTATAGAAACGGGTAGGGCCATATAAGAACAACCATATAGAAACGGGTGGGGCCGTATAGGAACGTTCGGCTGTATAGAAACGGGTAGGGCCGTATAGGAACGATCGTATAGAAACGGGTAGGGCCATATAGAAATGGCTGTATAGAAACGGGTAAGACCGTATATGAACGGATTTTGACAGTTTCAAAACCTATCGATACAGATTATGCCTGTATCAAAATGGGTACATTAAAAGCACTGGTTTGGCTACTTAAAAACGTTTCAAACATTGTCAAAACCTTTTTAAACATCCCCAAACTTATTTTCAAGTTGCTTGGACTTAAAGTATGTTTTAAATTCTTTTCAATTTAGTCCAAAACATTTTCAATTATTATATCAAAACATTTAGTTCTACAATATTCAAATGTTAATTTAGCATCACAACCAATCAAAAACCTACACACGAATAAACACACCACAAGGAAAACATCCACATAAAGCAATTTAAAACTACACTCACATACAAACTGAGCTTAAGATATGTATTGGTTTGTCGATTGAATTCTCGTTTAACATTCCCCCGATAATTGGTCTGAGATAAATTATTCGACCATTTGTGTTCATCTTGTTGGTCTCAGAAAGCATCAAATCATATCAAGTACAGGGTATGTCACTTATCATGACACTAGTTAACCAACAAAGACTATATTCTAAATTATGCTAGCTCCATGTCTAACAAATATTAAGAAACAAGAATACAAATATTATCATATTGAACATCCAAAATTCAAACTTGAATCTAAGAAAAAAAGTACATAACAAAAAGCTCCTAATCTAATATACACAACAATCCCGAATTAATAGAATTATTCATTTACAATCCTTAATATTCTGCTTAGATGCAGTGCAGTTTCGAATGGTAACCTTTCCTATCAAGACACTCCCCATTTATGCTTTAAATATTTTCCATAGTTATAACAATTCCATGACTCATCAAGGCCTACAAACAGCTTCTAATCTTATATACAGAACAATCCCTAATTGTAAACATCGAAAAAATCTATACAAATATATCAAGGGAGGTTCATGGCAGCATTCAAACCTTCTTCATCACACATTCTTAATTGTACAACATCTATTTCAACCACTTAAAAATGGAAAATTATTTAGAATCTCTAAACATCATCATCAAAAGCTCCAAACACCAAATTTAACTCAACATGTGATCATTGAAAGCATGAACAAATATTCTCATGTATTTTCTCTACCGTAAATAAAATAGCCCATAAATTATATAATTCATTCGAAACAGTCCTTCAATTCACTGTTTATGCAATTTCTTCACTTACTCAATTTACCTTCTTTGTTTTGATGGTAATTCTATAACATAATCCTTAACTTCTTAGCAACTTCATTAATATCTAATAGCTCCAAACTATTTTACAAACATAATTACACTAATTTATAATTCAACAGCCCCGAATTAATAGAATTATTCATTTACAGTTCTTAATATTCTACCTAGATGCAGAGTAGTTTCGAATGGTAACCTTTCCTATCAAGACATTCCCCATTTATGCTTTAAATATTTTCCATAGTTGTAACAATTTGATGACTCATCAAGGCCTACAAACAGCTCCTAATCTAGTAAACACAACAGTCCCTAATTGTAAACATCGAAACAATCCATACAAATATATCAAGGGAGGTTCATGGTAGCATTCGAACCTTCTTCATCACACATTCTTAATTGTAGAACATCTATTTCAATCACTTAAACATGGGATATTATTTAGACTCTCTAAACATCATCATCAAAAGCTCCAAACGCTGAATTCAACACAACATGTGATCATTGCAAGCATGAACAAACATTCTCATGTACCTAATTTCTCATAGAAATTTTTTTCTCTATTCCTTAAACATGTTTCGGCCAAATGAGAGGAAGAGTGTGATGACAAAACCGAGAATTCATTCTCCCTAATACACATGTTGCCTTAGAAATTGGACATGTGTAGGAACCCTTAATCTAAAATATTTTAGGATGCAATCAACATATTTAGCACATAATGTTCAACTTCAAATTAAAATCGTAAAATCATCACAAATAAACAAACTAAAACATAGATTATAAAACCCACCATTACTTCCTTCAAAACCCTAGAAAAATCCTACACATTATGAACCATATAAAAATCCCCAATTTCGAACTCAAAACTCACCATTACTTCCTTCAAGGTTTCGAACTCAAATCACAAAACCCACAATTACAAAACTCCTTCCTTTAAAACCATACAAAACTCCCGCATAATCTCCCCAAATTTTGAACCCAAAATAACATTTATCTTACCTCAAAAGTTTTCTTCCTTCCTCAAGATTGAAATCCCAATCCTTAGCCTTCAGCGTGTGTGTGAGTACCCTAAACCCTTTTAACCAAAGAGATGCTCGATATTTGTTGTGTTTTCCTGCTCTCCAAATGTGTTTTTAGCTTCTTTTCTTTTTCCTTTTTACCTAAGAAACCAGTTCACCGGGTTACCTTTTATTTTTTTAATCTATCGTCTATTATTAATCCGGCTTGAACCAACAAATTAAAAAAATGGCCTCTTTTAGCTTGTAATTAAGCCACCTGTTTTTAGACAAACCCTTTTTCTAGTAGGTACAACTAATATTGAGACTTCTACATCATTTGTTAGACGACATATAATCTTTGTCGTACATGCAAAAATTATTAACAATTTCACTGGAAGAATTATACAGCTTTCAACAACCATAGTAACTATGGGTACCCAAGCAGAAGTATCGACACTATTTAGAGTCAGGGATGGACCTAAAGGGGGGATGGAGGGGGCGGTTGCCCCTTTTAAAAATTTAAAATTTCTATATGATTTAGAAATTTTTATGTATTTCCTATTGAAAATTTATTTTCGCCCCTATATGATTTCTCACTGCATATTTTTAAACCCCGTGTTGGAAGACAAAATATGGCTATTGTTTAGGCTTTTATGGGAGTTATTGTTTAGGCTTTCACTATGAAAATATGAGGAAAAGCCATCATTGTAAAATGTAGAGTAATTAAATTTAAGCCAATTTAAGCATGTATACTTTGAAGAGTTGTAACCCCCTCGTCCCGGTCTAGCCGACAGACCGGTCCGAACGGGTTACACGGGGAAAATCGGGGCGAAACCCGCTAAGGCCTCACTCCGATTAGCGACTCTAATTTTTTTGGTTATCTTGTCTAGATGTTTAATTATATCCTATGTGAGAGGTCATGCATCGGAAACACACATGAATACAAAACACACGAAACATACAATTTAACAAACCCATTTTAACTTAAACAACAGGCTGTATCGATACGCTAGAAGACCGTATCGATGCGTTTAGACTTGGTTAACTCCCTAAAGTCAACCTATGGAGACCGTACCGATACGCTAAAAGACCGTACCGATACGCTCTCAACGATCAACTTTCCAAGGCCAAACTACAAGACTGTACCGATACCTTCAGGACCCGTACCGATACGCCAAAATCTTGTCAATTTCTCAGATTTCCAGAGAGCTTTTGGCGTATCGATACCCCCCAGCGTATCGATACGCATAGCCTAAAACAAGGTTCAAGGCAGGGGATCGTATCGATACAGCCCTTGAGCGTATCGATACGCCCTGCACTGCAAGCCTTATTTTGGCTGCAAAAGATACAAGGACTCGACTCTAGATGCATTAAACGACTAGCCAAGCAACATACAAGCACTCAAATACAACACAAGGCATCCATGGATAATCATACAAAGCAATTTAAACATTCATCAAAGCATCAATCATACAAACAATCTAGAGGCAACACATCCTACAATTGTGCATGATTAAACATACAAGCATGCATAACGAGTCTATTTAGCTATAAGAAACCTGTAGCAACTTGAGCATCACATAAAACAAGGTTTACATCCCTTTAACACAAAAACATGAACATTCAACAACATGAAAGCCAACATAGGAGTCTAACATACGTTCCTACAACACATAGCATCCACATTGCCAACTATTACATTATTCAAGAAAAACCATACTTGAGCAGCAACACACGCTCTTGGGTGCCCCCTTCCTTGCTCCTTGCTAACTTTCACACTAATAATCTGCATTGTCGGAACTGAGAGCGTAAGCTTGAAATCTTAGTGAGGGAGCTCAAAAACAAATATCGACAATGTAGGGTCCAAAGCATGGTATCCATAAATCATCAACAAGACATGCATTAACACCAACACAACAACATAACCAACCGCTACAAAAATGCATGAACATGGCATCTTACTCATGTTATGCTTAGCATAGATGTAACAGAACATCTTACCACATCAACCACATATAAACAAGGTATATTGGCAACTATATAGCTTACTCGGATATGCGGATAGCTTCTGTTGGGATTTTCGCCCAACGTACTCAACAACAACAATATTACCTTCCGGTGGGATTTCACTCATCACCGTTTTCTTTTACGAATGAGATTCCACTCATCATCACACATATATACTTTCCGGTGGAATGTTACTTCACCATACTCCACCTTAGTGACTTCACACCACCAAGGCTATGCGCGAATTTGACTTTTACCGTGTGTACACTCATCCTAATGATCGATCATTTATATCCGATAACATAACTAGTGCCAACATACTAAGCGAGCACTCACCATGATTTCAGAATCATGCAAAACAACATACGAATCACCATCATGCAACATAAATATATCGTAACATGCATAATCGGACACTTATCACACAAGACCACATTTATGCACATTTAGCAAAAAATACATAAAGTTGAACAAGAGATTAAGCTACCAACTTAACCCCACATTAGATTGGCCTACCAAGCATAATCTAATACCCCAATAACATACTTTGAACCAATTTAAAACCATTGAAAATAGTCCACTCACCAAACACCCCTAAATACAAGCTGAGAATGTCAATCAAGCCTCCAAGTTCCCCGATATTGAGCCTGAAGCTTCTCCAACGTTTTCCTTTGCTTCTAAACAACCAAAAACAGTGCATTACACATCAAAACATCCACAAAATCGCTGCCACAAATCAAATTACAACCCAAGACAATTTCACTACACTTCCAAGCCAAGAACTAACCCAAGACATTTTCGGACTTGAACACAACCCAACAATTACCCATCAATTTCATCATCCAAATCATCACTAAACATGTTCAAAACAGCCCCCCAAGTATAACCATACCATCAGCCCAACTTTCTCTCACATAACTACCTCAAAAACTTAAGATTTCCACCTCTAAACTCACCCACAAATACCCATTTCGGGATTTCATTAAAACTTCACCATGTTAACATATGTTAAACTTAAAAGCAAGACTATAACATATATAAACTTTACAAATCAAAAACTCAATGAAAAACCAACAAAGTTTCCACCTTTGATTTAAAATTTGAACACTTGAAGCAACTCAAAAATGGAGTTTATGAAAATCTAAAACCATGAAAATGTTAAGGATGAAGAGGAGAAGTCAAAAACACCATTACCTTGATAAAAACCCTTGAAATCGTTGAGAAAGATTATGGAACAATGTTTGGGTTGGGAAGGAGTTTTGTGTCGTGGGTTTTAGTTTTGAGGGAAGAGGATGACGACTTCAAAACATTTCTTTTACTTGTTTAATTTTATTTATTAGAAAAACCACATTTTACCCTTAATGAAAACACATGGTCTTTTTAATTCAAAACCAAGCCCAAAGACCCGAACTCAATTTACTCACTTAACACCCGACCCCCTAAACCCGGGTGTTACAAGAGCTTAACCCAACATAGGGATGTGAAATCAGGTAATCGTTTTGGTTTCAGGTTAGGTCATGTCATGTCAGATCAAATCAGATACAAGTTATGTCAGGTCAATTTAATGGTTCGACTCGGATCAGGTCAGGTTCGGGTCGACTCAAATTCAGGTCATTATCTGGTTGATTTTAAATCAGGTTGAGTTCGGATTCGGGTCGGGTCGGGTTAATTTCAAGTAGGGTAAGTTTCAGTTCAGGCCAAAATGGTTCGGGTCGGAATCAGTTAATTAACGAATTAATTTAGGTTCGTATGGACTTTAGGTCGGGTCACGTCGTTGATGGATAAAATTTAGTTCGAGGAATATCGATTTTGGTTGAAGTTCAAGTTGGGTCTTACCGTGTACAAATAGTCTTCGGTATGATAATTGTGGGTAAATTTCAGATAAAAATAAAATTTTAAGGATTAATGTGAATCAAATTATCCCTTAGGACGCCAAAATATTTTACAATTAAAAAAATATATTATTGTGACTAAATTGAATTAAACTAAAATTTAAAAGTGAATGTTAAGACTAAAATTAAAATTTTAAACAAGTGAGGGCCTAAAAGGTAATTAATCACTAAGCAACAAAATTAGGAGGTAAATGTCAAATGGGCAATTAATTATTGAATCAAATTTAAAAAGATTTCATTTGGATTTTGAAGGGAAAGAACCTAAAAATTAGGGGGGCTTAATTTCCTTCAAATTTTTGTCCTTCTCCTATCAATTATTATTTTTCTTCATGATTTTAATTAAAGTGAATCGGTGGGAGGGAAAGTTTCCCACCCACGTGTGTTTTTAGGTTAGGATAATTTTTTTATCCCTTCTAACTTTAGATGTTTTTTATTTAAGTCTCAAATTTTCACTTTTAAGTTTTAATTTAATTCAATTGAGTCCTAATTTAAATTAATTTAATTAAAATTTCATTTAATTGAAATTTCGATGATGAAAGCATTCATCGCACCCGTTTTGACTTTGCCAAGGTGCTGGTGTTCGTCCAAAAACTATTAGTCATCCCTGATCACATTTCAGTCCTTGTAAATGGTGATATTCACAAAATTAGAATCAGGTTATCCGAATATGACGAAGATGGGTGCTTCATTGACGGAAAATGTCCGTTCGAACTAGACGACGAATCAGCGTTTGATCTAGAGAGGGAGAACGACGGTGTCCCCTCGGTTTCATTCCCATGCACCAACTACATTAATTCATGCAACGTTATCGAGACACAGAAAGTCATGATGGAGTCGGCCAAACAAGATAAGAATCTTCCCGTAGTTAATGACATGTCTCCGCTTGTCACGTGGCTCATACTTGCTCTAGTGGGGTGGGCCTACACGAGGTGCCCATTATTCACGAGAGGTTCATTTTGCTTATCGGAGTTATTGTCCCAAAGAACTGCTAAACATTTATGCACTGAACGACATTGGGGAGCGAAGAGCGTTCTTTGATTCCATCACCGAGGTCATCGAATCCCTTCACACCCCAGTAATCATTGGAGGATATTTCAACTCCATCAAAGAACCTGAGGAGCACATGCGAGCCAATGTTAACACCCAGTCGGTTACTGACTTTGTTAATTTCATTCAAACAAATAACTTGGTTGACCTTCATTTGTCAGGTAGCAAATACACATGGCAGATTAGATGGATTTTTGCTATCGCCAGAAGCCCTATCTACTTTCCCTCAAGTCTCACAGTGCGCACTCCCGCGGGGGCTCTTTGATCAAAGGAGGGCCAATACCTTTTAAGTACTTCAATAGCTGGGGGAGAAGATTAATAACACGGCGAACATCAATGCCGGTGTAGGAGCCAGTAAGTTACTTCCACTCCTGAAGTCAGCTTCTAAAAGTTGGCTAAAAGAGTTTCAAGCAAAAAATGGAGTGTCATTTGAAGAAATCGAAGATAAAATCGCATCCTTAGAGAAGGAGCTGGAGGGATCGGATGACAAATCTAGCATTTTACAAGAGATTGGTGCTCTCAAATCTACTTTATAGGATAAACACAGCATGGATGAAAGGGACTAGTTGTAAAAGTCACGCTTGAAGTGGTTCTCTGAGGGTGACAAAAACGCAAAGTATTTTCATGCGGTTGCATCGATGAGAGGGACATCAAACCACATCACAAGTATCCGTGTGGGAAATTCATGTTTCATCGATCAGAATTTAATCTCAAAGGCTTTTGTTGACTATTTTAGAGCTGCCTACAGCGAGAGTTTGACAATTCTAGTGGTAAAGTTTGTGGATAATTTCAAGACCCCTAGTGAATCTTCAAGAGCTTCTATGGAAGAACCTTTTACCATTGAAGAAATTTGGGCAGCATGGTTCTCGTGCACCTGGCTTGGACGGATTTAATCTGCAATTTTGGCCTACCATCAAGAAGAATGTTTTAAGTCTCTTTGAACAATTCTTCGACGGGAATTTAACAGATGACGATAAATCATTCCTTCATCTCCTTGATCCCGAAATCCACAACCCCTGAAAGAGTAGAGGATTACAGACCAATTAGCCTTGTTGGCAGTTTGTATAAAACCATTGTCAGGGTACTATCAAGACGGTTAGTTGGATGCATTGATGAATTGATTGGGGAATCACAATTTGCATTCATCGCAGGCAAACAAATCTTCGACTACGCTCTCATAGCCAACGAACTGATCGAGGGAGGCAATTGTCTTCAAAGTAGACTTCAAAAAGGCATTCGACATAGTTGATTGGAATTTTTTGGATCTTTCTATGAAGTCTATGGGATTTGGCCTCAAGTGGCGCCACTGGATTTGAATTTGTGTATCTTCAGCAAGCATCTCTGTGCTAATTAATTGTTTTCCTTCTAACATATTCCGTATCTCAAGAGGTTTACGACAAGGTTTTCCTTTTCTCCATTCCTTTTTAATCTTATTGGAGAAGCACTAAACGTGTTGATTTGTAAAGCATGTGAAGCAGGCGTACTTACAGGGATCTCAATAGGGTTAGAGGGACTAAAAGTATCACACCTACAATTCACAGATAATGCCCGCAACACTAAAATAATTTCGCGCATATTCGAAGTTGCTTCAGGGTTAAAGCTGAACATGAAAAAAACAAGGCTGCTCGGGATTAACTTTCCACAAAACACACTGAATCAATGGGCGGATAGTATAAAATGTGTTGTCGATGCCTTTCCATCCACATACCTTGGTTATCCACGGAACTCGCAAGTGATTTGGAAGCCTGTCATAGATAAAGTCCAGGCAAGGCAAGATGTTGTTCTTTGGAGCCCGTTTAACACTTATCAAATCTGTCATCTACTGTTTGCCTGTCCACCTTTCAAATGCCAGCGTCGATTGCAGCTAAGCTCAATAAAATGTCCGTAAGGTTTCTATGGGGCTCCTCAACAAAGCGCTCTATCCACTAGGTCAATTGGCAAGATATCTGTAAGCCAAAAGAGTTTGGTGGACTCAGTATTTACGATTTCATATTGAGAAATCGATCTCTTCTAAATAAATGGATTTGGAGGTATGGCCAAGAACAAGATAGCTTATGGAGAAGGGTTATCGATGCTAAGACCGTAGTTGACCCAAGAAGCTTATTACCCTCGCTTCCCAGAAACAACAAGAGCTCCTGGGTATGGAAAAACATCATTCACCCACTTTCATATACAAAAGATCACTTTACTAAAAACATTCGAAATGTGCTAGGTGATGGATGTTCCATTAACTTCTGGGAAGATGCATGGACTAGTAACCACCCGCTTAAAATTGAGTATCCACGAATTTTTGCTTTGGCAAGACAGGGGACAGGGAAGGTCGCAGACTTTGGCTTAAAAATTAACGGGAAGTGGGAATGGAATATAAAACTTCGAAGAGAACTATTCGATTGGGAGACCGAGAGGTGGGAAAGCTTCCTCAATTCCATCGAAGTCGCATCTAGTTCTCCAAGTAATGGAGATTGTATCCGTTGGTCTAGCACTACACTAGGGTCCTATCAACCCAAGCTCTTATGTGAATCAGTTTCTTCGTATGGTCTCCAACCTGACAAATCTTGGAAAAGGATTTGGTCTAATCTAGCTCCTCCTAAAGTCGATTTTTTTTTTTTTTTTTTGTGGAGAGTTATTCAAAGAAGAGTCCCTACCAGACATGAGCTTTAAAAGAGGTATTTGTGCAAATGGTCAGACTAAATGCGTTTTGTGCGCACATGAGCGGGAAACCATTGATCACCTATTGTGCCACTATAGTGTTTCGTGGCAATTGTGGCAGACGCGGTGTAGCTTTTGGAATGTGCACATAGTTGTGCTACAATCTCTAAAATCATTCAAAGCGATATGGGAAAACTCCCTGGTAAAGCCTTCGCTGAAACCTCTCTGGCATTTGGCTTTTTTGGTATTGGATGGACTATATGGCTACAACGTAATTATATCCTGTTTAACAATAAACCATTTGAGTTGGATCGCTTAATCTATTGGTACTGGTGCAAAAGCAAGTGGCCAGACTCCATCGCTTCGGTTAATGCCTTTGTATGGTGTCCAACAACTGCATCTCTTCAGCCGAAGCCAAACAAAAGACTAATTTCAGGTTCCTGGATCGCCCTTGAAGTTGGCTGCCTAAAGTTTAATGTAGATGCATCAGTCAACGGGAGTTTCGGGGAGGCATGCATAGGTGGAATCCTCATAGATCATCGTGGTAAAGTCCCGATAAGGTTCTCCAAATCAATAGGAAACTCAGACCCTACGAGAGCGGAGTTGGCCGCGATTCATAAAGCATGCCAGGTTTTTCGATCTTCTTGTTGTTTTACAGGTATAAATTATACATTGAGTCGGATAGTTTCCTTACTGTGAGTTGGATTAAAAATCCAAGATGTTCTCCCCCTTGTTTTGCCCAAATGGTATTGAAGTACCATGATTTTTGCTTGAAAAATGATTGGATAATTTGCTTTAAACATAGAGAACGCAATAGTTTAGCCCATCGGCTAGCTCAGGAAGGAATTGGCAGAATCACAAATCTTATGCCACTGCAGGACTGAAATTTCACTCCCTGCAAAGTTGGTTGGAGCTTATAATTTGAAAATGTGGTAGAATTTCTGCCTCAGTGATGTTAATCTGTTGTTTAGTTAGGATGGCTACATGCTATGCTCTAATCCTAACACGCTGTAATGGAATCGACTGATAAGAGTAATTTCTGTTTGCTGTCGATAAAGTATACTCTTTTTCCTCCAATAGGTTTAGGGAAGTTTTTTTAATGAGGCCTTTATCGGCTTCCCATACCTTTCGTATCAATCAATAAGACTTTAACTTTTCAAAAAAGTTTAATAAGTTAATTTAATTCAGACATTATTATTATACCATATAAATTTTGATTTAATATAATTATACACAAATTTTTTATTTGGATGTAAATATGTAATTGTACACGTGAAAGTTGAAACCTTAATTTAGTTCAATTGTACACATGAAGCTTTGATTTAAATATTTAGTAAAATTCAAATGCATAAATTAGCAAGTTGAATCGGAATTAATCACGTAAACCAATAACCCTATACTAAACCATAAGTCATTAATACTAAACACAAAATCATAAACCTTAAGGAATCAAAATTAATCTCATAAACCAATAACCAGAAGCTAAATCATAAACCATTGATACTAAACCATAAACTTTAAGGAATCCAAATTAATCACATAAACCAATAACCCTAAACCAAACACTAATCTAAACCATAAATCTTAAAGAATCATAATTAATCTCATAAACCAATAACACTAAACTGAACCATAAACTGTTAATATTAAACCATAAATCATAAAGTTTAAGGAATTATGTTGACAATATTTAGATGTTTAATAAAAATTTTAAATATTTTTATGTACTATAATTTATAAATATAAAAAATAAACATATTAATTTAATGATCATAGTTAATCATGTACCTTAAATTGTGAAGATGCATTTTGTCACACTATAATATAATAAATTCATAATCTCACAAATTTATCAATTGTAACTTATTAGTTATTACAAGTCAGATAAATATCAAGTCAGGTAAATATCAGATCAATTCAATAACAAGTTACGTCATTTATATGTTGAGTCAATTACAGATCAAGTTCATAACAGGTCAGGTTGATAACATGTCGGTAATATCAGTTATTTACCAAGTTAATCTCGGTTCAGGTTCATATCAGGTCGGATGCAGGTCGGGTTCGGTTATCACATTATCAGGTTAAATTCGGGTTCATGTCGTTCTCAGGTCGGGTGCATGTCAGGTTCATATCCAAAAGTTCTATGTCTAACTCGGGTTCAGGTGAACACTAGTTCAGACTCGAATCGATTTCGAAACACCATCATCTCAAATCACAAGCAGTTCTGACTCAAGTTAATTTCAGTCAATTTTATAGGTTGGATTAGCTTTTTACATCTCTAACCCAACAAATACTTCATCATCCCCTAGGATAGCGTGTCACATAACAAGCTTTATTTATAATTCTAAAAATCTAGAGCTTTAAGTTCAACATACAACAACATAAATAATAGCCCTCACACAAAACAATCGAGAACCGACCAACCCCCACTCAACATGTGTAAACCACAAACAAAATTCCAAGACTGAAAATACAATAAGGGACGAACATGAGACAAAGCTGAAAAAACAAAGCATCGAACAATGTATGATTACAACAGCCTACAACAAACAAAGTTGAAAACACAAACGGAAGACAACACAAGATAGTACCAACGAACATCATGTTAATTTAAATATTAACATATATAAAAGGAAGAAACATTGTAGATGTGCCTACCAATTAAATCAGTTTTTTTATAAGGAAGATCTGAGGAGGAATCAAGAAGAAAAATAGAAAAAAAAATTGTATAAATTCCCCAATAGGTCCCTATACTATTCAATGAGTAACTTGGTCCTTTTAAAGAATTTTTTAAATATTAATTTAAAATTTAACAATGTTTGAAGAGATTAAAACATAAAATTAACATTTTGGGATAAAATATAACTGTCATTTTAAAATTTATAAAGAGAATGCATAAAAAGTATTCATTTTGGTGGTAGCCAAGCCCCTATCTGCCCTCCTAATCCCAATTCACTTGCAGATCAATTTGAGATGCATACTCGTATTTTTATTATTTTTAAAATGATTATATTTAAACGATTTTAGACGCACTCTAATTTGTTATACCTATTCGTATCTAATAAATTGATTGATTAATTCAGACCAAATTTTGCAAAAGTCTATAGACAACTTCTTCTAACTCAATTTTCTTCATTTATAATATTAATATTTAAATCATTTATCTTGCGTAAAAAACCTAACGTCTCATCCACCAACTAATTGTTGGTTACTATTATTTAATTTAACATTCGCAACTAACAGAATTGAGAATATATATATATATATATATATATATATATGTATCTTTGTTTTACTTTTTGTTTTTGAAAATAATCTTTGTTTTACTTTTTTTTTAAATAATCTTTGTTTTACTTTTAAATAATATACCTTAAATCACTACCTTTTACTATTAATGATTTAACATAAAAATAGGCGTTTCCTTCTTAATTTATAAAGGGTAAACTACATAAATAACCACCATACTATTGGAAAAGTCGCGATTTGACCACCTTACTTTTTTTTGAAGCAATTAAACGATCATACTATTAAATTGGGTGCAATTTGACCACTAGCCGTTAGAGTTTAACGGTAGGGTAACGTGCCAGTTAAAAAAAATATAGGTATAATTACACATTTGGTCTTTATTATTTACACATTCTTTCAATTTAATCCTAATTTTAATTTAATAAAATAAATTAATTATTTAATTAGGTGGTGACAGGTGTTACTACCTTATTGGAGGGATTTAATTATTTATATTTTATTAAATAAATTTATTTTAATCCTCCAATCAGATGGTGACACGTGTCACCACCTGATTAAAGGAAGAAAAATGGAGAAAACACCACATGCGATCAAGGGGAGTCAAACTTGCGACTCCTAGCAAGAAGGAGTTTCAGCTTACGACCACACCAAGTGCTATGTCGTGATCCAATACCTGCAATATATTATATGTAGTTATGTTTTGTTAATGGCAGGAAAAAAGAAATAAATCTGGATTAAAAAGACTCGAACATGACATAGCATACAAGTTCAAAAATCCACCACTCGCATACAAGGGTTTTGAATGGTAAAGTATCTAAAAGTTGAAAGAGATTCAACTTTAGGCAAAAGGACAGATACTGAACAGTGTGGATCAGAATAAATTAATATGTAGATTGGAATTTACCAAGAGTGTATAGAGGCAACAACATTAGTGCTTCAGGGAGAATAAACTGCCCAGATTTGATTGCTGTGGTGCAGGATTTACGGTATGCAAGCAATTTATTGATGCAAATATTTGTCACTTGTTCCCGTATGTGCAAGAGTGGAGTAAAAGGTATTTCATTCGCAACTGAAGGCAAAGCAAGATGAGAATTAAACACATAAAGTTACTTTTCTTCCTGTGGAAACTTAATATCAGATGCCATGAAATAAACATGCTTTGGTGAAAAAAATGAAGCAATACTGAATAAACTAACTCAAAGAGTGGAAGATGGTGCAATTTACCTTGCTTCAAAGAACAAACAAATTGTGTTTCTAAGTCGGTTGCTCGGAACAAGTTAGTTAAGTTTTTTGTGCACGACAGAGACAAAGTTGAAATCCGAATTCTTCTTTGACCGTACACAATGGTATAAAGAAGAGCACACTAGGTAACAAAAGAATGGTAGAATTAGAGCATAAGAAAATCATCATCCAATAATAAAAGATAGCGCTACTAAAGACATTATGATACAAACTACTGATACCCATCAGCGAAAGTAGAAGGTACCTGGAAAGCACACTCTGAGCCATCCTGCAGTTTATCATCATGTTTTAAAGTTACCAATATAGTTTTGTCGGAGTCTATCTGCATAAAAACAAGCAGCATAAATTGAGCAGAAAAAAACAGGGTAAGAATCAGAAAAAACAATGAACCAAGAAGAAGAAACCAATCAACGTCAGACCAGAATATTGATTAGGAAGTATATTTTTTAAAAGAGCAAGCCACCAAAGTGAAAGGGAGAAAACTAGAAGTAGGACTAGTTGTAGGAAAAATAATTTAGTAGAAGATCAGGAAAAATAATAAACACCAATTGTAAGCCGATTAAAGCAAAAAATAAGCTACTCATTAATGACTTAATTAAAATTACGCATGTTCATCCGAACCAAAAATTAAAGAAAATTACCCTTGTTCATCTCAACCAAAAATTAAAGAATGGTCCTAAACCAGTTTGTCAAACAAGGTCAATCTTAACTGAGGACAAAGCATCAACAAACATAATTGAAAAGCACACAGACCCCTGGTAGGTCAACATCTGTTGGAATGCGTTTGCAAAAGTTCCCATTGAATTTTTTCACATCAATGCCCTACAGAAATGAAAACAAAATAAACATCCATGTATAAAGCATCTTCTGAAACAAAGAATGGATTATATCATAGCTGGTTTAGGCCTCCTAGAGTGATATAATCTACAATATATTATATGAAATTATTAGATTTATTTGGGTTATTTAGATGTTTTTATATGTTTCAGTGTGTCATGTTCGAGTCTTTTTAATCCAGATTTATTTCTTTTTTCCTGCCATTAACAAAACATAACTACATATAATATATTGCAGGTATTGGATCATGACATAGTACTTGGCGTGGTGGTAAGCCAAAATTCTTTCTTGCTAGGAGTCACAAGTTCAACTCCCCTTAATCGCATGTGGTGTTTTCTCCTTTTTTTCTTCCTTTAATTAGGTGGTGATGTCACCACCTGATTCGAGGATGAAAATAAATTTATTTAATTAAATCTCTCCAATAAAGTAGTGACATGTGTCACCATCTAATTAAATAATTAATTTATTTTATTAAATTAAAATTAGGATTAAATTGAAAGAATGTGTAAATAATAAGGACCAAATGTGTAATTATACCTCTATTTGTTTAACTACCACGTCACCCTACCGTTAACTTCTAACGGCTAGTGGTCAAATTGCACTCAATTTAATAGTATGATGGTTTAATTGCTTCGAAAAAAAGTAAGGTGGTCAAATCGCGACTTTTCCAATAGTATGGTGGTCATTTATGTAGTTTACCCATTTATAAATGATACATGCTAATTAGAAGCTAATTTAAACTTTTAGCTAAACAATTATCGTAAATTTATTTTAATTAAAACCAATCGAAATTTTATTGTTCAATAAATTTTAATTTATAATATCTTTTATAGATCTTAAATTATGAAAAAAAATTATTTAGAGGATAATGCATGTTTAAGCACATTTAAATTTACTTCATCGTAAACATTGTAACAACCACCATATCAACCAAACTAAGATTTAGTCCACAAATTTAATTTATAATTAATTAGTATTGCTACTTAAAAATAAATTATAAAAAAGAATTGAGACCCCGGCTGTTGATACCAGTTCTAGTAAAATTAAATATCAAATAAAGAAAAAGAAAACAATTCCTTATTAATAAGGAAAAGTAATTAAAAAAATTGTTGGTCGATGAATATGCTATTTGAATTCTTAACTTTGTCTACAAACAATGTAGCAATCACTTCTCAACTCTTTTAAGATCCGAAAGAAATTAGCAATGTAATCATAGAGATTTTTATGAGACATAAACAATTAGCATACATATTCTAAAATAGAATCAATTATGAGTTAATCGAATAGAATGATATATTAGTTTTTTAAGTTCGCCGTCAAATCCCAAGGCTCAACCCTAAACAGGCGGTGAAAACTACCAAGCTGGAGTACGATAGGGGCAGAGAGAATTTTCGGTGGAGCGGTGAAATGCGTAGAGATCAGAAAGAACACCAACAGCGAAAGCACTCTGCTGGGCCGACACTGACACTGAGAGACGAAAGTTAGGGGAGCGAATGAGATTAGATACCCCAGTAGTCCTAGCCGTAAACGATGGATACTAGGCGTTGTGCGTATCGACCCGTGCAGTGCTGTAGCTAACGCGTTAGCCGTAAACGATAGATACTAGGTGCTGCGCGTATCGACCCATACAGTGTTGTAGCTAACGCGTTAAGTAAAGCTAGAGATTTGAACTCTAGTATTGTAAATGGGTCAAACTAAATTAGATAAATTGTCTTTGTAATAAGTTTTACAATATCCAATCAAAATTAGAGATTCAATAAATTGTCTAAATAATAGTTTTTAAATTTTAAAACTCATTGTAAGGGTTGTGCTAAATTAGTATTTTGTACTAGAATGAAACTTTAGTCTCTTTAAGCAAAGTTAGGAGAGAAATTGGAATTTTTTAACAATATCAACGAGAGAAAGAATGGAGAAATGGTCTCGTTGGATATTAAACTTAGGACTAGGAAGAGACAAAGATGTTAACGAAAGACTTAACTACCTGCTCCAACAATTGTTGACAATAACTTTTTTTGAATATGCTGGTGTGATTACAAGCTAATATCTGTTCATTTTTCTTAGCTTATTATTAACGCACACACATTGTGCACACAAGATGCTCGAATTCGAGTCAACTGAAAGAAATACATCATCCTATATCACTAGACCACTCCACGAATTTTAAAAAGTTGAAATTTTAAAGTTAGTAATTTGACTATATTTATATTTATGATTCATGTGTATACATATAAGGCGAAAAAGGAATCCCATTGCAATAATATACAACGGTATAAGACCAACACGGTCGTGGTTCTTATTCATAGAGCACCAGATTGATATACTATAAAACCAAACAAAAAGAAGCTAAAAAAGGCTTTCGTTTTTCGCCCACTTAAACAGCCTTCAAAGAGCTTCCAACCGGCTGCTTCCTTGCATACTAACGGATCTCCTGGTGGTCATCTGAGCCTCATTCTGACCACCACCATCTTCGCCGGAAATTTCTTCTAAAGACCGACCTTTGGTTTCTGGCACCAGGAACGTGAAACCAAATCCTAACATATTTGTGAAGGCCAAGATTATGAGGGCGGTTTTGATGTGGTTAACATCCTCATCCAATGTATATGATTGAATCACGAAAGCGCCGATCATGGCTCCCGCCTTCCCCGCCGCTGCACTCAGTGCATGGCAAGTCGACCGCACCCTCGTAGGGAATAGCTCCGCCGGGAGCACAAAGGTGGTACTGTTGGGTCCAAAGTTGGCAAAAAAGAAGGTTAACCCATAGAGAACAAAAAACAACATCTTGTTCTCATCCCCGAAATACGGGTATCTGGTGCCAAGAATGAGCATGAAGATGGACATCATGAAGAAGCCGACTAGTTGGATGGTAAAGCGGCCAAGCTTTTCTATGAAAAGAACGGTGAACCAGTACCCCGGGAATGTACCGAGAAGAGCGACGACGAACATGGCACGTGAGGTCTCGAAGACTTCTTCAACGGCGTTAATGTGAGTAGCTTTTCTAGTGAGACCCATAGCCGGAAAAATGTCCTTTTGGGTTAGATTCTGGCTGTAGAAAGCAATATCCAGCAAGAACCATGTGGTCATCGTACCTATCAAATGACGCCCGTGGCGGTCGTAGAACTCCTGAGATAACAATGGGTACTTGTTTGCTTCCTTGAATTTAGAAACCTTATCTGTTTCAACTTCGAATTCCATTTCAAGAACCCGACCCATATCAGCCGCCGCTTTTTTGGCATTTCCTTCGATAATAGCAGTGTAGCGACCGGTTTCAGGCATCTTCATCCGCCAGTAATACGTTAAAAGAGCTGGTAAGGCCCCGAACATCAGCGCAATCCGCCATAGATAATCTGCCTCGGGTTGGGTCGAGAAGATAGGGTCTTCGTTGAATGACGGCGCTGGGTATCGCCTACGGAAGATTGCCGAAAGACACATAGATACCAAACCAGCAAATATAATCCCTACCCCTTGCATGGCAAACACGGCTGCAATGAACGCCCCTCGAGTTTTCTTGTTAGCATATTCAGACATAATCGTGGCTGAGAGAGGGTAGTCTCCACCAATGCCAAAACCCAACCAAAACCTGAAGAAACAAAGGGTTCCGATCACAGACCCGGGGGTGGATCCAAATGATAAACCAGAGCAAATGGCGCAAAACGCCATTAGGACAAGAGTGATCCCATACACCTTTTTACGCCCTAGTTTATCGCCAAGCCAACCAAACACGAGTTGACCACTCAAAGTTCCAAACAAGGCAACGCCAGTAACCAAGTTGTTAACGCCATGAGGGAGCTTTCCAGGCTGCGTGGGTTTCTGAGGATCGTAGTAATACAGTCGGCCCAAGAGTTTGGACACGGCTGTGATGCAAAACAGATCATAAGCATCCGTAAAGAAACCCATTCCCGCAATCACTATAGCTTTCACATGGTACCATTGTGTTCTGGCCGTGTCAAGAGCATGGAGCACCGCTAGATTATTGTCGGACGCCATTTCTGAGCTTTTCTTATTAGCACCTTCTGGTTGCCGATTTTGCTTCTTGGTTGATTCATTTATATGGAACCTATATCCTAGCCATAAAACAATAAGGCTACAAACGATGATACCAATGGTTTGGGGTTAAAACAAGGAATTGAAAAGGAATATGAAGGATATTCTACCACACTTCGATGACAGGAATCTGGGATATACTTGTGAAATAGAGCTGTATGCCATGCATTTCGATATCAATAATTCTATAGCTTGCATTACCGCTGCTGTTCGTTTTCTTTTAATTTTTCTTCTTATACAAAACTAGGAGCACTATATTAATTTATATTTTTTTTATCAAGATATTATTTTATATTTCACACTCTATCTATTATTTTTTAATAGTTTTAAGGTGATTATAAAATAATATACGTTATACTTTTCTTTAATCATTTGATGTGCCACATACTCTATCTGTTATTAAAATAAATATTTAGTACCAAAAAATCATATGATTATAACGGATAGAAATCCTCCACCCTTTTTGGTACTTCTATATGTAACCCCCTCGTCCCGGTCTGGCCGGATGACCGGTCCGAGTGAGCTACACGGGGAAAACCGAGTGAAAACTCCCTAAGGAACTCTCCCTCGGTTAGCAACCCTATAATTTTTTTTTTCATTTTAATCTTGTCTAGATGAAAATTACATCCTAAGTGATCATACAGCGGAACGATATTTACAAAACAGTCAAACGAACCCAAACTAACATTTAAAAGCCCATTTTTAAAGTTAAACTGCAGGCGGTATCGATACCCTTAGGGGGGGTATCGATACCCCTTGACTAGGTCAACAGGGTTTGGTCAACCTGAGGAGACAGTATCGATACCTCCCTCAAGGGTATCGATACCCTCTCCAAAAGTTGACTTCCCACGGTCAAAGCTAAGACAACGGTATCGATACCCTCGAGGCCGGTATCGATACCGAAATCGACAGTGGCTCCAGTGGCCAAAAAGGTATCGATACTCTCCCTCGAGTATCGATACACGAGGCCTGAAACCAAAGGGCAATATCGATACCAGACCAACGGTATCGATACCCCAGCTACGAATCTGCAGGTTTGAGCTGATTTAGAGCACAAGGAGGCCCCTAAATCCCTCTAACACTTCAACCAACACACTAACATGCGTCCTAATAACAAACCAAGAGTTTAGGCAATGATTAAGCTTACAATTACAACACGTTTCACACATGATGAGGATTTAAGCATACAAGCAATTTAGGCTTTCATGCATGACATTCTAACAAGAGACATTCAATCAAATTAAGCCAACAAGGAACTCAAAGCCTCTAAGGCACAAGACAAGCACATAGAGGTTTTGGCCTTCTCTAACAAGGCAACCTAAACACCGGTAAACATGCCAACACATACAACATCCATCATAGCATATCATGCATTACAAACCATAATCAAACCAAAACATCAACATAAGGCATTACAACATGTGGCCAATACAAAGGAGTCTAGATACAAGCTCCTAAAACACGTAGCATTTCCCATTGCTAGACTACTACATTATTTAATTAAACCATACTTGAGCAATTACCACACGCTTGGACGCCCCTTTCTTGCTCCTTGCTAACTCCAAGCTAAAGATCTGCATTGTCGGAAAAAGGAGAGCGTAAGCATAAAGCTTAGTGAGTGGAGCTCTAAAACATAACTACGACAATGCAGGGTTCAAAGCTTTCTTTAAAATAAAGGTCAACACATGCAAATCAACCTACAACCTAATCCTTCTACTAACCTACAAGTTCAACCAAAGGTCATCAACATAGGCATTAGTCATGGCATTACAGTTCATGGTATACATAAAGGCATGATCCTAAATTAAGGCAAAACCATAGGAGGAAAGATATAGTGAGATACACATAAGCAACACATGGTATGCACAAGCATAACCAAACACACACGGTGGGACTACACATCACCGTTTCGACTAGTAGTTTTCCAATGGGACTACACATCAAAGTACTCTTCTACTAGTCACTACCGGTGGGACTACACATCACCGGAGTCTTATACCACTTGCTACCGGCGGGACTACACATCACCGGAGCAACGACAACCATCACGTGAGGTTCGACACCAACCATGCAACACAAGATACAATCACTATCATTCGACATGAACTCACTATATCATGCACAACCAAGTCAAGATGTAACAAAATCCACAATTAAGCATCACTTACAACTTGGTATCTTACCCATCACAAATGGTCTTACTCACCATTTTTGTGCACAACATGCACCAACTTATCACACCTTACAAGGCATATCTACATCACCATTGTTATCATCATACATGATTAACGAATACGATATTAGACAACATGCTTTTTTCCCAAAGTATTGGAATTTCATACATAACTAAATATCATTTCAAGCAATGAAAAACAAATGGTAAAAGGGGAAATTAAAGAGGCAATTTCACAACAACTTACTCTTGAGTTTAATTCACTTTCAAGCCAAATCTAAATTCTTTCAAAACCATCTTTGAACCAAAACCTTACTTGAAAACATTTTCACCTCCATATGCTAGAACCAACCTTTGAAATCAATTTAAAACATTAACCACTCACCTCATTTCCTTAAGCAAAACAAGCTAAGCCGAATCAAGCCTCCTCACTTCCGGATCCGATCCCAAAGCTTTACCAACGCAATTCCTTGCTTCCAATCGCCTCAACACAAGTGAATTAACCTCGAATCAGTCCACAACACAACATAGCAAACCCGGAATACAATTCAAGTATTAAACACTTGTTTTTCGAACCAAGAACAACCCCCAAAAAGCCATTCCCGAGCAGCCCCTTTGCACAGTCCAAAACTTGTGATTTCAACACATTTAACACTTCCAAATGCTTCCAAAACAATCCCCAACCAATGCCCTAACATCAACCCTCAATTTCCAACACCAACCACACCCAAAACTCAACTAAAAACCCTCCTAAAAACCCTGAAAAACCTAAATTCTAAAACTTAAACTAAAATGAAAACTATTTGTACTTTCAAGTAGAGGAAGATGAGAGCAAGATGAGGATGTGTTTACCTTTCAAAACCGAGCCAAAATGAGGGAGAAAGGAGATAGAATAGTGAAATCCATGGAAGGGGGAGGGGTTTGTCGATAGCTTTGGTTGAAGAAGAAGATAGCATTTTCTTTTTTTTTGTTTGAAATATAATAAAAAGAAATAGGCTTATTTGAAAAGATTGCATATTTACAAAAATGCCATTAAAATGGCTATTGGGCTTTGTCATCCAAATATGGTCCAACTCTTCAATTAAATTTCGCTAAACAAAACCGAGACATCATTTTATTTATTTAATTTAGAAAAACCGAGACTCAAATATTATTTAAATATTATTTTCTCCCGGCCCCCCAAACCCGGGTGTTACAACTCTCCCCCACTTAAAGAATTTCGTCCCCGAAATTTATCAGACAGAAAGAGTCACTGACACATGCTCCTCCACACTTTCTCTCACCACAACATACCCACCAACTCGGTAGACTCACCACACCACATTAACTATCTGATGCCAAGATCTCAACTGATTTTTCGTTGCACGCAATTTCAAACTTAACTCAAACTCTTCGACAAACATGGCACGACACAGATCTGACTCACATTCCCGAATCATAGATACACAAAACACATCGCGGATCCCCTCCCTACTCTGGTGGCAACTGCATCAAATAAACAATAGAACTAGCCCGATTCACAATCCCATACAACACTGTTTGAGCACTTGGTTCATAACTTTCTCTAACTGATCCTCTGTCTTCAATAAGTAATCAAACACTATGCGGACGTCTTCAAAAATCTAGCAAAAAACTCGAATCTCAACTGGCCACTATCAACCACAAGACACTGTACAAATCACACTCTTGCTAAGGCACAACTCCGCCATCTTACACAAGGTACAAGTAGCTTGAACATGTATAAAATGAGCACACTCGATGCAACTAACATTGCTTACTCGGCTAACTCTCTTGTAAGAAATCAAGGGCGATCCAGACACAAAGTCACTCAAATCTATTTCTCAACCTCATTCGGAATCTTCCACTGATGTAACAAACTAGAAGAAACTGATGCTCGATCTTGACACACAGGCAAACTATGCACTCACTCGCATACTGAACCACGTCATTCATCAACTCAACCCAGAAGTACTCATCTTCGACCCACAATACCTCTTCATACTATTCTGATGCCATACAAATAAACTGTCATATGCTTCGGCCAACACAATACGTCTTAAAACACTATGTCAATCGGTACAACATTTCTGTCTCTAACAATACAAATTCTATCATCTCTGAACTGTACTCTGAAGGTTTTCTTTCTGATATGCCTTGCACGTGAGGTGCCAAGAATCTATCTTGCAACTGTTTCTCTTCAAACATTTTGACTCAATGTAGGTTCAACCCGAAACTCGGCCACAGAAACACTATCATTTGGTAACCTGAATCCGGTAATTACAACTCGCATCTCAACTACTAATCTAGCAACGATACAACTCGAAGCATCGGTTACTACGTAGACTCTCCTCAGATGGTATTCAATCTTGAGATCTCAGTCTTCTTGCAATTCTAACAACTCATGTTGTTCAAGTTCCAACTATTCCCAAGTCTTCGAATATTTCAAGATCTAATGATACGTATACATACACTGTGTATTTCTTACTATACAAGCTTTATCTCTAAGTCTTCGAAGCAAATACAACTGTAATTAACTCTATGTCTCCTATCAGATAACTCTTCTCACAGTCTTCCAACTATCTTGATGAACAAGCCGGAATCTTCTGCATTGCATAAGCACACAACCTAACTCTACAATGTGACACATCACTATGGTCCACAAACTCTTCTTTGATATAAGCTGATTCAAGGTCGAAGCTCTCTTCAAAGTTTCTTCCGGTTTCTCAAGGGCTCATTGTCCCGCATCTAACCACACAACTGAACATTCTTCTGTAGCAATCTATCAATGGAGCAACTATCTTCAACTGATTATTTACAATTCTCTGAAAGTAACAATGCTAGACCTAGGAACTATAGTTACATGTCACAGTCTTCAAATTTCTTCCAACTCACATCTTCTTCTGACTACTTGGGATTTACCCTAATACACTCGGCCAATCCACATGTCTTAGGAGAACATCTTCCTTAACTCGGAGCTCACACTTGCACAACTTAGCATACAACTGATTCCCTAAAAGGATCTACCACACTAACTTCAAAGCTTGGCATAGCCTTCTTCGGTACGCGAATATACCCGCGTGTCATCTATGTGAGCTACTATAACTGATCAAGGACTTAGAAAAACATTTTTTTGCTCAACATCTCTTGCAAAAGTAACTTACACACTAGTCTAACAGAGCGGCATAACTCAAAACCCAAAGTGATCACATCTGCCCTGAAAGCTGTCGTCAATGCTTCAACTTCTCTCATTTTCAACTGGTAATAATCGGATCTCAAACCAACCTTCGAACAGACTAAAACATACACTAACAGATCAACAAGCCACTGACGTACAGAAATGAATACCAACTACTCACTGTCTACTGTTTCAGTTGTCTGAAATCTAATCACATTCTTGTATCGTCTTCTATCTTCTTCACAATTTGTACTGTTATCCTCTAAGATGATGCACTAAGACAAAGAATCTAAGGTCTAACAAACTCGTAGTTGTTCCTTCAACACTCTCAAGTCGGTCGAGAATCATAAGGTACAGAGCAACCAAAACAGGAGCAAACTCGAAGACGGTCTCAAAATCAAACCCTTCTTCCCTATCAAGAGACAAACCAGGCAATTCTTCCAAACACCTCTAGGATAAACACAACCTATTCTAACATTATGTGGTCTAATCCTCATTCAAAAATCAAATCTATAACATTTGCTAGGCAAGCCTGTCAACCAAAGTCAATCAATCCTTGACTTATAAAGCTGGATTTAACATTCGATACAAAACCCACATTCCTATCTTCCGTTACAATCTCATAGTCATCCGAAAGCTCTAAGAAATCTTTCAATGTCTCAAAGTCTACCCTAACTCTATGTTCTTCAAACCAATCCATGCACAGCTTCACATGCTCACTCCAATTACACAGACACGTAGATCCAGAATCAATCAGAAAAGAAACATGTTCAATGATTGTATCGAGGAATTACTTGCTATAACATCGACATCATTCCGAAGCCTACTCTTAGTTCATCACTCCTCTTACCATCTCATGTCAAGATCGGTCACATTGTTCTCCCTCAACAGAAACCAACTCATGTGCCTGTTGACCCAAACAAACAAACTGCACTCCAAACTCTAGTACGGTCATACTACCCTGAACTACAGCACTAGGCCCACGCCTCGGCCTCAAACTTACCAAAGACAACAATACAATAATAAACAAAACACACAAACAAGAATATTTAGGGTTAGCAAGAGCAAGGGTCCAAGGTGCTCAAGTATATTCCTTTACAAAAATCTTTTCAAATAAGTAATAGTAGCAATAGGAACTCGACACTACGCTTTAACACAAACATCATGCTAACACATGCTTTCGATCACCGTACTAACAAGCAGCATCAAGCATACATGGCAAAACATTCACCGAGACATAGCAACAACATAACACTTCATACTTACCTCACTTACCTACCCGAGGTCTCGGAAACCTCATGCTCTGATACCAATAAATGTAACCCCCTCGTCCCGGTCTGGCCGGATGACCGGTCCGAGTGAGCTACACGGGGAAAACCGAGTGAAAACTCCCTAAGGAACTCTCCCTCGGTTAGCAACCCTATAATTTTTTTTTCATTTTAATCTTGTCTAGATGAAAATTACATCCTAAGTGATCATACAGCGGAACGATATTTACAAAACAGTCAAACGAACCCAAACTAACATTTAAAAGCCCATTTTTAAAGTTAAACTACAGGCGGTATCGATACCCTTAGGGGGGGTATCGATACCCCTTGACTAGGTCAACAGGGTTTGGTCAACCTGAGGAGACAGTATCGATACCTCCCTCAAGGGTATCGATACCCTCTCCAAAAGTTGACTTCCCACGGTCAAAGCTAAGACAACGGTATCGATACCCTCGAGGCCGGTATCGATACCGAAATCGACAGTGGCTCCAGTGGCCAAAAAGGTATCGATACTCTCCCTCGAGTATCGATACACGAGGCCTGAAACCAAAGGGCAGTATCGATACCAGACCAACGGTATCGATACCCCAGCTACGAATCTGCAGGTTTGAGCTGATTTAGAGCACAAGGAGGCCCTTAAATCCCTCTAACACTTCAACCAACACACTAACATGCGTCCTAATAACAAACCAAGAGTTTAGGCAATGATTAAGCTTACAATTACAACACGTTTCACACATGATGAGGATTTAAGCATACAAGCAATTTAGGCTTTCATGCATGACATTCTAACAAGAGACATTCAATCAAATTAAGCCAACAAGGAACTCAAAGCCTCTAAGGCACAAGACAAGCACATAGAGGTTTTGGCCTTCTCTAACAAGGCAACCTAAACACCGGTAAACATGCCAACACATACAACATCCATCATAGCATATCATGCATTACAAACCATAATCAAACCAAAACATCAACATAAGGCATTACAACATGTGGCCAATACAAAGGAGTCTAGATACAAGCTCCTAAAACACGTAGCATTTCCCATTGCTAGACTACTACATTATTTAATTAAACCATACTTGAGCAATTACCACACGCTTGGACGCCCCTTTCTTGCTCCTTGCTAACTCCAAGCTAAAGATCTGCATTGTCGGAAAAAGGAGAGCGTAAGCATAAAGCTTAGTGAGCGGAGCTCTAAAACATAACTACGACAATGCAGGGTTCAAAGCTTTCTTTAAAATAAAGGTCAACACATGCAAATCAACCTACAACCTAATCCTTCTACTAACCTACAAGTTCAACCAAAGGTCATCAACATAGGCATTAGTCATGGCATTACAGTTCATGGTATACATAAAGGCATGATCCTAAATTAAGGCAAAACCATAGGAGGAAAGATATAGTGAGATACACATAAGCAACACATGGTATGCACAAGCATAACCAAACACACACGGTGGGACTACACATCACCGTTTCGACTAGTAGTTTTCCAATGGGACTACACATCAAAGTACTCTTCTACTAGTCACTACCGGTGGGACTACACATCACCGGAGTCTTATACCACTTGCTACCGGCGGGACTACACATCACCGGAGCAACGACAACCATCACGTGAGGTTCGACACCAACCATGCAACACAAGATACAATCACTATCATTCGATATGAACTCACTATATCATGCACAACCAAGTCAAGATGTAACAAAATCCACAATTAAGCATCACTTACAACTTGGTATCTTACCCATCACAAATGGTCTTACTCACCATTTTCGTGCACAACATGCACCAACTTATCACACCTTACAAGGCATATCTACATCACCATTGTTATCATCATACATGATTAACGAATACGATATTAGACAACATGCTTTTTTCCCAAAGTATTGGAATTTCATACATAACTAAATATCATTTCAAGCAATGAAAAACAAATGGTAAAAGGGGAAATTAAAGAGGCAATTTCACAACAACTTACTCTTGAGTTTAATTCACTTTCAAGCCAAATCTAAATTCTTTCAAAACCATCTTTGAACCAAAACCTTACTTGAAAACATTTTCACCTCCATATGCTAGAACCAACCTTTGAAATCAATTTAAAACATTAACCACTCACCTCATTTCCTTAAGCAAAACAAGCTAAGCCGAATCAAGCCTCCTCACTTCCGGATCCGATCCCAAAGCTTTACCAACGCAATTCCTTGCTTCCAATCGCCTCAACACAAGTGAATTAACCTCGAATCAGTCCACAACACAACATAGCAAACCCGAAATACAATTCAAGTATTAAACACTTGTTTTTCGAACCAAGAACAACCCCCAAAAAGCCATTCCCGAGCAGCCCCTTTGCACAGTCCAAAACTTGTGATTTCAACACATTTAACACTTTCAAATGCTTCCAAAACAATCCCCAACCAATGCCCTAACATCAACCCTCAATTTCCAACACCAACCACACCCAAAACTCAACTAAAAACCCTCCTAAAAACCCTGAAAACCCCAAATTCTAAAACTTGAACTAAAATGAAAACTATTTGTACTTTCAAGTAGAGGAAGATGAGAGCAAGATGAGGATGTGTTTACCTTTCAAAACCGAGCCAAAATGAGGGAGAAAGGAGATAGAATAGTGAAATCCATGGAAGGGGGAGGGGTTTGTCGATAGCTTTGGTTGAAGAAGAAGATAGCATTTTCTTTTTTTTTTTGTTTGAAATATAATAAAAAGAAATAGGCTTATTTGAAAAGATTGTATATTTACAAAAATGCCATTAAAATGGCTATTGGGCTTTGTCATCCAAATATGGTCCAACTCTTCAATTAAATTTCGCTAAACAAAACCGAGACATCATTTTATTTATTTAATTTAGAAAAACCGAGACTCAAATATTATTTAAATATTATTTTCTCCCGGCCCCCCAAACCCGGGTGTTACACTACATATGCCCCAACGTTCAAAATTAACTTTAGGGTTTATGGTTTTAGGTTAGGGGTTGTGGTTAGGGTTTAGGGAATTTAGGGTAGAGTGTATTTTTTAGGGTGTAGGGTTTAGGATTTAGAATTTAGGGTTAGGGCTTAAAATTTAATTTTGTAATGTTTTTTAATGTTGGGGCAAATGTAGGGGCACAGAAAAGGGGCATACGAATTTTATCTGATTATAACTATGTAATATTTAATTTTGGGTAAATTATATAATTGGTCACTAAACTTTATTTTTTATTTTTGTCATTGATTTTTCTTTTTTTCCAAATTGATCACCGCCATTTATTTCTATTTTCATTTTGGTCACTCATAGTAAATTTCTGTTAACGGCATGTGTCATCATATTTTAGTAACACATTTCTTCACTTGGTTGAAAAACTAAAAGAATAAGGGTTAGTTTGGTTTTAGAAAATATTTTCTATTTTCATTTTTCAGAAAATAATTTTTATTTTTAACTTTTTAAAAATGAAAAACATGTTTGGTTAATATAAATGAGTTTTTTTAAATGTAACCCCCTCGCCCCGGTCTGGATGGTTGACCGGTCCGAGTAGGCTACATGGAGAAAATCGAAATGAAGCCCGCTAAGGTCCCACTTCGGTTAGCAACCCTAAAATTTTTTCTTTTAATTAAATCTTGTCTAATGGCATTTCATTTCCTAGGTGATCACGACAGCGGAAAACTTCAAGAAAGAAACACATTCGAACCCAAGACAATATGTTAACAGTCCATTTTACACTTACGGAGCAGGCCGTATCGATACCAATCATGGGTATCGATACGCCTTGACCAAGTCAACACCCTTCAGTCAACACAGGAAGACCGTATCGATACAGCCCTTGAGCGTATCGATACGCCCTTCTCGGTCAACATCTCGTGATCAACGAGACAAACCCGTACCGATACGCGTGGAGCCCGTATCGATATTCCAAAGTCTCACCAAAATACCAGATTTCCAGTGAGCTTTGAGCGTATCGATACACCCCGTGTATCGATACACCAAGCCAGAACTGAGTCCTGGAGGGCAAACCGTATCGATACGGCCTTTAGGCGTCCCTTGAGAACTCCTACAAGTCTATTCCCTATTGTCTAGACATTATTACAAATAAGTAAATCATACTTGAGCTGACTTGAGAACTCCAAAGCTCGTCCCTTGCCCACTTGCCTCCCGAACCCTAACGATCTGCATGTTGAAAACGAAGAGAGCGTAAGCTAACTAGCTTAGTGAGATAAGTTCTACAATTCAACAAACATGCAGTTTTCAAAACACTTTTCATAAATGGAAATAAAACAATGGATGCACGAATGACTTTCTCAACAACTACACATTGTTTGCACAAGCACAAGCAACATACACACACGGTGGGACTACATATCACCGTTTCGACTAGTAGTTTTCCAATGGGAGTACACATCAAAGTACTTTCCTACTAGTCACTACCGGTGGGACTACACATCACTGTAGTTTAGACCACCATCACGTGAGGCTCGACTTCAACTCGACTACACATTTACAGCTGTATGAACAACTTAAGATGCACATGATAATCACAACACATAGAAATTCATCCACTCATAACAAGGCATAGGAGTAGAAACTTACACTCTGGTTTAGGTGAACCCTCAAGGTTCCACCCAAACCCCAAAAGGTTCCATATCGAGCACAAGCAAAGATTAACAATTCTACTCACCGTTGCTACCCAAGAGAAGACTGAAGACCAAGCTCAAGACTCCAAAACTTCCGGATTTGTCCCCGAAGCTTCAACAACCAAATTCCTTATCTCTAAACAATCAAACACACTCTATTAATCACCAAAACAACCACAAACCACTGATGTAACTCATAACACCAAATTAAGCATCAAACCAAGCCAAAAACACCCACAAAACTCCTATTTTCGAGTAGCCCTTTTGCACATATCAAAACCTTTGATTCCGACCCCTTTAACACACTCAAATGCCTCCAACGCAACCCGTAACTATCATACTAACTTCAACCCTCAATTTCCAACATAAAGCACCCCCAAAACTCAACCTTAAGACCCTTCCAAAACCCCTCAAAACCCAAATCCGGGAATATATATATAAAACTTTTTAAAAATCACATATTTTGGGTCTCATGGATAGTAAACAACCCACACATCAATAACAAACCAAAAGCTTTAGCTAAAGACCATAAAGGTAACATTTTTAACCTAAATTCTCCAAACTTCAAATCTCAAAAACATGTACAAAAATGAAAACTAAAGGTATTAGCTTGTAGAGAATAACGAGGGCAAGTAAAAAACGAGGTTACCTTTGCAAAACCTTTAAAAATGAGCAAGATATGGGATTGAATAGTATCTAGGGGAAGAGGGGTTCATTTGACGTCAAAATGAAAATGGAGAGGGGAAGAAGATGAGCCAAAAAGCATTTTTTTATGTTTGTTTAAAATTGAATGGCCAAAGACCAAAATACCCTTAATGAAATAGAGAAATCACAATAGGAGACATTTATGACTATTTGGGCTTGTTATGAAAATGATCCAACTTAATTTGTTTGTTTTAAAACTTGTGACCCTACATATTATTTTATTATTATAAACAGAAAACCGAAACCCGAACCATTATTTTAAATGTTATTTTCACCCGACCCCCGAACTCGGGTGCTGCATTAAAAAATACCGAAAATGTGTTTGGTATCTAGTTTTTTAAAATAGAAATGAACAAATAATTATTAAATAATAAAATTTTAAAAAATATATATCAAAAATATAATAAATTAAATATAATTAAATAGATCAAAGTTTTAAAATCAATAAACAATAATAATTTTTATTATTATTAAGAATAATATAAAATGTGTTTTACTAGAAATAATTATTACTCGTTCTTAATAACTATATTTTAGATTTTCTATTATGCCTATAATAATTCCATAATTGTAACACCCTAAATAAGTGGTATAAAATGAATAAAATAAAATGAAAGAAGAAATAAAAAGAAGTAGACAATTTGCATCCAAGGGGATAATTGAAGCATTAACCTTTTGAGTGGTAAGCCCAATCCTTAACCAATAAATCCAAAGTGATTTCTGAATATAAGATGCATTAGTTTATTAATAAGTTGTTTCTGATTATTTGTATAAAAAAGTGATGAGAAAAAGGCAGACTGGTGGTTGTAAGATTGGAACCCACAACTTAAAGCTTTTCAAACCAAATACCCAACCAATTGAGCTATAGAGCTCTTGGTCATTCATTGCACCAGGTTTAATTTAAACTGTGTTGTTTGGTTATCAGAAAATAAAATAATAAACAAGTTGGAAATATCTTACCTAACCCTTTAAGGTTCATTTATTTCGGTCTACCTACCCAAAACTAGATCTGAAAAAACTTGACCTTTCATCTCCCACATAACCACCTTCCTCTTTAACCGTTTGAACCCCCGACGAGGTCTCATCGGCCGTTCGTGGTGTGTACCGCCATTACCATCATGCTCGTCATCGCACGCCAGCCCTAGCCCAATCCACTACTCGCCAAGCCTCGTTGTCGTTCGTCGTAAAAATTAAACGGAAGGTTCATCAAGAGACCTCAAGCGTCACTCCTCCTTCCTCGCCGTTCGTCACGTCGTTATCGCAAGTGAGCCTCTCAGGCCGAGTCGAGCAAAACCCACACCGTTGATCGTTGTTTAGTTGGCGTTTCGAAGCTCATCGGGGCTACGTGAGATCCAACCGTTTTTCCTTTCGTTTGGGTAAGTTTAGTGAGCTTTTCGACTTGATTTTCGTTTCTTGTTAAAATGGATTAAATTCAAGGATGTTTTTCTGCGTTTTTGGTGTTTTCTAATCGGTTTGGGGACGCGCATAGGCATCACGCACCGTTTGAGATGAATTCTGGCTGCTTGGGATGGTAGCCTTCAAATGGAACCGGCTTGACCGACCTTGGGTCAGGCTTGGCCCTTGAACCGAGTTAGTAAACCGACCTAATACCCCTAACCGATCCAATAACTAACCAAGCCTGCTATTGTAAGGTTGGGTCGGCCTGTTTTTAAAGCCCAACAAACCCGTGTCTAATCGACCCGACCTATGCCCGATCCACGTCCGACCCGACCTGACCGAGTCAACTTATTTGAGTCAACTCGCCTAAGTCAAACTGGTTTGACCGTTGACCACTAACGTTAGCATTGAACATTGACCAGTTGAATACTAACGTCAACATTGACTGATGATGATGTCAGCGTTAACTTTGACCCGCTGATCATTGAGCAAAAAGTCAATTTTTCTAAAAACCCTTGTCTTACATTTTTTACGTACTGAGTTCGTTTTGCGAAATTCCAATCCGAAGGTCTTCGAATCTGACTTTAAACCCGAGCTTGCTTATGTGTTTAATTTTAGTTAAGAGAAATGTGAATAAGGATTGATCATGGAATTTGTGTAATTGAAAGTATTCACATATCTTCTGTAACACCTCGATTTTATTAAGTTAATAAACCCTAAATTAAACCTAAAATTTGGGAAATTTTAAATTCAATTTAAAATTAATGTTAGTGACCAACTTGTAAGAATCTTAATCTAAGGGGACAATAGTGTGAAGCGGGCTATTCCAGGAGCCTTTATTGTGTAATTTACCCAAAAAGAAATTTAAGGAAAAATATGGTTCCCTTTCAATTGTTTGTGACGATTCGGTTACCCCTTTCTCTCATTTTTCGTGTTTCAGCACAATAGAGGAAAAACCACAAACCTTTTTCTTTTCCTTTTGCGATCAAGCTTCGACAAGGGAGCTACCGCAGTTCGTTCATTGATTCGTAACCACCATTTAACTCCCCTCACATTTCCGATCAAAACTCGCCCCTCCGTCGCTCTAAAAACGTTTTCGTTTACCGGAAATCGGTGTAAAGCCCTTCGACGTTCCGCCTCACCGTCATTTTGCTCTGTTTCCGTTCGAGTTTGGTGTGTGGGTAAGTCGATGAGGCCTTGTTTGGTGTTATTGTGTTTTTGCGTGCATGTTTTGGTCCGAAAAATGACCATAAGTTGTCATCGGAGCGTCACCGGCGATCGGCGCCGTCATGGTGTCCCTAGGGTTTTCAGTTCTGCTAAGTGTTGATGAGTGTGGGGTTTGGACTTGAGGTGTGTGTGGGGTTTGGGTTAAACAAATGAGTGTGAGAGTGGGCTGAACCGAGTTGGGTTGGTGAGAGCCCAAGATCCAGGATGAGTCTAAGTGGGTGGGATGAACCGAATCGGTGTGACCGAACCGGATCTTCACCAGAACCGAGTTGGCTGACGTCAGCAATGATGTCACCCGTTGACCGTTGACTTTTTCAGAAAAGGCCTATTTTATGTTTTACGACGTTCTGATTCCGATTCCGCTACCCGTTTTTCCAAATTCGAACTCGAAAGACTGTTTTGACCACTTTTATTTTATTATGCTTGTATTTAAAGTTTGGAATATCGGAAAATTAATGGGAAATATTCGTATTTGCAGACGACATTGACTCGGATACTGAAAATTAATGGGAAATATCTAGGGTGAGAATGTGGAGAAACAACAAGTGGAGCATAAAGGAGCTCAGCAGACAGGAGCTCATCAGACTGGTGGAGGAGACCCACATGTTCAGCCTGCTCAGAGTAGTGGTCATTGTGATTCAGAGGATAGTGAGACAGTGGGCATGGATGCCATTACCGTTCAGAGAGAGCTATTGAGATACCTTCGTTAGTCTCAGAGTGTTCGGAGACCCATATCTACAGAGTTTCTTGTTGCCGGGATGACTATGTTCGATAGAAAGACGGGTATAGACCTGACAGATGTAGAGTACTGGCTGAAGAAGCTTCAGCAATTATTTGTTGAGATGGATTATCCTATCTACCGGAAACTCAGGGCTGTCGTTTCACTGCTGCAGAGTGAAGCTTAGAATTGGTGGGAGGCTGAGGAGCTTGTTACTCCAGCTAGTATTGTTACTTGGAATCATTTCAGACAGGCTTTCTATGATCGATATGTCGAAGCTAATTATATAGCTAAGTGCAGAGATGGTTTTATGAATCTGAAACAGAATGATATGACTGTTAACAACTATGAGATTGATTCAGTACGTCCCAGGGTTAGTGGCCACAGAAAAAGACAAGTGTGATTGGTTTCTAAAGGGATTGCGTCCTACGATAAAGACGGGTGTTGCTTTACATATGGACCAGGAATGCAAAGACATTACTCGACGAGCTAGGACAGCTGAGCGTAATAAGGCAGAGTTGAGACAGCTTGAGTTGCATGGGTCTGATAGAGGGAAGAGACCAGTGTCAGTTCCAGTTTAGCATAGTCAGGGGAATCAGTCTAGGAAGACGGCCATAGATGAGTCAGACTATTAGAGTTATTCGAGAGCTAGACCAGTGACTTCTTCTGTTCTGACTGTCAGTGTTGGTGGTTCGACTGGTACTCGAGGGGTGCCACAATGTCCTTTTTGTAAGAAGTGGCATTCGAGAAAGTATAGGAGGCAGATTGGAGCTTGTTTCAGATGTGCTTCATTCGAGCATCGTTTTAGAGATTGTCTGGTTCCACCTCCCTCAGCTTTTACTACTACTCAGTCTCAGGCATCAGTACAGACTCCCGCCAGGGGAAGAGGTCAGGTCAGATATGTTACTTCAGGCTCTACTAGTATAGGTAGACCAGCTCCGAGTAGAGGATCAGCAGGATCATGGGCCAGACAGTCGGGGTTAGTTTATTCTACTAGGAGGCACGAGGATCATGATGAGTCAGATATTATTACCGGTACATTCTCTATCCATTCTATTCTATATTTTGCTCTACTAGATAATGGTTCGACTCATTCATATGTTGCAAGTTCTGTGTCTGTGGTCTTGAGATTTCTGTTGAGGATATTGTTAGTGTTGTTATTGTACACAGTCCAGTGGGTAATCATGTTGAGGTTACTAAAGTATACATCAATTGTCCTCTTGAGATTCAAGGGGAGATCTTTCCAGCTGATTTGATGGAGTTACCCTTTGGGGAGTTCGATCTTATTTACGGTATGGATTGGTTGTCTGCACACCGTGTTACCTTAGATTGTGAAAAGAAAAGGGCTACATTGAGAACTCCTGATGATCGTGAGGTGATTCTGATTGGTGAGCGCAGAGGGTTCCTATGTAATATCGTCTCAGCTCTCAAAGCTAAGAAAATGATCAGGAAAAGGTCTATCGCTTATCTTGCATATATCCTTGATCCGAGACAGTCTGATTCTGGATTAGAAAAGATTCGATTTATGAAAGACTTTCCAAATGTTTTTCCGGAAGAATTACCTGGGGTACCGCCGAAACGGGATGAGGTTGAGTTTGACATCGAGGTTTATCTGAGTACAGCTCTTGTGTCTATGGCACCTTATCGAATGGCACCGAAATAACTTAAAGAGTTGAAGATTCAGTTGTAAGAACTGTTGGATCAAGGTTTCATTCGACCTAGTGTTTCTCCTTGGGGAGCTCCTGTTTTGTTTGTTAAGAAGAAGGATGGGACACTTCGACTCTGTATAGATTATCGGAAGCTGAACAAGCTGACGATCAAGAACAAATATCCTCCTCCTCTTATTGATGATATGTTTGATCAGTTCCAGGGAGCTACGGTATTCTCTAAGATAGACCTGAGATCTGGTTATTACCAACTCAAGGTTAAGGATTTTGATGTGTTCAAAACAGCTTTTCGGACACGTTATGGGCATTATGAGTTCCTTGTGATGCCTTTTGGATTGACCAACGCTCATGCCGCTTTCATGGATATGATGAATAGGGTGTTTCAACCTTATCTTGACCAGTTTTTAGTGGTATTTATAGATGATATACTAGTATATTCTAGATCTGAAGCCGAGCATGAGGAACACCTTTGGATTGTGTTACAGATTCTGCGAGAGAAACAGCAGTATGAAAAATTTAGTAAGTGTGAGTTCTGGCTTTCTGAGGTTATGTTTTTGGGTCATATAGTTTCTGCTCAGGGTATTCAGGTTGATCCGATGAAGGTTGAGGCTATTATGAGTTGGAAGCAGCCCAAGAATGTTCTTGAGGTTCGAAGCTTCTTGGGTTTAGCTGGTTATTATCGAAGATCCGTTGAGGGTTTCTCTTCTATTGTAGCTTCATTGACTAAGTTTCCGAGGAAGGATGTTTCATTCGTTTGGACTGAGTTTCAGCAGTCTAGTTTCGAGAAGCTTAAGTCTGTGTTGACTGAAGCACCAGTTTTGATTCAGCCTGAGCCTGGTATGGCATATACAGTTTTCAGTGATGCTTCGTACACCGGATTGGGGTGTGTTCTGATGCAGGACGGGAAGGTAGTGGCTTATGCATCTCGATAGTTGAAACTGCATGAGTGTAACTATCCTACCCACGACCTAGAGCTTGCCGATGTTATTTTTGCACTTAAGATCTGGAGACACTATCTCTACGGAGAGAAGTATTATATTTATACAGACCATAAGAGTCTGAAATACATTCTCACTCAGAAAGAGCTTAATTTGAGACAACGTCGTTGGTTAGAGCTTCTCAAGGACTATGATTGTGAGATTGAGTATCATCCGGGTAAAGCTAATGTCGTTGCGGATGCATTGAGTCGTAACGCCATTTCATATTTGAGAGCTTTGTTTGCTCGGATGAGTTTATACAACGATGGCAGTCTGTTGGCAGAGCTTCGGGTTATTCCTACATTGATTTCTTATATTCGAGCTGAGCAACCTAGTGATCTGTTTTTTATGCATCGTATCAGAGAGGTGTATGAGGGTACATCTCGAGATTTCTCTATTGATCAGGATGGGGTATTATGTTTCTGTGGTCGGTATTGTATTACGAGGAAATCTAGGTTAAAACAGGTTATTCTCCGTGAGGCCCATGACAGTCCTTATTCTATGCATCCTGGTGGTGACAAGATGTATAAGAATCTTCGTGAAAGGTACTGGTGGAAAGGTCTCAAGCGAGACGTCGTCGAATTTTTATCTAGGTGTTTGACTTCTCAGAAAGTCAAAACAGAGCATCAACGTCCGTCTAGGTTACTATAGCATTTTGAGATTCCTTAGTGGAAGTGGGAGCGCGTGACTATGAACTTTGTCAGTGGACTTCCTTTGACTCCGTCGAAGAAGGATTCCAGCTGGGTTATTGTTGATCGTCTACGAAGTCCGCGCATTTCATTCATGTTCGAGTTGACTATTCTTTGAGTAAGTTAGCTCGGCTTTATATTTCTGAGATCGTTCGACTTCACGGGGTATCATTATCTATTATTTCTGATAGAGATATGAGGTTTACTGCAAAATTTTGGGGGTCTCTTCCTTCTACTTTGGGTTCTCGGTTGAACTTCAGTACATCTTATCATCCGCGGACAAATGGTCAGTCTGAGCGTGTGATCCAGATACTTAAGGATATGTTGAGGGGCTGTATTCTTGATTTCAGAGGTAGTTGGGAGGATTCCTTCCGCTTGCAGAGTTTGCTTATAATAACAGTTATCAAGCCAGTATCAAGATGGCACCGTATGAGGCTCTGTATGGGCGTATGTGTCGTTCACCTATTGGTTGGACTGAGTTGAATGAGCACATATTGTTGGGACCGAAGATTGTGCACGAGGCTGAGCAGACTGTCAGATTGATTCGGGATTGGCTTAAGGCTGCTTTTGACAGACAGAAGTCTTATGCCGATTTGAGACGTCATGATCTTGAATTTGAGGTGGGTGATGAGGTTTTCTTGAAAGTATCTCATTGGAGGAAAGTACTTCGGTTTGGTCAGAAGGGCAAGCTGAGTCCTTGCTACATTGGCCCTTATCGTATTATTCGTCGAGTCGGACCAGTTGACTATCAGCTAGATCTACCACCAGAGCTTCAGCGTATTCACGACGTCTTTCATATTTCAGTGTTGAGACGTTACCATCCTGATCTGTCACATGTTATGCATGTTAAGGATATTGAGGTCCGTACTGATTTGCGTTTCGAGGAGGAGCCTATTGAGATTCTTTCTCAGGATAAAAAAGGTTCTCAGAAGGAAGACCATTAAGATGGTCAAAGTTCTATGGCGTGGTCGTAGTCATTATGAGGCTATATGAGAGCCCAAGATTGTCATCCGAGCTCAGTATCTGCATCTTTTTGCACCAGGTAAATTTCGAGGCCGAAATTTCTTTTTAACGGGGGGAGAGTTGTAATACCCCGATGTTATTAAGTTAATAAACCCTAAATTAAGCCTAAATTTTGGGAAATTTTAAATTCAATTTAAAATTAATGTTAGTGACCAACTTGTAAGAATCTTAATCTAAGGGGACAATAGTGTGAAGCGGGCTATTCCAGGAGCCCTTATTGTGTAATTTATCCAAATAGAAATTAAAGGAAAAATTTGGTTCCCTTTAAATTGTTTGTGAAGATTCAGTTACCCCTTTTTCCCATTTTTCGTGTTTCAGCACAGTATAGGAAAAAGCACCAACCTTTTTCTTTTCCTTTTCCGATCAAGCTCCGACGAGGGAGCTACCGTCGTCCGTTCATTGATTTGTAACCACCGTTTAACTCCCCTCGCATTTTTATCTAAACTCGCCCCTCCGTCGCTCTAATGTCGTTGTCGTTTACCGAAAATCGATGTAAAACCCTTCGACGTTCCGCCTCACCGTCATTTTGTTTTGTTTTCATTCGAGTTTGGTGTGTGGGTAAGCCGATGAGGCCTTGTTTGGTGTTATCGTGTTTTTGTGTGCGTGTTTTGGTCGGAAAAATGATCGTAAGAGGTCATCGGAGCGTCACTGGCGATCGGCGCCGTCATGGTGTCCCTAGGGTTTTCAGTTCAGCTAAGTGTTGATGAGTGTGGGGTTTGGGCTTGAGGTGTGTGTTGGGTTTGGGTTAGACAAATGAGTGTGAGAGTGGGATGAACCGGGTTGGGTTGGTGAGAGCCCAAAATCCGGGATGAGTCCAAGTGGGTGGGCTGAACCGAACCGGAGTGACCGAATCGGATCTTCACCGGAACCGAGTTGGCTGATGTCAGCGATGGCGTCACCCGTTGACCGTTGACTTTTTCAAAAAAAGCCTATTTTATATTTTTCGACGTCCTGATTTAGATTCCGCTGCCTGTTTTTCCAAATTCGAACTCGAAAGGCTGTTTTGACCACTTTTATTCGATTATGCTTGTATTTAAAGTTTGGAATATCGGAAAATTAATAGGAAATATTCGTATTTGCAGACGACATTGACTCGGATACTGAGATCCTTCCTCCTTCTCCACCTAGACGACCTCATGTTGCTCAGACATCGGAATCCGCTCGTGAGTTTAATTCTTAATATATTCTATATTTGTATTATTGGTATCCTGGCATAGTAGTAATATCTTGATGGTGTATTTAATTGTTATAGGAGTTGACTCTGACCGACCTAGAGATAGAGCTGAGCGTGGGAGACGTCACCGTCGACGTTTAGTATTAGCTACTTAAGGTGTGTTCTCTTCTGTGATGTTTGTTTTACAGTGCTCTGTTTGTAAATGTGTTGATTTGCTGAAATGTATACATGATGTGGTTTGATGATGTATTATGATAATATTTTATTGATCTGTGATATTTGACTTGTTCATCATTCTGTTACGTTATGTAGTATTTATATATACATTCAGATTCAGATTATTATATATCAGATTATATGATTATGCATTTTTGTTGATAAACAATGCATTCAGAATCAGAACTCGGATTTTATGTCATCTCATTATGGTTGGGATTCTGTTCGGGGGAAGTTCAGTAGCTTCATCATTTGGGGTGATGTCTACTTCAGATCAGTGGTTTTGCCCTACGAGCTGGATTCCACTTCGTATGGTGACGAGGTTGAGAGTGGTTCTGGGGAACCTTACTCTTCAGATGGTGATATAGTTGGGTGCATGTCATATTGTGTTGCATATCCATTCATACTTGCTTATGTGTTTCAATTGATTCATGATGGAAAAACTATATTCTGATAATGTTTGGTTGACTCTGTGGTTATAATGACTCTGTTAGTTCTGTTTGCACTGTAGAGACACACTGAGCGTTTTCGCTGACTCCCCCTTAGTTCTATTTTCAGATACTCAGGTCTAGGCTACGGTATTTGGAAGACCTCGTTTTCCAGCTTTATTTATTTATTATTATCAGTATGACACTTGGACCTATTTATATTCTATGTTTTATCAGATTGTATATAATTTCAGATTTCAGATATTTTATTTGGGGTTATTACGTTTTATCATGCATGTACATTTCGATTATTTAATATTTTCAGGAATATTTTTATCAATATGTATTATGTATTATTATTACTGTCTAATTTGGAACTAAAGTTCTGAACCAGTCTGCTTGCTTAAGGGACAAGCTTTGAGCTTGACTCCTTATATTCGACCTAGTTCTTCCAGGTCGGGTTTAGGGGGTTACATCTTCGTTTTCGAGAGGTAGAGGACGTCAAATACGGGTTCGAGAGTGTTTGAATGACGTTTCAAGGGTCGACCGATATAGAAAAGAATCAAGGCAATACCTTACTACCTCCTGCATGCTTATGGAACATGTTGGTAATTGGTTAAAGTATGAACAATTAAGGATGATCGGTTGATTATTTTTTCTAAGTTGTAATGTTACGGTAAAATGAAAATAAATTAGTTAAGACCGAATAACTCGAATAAGCAATTGATTATCGGTAAGAATTCCAACTTCAGTGAATGATCGATAAAACATTTCACCTCGCAACTTTCAATTCAGATTATTTTCTTGATAAAAGATATAATGCTCGATAGGCTTGGATGAGAAATGACAAAAATGCCCTTGAGGTAAAAGAATGACTGAAATTATCCCTAACTTTGAAAGCGAACTGGAAATTTACACTAGATCTGGTAAAACGGCCTAATTCGTTTGAAAAACCTCGAACTACTTGGAAAATTATGGTAACAAAATTTAAACCTTCGATACTGTTAAGTGCTTGGTTTCCTTGAATTTTGAATAAATCTCTGGAGATAGATTGACAGAAAGTTATTCGTACGTCTGAATTAATCAAGTGGCTTAAAACACTGAATTGATTGAAATGACTAAAAGGATTGGAAATATTGTTATGGCTAAATTAACCGAAGTGATCGTAATGAAAAAAATACTGAAGTATCCTCAGTCACCGAAATGTCTAAGTTAATTGGAATGATGGTTAAACCCTCAGGTTCAGGAATGAATGAATTGTTTGGAAATATCAGAAGTACCTGAATGACTGAAACACCTTCGAGTACTTAAATAATTGAAATACTATAAATGGTTCAGTTGAAAGAAATGATGGATATATTCTGAACTCCAAAATGGCTGAAATACCCTCTTGATTGGAATAAGTAAATTGCCTTTGATAAAATTTTAGAAATGCCAATGAAGCTTAAAATGACTAAAATGCCCCTAAAGGTTTTGGAGCATGACTCATGTATGTCAATCACTCCTGATATTAATATGAGGTTGAAAGATTTTTCGCACGGAATATAAGTTCGACTACTTAGTGGTAAGTCATGTGGTGAAACATTGAAGGCGGTCGTTCATATATACGATACAGTCGGTATTTGGAAATGATACACATGAAGTACATACACCTGAATGTTTGGTTAGTACTGCAAGGTTGGGATATGTTAGTTCGAATGAACTTGGAGGCTCTGGAAATCCAAAAATTTTTAAATCATCATTTTACCTTTATTGGGCTAAATTACAAATTTGCCCATGACATTGAAATGACTAAAATGCCCTCATTGGCCAAAACGATCGAAACATCCTTAATATATTTGATATCCTAAATGGACTTAATATATCATTTCTAGAATGCTTGGTTAGTGATATTGGCTACCAAGTCCCTTTTAATCGGGACCTCGTTACTGAAATCAGTTCAAAACTGTCAAAAGTTCAGTGTCTTCCTTTTTCTTGCAAATATCAAGTATCTCAGAGAAATAAATTGTTCCATATAGTGTGTTCCAGGTGCACATAAATATTCTCTTCGTTTTTAACCCAAGACTGTCTACCTGATCTGAATCATGATTTCTATCAGTCTGAAATAAACCTTTGTATTTGTTCTAAAAAAATATGCTCACTAGTTTCTATTTCACTAAAAAATTAAAGTTTGCTTATATTTATTGTTATTACCGATTACTACTGATTACTGTTATTACTATTATCATTGCCTAGATTGTTACTGGTACTTGGGATTGTGTTGCAAGCTTTGAAGAAGCATCAGTTGTATGCTAAGTTGAGTAAGTGCGAGTTTTGGCTCAATGAAGTGATGTTTCTCGGCCATGTGGTTTCCATAGAAGGTATTTGTGTTGACCCTTAGAAAATTGAGGCTATCGTTAGTTGGAAGCAACCTAAGTCGGTGTCTGAGGTTCGTAGTTTCCTTAGTTTGGCTTTTTATTATCTTTGTTTCGTGGATGGATTCTCAAGTATTGCAGCAGTGTTGACGAAGTTGTTGCAAAAGAATGTTATGTATGTGTGGACGGAGAGGCAACACCATTGTTTTGAGAAGTTGAATGAGGTTTTGACTCATGCTCTTGTTTTGATTCAACCCGAGTCTGGAAAGGAGTTTGTGGTTTATAGTGATGCGTCTTATAATGGTTTGGTTTGTGTGTTGATGCAAGATGATAAGGTGGTAGCTTATGCATCAAGACAATTGAAGGTTCATGAGCGCAATTATCCAACCCATGATCTTGAGCTTGCGGTGATGTTGTTTGCTTTGAAAATTTCAAGACATTATCTTTATGGAGAGAAGTGTGTTGTGTATACCGATCATAAGAGTTTAAAGTATTTGATGTCTTAGAAGGATTTGAATCTTAGGCAATGAAGGTGGCTTGAGTTACTTAAAGATTATGATTTGTCAATTAAGTATCATCCCAGAAAGGCTAACATGGTAGCGGACGTGTTGAGCCTTAAAGTTTTTGTTGAGCTTAGGGCGATGTTTGCGAGGTTGAGTGTGACTCGTGAAGATGGTTTGTTGGTTGAATTGTAAGTTAAGCTTACATTGTCTCAAATGATTAAAACGAAACAACCATATAATGGTTCCTTGGTCCCGTATATTAAGGACATATCAAATGGTAATCTAACGGATTTTCATTTTGATGATGATAGGGTTTTGTACTTTAAAGGTCGAATAGTGGTGCCGGAAGATTCGGAGTTAAGGCGCATTATTCTAACCGAGGCACACTCTAGTGCTTTTGTTATGCATCCTGGTGGTACAAAGATGTATCGGGATTTGAAGGAGTTGTATTATTGGGTTGGTTTGAAGAAGCATGTGGCCCAGTTTGTTTCTCGTTGTATGGTGTGTCAATGAGTTAAGGCTGAACATTAGTTTCCTTTTGGGTTGTTGCAACCTGTTCAAATTCCAGAGTGAAAGTGGGAAAGGATTATCATGGATTTTGTGACGAGTTTTCCCTTGGCACCATCCAAAAAGGATTCAATATGGGTGATCGTCGACCAGTTTACGAAGTGTGCACATTTTCTAGTTGTGCATACGACGTATACATTGGGTAAGTTGGCAAATATGTATGTTGCTGAAATTGTAAGATTACATGGAGTTCCCAAGTTGATTATATTAGATAGGGATCCGCTTTTATATCGAGGTTTTGGAAAAGTCTTCAGACGGCTTTGGGTGCAAAGCTTAATTTCAGTATGTCTTATCATCCTCAGACGGATGGGCAATCTAAACGTGTTATTCAGATTTTAGAGGATATGTTGAGATGTTGTGTGATTGAGTTTCAAGGGACATGGGAAAAGCAACTACTGTTGGTGGAGTTCGCTTACAATAATAGTTATCAGTTGAGTATCCAGATGGCTCCCTATGAGGCTCTTTATGGTCGTAGGTGTCGTACGCCTCTTTGTTAGGTGGAGACGGATGAGAAGAACGTGGCGGGGTCCGAGTTGCTTAAAGGTATGAATGAGAAGGTGAAACTCATTTATGAAAGGCTTAAAGCGGCTTCAAGTCAGCAAAATTCTTATGCGGATTTGAAGCGAAAATAGGTTAAGTATGAAGTGGGTGATAAAAGTGTTTTTGAAAGTTTCGCCTTGGAAGAAGGTGATGAGGTTTGGATGTAAGGGAAAGTTAAGCCCTAGGTTCATTGGACTTTATGAAGTGATTGAGCGTGTTGGTCCAATTGTGTATAGATTGAGGTTACCAGCTGAGCTTGAAAAGATACATAATGTTTTCCATGTGTCAATGCTTCGAAAGTATCGGTCGGATCCTTCGCATGGTGTGCTTGTTGAGGAGGTAGAGTTATGTCTGGATTTGTATTATGATAAGAAGTCAGTAAGGGTGCTGGATTCAAGCACTAAGGTTCTTCATGGCTCTAAGTTTCTTCGTGGGAAGACCATTGAGTTGGTCAAGATATTGCGGCGACATTAGAGAGTCGAAGAAGCCACGTGGGAGACAAATGAGGACATGAAAAGACAGTTTCCTTACCTCTTTTCTTCAAGTAAATTTTGGGGATGAAATTTCTTAAGTGGGGGGAGAGTTGTAACACCCTAAAAATAAGGTTAGATGTTTAAAGGTTGGACCAGATTGGATTCGAACCGGATTAGCTGAAACGAGTAGTTTCGAGGGATTTAATGTTTCAAAATTATAAGTGATGGAGATTTAAATGATTTATGGGTTTTAAAAAGGTTTATAAATATTATCAAGTGTTTTGGTTGGAGATTAATTAGTTGTGGGTTTTAGTGACAAAATTATAAAGTTTGCAAAACTGTTTTTAATGAGTATTTTGTAAATGGGCCAATACTAGGAATCCTTAGAGAGCTATATTTTCAAAATATTTTAATCAGAAAATAACCCACCTTAATTGAGTAAGAGTTGACAATTAATTGATTTCTAAATCATTTTTCCTATTGTTTGATTTTTCCTCATTTTCTCGCCTTATTTTTCATCACTTTCCATTTCAACTTCAAAACAAGATTCTCTAAAATTCCTTGCTGATTTTCAATGGATAATACATCATTTTATTTCACTTTTGTTTCTTAATAAGACCTCACAAGATTTTCTCAAGGATTTCATCAATTTCACAAGTTAGATTTCAAGAAAAAACTTACATCAATTTTGGTGGGAGCTTCTTCAAAGGTGAATTTCTTTTCATCTCTTAAAACTAAGGTTCTTTATTGATATTCCCTAGTAGTTGGTCGTTGTTAGATTGATTTTAACATAGTTTTACAATGGATTTCAAGATTTGTGAAATAAATAGTGATTTTTATGTTTTGCTTAAAGATTTTCTTTAATTTGATGAAAACTTTGAGATTTTAATTGGGTAATTTCATGTTTTGATAAGGTAATCATAGTGTGAAATGAGAAAATAGAAATAAATCCCGAAACTATTTGATTGGCTAATTTTTAGATGGGTTTTTAGTGATTTTTGGGGTTGTTATATGTGTTCTTGAGTTGCTGGAGATATAGAGATGTTTAGAAAGTGTTTGTGGATATGTTTTGATGTGGATTTAATTTTAGAATTGCTGGTTGGAAGTTGGGAGTTGATAGGGAAAAGATTGATGTTATTTTAGGTAGTATCAGCTAGTTATTTGAAAGTTTATGTTAAGGATGCAGGGGATCATTGTTTAGAAATGAGTTGAATGCATAATGATGCATTTTCCCTTTGGTTTTATGTGGTTAAAATAGGGGATGATCAAGGCGAGGTTGCCTAGTTGCGTATGTTTCTTACTGGAGGCTCAAGTCGCATCGGCGAGCTAAGCTAGGCATTTTGGTGAGTGAATAAACGCGTAAAGCTCTTTAAAGGTTTGATCGGTGGATCATGTGAGTTTAGTTATACCCGAAAAAGCTTAACTAAGCTCAAGCGTAAGTTTCGTTATTTTCGCCTTGTTTATTGGCTTTGATTTGAGCTTGAGAATTTCATGTTTTGGTTTTAAACACGGTTTGATTTACTTATTGTAAATGCATGATTTTGGCAATGTGATTTTGCATATGAAATGGTTTTGTGAAATGTATTGGAAAACAATAAGTAAAATCATTAGTGTGAAATTCTTCAATTACACAATAGGGGTAGTACTATTGTGAAGTGATAGGGCAATGCTATCACAACGTGATATGGATAATTTTATTTCCGGCTGAAGTGAGTTATGGTGGAGGTAGTATCACCATGAGAAAAGACTTGATGAGGGTAGTGCCATCAAGGGAATCTATGGATAAGGGGTAGTGATATCAATGGATGGAGGTAAGTTTATTTGGGTCACTATAATCGACAATATAAAAGAATATATGTGATAAATGAGATTTTATATCGGTTTACTACATATAGATGTTATGCATTATTTGTTGTGGAAACAAATGTGAAAATGCTTGGGTAGTTAAGCATGATTTGAAAGAAAAATGGTTTATGATTTACAAAATGCATCAATGTTTTGTTTAAGAGCATCCTCACTAAGCATTTGTGCTTACACTCTTTTTTCCATTAATGCAGAGCAATAGAGTTGAAGGGTAGCGTTGGTTTGGCAAGGAAGGTCCAAGATCAAGACAATTGCTTGAGTATGAAACTTGCTTTTACATTCGATTAATAAGGCAATGTGTTACCATATTTTGGGGATTTTGTAATTCTGGATTATGGATATTTTGTGGGGGTTTATATGTTATGATTGATGGTTATTATGTTTGTAGATTTGAGGCATGATTGTTGATGACATGCTAGTATGAGTTCATGCTTTGTGAATCTCTTTAGATGCCTTTTGATTAAATATGCATATACTTATGTTTTGGTGATTCTAGTATGTTTTAAATAATGCTAATAGGTTGTTGATGCAATCTTTATGTTATTATGTGCTTTGAATCTCTTTTTGGTGTTAAGTTGAGTGGTTTTAGGGAGCATGCCTTTAGTATTATGATTGGAGTAATTTAGTCTTGAATTGGTCATGGTTCTTTGAGTATTTGGCATGGTTTGATCTCTATAATTGTTGTGTATATGAATATAATGTGTTGAAGCATGTTTGAGCCATCATTTGGGTGAAAAACAAGCAAAATTGGACATTACAAGTCCAGGGGTACCGATACACGAGGCCCTATATCGGTATGGGTAAGCGTAATCTTGGCTTAGGGATCGATACGAGCTTTGGGAAAAATAAAAGGGGTATTGATACATGGGCAAGTGTATAGGTACAATCTTTAGCTACTAGAAATTGGATTTTGTCAAACCGAGCCTGCGTACCGATACGCTACAAGTTGTACCAGTACCACGCTCTCTGTATAAAGCCTGGTATCGGTACGGTTGCCCGAGTACCGATACCAGCTGTCGTAATTCGGTTAATATGTTGTTTGAGGTTTCTGATTCTTTTATTTTGGTCTCTAATTCTTGTGAATGCAAATGGTTAAGTTTGGATGATTTTTTTGAGATGAAATTTGACGAGCAAGCATGTAATCTGACTAATTAAGGATTGGTAATCTAAACTTTAACTAAGTCCTTATAGCTTTTCAGGTTTATGTTTTAGTCCCTAAAATGTGTCAAGATGCAATCGGGTGTCTTTTCAGTGTCCGTTTCTTTTGAGTTTTCATTTGCTGCCAGTATACACACCTTAGGTTAATTTGTTGCATCTAGAGAAGATAAAAAGAAAACCATGGACCCAATCTTGTGTATTCGTTCTGGGTTTGTTTCGATAAACTCAATGTAGCTCACTCGGTTCGTTCAGGCGTCTAGGCCGGGGCGAGGGGCTTACAGTTTATTTCATAAAAATATTATCGATATAAAAAATACTCCCTCTGTCCCACTAAAACTGTCACATGTTGACTTTTTTTTGGTCAAATTTTTTCAACTTTGTCCTCTTATAATTTAAAATTCATTATTGATAAAAATATGAAAAAATATATTTTAAAAACCTTGAATCAACTAGTTTTTAAATATATTTTTTATAATTTTTAATTAATTAAAATATTTAAATAAATTATAGTCAAAGTTGAAAAAATTTGACCAAAAAAATGTCAACATGTGACAGTTTTACTGGGACGGAGGGAGTAACAATTAGTCTTAATAATTATAACAAAACTAATCTTGTCCAAACAAGAAATTAAGATGGAATGTGAGAACCCAGGTCATGAAGATATTAAATTTTGAACATTATTGGTGACCAACACCGCCTCTTTTAAATGCTAATATTGAAAGGGGTTGCATAAGATTAAACCCTTAACGATAGTGTTTGTGACCTCAAAGGCTAATATTGAAAGTTTATTGCCTTTAGTTGCCACAATAGAAGAAAATTTTGTGTTAGGATTTAAACTTGTTATGCTACTCTCGAGACTATCTAATACTTCCACTACTTTCCTAGTCCAACTAATCCAGCTTTGCCTAAACGAGAACTGATCTCTAAAACATGCACTATTAAGGTCGTGATCATTTTCTAATGAAATTATCACTATTGACGATAATATTTATGAAAAGTATGCTAGAGTTTAGAAGAGTTTCTTAAAGGAAAAGAGAGCCTGAAAGGTGGTGAATAAATGAAGTTTACTAGATTGATCGTACATCTATAAAAAAAATTTTGCTTAATGCATCCATAAGTAGTCTCTTGTACATATGCTTATTTCAACTGAACTTTTATATGCCATTTACCCACTCATATATGTATATTGATTTTTCATATTTAGTTTTCATTCAACCATATTATGTCGAAAATGAAAATATCAACTAAAGAATCAATGGACAACGTATGGTAGTCATTGAAGCTTAAGCTAGTTCAAAAATAAACAAAAGGAGAAAGTTATAAAAGAGGCATTTTTTGAAGATTACTTTAGCAACAGAAGTCGGGGTGGACCTAACTAATCTAGACTTATGGATTGTAAAACAGAGAATCTCGTCATATAAATCATCAATAGATTCTTGTATTCTCTTCTTCGTGATTTCCCTCACTTGGGGTGGATTCGTCAAGCTATTTTAAGGAATATTCTTGATTTGGTAATGGTTGAGATTACCACCGTCATAGCCATTTTCAACCTCATCATCTTTGAAGTTGCTCGAACAAATCTCGCCCATTATTCAACTACTCATGGTTATCATTATTTTACTTCAACATTAAAAATATACGGGAGGGAGATGAAGTTGAAGGTGTTATATTACCAGCATATACCCAATCAAAGTAGAAAATAAAGAAGTTTGACTGGTCTTTTTTCCCATGCCAAGTTAGCATCCCATTAAAGGTTAACGACAATAAACACTCGAGTGATAACAAGTTTAAAAAATAAAAACATAAATGACTACAATGTTAGATTTTTTTTTTCAAAATTAGTGAGTAAAAGTGAACACTTACTAAATGTAAGTGATCATTACAATAGTTTACCCAAATAATATAATTGTTGTGTTTTAATATTTGACATAAAATCATAATTACTTTATTTATGATATTAAATTTGGAATTACAAATATGTTAAAATTTATATACGATTTAAATTCATATATTGATTTTAATTGCATTCTCTAATTGCGAACAACAAGTTTGTACCTTATAAATCATTCTATTCAACCATAGGGTGTGACCCATGTAGGTTCTTGTAACATTAGTAGTAATATTAGAACATTCTAATGTTACAAACAATGAGTGACATCTAGCAAATCATCGTTGTTACCTAAGTTACAAGAAGACATAATTTAACATAACAATTATATGATTAACCTTTTATGTATCATATTCTTTTATTTTTATATCTATATTGGACACAAGTCGTGAAATAATCAACCTTATAGAATCTATCCAATGTTCATTAATATCTTGAGTAGACTATAATAAACAAATAAGTAAATATTTCATATTAACTTAGCTGAGCACCACCATGCATTTATAGTCTCACTCAATCAAGTGGTCAAGATATAGTTCCTATCATGTAGTGAGATAAGTCATATTTTGATCAACCATATCTTACTACACAGCTCATGATATATCCAACATCAGTCTTTATAGCACAAGCAATTACATGTGGATGTCTAATTGTGTCAAAATATATAACTCATAATGTCATAATAATGTTAATCTCAAGTCTGAAGAGCATATACATAGTTATCATTATGATTAATGTTGTGATTATTACATAATAACATAAGAAACATACTCCAGGTCAGTCCAATATTTTATTCTCTAACACAAATCCATGTATTAATTTTGACATCATTATGTCAATGACAACGCTTAGTCATCAATTAATTACACATTAGTCTTAATGCATTATTGATGTTCAAGCTCACAATAATACTTTGACTAAGAACATTAAAAGAATAATTATATTATTCTTATGACTTTATTATAAATTAGATTGTTTGTATACATTGAAAATTTTGAATTGATAATGACAATCTTATACTAATAAAAAGGTGAATAAATATTTGATAATTATAAGATGATTGGTCTTTAGGCATACTCCGACAATTTCATAAAGATAAATGTTGATGTTTCTTTCGAGGCCAACACCAAAACTACTAAACCGCATGCCATCACTCGTGACACTAATTGGATCTTTATGACTTTAGAAAACACGCTAGTTTTCATTTCTTTCCCACTAGTGGATTAATTTGCCCTGATGTCGTGGAAGAATGCCGCTGCCTTAGAAAGAAATTTTCTTCAAAAATAAAATAGTACATTGTTGCGGGCGAATCGTCCCATGAGATTATAACACGGTCGTGCGCATTACGCATTTTCTCCAAAACACATATTACTCAAACCTAAAATAGACAACAATCACGACACAAAAGAGTAGCCTTTATTCTCTATCACTTAATAAAGGAGGAAGGGTGAAGGCTATTTACATGTTAGTTTCTCACTCAATGTGGGATATTCACCTTTGCATTACTAACATAGATGAATACTATGCTTAAATTGGATTGCTTGTTTCTTTTAATTGTCTTAATGAAAAAGGATATTCACCTTGGGAGTTTGCTGTTGTGGTGGGTGCGAAAAAAATAAATTCAAAACAAACAAAATTCTTATTAGGAACTAAAAATAAAAATAAGAAAAATCACCAGCGGAGACAAAATTGGCACAGTCTCCGGTGTCAAATCAGACCCAACATAATCTAAATGTTTGGTCTGTTCGGCCGACGTGATTTAGGTTAGTCATGTTAATTACCAAAAGCTTGTAGCAGTTAGGTGAGGATCTGAACGTTGAAATATTTCTGGGCCAACCAGGAAAAATCTTTTCATCCATCAGGGCCTGCTGGGCATGGAAGACTGTTGGGCTCAGCCGAAGGTCAAATCAGCAAACAATGAACATTAAACAAAGGAAAAGAAGCAATTAGGGTTGTTACTTGAAACACAAGCTAAGGCCCCATGTGTTGCAGACATTCTGGCAGCAAGACTAGGCCTTAACTCAATTCCCTTTTCCCCATCGATCTCACTGGTCACCATCAAACTCTATGATCAAACCAAATTCTAGCATTTGCTTTTGTTTTTGTTTTTGAGCCACCTCAATCCCATATTTACGAAATCTCCCTCAAATAAAAAAAACCATATTAGTCGGAAAGAGATGGTGAGAGAGGCAGGCATAGCCCCCACTTCTTAAAAAGGGTGATGAGTAGTGAAAACACATGTAAATAAAAGATGGGGGGCCCTATCACTGACTGTCCTTTGTGTACTAAGAAGTGAGTGCCATGCCAAAGCAGACAACACTCTTAAACTTGTTCTTTAGCTGTTCAATTTTATTTGTTTTCTTACTCCAAGTCTCAGACCCTACAATCTGACTTCCACCCAACCATCCTACTCAATTATTTCTGATGCCAAGTAACAGTATACCTCTAACCCAGTATCCAAAGTTACATAAAATGTCAACACAATATCCAATTTTGTTTAAAAAGTTGTTTTATTACAAATGTCATCTATCCGTTTAACGGTTTAACTCATGACACGTTAATTGTACTGTTTAGTCTAAATGATTGGTTCATCATTATAACCGTTAAGAAACGTGCTAAGAGATCACGACATTAATCACTCCAGGATCCAATTGATCCTACTGGAATACCATTGAGCCAGGTTTTTGCCCTATCCCCCAGTGAATAGGGAAACAATTTTAATCTTAAAATATCCTCATGTACTCCATGTATTTTAAACGAATTACAAATATACAGGAAGGATTTAAGGTGCTGTCTCGCATCTTCAGTTGCTGAGTCGCCAAATTGCCCCATAGCATTGATCATGTTGAACATCTCGAGCTTCAGTTCAAAGTGGGTGGTTTCAATCTCCGGTGTGACAACTTCCAGATTTAGTTCGCTCAGATCCTCTTCAAGGTAGTTTCAGACAGTTAAGTTTTGTACTGGCGCGAATTGAATTCGTGAATTTTCTCCATCTCCTACAAGGATATTTTGTTGCCCGTCGACAGGTTGCTGCCCATTGGCATTCTGGTTGTTGTTGGCATTGTTGCCGCCAACTATGTGTGTCATCTTTTTTCGCAGCTGTTGCTTGAGTCTCTTCCGAAAACTTTGATCGATGGAGTGGATACTTCGGGTTTGCCCTGGTCATATACCAATGCAAAACCCAAGTTTAGTAGTGCTCGAAATAGTTAAGAAATAGTTAACCATTATTTTTTTAACGGTTAACCATTATAGTGGTTACCTGTTTCTTAACGGTTCAGTTACAAGTTAACTTGTAATCTGTTATAATTTTCTTTTCAAATGTTCATTATTTCTTTTGAGAATAATGAAACTATCTCTCTGATAAATATATATTAAAATTTTTTAAAAAAATTACATAGAGAGATTTTAAACACAAACTTCATACTTAGTTAAAAAAAAAACTTATAAGCTAACCATTAACCATCATTTTTAGTGATTCGGTTAACTAAAATCGTTTAACATTAACAGTTTAGCCAATTAACCTGTAAAATGAAGAGTTAAGTTAGTTAGCGGTTACGGTTTATTTTACGCACCCTTAGTTTAAGCCGAAGTTAATCCTATCAAATGGTCGAGGACAATATTTAATTACAATCACTGAAATAATGTGTATCGATTACAAACACTGAAATAATGTGTATTAATTAGTATTTATCTATGCACGGTGGATATGAAAAATATGAGAAACACAATGCTCCTACAAGGATTGTTAGGTCCGAGAATTTTAGGCTATAATTGGCATAACAAATACATATACATAGAAGAAGTAATTAATTAAAGTTTACTTCATTAAGCGGTTTACAACTTCATTCCCCAAAACTGGTACATACATTGAAGTTCTGGCAACAACAAGAAATATGGCAGCAGTTTCTTCAACTTTGAAAAGTTTTGTTCCCGACATAAAAATGGGGATAATGATTTCTTTACCCCGCTCAAAGTACCTCAATCGTCAACACTTGATATAGTAAAAAAAATCCCAGTAACTAGGTAGACGGGCCATTTAATTTCCCAAAGTTTGTAATTACTACATTACATATAATATATATAAATGTGATCATTTTTGGAGTCGGTAAAATTGTGTGCGTAGGCCCCGAGAATTGGCCTCCGCATTCATGAAACTGACGAAGATGCAACATTGCCATCATTAAATCTTGTAGATCACAATGAGATTTCCTCTATGAATTGATGAATTGGAGGGAAAGGAAGGGGTGAGCAAAATGTTTGAGTTCCATAATAACGGCTATGGTGGTCGGGGGATGGGGACATGACATCAAACAACGGGCCATGCAAATCTGAAATGAAGATATCAAAGGCTTGGTGGGGCCCCATCCTTTTCAATCTGGACCACACGATCCCCCCTGAACGATATCATCATACACCATTATCATGGAAAGGGCTAGGACGAGAGAAAGAGAGAGAATGGTGGAGTAATGTTATGCTCACATATTTCGTGGGTGCCAGTAAATGATGTTGCAGAGCCGGAAGTAAATGAAGCTTGGGAGACCCCATACTATTTATTTACTTTTTGTAAGCAACTTTTGATTTGAAATTTTGTCCTACATTCCTCCATTTTTATTTTTATATATAAGGTTTTAATTTGCAATCACTATATAAGTATACATGTATTATTATGGACAACGAAGCTGAATTCACGTTGAATATGTTAGGGATTAGTTTGGGGTTGTGGTAAAAGTTTGGAACAAAAAGCTTCTGCCTCTAACTATGCTCCACACTGAAATAAAGTACTTAAAAATTAAATTTAAATTATAACTTTAATTTTCACATCCTAAACCATAAACTCCACACCCTACACATAATTCCTTAAACTTTAACTACAACCTCTAACCCTAAACCCTAAACCTTAAATTCACTTTTTTTAAGTGAGGGCACCAAAAGGATGCATAGTTTGGGGCAAAGGATTTCCATCCAAAAGATTGATATAGATTCCTTATTCATGCATGAATGTGTGTATGTATTATAATATAAATTACATGTTCTTTTTTAGTGTCTATTTCTATGTCTCATACTAAAAAAATTAAGTTTATGGTTTATGGTTAAGGTTTAGAGAATTATGGGTATGGATTATTTTTTAGGGTTTAAAGTTTATGGTTTAAGATTTAGAATTTAGAATTAGGGCTTTGAATTTAATTTTTTTTAGTGTTGGGGCATAGAAAGAGGAGAAGATTTTTATATTTATATATTCATAGTTTTTGCAGTCCAAAAGGTTCTAAAATAATTGCATGGTATGCACTGGTGGAACATGGGTAAGAATTTGAGGGTGAATTTATATTTTTAAAAGACTTAGAGGCTTAAACTAAAAGTTTCAAAATTTTGTAGGATTTAACTAAATTTTTTAATAATTTGAGAGATTTTAATAAAAAATTTTAAAAATATGAGAAAAGATTTATTTAAAAATTTGAAGTTTAATATAAATTTTTTAAAAATTTTAAGGGGAATATTTAAAAATTTTAAAATTGTAAGGGTGAAATTCAAATTTCTCAAAATTGGGGGCAGCGCCCCTAGCCCCTTGCATGTTCCGCCACTAATGGCATGTATATATACTCTAGCAAAGTTGAGGGATTTAATCATTTACATTTTAAAAACAATATACTAAAACACAATATCGATATAATTTGCATGTCTCGTTTTTGTGCCACTTTATATGACTTATCAATAATTTTATGTTACGTGTATTAAAGTTATTTTCAATATTTTATTGATTGTTTATTTTTTATCAATAATAAATTTGTCATAAAATTATTGATAAATCATGTACAGAAACATAAAAATGTAGACAAATTCTATTCGAAACAATAGTGAGAAAATTTTTTTAAAAGAAAAGTAAACGTTGGGAAAGGTTAATCTATTACTGTAAAGAAAGAGAGAACGAAACAAGTAGGGTGGGCGGTTGTTGAGGATGGTAAATGAGAAAATTGATGGATGATGTAATACTTATGTTGGATAAACATGAAGGGAAAATAAATGTCATAAAACAAAATAAATAAATACTCTTTTTTTAATTTGTATTGAGTTTATCGTAATGGAAATTTGATTCTTATTTATGTATGATTTTATTTATAATTGATTAAAATATTATTTGAATTCAGCAAAAAGGTTAGAATTCATCTAATATAATATGGAATATATATAATTTAATTTAGCTTAGTTTAAATGCATAAATGAAACGCAGTTCCATGCAGAGCATGCAATAACTCTCCTGCCTCTGCTCTGCCACTTTCCTTCAATGCTTCCTCACTCTTGGCTGCACTGTCGTCGCACACAAAAAAGAAAATCAAGATAAATAAATTAATAATGTTGTAATAAAATAATTAAAACCAAATAAAATAAACAATAACATCAAAATGAAGATTATCGAAGGCACGGGGATGCCGTGCATACACTTTGAAACCTAATATAAAGAAACTCTTAATTTAACTAAATACCTTGTAGTCAATAATTTTTAGAACAAATTATTAAAATTTTTAATTGATACCTTCTTCTCTTTTTTAAATTGTGGATTCTAAATTCATTAAAAAGTTATTATTAGAGACTTGGAATGTATAATTTGAATTCTATTAGAGTATTTAACGAGAATCATAGTTTGAGAAGATTTTTCTATTTATTTTAGGGCAAATTACACATACGATCACTCAACTATTAAGGGTGAACAAAACTCGAATAAAAAATTGATAATTTTTTCAAATTCAAATTATTCGATTCGAGTTGTTCGAGTTATTCAAGTCAACTCCAGTAACTCGAAAAAAATTCAAGTTTGAGTCAAGTTGAAATTTTTCCAACTTGAAAAACCGAAAAATCGAAAAACCAAATTTTACAGTTTTGCAATTTAGTCCCCGATTTCATGTTTCTTCAAGTCCTCCTTCATTTTAAGTCTATTTTTGACCAAATTTGAACCACATATTCCTAAACTAACGTAGAATACTTATTTATCTTCAATTTACATTTTTGAAAATAAATTTCATATTTTTTTCAATTCAGCCCCTTAACTTTGTATGATTTTCTCATTTCTTAAATTCATCCTTCGCTTTAATTCATTTTTTAACTAAATTTGAACAACGTGTTCCTAAACCACCTTTGAATACATATTTAGCTTCAATTCATAATTTTTAAATTAACTTTTCAAAATTTTCAATTTAACCCATCAACTTTGAATGGTTTTCTATTTCTTTAATTCCTCTTTCGTTTTAAGTCTATTTTGACCAAAATTAAACCATGTGATTCACTAACGCTATATAATATATGTATAACTTCAATTTATATTTTTAACAAATATTTTTTTTGCAATTTAGTCCTTTAACTTTACATTTTATTCAATTTGATCATTCAACTGATTTTTTTTTGTAATTTTCTTCTTCACATCAATTCATTGACTCATTTATACTCTCACCAATACTTTATCTCCAAAAGTTTATTATTTAACAATGATATTATAAATATATTTTAGAAGTTTAGATGATATTTTTTTATTAAATAACATTACAAATCATATTTATACATGTGAAAATTAATTGAAGAAATATATATATATATGCATATCTTATATGATCAGAGAAAGTCGTTTAGATTAGAATCAAGTTGTACTATAACATGGTAAATAATTACAATTAAATTTGTATAGGAACTCGAAAATTCGACTCGAATTTCATAAACTCGAATCGAAAAAATTTCAAATTAAGTTCAAGTTGTAAAAATGGTATGTCAACTCGAATAACTCGAAATTTTTTTACTCGACTCGATCGAACTCTCACCCCTACCAACTATAGATCGGTTCAATTTTGACCACTAAACTATAAATTTTGTGATTTATAATAAACATTAAAATTATCAAAGACTCAACCCGCCATTAACCATTTTTAGGGGGGGGGGGGCAAATTCACCCTATTTATTCATTCCCTCTTTTGGTCTATCTACATTCCAGTAAATTCATAGGCTCTATGGTCAAAGCAAAAAATGGAGTCTTGGTCAGACCTGTTAGACAGAATAACCTAGATTATTTCTGTTACAAATCTGTTATTATTTTGTTAGTCAGTTGGGCCTCTAGCTTGCCAGCTATGCTTGGGCTATATAAAGTCATTGTAATTGGGCCTATTGGATTAATGAAATAATATACCAGATTTCTCTCTTAAACAAATATTCTTCTTTTCTGTTATTTTTCCCTTTTTCGTTTCTCTTCAAGTTCTTCATATCGTCTTCTTCAGAGATCAAATCTTCCTTCTCTTCATTGCTTCTTCTGTTCTTAAGCTCTCAAGCTTTACTCTGACATGGTATCAGAGCTCAGTTCGTGGCCCTGGTGATCAGATCTGACTAATTCCGTTCGATATCTTGGAGTTCAGTTCGTGATTCATCCTCTCCAGATCTTGGAATGCTGGATCTTGAGACTTCACGACGATGTGAGAATTGAATATCTTCTTCAGTTCGCTATCTTTTGCTGTTGTATCTTCAGATCGGGTGAGATAATTCCTTTTTCGTGCCCTAATTTCATGTCTAATTCCTCTTTCGGCTGATTCGTGCCCTAATCTGTGTGAAAAAGCTATGAATATGCTTCTTGTTGTCAATGCTTGCATCATATTGTGCAGTTGAGATCAATTCTGTCTGGTTATACATAGATCTGTTGATTGAGGATATCTATTTCTCTGATTTCATCGATTGCTGCTCAATTGATCTGTTCACCTCCGATCTGATATGTTGTTTGCTGCTTTTGCTGTGATTCACATCTGTATTACTCATTTTCTGCTGGAATTCTCTGTCTGATTGCTTCTTTGCTGTTGCTGAGATTGTTCTGCTATTTCTTGAGATTGCTATACTAAAGCTTGTTGAAGTTTGCCGTTGTCTATCATGGTTGAGTCTACTAGAACTTCTGATAATACTGATCCTGGACATGATAATGCTGATACAACTGTTCAAGGCCCTAGTCAGACTACAAACACTGTTCTAAACACTTCTAGGATTTTCTCATCCAAAAAGATTAATGTTGTCGTAGATGACAATAATTATCTGTTGTGGCAACAGCAAGTCCTGTTGACCATCAAGTCTAACAGACTTCAAAAATTTATAGATGGGAAGCTGACTTGGCCTGTTCAATATGTTACAAAAGATGGTGTAGTTAGTCTTAATCCTGACTATGAATATTATGAGGAACAGGATGGAGCCTTAGCCTCATGGCTTCTATCCACTGTGAGTGAAGAGGTTTTACCTCACTTGATTGGTCACAATACTTCAGTTGAAATATGGAATACTTTGCATAGGCTTTATAGTGGTAAGACCACCTCTAGGCTAATGTCTCTTAGAAGGTTACTTCATTCCCAGAAGAAAGGAGATCAACCTATGAGAGAATTCTTGATGAAGGTTAAGACTGTCTGTGATAATCTAGCAAGCTGTGGTGAGGTGATTTCAGATCATGAGCATGTAACTGCCATTCTTAATGGCCTACCACTTGAGTATGAATCTGTAATCACAGTGATTACAGCTAGTCCCTCCCCTTTTGATGTTAAAACTGTTAGAACAATCCTCCTAGATGCTGATGATAGGCATTCTCATCTGCTCAGTTCAGTTAGTGCTTATGCAAATATTGCTGTTAAAAATTTTACCTCAGGGTCTCTTCTTCCTACTGAAAAGTTTAGCCATGAGCCTACTACTGATATGGTTCCACAGTACTCCTCTTATCAAGAAACTGGTGATTCTTCAGGGAGTAGTTTTTATGCAGCTTCAGGGGCTAATACTGATAATTTTGTTGGTTCTCCTTCTCAAACTGGTTATGGTAGAGGTAGGGGCCGAGGAAGAAATAATTTCTCAAGACCTCAGTGTCAACTCTGTGGGAAACTAGGGCATTTGGTTGAGAGGTGTTGGTCTCGTTTTGACATGCACTTTAAGAATGAATCTGCTAGACCTACACAAGGATATGGTAGGGCACCTCAAGTTAATTTCAGCACCTATACTGGTCGTGGTAACCATTTTCAGTCTTATTCCTCTCCATCTATGTTCTATACTTCTCCATCCCTTCATTATTATCATGCCCCTCCTATGAGGTCACCACCACCCTCTATGTTTCTCCATCCATCTCCTCCTCTACCTTCTGCTCCATCACATACCTCTACTTATCCTCAATATGGTCCTCCTCCTGTGATGCCAGTTTCATCCTCTTGTCCTCCAACTCAACCTCAGGCATTTGTTGCAACTCCAGAAACTGTCAGTGATAATACTTGGTACCCTGATTCAGGAGCTACCCATCACTTGACCAATGATCCTCAGAATTTGCATGGTGCCACTTGTTACACTGGTTCAGGTAATGTTAAAGTGGGTAATGGACAAACTCTTCCTATTAAATACATAGGACAGTCTGCTTTATTTGGTTCATTTAAACAGTTACATCTTAAGAATATTTTCTATGTGCCTAACATTACTAAAAATTTGTTGTCTGTGTCCAAACTTACACAGGACAATCAGGTGACAATTGAGTTCTTCCCTAAGTTTTGTCTTGTTAAGGATCTACATACAAGAGTTGTTCTGTTAACAGGACATGAGAACAATGGCTTATATGAGTTTTCTGCTTCTTTATCTTCACAGCATTCTTCTGTTTCACCTCCATTACTACATCATCATCATGATTCTTCTTTCACTACTGTTCCATCTTTGCCCTCATTCTTATCTGATTTGCATCCTTCCAGTTTGAATAATTGCCTTACTGTTGAATGTAATGCATTTTCTGCTAATAACGTGTCTGTAGAAACCTGGCACAATAGATTAGGTCATCCTGCAAAGGATACTTTGTTTCATATTTTAAAAAGTTGTAATGTTTCTGTTGACTTGAATAAAATTTCTCCTTTTTGTTCTGCTTGTAAGTATGGCAAATCACATAAGTTGCCATTTTCTTCTTCTAAGACTGAATATTCTGCTCCCTTAGAACTTGTTGTCACTGATGTTTGGGGTCCAGCTCCTTGTTTCTCAAATGGTTTTCGCTACTATGTAGCATTTACTAATGCTTACTCACGTTTTACTTGGTTATATTTCCTTAAACAGAAGTCTGGTGTGTTTGATGCCTTTGTTCAGTTTCATCAGGAGGCTGAGAGGCAGTTTCGTTGCAAATTGAAGGCAATTCAGTCGGATGGTGGAGGAGCTCTTGATCCTTATCTTCGATCCAAAGGTATAATACATAGACTCTCTTGCCCTTACACTTCTGAACAAAATGGGTTGGTAGAAAGAAAACATAGGCAAATAGTGGAAGTTGGTCTTACTTTATTAGCTCAAGCCTCTATGCCCTTAACCTTTTGGAATGATGCTTTTGTTAGTGCCATATTTTTTATTAATAGACTTCCAACAAAGCCTTTAGAAGGCATTTCACCTTATGAGAAAATCTTTAAAAAGAAACATGATTATGATCTTATGAGAGTCTTTGGGTGTGCTTGTTATCCTCACTTAAGTCCTTACAATAAAAACAAATTGCAGTTTAGGTCATCTCTTTGCACTTTTCTAGGATACTCACCTTCTCACAAAGGATATTAGTGTCTTGACAAAACTGGAAGAGTCTATATCACTAGGCATGTTCAGTTTGATGAACATCATTTTCCTTATAAAACTGTGCTTGGTTCAAAATGTGAAAAGTGTGCTGCTACTGTTAAGAAGTCATCTGTTTCTATTCCCTCTCTTCAAATTCCAGTCAAATCATGTTCAGTGTCCCATGGTTCTCAAAATACAACATTGCATCAGTTCACAAGTCATGTTAATCCCATTCCTCCTACTCAAAATGTTGGTCAACCCCCTGTTACAACTTCATTGCATTCACCTTGTCCTTCGTATCATTCTCCTTCTGGTCATTCATTACCTCATGAGTCTGTTCCAACATCTCCAGTTCAACCAGTTGAGTTAAATAATCCAGGTCAAGTCTTCCTTCATGATCCAAGTCAGTATGTTTCTCAGTCTTCTCCCACTTCTTCCATCTCTAAAAGTCAGTCTCATTCTGATCATTCTATGTCATCCAGTTCAAAAGAGTCATCTCACTCTCTGTCCCCTTCATTGTCTCCTCTCATCATGTCCTCCATACCTTCAACATCATTATCATCTCCATTTCCATCATCCACCTCACATCTACCTTCCTCCATCTCACCACCATCATCATCACCCATGGTTACTAATGCTTATCCTATGGTTACACGTGCCAAAGCGGGAATCTTTAAGCCCAAGGTGTTTGTTACTGAAACATCTGTTGTTGCTCCTATCACTGAACCTACCTCCATCACTGAAGCTCTTCAGCATCCTGGTTGGACAGAGGCAGTTCATGCAGAGTACACTGCTTTAATTAATAATGGCACTTGGGAGTTACAAGCTTTGCCTTCCAACAGAAATACAGTAGGCTGCAAATGGCTTTTTAGAGTCAAGAAGAAAGCAGATGGCTCTATTGATAGACTTAAAGCAAGATTGGTAGCAAAGGGGTTCTCACAAGCTGTTGGCTATGATTTTCGAGAAACTTTTAGCCCTGTGGTCAAAGCTAGTACCATCAGAACTGTGTTAGCTGTTGCAGTGATGAAAGGATGGAGTATTAGGCAAATTGACATCAACAATGCATTCCTTAATGGAAGCTTGGCTGAGGAGATTTTTATGGATCAGCCCCCAGGGTTTGAAAAATATGGTCCCAATGGTGAAGTGCTTGTATGTAGATTAAAGAAGGCACTTTATGGATTAAAGCAAGCTCCAAGAGCATGGTTTGATACCTTAAGGACTTTTCTCATTTCTAAACTGGATTTTGTTGCCTCTAAAGCAGACACATCTTTGTTTGTTCAAGCCAAAGGATCCTCCCAAGTCATATTGATGGTTTATGTGGATGACATAGTCATCACTAGGGACAATTCAGAAGATGTGAGTTCTGTGGTGGATCAAATCAATGCAGCCTTTTCTTTAAAGGACTTGGGCAGTTTAGGATTCTTCTTGGGAATGGAGGTTCATCATGATTCCAGTGGTTTATTTTTAAACCAAAAGAAGTACATTGCTGAGCTGTTGAACAAAACTAATATGACAAACTCTACCCCAGTTTCAACTCCCATGGTGGTAACCCCTAAGCTTTCTGCAAGTGATAGTGCATGTTCTGATGATATTCACTTGTACAGAAGTGTGGTTGGAGGATTACAATATGTGTGCCTAACAAGGCCTGATATTGCATATGCTGTGAACAAGGTGAGTCAGTATATGAATTATCCTTGTGAAACCCATTGGAAGGCTGTTAAAAGAATACTCAGGTATCTTAATGGAACAGTTGAGTATGGGCTGCATTACAGAGGCAGTAAAGAGTTCAGTCTAACTTGCTTCACTAATGTTGATTGGGCTGCATCTCTTGAGGATAGAAAGTCAACTTCAGGCTACTGTATTTTCCTTAGTGACAATCCAATAGTTTGGTGCTCCAAGAAACAGAGTGTTGTGTCCCGTTCTACTTGTGAAGCTGAGTACAGGAGCTTAGCAAACTCAGTCTCTGAGCTTGTGTGGATTGAACAACTGCTCAAAGAGTTGAAGGTTGAAATTGTGGGAAAACCAACTGTGTGGTGCGACAACACTTCAACAGTGTCCATGTCTGCAAATTCTACTCATCATGCAAGGATTAAGCATGTTGAGATAGATCTTCATTTTGTTCGAGAAAGAGTTCTTGCTGGACAACTTGTTGTGAATTTCATTCCCAGTGCTGAACAGACTGTCGACATACTCACCAAACCCGTTCCACCAGCAACTTATTCTGCTTTGAGAAATAAGCTTGGGGTAACTTCTCTTGCTGATGTTCATCAACTAAAGGAGGAGCAAAGACATTTCAAGAAGGAAACAAACCAGGAGAATGTTAGCCAGAATAATCTAGAATAGTTCAGAATAATCTAGATTATTTCTGTTACAAATCTGTTATTATTTTGTTAGTCAGTTGGGCCTCTAGCTTGCCAGCTATGCTTGGGCTATATAAAGTCATTGTAATTGGGCCTATTGGATTAATGAAATAATATACCAGATTTCTCTCTTAAACAAATATTCTTCTTTTCTGTTATTTTTCCCTTTTTCGTTTCTCTTCAAGTTCTTCATATCGTCTTCTTCAGAGATCAAATCTTCCTTCTCTTCATTGCTTCTTCTGTTCTTAAGCTCTCAAGCTTTACTCTGACAAGACCAAGTCGAAACACTTGTTTTCTTATTCATTTTAGCGGTGGCGACGTTCGTAGATGAAGTCCATCCCACGAATCGAATTAGCACTTCTCATATCAGAATACTCAATTAAAAAATGTTGAAATCGTAATTCCCTTCCCCCACTTATACTGATATAAAAACAAAATTCAATAAAAAAATAGAAAACTCATGCGGTTAAAGACTCCAAAATTTGAAATTGTCATAAACAAAAAAATTGAATTAAAAAGTTTACAAATTTGAAGTTGTCATTTTAAATTCTGAAGGATCGTCGGCGGCAGAATTGTCAGACGATAACGACGGTAGAGGAGAATGACAAGGGAGGGACGGTTTAAGGTTCTGATTTTAATATTTAAAAATAAAAAATTTTGAATTAAAGAGTTTTAATTTAATCAGACAAATAAAAAAATGGGAGTAAAGTAAATTGAAAGTAGGGATGACAATGGATCGGATTGTATAAAATCTAAGTCCGAATCTGTTACAATTGGACTCGAATATTTTTTTCGGATTTGGATTCGGATTTTTTTCAAACGGATTTGGATCGGATTGTTTTTGGATAAGATTTTTTCGGATCAAATTCGGATCTGTTTCAACCGCATTTATATCAGAGTTTTTGGATTCGAATTAAATTGTCATCCCTAATCTTGACCCAAGTCTGAGAGGTAGATTCGCGAATTTTAGCATCTTTAGTGTATATTATGTTTTGGCCCTCTAATAATTTTATTTAAGTGCAAATTAGTCCATAATTTTGTATTAATTTCTTATGCATTTAATTTATGCTATTTAATTCTACACTTGTTCATTTTTATCCCTTATTTGTTGACTACATTTATGTTGAGTTGTGTGGGGCTCGATTCGATCAACCGATGTGGCTCACCAAGTGGTGGAGAGATGGATTTTTGGGTGGAAGGGTTGTGGAAGCTAGAGTGTAAATAGACACAATGATTTATAGTGGTTCAGCCTTCTAACCAAGGTCTACATCCACTACCTTAGCTCCCCACTAAGGATTTCTCAATCAATCCACTATTGATTCGTCCCCTTTTCTAGGATTAGAAGGAAACCCTTACAACCAATCAAGCTTTCTACCCAAAGCCTTGATTGAGACCCTCTTTACAAAGAGATAAATAAAGCAAACTTAAAACCCTCTAATAGGTGCTTGTTTGCACAATTAAGCACTCACCCAAAACCTAAAACACTTGAGCAAATTTGACAATTTAGGCTCACTAGTGTTTGTCTATACAATAAATGACAATTTAAGCTCTAAGACAATCTTTGATCATTTGATGCTTGACAATATGAGCATTAACCTTCTATTGATGCTTGGAGGTCCCTTTTATACGCCCAAATGAGTTTGTAGCCGTTACTAGCCGTTGGGATCATATTGGAGCCGTTGAGGACTTTAATTCCCACCATAAATGCAGTTCTGCAGCTCCCTGTTTCGAAACGCTCGAAGCCGTTTCGAAACACTCTCAATGTAGAAAGAGTCGTTGCAGTCTGTCAGGGTACCCGTTTCGGAACACCCCCTTTCTGTTTCGAAACGCGTATCGAAACGCTAAAGGCCCGTATCGAAACGCCTGCATTTGAAAGTTGGTTGGGAAAGAGCCGTTGGGGTATATGACCGTTGTGGTCAATGCCACGTAGGCGTATCGAAACGGCCTAGCCCGTTTCGAAACGCTGGGCAAAAATCGTGTCCAAGGAAGGCCCGTTTCGATACAAGTATCGAAACGATTTTGCCACTAGAATCCCCTGTTTCGAAACGCCTTAAGGTGTTTCGAAACACCTGGACAATTTTGTGAAGTTTGGCTTTGAAAAACATGAAAAACCCTTTTAAAAACTTCCCTAAACATAATTTCAAGTTGTTTGGACTTTGGAAATGTTTTAAGTACTTTTTAAATCAGTCTAAAACATTTTTCAATTATTATATCAAAACATTAATTCTACAATCTCCCATTTTTGATATAATAAAACTCACTTGAAAAATTGTTTGGGATTCTCCCCCTTTAACTTTAAAAATGTGAATAAGAGATTAAATTTTTTAATTCAAATAGAGCTCCCCCTTATTCATTTGAAAATTCAATTTTTCAAACCATTTCTCCCCCTTTTTGTCATATCAAAAAGTATTTAAAACATTAAGTTCAAAATAACAATAGAGGTAAAAACTTTGACAAAAATAAGAATTTGGTTTAAAAATGGCTCCCCCTTTCTCAAAGCTTCATTAAAAAAGTTAGTCCAACATTTATGATCATCTAGTTGAATAAACTAAAAATAAAACAAATAAATACTAAAACAACTAGATTTTTACTAACACTTGAACTCAAGGTAGGATGTGAAGCTTTCCTTCTTCAAGTGTTCTTCCTTGTGTGCATGGAGCTCCCCCTCAATGTTTGACTTGTTGGACATCTCCATCACACCTAGCAATAGACAATCAAGTAATCTTTGGTATCCAAATTGCTTTGGATCCATGAACATTAGTAGCACAAATTTTAGTCCCCTTAGGAATCCATTTTTCAATGTCATCCTTTTTAATTGAAGTGGTTAGTCCTTTTGGGACCCAAACACCTCTAAAACATTTGCATTTTATAAATCTAGGGGCACTAGATTGTCTAACATAAAAATTTGATTTTTCAAAATTGTTTTTCTTTTCTAGCTCTTTGGAAATCAAATTCTTTTTTCTTGAACTATTTGAAGCAATTTTTGTAAATCAAAACATTTTAATTCAAACTCTTCAAGTTTTGCTTCAAGTTCAAGTTTGGTTTTAGAAAGCAAATCATTTTGAATTTTTAACTTTGAAATCAATTTATTGTTTTTCAAAATGTGGCTTTTAAAATCTAAAACCAAATCATCATAGGCATCTTGTAATTCATCAAAGGAATAGGAACATGAAGTAGATGGATTAGAAGTTACCCTTGAATCTTCTTCGATGGCCATAAGGAAAAGGTTGGCTTGTTCGTCGTCGGTGGAGTCCTCATCACTCCAAGTAGCCACATGTGCCTTCTTCTTATGGCTTGAAGTGCTTGCCCTCTCCTTTCTTTTAGGTTCTCGTTAAAGCTCTCTCAAGGCTTTTTTCATGAACGGGGCACACTTCTTGAAGAGATGAACTATCTCTTCATCTTCATCCTCCTCTTCACTTGAGTAGACATGATGGCAAGTGGAGGATTTGAGAGCCATGGCACTTGCATTGATACCAAGCCCTTTGATTTTCTTTTCTCCCATAGCTCTAGTTTCTTCCCTCTTCTTCTCATCCTCTTTGTTCTTCTTCATGATTTGATGACTAAGGAGTGACCCCATGAGTTCATCAAGCTTCAAAGTTATCAAATTTTTGGCTTCGATGATGGCGGTCCTCTTTGAGTCCCAAGACTCGGGAAGTGAGTAGATGAGCTTTCGAACAAGCTTCTCATCCGGGATGGCTTCTCCATAGCCTTTGAGACCATTGGTGATAGTGGAGAACCTATCAAACATCTTCTTGATGTTCTCTTCTGGATCCATTTTGAAGTTCTCATACTCAAGGGTTAGGAGCCCAATCTTGGTCTCATTGACTTCATTGGTTATCTCGTATGTGACTTCAAGCTTGTCCCATACCTTCTTGGCACTCTCACAAGAAGACATCTTCTCATAGATGGATGGACCAAATGCACAAAATAGAATGTGCAAGGCTTTGCAATTTAGCTCTATCTTCTTGCGATCGTCGGCACTCCACTCCGCTTTACTTCTTTGAGGCACAAACGGACAATCTTCAACTACATTCCATAGCTTGTAATCTTTTGATTTGATGAAGAACTTCATCTTTGTCTTCCAATGGGCATAGTGAATTCCGTCAAAGAAAGGCGGTTTGTCGATTGAATGTGCCATTGAGTCGGTTGATGAAAAAGTGATCGAGCTTGCCGGATCTTCTCAATAGGATGTGAATCCCCTTCAATTGAGCCAAGCTCTGATACCAATTGTTGAGTTGTTTGGGGCTCGATTCGATCAACCGATGTGGCTCACCAAGTGGTAGAGAGATGGATTTTTGGGTGGAAGGGTTGTGGAAGCTAGAGTGTAAATAGACACAATGATTTATAGTGGTTCAACCTTCTAACCAAGGTCTACATCCACTACCTTAGCTCCCCACTAAGGATTTCTCAATCAATCCACTATTGATTCGTCCCCTTTTCTAGGATTAGGAGGAAACCCTTACAACCAATCAAGCTTTCTACCCAAAGCCTTGATTGAGACCCTCTTTACAAAGAGATAAATAAATCAAACTTAAAACCCTCTAATAGGTGCTTGTTTGCACAATTAAGCACTCACCCAAAACCTAAAACACTTGAGAAAATTTGACAATTTAGGCTCACTAGTGTTTGTCTATACAATAAATGACAATTTAAGCTTTAAGACAATCTTTGATCATTTGATGTTTGACAATATGAGCATTAACCTTCTCTTGATGCTTGGAGGTCCCTTTTATACTCCCAAATGAGTTTGTAGTCGTTACTAGCCGTTGGGATCATATTGGAGCCGTTGAGGACTTTAATTCCCACCATAAATGCAGTTCTGCAGCTCCCTGTTTCGAAACGCTCGAAGCCGTTTCGAAACACTCTCAATGTAGAAAGAGCCGTTGCAATCTGTCAGGGTACCCGTTTCAGAACACCCCCTTGCCGTTTCGAAACGCGTATCGAAACGCTAATGGCCCGTATCAAAACGCCTGCATTTGAAAGTTGGTTGGGAAAGAGCCGTTGGGGTATATGACCGTTGTGGTCAATGCCACATATGCGTATCAAAACGGCCTAGCCCGTTTCGAAACGCTGGGCAAAAATCCTGTCCAAGGAAGGCCCGTTTCAATACAAGTATCGAAACGATTTTGCCATTGAATTCCCCTGTTTCGAAACGCCTTAAGGTGTTTCGAAACACCTGGACAATTTTGTGAAGTTTTGGCTTTGAAAAACATGAAAAACCCTTTTAAAAACTTTCCTAAACATAATTTCAAGTTGTTTGGACTTTGGAAATGTTTTAAATACTTTTTAAATCAGTCCAAAACATTTTTCAATTATTATATCAAAACATTAGTTCTACAATTTATTTTTGTGTTTATTGTTTATGCTTTTAGTTTGATTTCTATTTTAATTCATAATTTTAGCATAATATATCGTAACTTTACCTATCGATTGCACATTACTTACTATTTCCTTCACTAACTTTCTTACTTTTTAGTAATTCATTGATATTTACATTTATTTATTTCTCTATTGTATTTATTTTATTACTTATTTATCTATGACTTGATCTTGCATTTATTTTTTTCATATTTATTTATACATGCATATGGTATAAATAGATATAATACACTATATTAAGATTAATTAATATATATAAATCATAATAAATATTATTATTATTATTTAACTTACATTCTTAAGACATTTACTTTTTTATTATTAATATATATATAAAGTTAATTTTATTTTTACCATTATTCCAAATTACCTAATCTATACATTTATGTTCTCGTTTAAAAAATATATGTAGTTATGTTTCTTTTAATGTATTTAGTTTAACTTTTTACTTTGGCCTTGTTTAGCAATTAGCGGATATCAGATTACATTAGCTGATAGCTGATTGCTTTAGTTGATTTGACTAGCGGATTGTATTAGCTGATTGTATAAAAGTGTTTGATAAAATTAACTGATAGCTGTTAGATTATTTAAGCAAGCAAAATGACATATAAGGACATGATTATATTCAATACTTGTTTGAATAGTTTATTAGTTATCAATATTTTGTATCTAATTAATATTAATTAGATTTATAAAAATAATTTTTAATATAACTTTTCTAAACATATTCGAATGATTTATATATTAATTTATTATTTATATAATTATTTTAATATAATTTAATTAATTAATAAATTTAAATACACATATAAACATGTATAAATAGGAAAAAATAAATAGGATTAACTTATAAATAGGGTGAGAAAATATTTAATTTGTGTTATTTAGAGATTTTTGGTAACTGCTAAGGGTAAAAGCAGGGGCGGACCTACCGTAGTGCAAGGTAGGTCCAGTGACCTACCATTTTTTTTGAATAAAATACATTTGTGGTCATCAACCTATTTTTATTTTTATATTTTGGTCATCGAACTATTATTTTTGGTAAAATCTTACTAATTTTTTTCTATTTTAGTCACTAATGTTACATTCTTTTCTTGTTTTGATCACCAAGCTATTATTTCTTTTCTATATTTTGTCACAAAAATATTATTTTTTTTGATAGTTTTTTAACGACGGATGACCAAAACTTATAAAAACGTAATGTTAGTGACGATTTTGTCAAAAAAAGTTCAATGACTAAAATATAAAAAGAAGTAATTCTTATTTCTCAAACATATTTACACAATATAGAATTTATGCTTAATTTAAAATTTAAAATTTAAAATTTATGCTTGCTTGCACAACGGTTGTAACTATCAATACTTAATTTTACTAGAGCAAAATTTTCTACTCTCTAAAACACAATTACACCGATGCAAGATAATTCTTATTTCTCAAACATATTTACACAATATAGATTTATTTTTCAATGTTAATATGTCTTTGACTATAAAGCATATTTGTTTACGCAAGAACCAATCCTTATTAATACATTATTACATCGATATAAAATGATTTTAGATTACTACACTTGTTGGTGAACTACCAAGATTAAAATTCTAGATCCGCCCTTGGGTAAAAGAGTCTTTACAACTCTAATATCAAACCTCTAATATCAAAAAGCTCGTATTATAAGCTTTTACAAAATTAGCGGTTTCACCCAAATCCACTCTTTCAATCCGATGTTCACCAAACAACAACATTAGCGGATTTGACTAGTCAAACCTCTAATTATGCCTAAAACCTCTAATTTTTGCCAAAACCGATCTTTACCAATCATGGTCTTTATTTATGTTGTCTTTTTGTTTTAATGTAAATATTATACATGATATTTTGTTTTAAGGAATTAAAAGTCCTAAATGTTTTGATTCAGACTCGGATGTGGATCAGATGCGTCGCATTCGGATCGAACATGGATACGGATCGAATCTTGGCATGATCCATACCCAACCCATCTTCTATTAGGACTCAGACATTTTCCTCGGATTCAGATTCGAATATTTTTCAATCGAATATGGATCAAATAAATTCCTTTAGATCTGATTCGGATCAAATTTCCATCCCTAACGAAAAGTTTATATTTTAAAATATAATTAATTATAAGTTGAGTCTCTAATAACTTTAATATTTATTTAAAAAATAATTAAAAAATTAATGATGTTGCATTAGTACTGCGTATCAGTATGTGTCGCCAATTTTAAAGGCATCCCTACTAAAATAACTTCCCTGCTTTCCCAATGGCCAATACGGATGGAAATTATCCACCCCTTTTCGGTGTCCCTATATATGTTCCCATGCTCAAAATTAAGTTTAGGGTTTAGAGTTTTAGGCTAGGGTTGTGGTTAGGGTTTAAAGAATTTCGGGTAGGGTGTATTTTTAGAGTATAAAATGTAGGGTTTAAAATTTAAAATTTAGAGTTAAAACTTATAATTTAGTTTTGTAGTGTATACCGAAAAGGGGCAAACTAATTTTATCTAGCCAATACCCCATTAATAATCTAGGTTCAGCCTCATTAATAATCCAATTGTAATCCATGTTGAAATCCCATTGTAAGAGGTAAATGTTTTTTTTTTCTTCACTGTTAACTTCTTCTTTCCTTGAACTTCACCGTCTTTCGGCGCCACAACGCCGCTTTATAACTGCCACAGCCTAGTTTGGTATAACTGTTTTTCACTTCCGAATTATATTTCGTCGAGGAAACATCCCTAATTCTCACCCCCAGCAATGCATATGTGACGGCTTCCAATATTCAGAGTATTCAAAACAGTTACACAAAAAGGAGATTACTTGATGCTCACAGTGTTGTCTTTTCAAAGTCCCATTTCCGCTGTTCACTCGATCTCTTTCACTGTTTTCTGATTCAATTCCCTGAAAACACCAAACCAAGACTAACGGTTCTCGAAGTTGAAGACAAATATTTACTTGGCAGCAGGTTCCAATGGATGATAGTTTATACGACTTGTTCGAAGAAGCTGAATTTGGACCCGGCGGAGATGATGACCTCTTTGCTTTTTTTGAGAGTTTTGATGGTATCTCGGAATTTCCACCCTTCACTCCATTGGATGAACCGGCCGCCGCTACCTGCCGGAAAGAAGATGAAGAAACCACGACGTTGGTTACCCAGAAGTGCACTTCTTCCAGCACATCAGAGGTTGAGCACGAACCCGACAGTTGGCCCAAAAGCAAGAAGCGGAAGCTTGCTTCTTCTGAGGAAACAAACCCGGATGGGCAACAAAGAATGTCTCATATTACGGTTGAACGCAACAGGAGGAAGCAAATGAACGAGCATATATCGGTGCTCAGATCGTTGATGCCTTGTTTCTATGTGAAAAGAGTAAGCAACTTTATCTTCAACAATTCCTTGTCATTTTATTTCAACCCTTTTTGGTCACACTTGAATTATTTGTTAGGGTGATCAAGCATCGATTATCGGGGGTGTTGTGGATTACATCAGCGAGTTGCAGCAAGTTCTTCAATCCCTCGAGGCCAAGAAGCAAAGAAAAGTTATGAGCGAAGTGTTAAGCCCTAGGGTAATTTCAAGTCCGAGACCCTCCGCTCTCAGCCCTCGGAAACCACCTTTAAGTCCGAGGCTTAACTTGCCGATAAGCCCGAGAACGCCTCAGTCAGGTAGCCCTTACATGCCACGGTTGCACCACCAAGGTTACCTCTCTCCGACCATGCATATTGCTTCTCTCGAACCATCCCCTACTTCTTCAACTTCCTCCGTAGACAATGTTAACGAGCTCGTTGCAAACGCCAAATCCGCCATTGCGGATGTGGAAGTCAAGTTTTCAGGCCCAAATCTTGTACTAAAGACGGTATCTCCTCCGATTCCTGGTCAGGCTGTGAAAATAATATCCGCTCTTGAAGACCTCTCACTCGAAATCCTCGATGTCAACATTCACACCATCGATGATACCATGCTTAATTCCTTCACCATCAAGGTAAAAACTTCAGTTCTAGTATACTAAATTTTCATTTCGACTGTTATTTGAAATTTGAGTATGTTTTGATGTACTGTATATAAAATAATTACTACTAGAATATAATTAAGTTTTTTTTTTAGAATTTAATTAAAAATAAAAATAAAAATTTCCCATTTATATTCTGAACTGCTAACTACACTGCAGTTTTCTTCTGGTTTCTTCCAGGTTTCAATCATTTGTTGTTGTTTTTTCTTCCGTTTCAGCAATGGTGTTTTCTAAAAGTTGGTAACTTTCGTTTTCAATATTTTAGCTTCATACAAGTGCATATATGCTTGTCGCTACCGTGTCTTGATTTTGTTGTTTTTCTCTTTACTGCACTTCATCGGGACCTAATAAACCAGCCCGCTAGTTCTGGTTTCGAATGATTCCTTTCATCATTGAAAAAGAGCATTAGAAGTTAATAACAGCAGGATCCACAATAAATTAAGAGAGAAAACTAATGATTTTAACGTAAATTTGTGGATCATATATAATTGAAAAGGAATCCGTGCAGACTGGCGTTGGTGTACTAATACTAACAACTGTACTGACAGTAAAAAGTTCAGTCACCACAAATCTTTGCATTTACTTTTTTCCATTTTTGGTTTCACCGTGTCAAATTTGTTTTGTGTTGAGATTTATTGAAATTGTAAGCCCTTTTTTTTGTGTTTGTGGATAAAACAGATTGGAATAGAATGCCAACTGAGTGCAGAAGAACTCGCCCACCAAATCCAGCAAACATTCAGCTAATCAGCAGAGTAATGCTACTTTTTAATTCCTATGTATTCTTGTCTGATCTACTTGTTGCATCTTACTTTTTTATTACTTCTAAAATGATGAGATAGACAACAATATTTCCATTTCAACTCTATTTTAAGATTGGTCTGTAGCAGACTCAGATTTTGCATGAATGCCTTACAATGGACCACTGAAATTTCTAAAAAAAATGAATTAAATATTATTTGGACCACCTGACAATCAGTTTGGCAGTTTGTCAAATTCTGAGGAGGAATTGTATTATAGTATTGTCTCAAACTGGAATGGACTCATCCCTGACAGACAGGTAATACGAAAACGGTGGCTCATCACTCTCTGTTCTTGGGCCTATTGTGGGCTTATTCACCTTGGGTTAATTGCACTAGGACTACTTAAACTATAACTTCGATTTTAAATTGGTTTGTAAACTTATTTTAAGCTTCGATTCAATCTTCAAGCCTAAAGTATCCTTTTGTCTGTGTAGTCATTCGAATTGATGTTAAGTGTCATGTTTGATCTGACATGATTCATTTGGGTTAACCCAAACTTCGGGGGAAATTTTTTTAAAGGGTATAAACTACATAAATGAATACTATATTATGAGTTTAGATTTGATTTGACTATTATATTTTTAATTGCAGTAATTAAACTATTAAATTAGACTCAATTTGACTACTTGTCGTAAGAAACCAAACAGCGTAGCTAATGCGGCTTTAAAAAAATTCAAAGAGTATTTTCTCCACGTTGAATAAATATCCGTCCACAGCATCATGTCACATAAACAATGTGAAAAAAACACGTTATAAATTGAGTCTACTTAAAGAAACCCTAAACACATTTCAATAACTTTTCTATTCTTTCTAACCATTCTGCCGAAAAATAAGAATTTTTCTAGAGGTTGTAGAAGAAAATGGATGCAGAGATGGATCGTGTGTGTTATTATGAGGTTCGTTCAAAGCTAACAAGAAATTGGACTTATAAAAATCCAGGTAAGAGGTTTTGGGTTATGAAAATTATCGAAATGAGTTTAAGAGTTACAATTTTTTTTCCTGGTATGATCCAGCAGTGACTGATAGGTCAAAAAAATTATTGTTGGTCATTTAAAAAAATTGATACAATAGAGCAAGAAAGAAAGAATGAAAGAATTTTCAAAAGTTTACTTCTGGGTGCTGCGATTTTGGTGAGTTTTATTTTGTTGAAAACTTATTCCTAGTATTAAGACTATTAATGGGGTTTGGGGCATTTAGGTTGCTGAAGTTGGGTTATGATTATTAGTGGGGGTTTTGGGAATTTAAATTTTTTGTAAGATTCTAATACAGTAAAGTGTAATAAAAACTTAAAATGTGTTTTCATTAACTCTCTACAATATGGTAATGTAATTTTCAGTTATTATAATGTGTTAATGTGTTTCAGTTATTGTAATGTAATTTTTAGTTTTTCAAATGTCAGGTAATGTAGTTATTGTAATGAAAAAAATCTACTATGATGACATTTTGTAACAAAAGATAATACATTAAGTGAATCTAAAATACAGTAAAGTAAATAAAAGAACATAACTTCATATTGAGATTAAATTTGGAAACTAATCCATACATCACATGTTTAACCATGTATATGTGAAACAAAAGATATTAACTCACTAAAGCAAGTCAAAAAAAAATTGTGATATTTCTCATCACATGTCCATGTTATACTTTGGTCAAATATATGCAAAACACAACTGAATTCACAAAATGATTATGTGCAAACAAAATCAAGGATCAATTTCTAGAGATGAGTGACCGCCACAACTCTCTTGACTCATAGGTATTCTAGGCGTGGACATCCATCTGACAGTATTAGCCTGTGAAGATTGAGTTGGTATTGGAATTGGACTTGGAGATGAGTGAGTGACATAACTCTCTTGACTCGTACGTACTGTAGGGGTGGGCATCCATCTAACAGTATGAACTTGTGAAGGTTGAGTTGGAATCAACCTTAGAGCTTGACTGGTTTTAGCCTGACTTGTTGTTGGGGGTGATTCTAGGTCTTCTAATATGCAAAAAAAAAATAATGTTCTTTACTTGAATGTTCATCAACCAAAGAACCAATTTATTTGATTAGGTAATAAAACTTACTGAAAGTTTTAGAATTCTGAGAGTTTTTCTTGTAACAGAAATGGATGTTTGTCTAGGTCTTCTTGGATTGACACCAATTTTTTCTTGCAGCCCAATATTATAGCCACTCTCTTTGCATCTTTTACAAAAAAACCTTGATACCCCTCCTTGTCGTCTTACCAGTCTGAGGAGGTGCTTAATCAGCCTCCCTGTTTTTTTTGTGTGTGGTCTTCTAAAAATTGATGGCAAAATAAGCTCCATTGTGTCATCAGGCCCATTATTTCTCACCTCTAAAAAAACTTATCAAATGAAAATATATTTCTCTTTGTGTTGACACAAAGTAACAAGGGTCAACATACTTTTCTAGTCTATTTTCAATTCACAATATAACAAAAATTATATGAACACATAGAATGCCTGCATAAAACAAGAATTGATTAGTAACTATGAAGATTTTACATCTAAATGCTAAACAAATTATGAACAATACTATGAAGATGTTAACATGTTAGTTTCCATTTTCTACATGAGCATATAGACTTTTGAAGGTTAACTGAATGCTGGATTGAAGGACCACATGAAACCTGGTACATGTGTCCACCAGCATAAAGAGGTCAAAAACTGTATAAAATTAAGACAAACAATTAGCACACACAAACAACTAGCGTAAAGAGTTATCCTAAACAGTTAGCATAAATCAACTATCCTAAATAGTTAGCATAAAATAATGAACATAAACAATTAGCACAAACAATTAATGGTAAAACAAATAGCTTAAAGAGTTATCCTAAACAACATAAATCAACTCTCCTAAATAATTAGTATAAAACAGTTATACCTATGTGCTTATGATGTTGCACGTTTTAACTTCTTTTAAATTTTAGGACATGATTATAGGGCTATAAGTTTTCATCCTATTTATCCCCCCCCCCCCCCACACACACACACACACCATGTCACTTCTCTATTTGCAGCCCTTGCATCTTTTAACTCAATTTTTTACTCTTGGTTGTGCTATACAACTTTTCACCATTAGTCACTGTTATGGTGAGTGAATTAGTGGAGATTACCTCCACCCCTTCTTTAGCCCAACATTCTGTTACAAACCTATGTGTGCCTCCACTGTCAACCAAGGTGTTCAGTGGTTTAACCTTGATTGTCCCTTGTATCCTTAATGTATGATGACCAGCATTCCTAGTCAAAGCATTTACAAAAATTTCTAATTCTCTTTCTCGACCTTTAGTGGTACGAACTTCTCTTCCTTCCTCACTTATCTCTTCTGCCTCTTCTAGTTGTCCATCTTCTTCCATTAAATTTAATTGTTTGACTTTACATTAATGGCCTAGACTAAATTTCTCATCACACTTAAAGTAGAGATTATTGGCTCTTCTGTATTACAACAAAGACTATTTAGTGTTAGGCAATGATACACTAGTTTTTTTTTTAGTAAAATTAACTCTTTGATTTCTTGTTATTGTGAATTGATTCTGATTCGTTTAGGGCCTGACAGAATACCTTTGCTTCTTCCTTTCCAACTCAATTGTCATTCCATACAATTTAGCATGCTTGCTAGCTTCTGATACTAAACTTGGCCTATGCACTTTCACCTTGAGTCTTAAATCTTCCTTCAGTCCACTCACAAAACTGAAAACAAAGTAATTTTCCTCCAAGAAAGGATTATGCATTAACATATAATGTTTTAATTCCTCAAAACTTTCTTGATACTCCTCTACGAAATGCTTCTATACTAATTTGTTAAATTCTTTAATAAAATCATCTCTAGTATTATCATAGAATCTATGACACAAATCAACTATAAACTCCTCCCATGTAGCCTTATATTTTTGCATCATGTACCCAACAAACTATGTTTCCGCCTTTCGTATAAGATATATAGCTGTCAGTTCTAACGTTTGCTCTTCGTGAATAACAAAGATGGAAAAGTATTTTCACATTTTCTAATCCAACTTCTGGGATTTTCTCCTTCAAACATTGAAGTTCTATTTTTTCTTTAAGGTTCAAGGTGTTCGAGTTACCCACTTGACTAGTCTTTTTAAGCTTACAAGGTTCCTGAAGAAATAGAGTATGTCCTTTTCAGACCATTGCCCACCAAGTTTTAATTCTTCATTAAGTATGATAGCATTTTGTGGTTTAGGAGCTAATATTTCAAGTTCATATAGCTTCATATCATGTCTTTTCTTGTCCTCTACCATAGTAACATGAAATGTTTTCTTACCTTCTTGTTTAGAATGAGTGCTGACCAATAACTGATTGAATTTCTTTGTGTCATATGCTTTACACTCTCTGCTTTTTTGGTCAACAACTCAATGATTTTCTTCAAATCTGCATAGATTTCTTCCATCTTAACCTCGATCTGATCCATATGCTTCTCCAAGGTGCTCTTATTGGCCTTTTATCTCATCCAACCGACATTGAATGGTGGCCAAGTTTGTGTTTTCATCCATTTGTTGTGTTTTCTTTGGTTTTTCCAGTGTGAAGGTGGATCAAGTAACCTTGCTATGGATACCAATGTAATGAACCGATTGAAAATTGTAAACAAGGGACTAAGAAATAGAGAAGAATTTGGGATATAAGGGGCTGAAGTTTTCATTCAATATTTGCATAAAGAATTTGGCCGACAAAAAAGACCTAATATAGCTAGGTACACCAGGTAGTTATTTCTTTACAAGTGTCACTTGTCCTTAACATGGATAATATGAAAATATTCTAGATAATTAATGGTAATATCACTTCTAGACTCATATGTTATTGGGCTCGTTCTTCTCCACATGTTCTGCTACTTGGGTCTGAGTCTTGGGCTGGTACAACTTACTCCAGTTTGATAAATTGGAATCAAAACGAAGTCGTCCAACTTCATACTCCCTTTTTCCCTTTTCTTCACCTCTGGTTCAATCCCGAGCCCTAATTTACCTTTTATGTCAACCCCCAAGTTGCCAATTTCTGCCCTATTTTCCCCATAAGTCATGACATTGCCGGTGGTCTTTCAATAATTTGATCTCCTTTTGTAGTTTGTTTATTGGTGCAGTCAGATATGTTAGTATCTATCTTTTGGTTAGATTTTTTATTGTATAATCTCAAGTGATTAGTTTCTTTTGGATTATAGTAAAATGTCCAAATTATGTGTTTAGTTTACGATTATGGTTGTAAGCCCTCGTTGTAGTCTGGAATGTTTTCTCTTTTTAATAAAACTAGTAGTTTCTATAAAAAAAATTAAATTTTATAATAATATATTATCATTTGATTCATTAACATTAGATTAAAAATTAATTTAGATAACAATTGATATTTTTCTACCAAATAAAAGTGGGTAATGGAAATTAGTGTATGAAGTGGGTAAGGAAGTGCTAGTGACATCTCCCACTCAAAACAGAGCCAAAATACAAATATACACTCCCTCCTTTTTCTATTTTGTCTTTCACCTTATTATCAATCCTAATATATTTTTTTTAACGTAATGGGGTTTGACCTTTGGGTAATGAAACGAAAATTTTAAATTGAAACACCAACAATCAGTTGGTATAGTGAAATGGGGTATTAGAACTTTTAAGCAAGATCGGAGATTTGACTCATAACGTTGTGAATGAAGCAATTAAATTAGAAAGGTCGCTCTCATAATAGAATATTATAATATTTAATTAAGATTAATCAACCAATAAGCTAGATACTTATAAAATAATAAATCACATCAAAACTAACGGCTGAATTAATTTTTTCTTGTTGTTTACTATTTTCATTAATTAAATTGTGACAAACGTTCCATATTAGAGCAAGGTAGATTGGCATCCACAAGTTTGTGTAAAAGACGTAGACAGCACTTGCTATTCTTCTATCAATTTTATATTATTCCAAAAGAAATCCCAACACCTCTCGAGTATTTATATCCTCTCAAACTTACTAAACCCTCCATAGTGCTTACCAAATTAATATAGTTGGTTTAACCCTCCTTTCCTTGGACTGTTTCTTGTCCAAGGCCAAAATCATGGGTGATAGACTGCGCCTGTCTGTTGGAGTCATAGGTTTCTCCTTATTTCCCCCAATTTAACTCTTTGGGCTTTATATATTTTGCAGAAAACTTGGCTCTTTTAAACAGAAATCTGCATGGTTTTCCTTGCAGGCAATGCATCTTCTTTGTTGCTTTATGCAGCACCAATGTAATGTCGTTGTTCTATTATACTTCACACAGCTTGGTTTTATGTTTTTGGTGAACAATTACATATGTTTGTTGTTTCTCTACTGTTTTTGCAGCTTGACTTTTTCTAGGGTGATAAGGAAAAGAAGCACCGAGGAATTCTCATGCATTCCTTACATCGTTGCATTGTCGAACTGCCTCATTTATACTTGGTATGGATCGCCTGTTGTGAGTTACAGGTGGGAAAATTTTCCTGTGGTATCCATCAATGGTTTAGGGATCATGTTAGAGTTATCCTTCATTTTCACATATCTTTTGTTTGCTCCAACCAAAGCAAAGGCAAGTTTTCACTTTTCATAATCCTGCTTTTATGTTTTACATATTGTCTTGTTATATGTATGGGGTTAATCGAAGAAAAACTGCAGATTAAAGCTGGTGTTATAGCAACAATCGTCGTCGTATTGTGTTCTACCACTGCAATAATCTCAGCTTACGTTTTCCATGATCATCATCGTCGCAAAGTTTTCGTCGGAACTGTTGGATTGGTGGCCTCCGTGGCGATGTATGCCGCTCCACTTGTGGTTGTGGTAAGCCATCATCATCTCCGTCCACCGGCGATCGTGTCGTGTTTTCAACGATGTAACTGAATTTATGTTTGGTATTGCAGAAACAAGTGATAATGACCAAGAGTGTGGAGTTCATGCCGTTCTATTTATCGTTTTTCTCCTTCTTAACAAGTGTACTTTGGCTGGCATATGGACTACTGAGCCATGACCTCATTCTCGCGGTTTGTATACAATTCATTAATGGCCTATGGACTTTATTGGACTAAACAGTAGAGCTTATTTCTTACTGAACCTTATAAATTATATGGCAGTCCCCAAATCTGGTTGGTCTCCCCTTAGGCATCCTACAACTTGGACTGTACTTCAAATACAGGAAAACTGAACCTAGCAAATGGGATTTAGAACAGAGTTGTTGGCCGGAGAAAACGAAACAGACGCAACTCGCGACCACGGAAGCTATCAGTGGGGAGAGCTGAAGAACAAGGGCTTAAGGGATTCTCAGAAATCAGAATGACAATTTCTGATCAAGTAGAAGGGGACTCAATAAAAGTTGGCCTTTCCAGAGAAGGGTGGCAGTTGTTTCCTATAATGTATTGTTAGATTACGAGGTTGTTTGATGCGTATCAATGTCACTAAAAGAAACAATTTACTCTGTCTTACATTCCCATTTCTTGCAAAGACGTAAATTTAACGGCTTCAACATTGCTTATGGTTTTGATTTAGAACAAAAATTCTCTCATACTTTTCGGTGACCTTTATTATGTCTTGATGCTAAAAAAATTAGATTATAAATTATAACTCTTAATTTTAAATTTTAAACTTTATATTCTAAAAATTACACTCTACGCTCAATTTTTAAAATCTTAATTTTAAACCCTAACCTTAAACTCTAATTCTAAACCCTAAATTTAAATTTTTTTAATATAAGACATAAATAAGAACACCAAAAAAAGAAAAAAAAAACTTATATTCATTGATTTAGGCCATAAATGCCGAACCAAAAAAAGCAAGAAGAGGCCGAGAATTCTATTAGTTCATTTAGGCATAAAATATATATTTTAGATTTTATTTTAAATATAAACATTAATCACTTATGATATAATTATTAAGGAAATATTTTATGTATAGACGGTGAAAATTTTATTTTCATAAGCGAATAAGAATTTAGGTTGTAATGTTTAAAATTTAAGGTTTTGAGTTAGAATTTAAAGTTTAATTTTTAGGAATATGTTTTAATTTTTAGGGTTTTAGGGTTAAATTAGGTATGTTTGTAAATTGTCAAATGTCAATGTATCAAATATTAACATAATTACAAATTCAAAATTCTTAATATATATATATATATATATATATATATTTTGTTAGAACAAAATAAGTTTTTCAAGAAATATATAAAATTTTAAAATTAATTTTCATAAATATTTATATAAAGAATGTATTCGATTAATAATAAAAATAATTTAATAATATTATTTTTTAATTATTGATATTCGACTCATTAACCGATTAATTCAGACAGATGTTATAAATGTCTAATTATAAGGATGATTTTCTCAACTCAATTTTCTCCATTCACAATGTCAGAATTTAGACCTCCGACCTTGTCTATAAAACCTAATGTCTCATTTGTTAGACCAAAATTATTGGTTAATAATATATTTTTAACATGATGTTCTTTTAGATATTTTATCTTCCCGCACTGTTTTATTGTTTACAGTGTCATATACTAAAATCCTCAAATCATAATGAATAGAACATTGACTCAACAAAAAGTTTGATGTCAAAGAACTCTTAAGGTCACAACTCACAAGTTTGAATATGGGTTCTTGTTGCAGCACTTTGAGAGTTTGAGTGGGTTTGTATTTTTTGAACAAAAGTTTTTTAGCCATAGTATTACACGTAAGTTACTTTTAATTAATTAAAAAAAATATATTTTCATACTGAGATTCAAACACATATTAAAAAAATAAAAAAAAAATACCATTAATTATTATGTCAATTAGGGTCTGTTTGTTTCACTGAAAACTGTTTCCGGAAAATAAATTCTGGAAAATGAATTACAGTTGTTGGAAAACTAATTACAGAAATCATTTTCCGGTGTTTGGATGATGTTGTACAATTCATTTTACACTGTTTGGTAGAGTTTCCTGAAAATTTCATGAACAATTCACAAACAAGCATCGATAATGGTAAAAACAAGTTCCAATCAAAACATGGTTTAATGTTTAGGTTAGGGTTTAGGGTTTAGGATATCATTTATGGTTTATGGTTTAGACTAGTATTTAGTGTTTATGGTAGCATTTAGGAATTAGTATTTAAGGTATAGGTTTAGGGTTTAGATTAGTGTTTATGGTTTATGTTAGTGTTTAAGGTTTAGGGTTTAGGTTGGTGGTTAGGGTTTAGGGTTTATGATTTAAGGTTTTATGTTAACATTTAGGGTTTAGGATTTAAGGTTTTATGACAACATTTAGGGTTTAGGGTTTAGTTATTAGAGTTTATGGTAGCATTTAGAGTCTATGGTTAATGTTTAGGGTTTATCATTTATGGTTTAGGGTTATATCAATGTTTATGGTTTAGTGTTTAGTTTTTAGTGTTTAGGGTTTAGGTTATCATTTAGAGTTCAAGGGTTATGTTAGTGCTTAGTGTTTAAGGTTTAGTATTTATGTTAGCATTTAGGATTTAGGGGTTAATGTTTATTGTTTAGGGGTTATGTTAGTGTTTAAGGTTTAACATTTAAAGTTTAGGGTTTATGTTAAGGTTTAGTGTTTAGATTTTAGGGGTTATTGTTTATATTAGTATTTAGGGATTATGGTTTATGTTGGTGTTTATTGTTTATGGTTTAGTGTTTATGTTAGTGTTTATTGTTTATGGTTTAGTGTTTATGTTAGCATTTATGTTTTATGGGTTAGTGTTAAGGGTAAGGGTTTATGCTAGTGTTTGTTGTTTAATATATACAATTTAACATTTAGGGTTTAAGGTTTATTTTAGTGTTTATGTTAGCATTTAGTGTTTATGGTTTAACATTCAGGGTTTATGATTTTGTTTTAAGCTTTTGTGTTTATGATATACCATTTAGGGTTTTGTTTTTATGGATCATTGTTTATGGTTTAGGGTTAGGGTAGTGTTTATGGTTTAACATTTAGGGTTTACGATTTTTAATGTTTAAGGTTTAATATTTATTGGTTAATGTTTTATGTTTAAGGTTTAGGGTTTATGATTCAATGTTTATGGTTTAAGGTTTAGGGTTTAGAGTTCAGGGTTTAGGGTTTAGTTTTTATGTTAGTATTTAAGGTTCAGTTTTTATGTTACTATTTAGGGTTTAGGTTTTAAGGTTTATGGTTTAGGTTAGTATTTGTAGAGAGAATGAGAGGAAGGAAAGCGACTTACCGAAAATCAATGGGTAAGTCATTTTACACTAAAACAAGGTCTGTTTTCCATTGATTGTAGTTGGTTTTCCGTTGACTTTTCATTTTCCATGAACCAAACAGCGGAAAGCTGTGAAAACGTTTTCAGGAAAACCAATTACAGGGAAACAAACAGACCCTTAGTATTGAATTGTCAGATATAACCTTAAAAATAAACAACTATTGCAATACAATACATTTATCATGCTAATCATTATCATCAAACATCTGAATAATTCTAATGTATTTTGGATAAAGAATATGCTTATAGAACTCATTCTACATTGCTAAATGCAATGCAAATGTCACTTATATATGCCTAACGATTCACAGCCACGCAAGCCAAGCAAAAGGACAACAATTTTTATTTCCTTTTTTTATTTTATTTGACAAAAAAAATCCCATTTTAGAAGCACTATGTTGTTAAGATATATAGGCCGCTATTTTAAGAATAAAAGATACATCTCAGTGCAGGATATCAATTTTTATTTAAAAGAGAGTGTGTGCCAAAAGTAATTAGATAGAATAGACAATGGGTGTATATGCTTCGGTTCAATTTGGTTCGATAAAATATTTAAATAATTTAACGGTTTTTTGTTCGTTTAATCTCGATTATCGATTTTTTCATGTTAGTCTTAGATTTTAAGAATTAATATTTTATTTTGACAAATAAATTTGTTTATGACTTTTAAATAGTATCTGATAAAGTTTTAAAATGATTTTCTATATATATTTATTAAAACTTTACTTTTCAAGTAAATAAAAATAATTAGTAATTCATATATAATATTCTTAAGTTACTTCAATATTTTTAAGTGCAAAATACTTATTTTATATCATAAAATATTTAAAAATAATTATAAAGTAAATAAAAATTTAAATTCGATTCAGTTCGATCGGTTTAAATAACTATATTTTTTAAAATTTGTGAATCATAAATGATCTAAACAGTACAATTCGGATTGATTTTCAATTTTTCGAATTTGGATGTTCAACCCTTGAATAAATAAACTAGTGCAATAAGTGAGTCTAGTTTGAAACGGGCCTTCAAGGACTTTTTTTTATCTAAAGTATTATCTTCATTAATAACTGTCAAAATATTATGAGAAATCACCTCCCAAGTGAAGTAGTCTATTAAGGTTATTTCAGCAAGATAATGAGTCGTTTTAATGGCATATAGGGAAGGAATTATATAAAAAAATGGGAGGGGCCATTGCCTACCAAGCACCAAATTTTTACCCTTTATATATATATATATATTATAAATTTGTCCCTCCTATTTTTAAATATTTTTTTTCATGAACCGTCATTTCTGGCTTCGTCCATGTTAGCATCACGTTAAGCATAGCGAAAAGAAACTTGATGAAAATACGCTTTTAAACATAAATGATCTTGAATTATTAAGCCAAACTCGAAAAGATCGGTAAAAATTAAAGAACAAGAGAAAATCAAGGCATAACTAAGATAAAATTATAAAGTGGGTCGGAACTAGGATGAAATTATGAGAAGAGCGAAATTGCTTACCTTTAAAATTGACAAGACCCTAAAATAAAATCATAAAAATAGAGAGTTTAGGTTTAGTTCCACTAATTTCAAAATTGAAATGTTGTAAAAATTAATTAAATCAGAAAAGTTGACAAAACTTAATTCCATAAACTTTAAAATTGATAGGATTTGAAACTTTCATGCTTAGAATATAATTAAACTAAAAAAAAATTAGGGTGGGCCATGTCGATGGATATTCCGCCCTTATGAGAATGACATATAGGACATGTTTGGTAAAGAGAGGTTTAGACAAAAATTAGAGATTTGAGGCATAATTAGAGGTTTGACCAGTCAAATCCGTTAATATTGTTGTTTGGTAAACAACGGATTGAAATAGTGGATTGGGGTGAAACCGCTAATTTTGAAAAAGCTTATAATAGGAGCTTTTTGAGATTGGAGGTTTGATATTAGAGTTGTAAAGACTCTTTTACTCTTACCGGTTACCAAAAATCTCAAAATAACCTAAATTAAATATTTTCTCATCCTATTTATAAGCTAATCATATTTACTTCTTTTCTTTTTATTATCACATATTTACATGTGTATTTAAATTTATTAATTAATTAAATTATATTAAAATAATTATATAAATAATAAATTAATATATAAATCATTCAAATATGTTTAGAAAAGTTATATTAAAAATAACTTTATAGATCTAATTAATAATAATTAGATACAAAATATTGTTAACTAATAAACTACTCAAACGAGTATTGAATATAATCATGTCCTTATATGTCATTTTGCTTGTTTAAATAATCTAACAACTATCGGCTATCAGTTAATTTTACCAAACACTTTCATACAATCACATAATACAATCTGCTAGTTAAATCAACTGATGCAATCAGCTATCAGCTAATGTAATCCGCTAACCGCTATCAGCTATCCGCTAATTGCCAAACAGGGCCATAAACAATCCAACTAAAAACAAGTGTATTATCTTTTATTTAAGGAGCATTGACTCAATCAATTAATGAAAGTGATCAAGAAGGAGGTGGATTGACAATTTAAAAATTTTGTGGAAGGTTTGAAAAAAAAAATCGATACAACTATTTAGAATGATTCAACTTCCTAAATGAAGTTTACATCCACTACCTTAATTATCCACAATAAAAATTTTATAAATTCACTAATTTGTATCAATCTTTAAGCTTAATGTGTAACCTTACAAAGCCCTTACTATTTAAACCCAAAATCTTGATTATACACACTCTCTTAAAGAGAAATTACAAACTTACAAACAATGAAAATCCTCACAAAGTATATATGTTTGCTCAAATTCAGCTCACACCGAAAAACACTAGTTTAGAATGATTACGACAAAAAACAAACTAGTGCTAAGGTAAGAAAAGATGAAAGAATTCAAGTACAATATGAATTTTTGATACTTTGATGTTGGTAAAGGCTTTCTTAATGCTCTTGAATTGATTAGAGGTCTCTTTTTATATCCTTTAATGGTTTTTTAGTCGTTTTGACCCGTTGGAGGGGGTTTGAAACCGTTGAGAGTCATAAATTCGCGTATTTAATCTTCACCTGTAATTAGGAGTGTAAAAATTGATCCAACCTAAAAAATTGACTAAACCCGAGTCTGAACTAGTTGTGACCTGAGGTGATGATGACCCGAACTCAACCGAGTCCGACCTGATGTTAACCCGAACCTGAGTTGGACCCGATGATTTTGAATCCGAACCTGATTTGTACCTGACCTGAGAATGACATGAACTCGAATGTAACCCGATAATGTGATAACTGAACTCGGCCTGATATGAACCCGAACTCAAAATTAACCCGACAATTATATGATATAACCCTACTTCAAATGACTCGAGATCCGATTTTACCCGACTTGTAATTGACCTGATCTATTACAAACTCGACTTGTTGTTAACCAGTCCTGTTAATTGACCCGACATGCAATTAATTAACTTCACTACTACTTCGATTGTTATAATTTTTACTTCATTATTACAAGTATTAGAGTACATCTGAATAAATAAACTCTAAAAAATTAACCCAAAACAAAACTCATTTTAAAGTTTTAAATCTTTGTCACCGACACACTTTTTTAACTTTAAAGTGTAACTTATTGACTTCATTTTAATTTTGAAATGGAATTTAAATAAACAATGTAAACGATGTGCTTCCCTTGATATTCTTCAGATCCTATCCACACATGTTCATGAAGTAATTACTAGGTCTATAAAATTTTCTTTATATTTTTTTATGTTTGTTTCTGTTTTTAAAATACATGTTATTATGTCTTTTTTTGCTTATGATTTTTTCTAGAAAATTTGTTGTTGAAATGATTAACAAAAAGTAAATCAAACCCCAAGTACAAATTTTACAACAAAATTTTTTAGATATTATTCAAATTATAGATTTTTAATCACTTTGCACACCAAAACTACAGCATGCATATTTGATCCATATTAAAATGAACAAAACATAAGTGTGTTGTATCATTATTGTAATTAGCTTGATTAAGACTCTAATATAGTGCACATTAAACATTACTCATCTTAGATTGCATATTGAAAAGGGCATCGTTAAAAATGCCTCAACACTTGATTAAGAATGAGCTCAATCAGTATAAGGGGAAAAGAGTACCCAAAATTTATTACTATAATAAAATATAAAGTAAAATACAATAATACAATGAATTTTTGGTTGCATAGGAAATTACGAATAAAAGAACATCAAGAACTCTAAATAAAATAGGCGATAAAACAATCCAACATCACTCCAGTTCCTCGAATCAGGAACAACCTGCAAAATTAAACAAAATAACCACAACACATAAAACTAAAAGTTATTAAACCATCGAAAAAATTAAATAAGAAATTATTAAAGAGCACAAACAAGATTGTTAACCTTAAAATGGAAGCGACTCTTCATCTAAATTGGAAACTGAAGAATCTTAACTACACTAAGATACTCTTCATCCCTTCATTTGGTTCGAAGGCAACATAAGTAATTAGAATGGTTAATATCTCTAGCCATGCGAGAAAGTATCGGATAAGAAACACTTTGCATTTTTTTAATAGTCTAAAATATCAAACTCGTCATCTTCAGTACGAGGGACAAAGGGCAAATTGATATAGGAGTCAACATCAGTTTTTCCACTCCTATTAGCAGCTGAATTGGCATCAAAATTCTAAAATGCAAAATATTCAAAATTAATTAAAATTGTCCCAGACATAAACTTATTTAAGTGATCATTATGAGAAAAAAACAACTCACTTGAAAAATATTGAATTTTTTAAGTAGACAAGATAGACGAGAACTTGACCCACTTGTATTTGGAGATGTGTCACTTTGGACAGAAGAAGAAAAAGAACAAAGAGCAAGTTAAACTCATTATATATGGCACTTACTCTCCGTTGAACCTCGTGCTCAATATAAAGGACAATGTACAACTCTTTCAAAAATTGAAGTTTATACTGAGGATCAAGCAGTACAGCAAACGAGAGAATCATTGAGTGATCATACCAATATTTCTCATATAAATCAAGCATAGGTCGTGCCATTGTAAAAATGCCCTCACAAGGATCACTGAATGCATCACACAACAACTTTTCAATTGCAACAATGTTAGCCAAATATAAGTTAGAAGTGGGATACTTAGATCCCGAGAACAACATAGTAATTTCATAAAAAGGCTCAAGAAAATCACAAATTGTTTGAGCAGTTTCCCACTCACCATCACTAATTACATCCAAGTAATTTTCCCTATTAACAAACAAATTAATGGCAAATTTGGCACCAATTTCCCGAAGGATCATTGAGTAAGTAGAGTTCTGTAAAACGTAAGTTTGATTTTGTAACACCCGCGTTTTGGGCCTAGGAGTTAATCGGGTTTATAGATCGAGTCAAATAAAATTTAATTAAAACAATTCAACCTAAAATGTGGTGTAATTGAGCTTTAGTAAAAATGGAAGGACTTATGTTGTAAATTACCCAAATTTTTTTTAAAAAAGGATGACAACTTTCAAAGTTGTCATCTTCTCCCCTTTTTTCAATATTTCCCAACGTGAAACACTCTCCCCTTTCCCCAAACCCTCTCAAATATTCAAGTTACTATTCCATCAAATTGCCCCTTGATTTCAACACCATTTTGAAAGGTAAACATGTTTTCTTAATTTCCTCTTTATTCCCTATCAACCCATGGTTTTGGATTTCAAAGTTATGGAGTTTTGAAAATTAGGGTTTATATCAAAGTTTGGGCTTTTAAGGGGTTTTCTATTTGGTTTTGATAAATTGTATTGGGGCTTTGTTTAATCAAGTTGAAATACACATTATATGTTAATTTGGTTAATTTTTAATGAATTTCCGAAGTGAGCTCTATTACCCATTTTTGAGTTGTCAAGAACACCATTTTTGGTGGGTTTTAGGTTGAAAACTAAGGGCTGACGGCTAGGGTATGTTAGGAGGGTGATTTGGGATGTTTTGGAGGTCATTTGGGTGTTTGGTAATGGGTGTTTCAGCCAAGGGTTGTTGGAGTACGAAAATTGAGTTTTTGGGAGATTATGTGGTTTCGAAACCATGGGTAAGGTTTCGAAACCTTTGCAGAAATCTGAGTTCCAGACCTTACTGTCAGTCTAAGTTTCGAAACCTTTTGGGGAGGTTTCAAAACCTTTGCTTAAAACTGCACTGTTTGATCCTTGTTGGCCTTTTTAAGAGAAAAACCCATAGGTATTAAGATGCCTTTAGTTAAGATTAAAATTGGGTTGTTTGAATGTGGTTTGGGGTTCGAATGTGACAAGATTTAAAATGAAAAAAATAGGGTTGCTAAACGAGGGGAACCCCTTTGGGTTTCGCTTCGGTTTTCCCCGTGTGGCCCGCTCGGACCGGTCATCCGGCCAGATCGGGACGAGGGGGTTACATTTGTTGGTATCAGAGCCATAGGTTACCGAGACCTCGGGCAGGTAAGTGTGGTAAGCTTAATGTGTTAAATGATTATGTTGTTCGATGCATGCCTTGCCATGAATTTTTTTTATATTTGAATGTTCGCATGATGTTTGAAGCATGAATTGTGGTGTCTGGTGTAGAGTGTGTACCCATTGCTACTATGACTTAATTGAAAAAGATTTTTGATAAAATGAGTACTTGAGCACCATTGGACCCTTGCTTTGACTAACGTAATCCCTATTTGTTTGTTGTTGTAGTTATTTCCTTGCTAGCTGTACCATGAGACCACGTGGCAGGCCTAGGATGGTTCGACCGGAACCACGGGCAGAGGCTCCGAGAGCTGAGCCAGTAGTGAGAGTTGAGGCTTAAGTGGGAGAGCATGTGGTTGGAGTTGGAGCTCCTCCACCACCACCACCTCCTCCACCGGGAGCGGGAGGTGAGGCCGGGGTCGAAGGAGAGGGACCACAAGGTGGCCAAGGACCGGCCGGAATTGATTTAGCTCCGTTGGTTCAGGCAATAGCCGGGGCATTTCAGGCTGCAGTAGCTGGGGGTCAGGCAGCACACCATCAGGGTGAGGGCACCGGGTTACCTTTAGAGAGACTTCGGGGCCTTGGGGCCGAAGAGTTCAGAGGTGCTACTCCAGAGAGGTCAGAGTTGTGGTTTGAGAAGACTGTCCGTATTCTTGCTCAGATGGGGTGTACTGGTGAGCGCAAGTTAGGATGTGTTGAGTCTCTGCTTCAGGGTGATGCCTACACTTGGTGGGTCACCATTACTACGGGTATGGATGAGGCCGAGATCACTTGGGAGTTCTTTGAGACAGCTTTCCGGAAGAAGTATTTGGGTCCGCGATACCTCGATGAGAGGAAGAGGGAGTTTATGACATTGCTTCAGGGGAGTATGTCCGTGACCGATTATGAGATCCGATTTGTCAGATTGAGTCAGTATGCACTTGAGCTTGTACCTACTGAGGTGGAGCGTATTAACCGCTTCCGTTATGGGCTGAGTGAAGAGATCAAGACGTATACTCTAGCTTCAGATTACACTGATTTTGATGTCTTGGTCGCGAGGGCCAAGGACTTAGAGCACAGTTTGAGTTTGACCAGGCGGTCAGGTGGATCCAATTCGGGTAAGAGGTCCAGCAACTTTGATAGAGGTGATGCCAAGAGGTATCGGGACAACAGACATCATTTTGATCATAGGCGTGGTGGCGGTAACCACGGTAGGGGCCATCAGGGTCAGAGAGCTGGTGGGAAGTTGCCCACATGTGCTACTTGCGGGAGGAACCACTCCGGTGAGTGTTGGGGAAATTTTCATTCTTGCTGGAGTTGTGGGGCTAGAGACAATATTAGGCGTGACTGTCCACATCAGGTGGGACAGACACCAGCTCAGGCTCCTGCTAAAGCCAATGACTTTCAGAGAGGCCACGGGCGCGGTAGAGGTAACTTTCAGCCGAGGAACGATGGTCAGAGGAACATAGCACATGTAGTTGCGGTTCAGGTAGAGGGCGGAGGTCAGGCCAGAGTTTATGCTCAGCGCGGGGATCAGCATGACACCGATGTGATCGCAGGTAACTTCTCGATACAGTCTTTGGGTTTGCTTTCTTTGATTGACTCTGGGTCTACACATTCCTACATATTGAGTGAGCATGCACAGTCTTTGAAATTGCCTTGTGAGATGTTAGAGGTAGGAGTTAGTGTTACTAGTTCCTTTGGGAACACGGTAGTAGTTAGGAAGATGTACTGAAGGTGTCCGTTGATGGTTCAGGGGCATGTGTTTCCAGTGGATATGATGGAGCTTCCTTTCTATGGTTTTGATGTGATTCTGGGTATGGACTGGCTCACGGAGCATAGAGCTAACATAGATTTTGAAACTAAACGGATTTCTTTGAGGCTCACAGATGACTATGAGATTGTAGTGGTGGGTGAGAACGTGAAGTTCTTGTCCAATGTGGTTTCAGTGTTAGAGGCTAAGAGATTAGTTGAGTTGGGGTGTGAAGCATACCTAGCGTATGTGATGAACCCTAACATGAGTGAGGTTAGACCTCAGGACATCCGGACAGTATGTGACTTTCCTAATGTGTTTCCGGAAGAGTTGCTAGGGTTACCACCGGACAGAGAGGTAGAATTCAGCATTGAGACTTATTCTGATTGCTCCGTATCGTATGGCACCGAAAGAATTGAAAGAGTTGAAGACTCAGTTGCAAGAATTGACAGATAGAGGTTTTATTCGACCTAGTTCTTCACCTTGGGGTGCACCAGTTTTGTTTGTGAAGAAGAAAGATGGAAGCATGAGAATGTGTATAGATTAGAGGCAGTTAAATCAGTTGACAGTGAAGAATAAATATACGTTTCCTAGAATTGATGACTTGTTTGATCAGTTGAGAGAAGCATCGGTCTTTTCGAAGATTGATCTGAGATCAGGTTATTACCAGCTAAAGGTAAGAGAGGTCGATGTACCGAAGACGGCCTTTAGGACTAGGTATGGACATTATGAGTTCTTAGTCATGCCTTTTGGGTTGACTAATGCACCGGAAGCTTTCATGGACATGATGAATAGGATTTTTCATCAGTATCTAGATCAGTTTGTAGTTGTGTTTATTGATGACATCTTGGTGTACTCGCGAACTGAAGAAGACCATGACCGACACTTGGGACTTGTTTTGAAGACTTTGCTAGATCATCAGTTGTATGCGAAGCTCAGCAAGTGTGAATTCTGGATCCGAGAGGTAATCTTCTTAGGACATGTAGTGTCAGCCGATGGGATTAGAGTTGATCCGAAGAAGATTGAAGCCATTGTTGAGTGGAAGCAACCAAAGTCTGTGACAGAGGTACGTAGCTTCCTAGGCTTAGCCGGATACTATAGGAGGTTTGTAGAGGGTTTCTCTAAGTTAGCCGCTCCATTGACACAGTTACTTCAAAAGAGTGTTCAGTTTGAGTGGACAGATGCAAGACAGAGAGCCTTTGAGAAATTGAAAGAAGCTTTGACCCAAGCACCGATCTTGATTCAACCTGAGTCTGGGAAGGACTATGTAGTCTACAGTGATGCTTCTTATGTAGGGCTAGGATGTGTTCTTATGCAAGACCGGAGAGTAGTGGCTTATGCCTCAAGACAGTTGAAGACCCATGAGTGCAACTATCCGACCCATGACATAGAGTTAGCTGCAGTTGTGTTTGCTCTGAAGATTTGGAGGCACTATTTGTACGGTGAGAGATGCACAGTGTACACCGACCACAAGAGTTTGAAATACATTACGACTCAGCGAGATTTGAATCTCAGACAGCGTAGGTGGTTAGAGTTGCTAAAAGACTATGATCTTGCCATTGAGTACCATCCGGGTAAGGCCAATGTAATGGCCGATGCATTGAGTAGGAAGATGGCCGTGGACTTGAGAGCTATGTTTGCTAGATAGTTTGTTCGGAGATGGTGGCTTGGTAGCCGAGCTTCAGGTTAGACCTACTCTAGGTCAGTTGATTCGAGAGAAACAGCTCTTAGATAGATCTTTGGCACCTCATGTGCAAGATATAGCCGAGGGTAGATCTTCAGACTACAGTTTCAGCACTGATGGGGTTTTGTGTTTCAAGGATAGAATAGTTGTGCCAGAAGACAGTGACTTGAGACGTACGATCTTGACTGAAGCCCACAGTAGTCCGTTTGCTATGCATCCGGGAAGTACGAAGATGTACCGTGATTTGAAGAATAAGTACTTTTGGGTTGGCTTGAAGAGAGATGTAGCTGACTTTGTGAGTAAGTGCTTAGTGTGTCAGAGAGTGAAGGCGGAACATCAGGTTCCCTCAGGTATGTTACAACCGTTGAGAATTCCGGAATAGAAGTGGGAGAACATCACCATGGATTTTGTTTCGGGTTTGCCTTTGACTTCTACGAAGAAGAACTCAGTTTGGGTGATAGTAGATCGTTTTACGAAGTGTGCTCACTTCTTGGCAGTCAACACTACATACACCTTAGATAGATTGGCCGACTTGTACATTGGTGAGATTGTGAGACTACATGGTGTGCCGAAGTCCATTGTGTCAGATAGAGATCCGCGGTTTACTTCTAGATTTTGGGAGTGTCTGCATACAGCCTTGGGTACCCGTTTGAACTTCAGCACTTCTTATCATCCTTAGTCAGATGGTCAGTCAGAGAGGGTTATTCAGATCTTAGAGGATATGTTGCGTTGTTGTATCATTGACTTTCAGGGTACTTGGGAGAAGCATTTGCCTCTCGTAGAGTTTGCGTACAATAACAGCTTTCAGTCGAGCATTCAAATGGCTCCGTATGAGGCCTTGTATGGCCGGAAGTGTAGGACTCCAGTTTGTTGGGCCGAAGTGGGACAGAAATTGTTACCTATGCCGGATTTGCTCAAGGGGACAACCGACAAGGTAAAATTGATTTGTGACCGTTTGAAAGCCGCTTCGGATAGGCAGAAGTCCTATGCCGATTTGAAGAGGAAGGAAGTTGAGTTCTCAGTGGGTGAGAAGGTGTTCTTGAAAGTGTCTCCGTGGAAGAAAGTGATGAGATTTGGCCGAAAGGGTAAATTGAGTCCGAGGTACATAGGACCGTATGAGATTGTGAAGAGGGTTGGTCCCGTTGCTTATCAGTTGCGTTTGCCATCCGAGCTAGAGAAGATTCACGATGTGTTCCATGTTTCGATGCTTCGTAAGTATAGGTCCGATCCATCACATGTTATGCCCGTAGAAGAGATTGAATTGAATCCAGATTTGACTTACGAGGAAGAACCAGTGGAGATCTTAGCTTCTGACAGTAAAGTGTTGAGGGGTAGATCGATTGAGTTAGTAAAGGTGCGGTGGTGACGTAGAGGTGTGGACGAGGCCACTTAGGAGAGGAAGGAGGATATGGAAAAGCAGTTTCTGTATCTCTTTCAGTCAGGTAATTTCGGGGACGAAATTCCTTAAGTGGGAGAGAGTTGTAACACCCGCGTTTTGGGCCTAGGAGTTAACCGGGTTTATAGATCGAGTCAAATAAAATTTAATTAAAACAATTCAACCTAAAATGTGGTGTAATTGAGCTTTAGTAAAAATGGAAGGACTTATGTTGTAAATTACCCAAAAAAATTTAAAAAAGGATGACAACTTTCAAAGTTGTCATCTTCTCCCCCTTTCTCAATATTTCCCAACGTGAAACACTCTCCCCTTTCCCCAAACCCTCTCAAATATTCAAGTTACTATTTCATCAAATTTCCCCTTGATTTCAACACCATTTTGAAAGGTAAACATGTTTTCTTAATCTCCTCTTTATTCCCTATCAACCCATGGTTTTGGATTTCAAAGTTATGGAGTTTTGAAAATTAGGGTTTATATCAAAGTTTGGGTTTTTAAGGGGTTTTCTATTTAGTTTTGATAAATTGTATTGGGGCTTTGTTTAATCAAGTTGAAATACACATTATATGTTAATTTGGTTAATTTTTAATGAATTTCCGAAGTGAGCTCTATTACCCATTTTTGAGTTGTCAAGAACACCATTTTTGGTGGGTTTTAGGTTGAAAACTAAGGGCTGATGGCTAGGGCATGTTAAGAGGGTGATTTGGGATGTTTTGGAGGTCATTTGGGTGTTTGGAAATGGGTGTTTCAGCCAAGGGTTGTTGGAGTACGAAAATTGAGTTTTTGGGAGATTATGTGGTTTGGGAATTTGTGGAATTTGGGTTGTGTTTGCAAAGTAAGTTGATGGTTGAGTTTAGCATTGAATTGGGAAGTAATGTATATGTTTTGTTTGGCTAGAAGCAAGAGGAAGCGTGGAAGAGGCTTTGGGACTAAATCCAGGTTCGTAGGAGGATTGTTTCGAATTGCTAAGGAAGGGCGGTGAGTGGTTTCAACTTGTTTTAAAGTTTGGTTCGAGTATGTGTAGTGTGTGTGTGTAAAGTGTGCTTGGTAGGCCACTTCTAGTTAATTCAAGTTGTTGATATAACCATTGATGTCTATAAATGCTATTATGCTTATTTGGCTATGCACCTTGTGATTGTGGTTGATTGGTGTAAGTCTATCTTGATATGTATCTATGAGATTGAGCATGAATGGTGGTTGATGATATTTGTATAATGTGGTTATGATAATTGGCACTAAAATAATTACCGGTTGTAAATGATCGATCATTAGGATAGTGTGCACACAAATTGAGTCAAAACGTATGTGGCCTTGATGGCGTTAAGTCATCAAGGAGGAGTACGGTGATGTAACATTCCATCGGAAGCTTTTTATACATTTCTACGGGATGATGAGTGGAATCTCATCCGTAGGGCATATGGCGATGAGTGGAATCCCGCACATGCAAGGTCCGGTGATGAGTGTAATCCCACCGAGGTAAAGTGTTGTTGAGGTTTAAATCCACACAATCGGGGTAATTAAAGTGGCCAATTAACTTGTTCATACATTGTGATATGTGATGTTGATATATGTTGGTGATATATGGTGTTGCTATATGATGTTGATATTGATAATTGAGCTTGGTAGGATCGAGAAACCATATATGCCACTTGAAAGACTAGCTAGGTCTACTCAATTATATGCAATTGTAGGTTGTATGTGAGATTTGGATTTACATGCTTGAACCCTGCATTGTTGATGTTTTTCGTTTTAGAGCACCCTCACTAAGCTATTAGCTTACGCTCTCAATGTTCAACAATGCAGATCATTAGCGTGGTGTTAGCTCGAGGCAAGGCAAGCAGGGCTTTCCAAGTTTGTGGCTCAAGTACGGTTATCAATTTTTGTATTAGCTAGCAATGTGGCAAGGGTTTTTGTATGAGCTTTATATGACTCATTGATATATTGATGTTTTGGATTGTAAAGCATGTAATACTATGATGAATGTTGGTGTGTGATGGCATGCTTTAGATGCTTAGGTTGCCTTGTGTATGAGTGCAAACCTCTTGTGTTGAATTGTGCCATTTGGGCTCTTGAGCTTCCATGTATGACCTTAAATGCTGAATTTGCTCTTTTGTTGGAATGTCATGTTCGAATGCCTTGACTCATGTTGATTGCTACCTATGGCTCATGTATGATTGCTTAAATGTTAGTATGTGCAAGTCTTATGAGTGTTAATTCATGCCTTTGGTTTCTTTTTAAGCTCTTATATATGTCTATGCATGATCTAAGTGTTCTTTATCCATAGGAAGTCTTTAGAGTTGGGCAGTAAGTGATCCCCTGCACAATGGTTTCGAAACCATGGGTAAGGTTTCGAAACCTTTGCAGAAATCTGGGATTCCAGACCTTACTGCCAGCCTAAGTTTCGAAACCTTTGAGGAAGGTTTCGAAACCATGGAAGAGGATTTCGAAACCATGGGTAAGGTTTCGAAACCTTTGCAGAAATCTGGGTTCCAGACCTTACTGCCAGTCTAAGTTTCGAAACCTTTTGGGGAGGTTTCGAAACCTTTGCTTAAAACTGCACTGTTTGATCCTTGTTGGCCTTTATAAAGAGAAAACCCATAGGTATTAAGATGCCTTTAGTTAAGATTAAAATTGGGCTGTTTGAATGTGGTTTGGGGTTCGAATGTGACAAGATTTAAAATGAAAAAAAATAGGGTTGCTAACCGAGTGGGAACCCCTTTGGGTTTCGCTTCGGTTTTCCCCGTGTGGCCCGCTCGGACCGGTCATCCGGCCAGACCGGGACGAGGGGGTTACAGATTTTGATATAACAAAGTGTTTTAAGGACTAAATTGTGAACATTGAAATGATTTTTTAAGTCCCTCAAATATTTTCAAATCAACAAGGCTTTGCTCTATTTTGAAAAATTCAAACTCCAAAATATTTTTAAGTGTTCCAAGGCCAAATTGCTCAAAAACGCCTATGCGTATCGATACGCTTCTTGCTGTATCGATACATTTTTTACAAACTTGGCTACTAGAGACAAACGTTTCGATACACTCCTTACTGCATCGATACATTTTTTTACAAACTTGGCCCCACTTCGCATTTAATTGGGCATGGATGGTTACAAATTTCGTGGGTTGTAGGGCGGGGATGAACATAAAAATTAGATTCACCATGGGTGGTGGGGAAGGCGTGAATATGCCTTTGTACCCGCCTCATCCTCACCCACCCTGCATCATCCCCACCTGCCCCAACAAATCTTATAATAAGTTATTAAAAATATAATATCAACATGAATCATAGTCAAATTTAAGAAAATTTATATTGACTTGTTTTGGGATATTATTGAAAAGTTCAATATATATAATTGAGATTGAGATTAATCATATCAAATATATAAATATTTTTTAAAATATCAGTTTAAATCAAAGTTAATTTTAAAATATTTATATTGACGTATCTTAGAATATTTATGAAATATATATGTATACATATATAATATATAAGTTTATTGGTTTCTTCTTTACTGCTTCTTAATGTTGAGCCTTCTTTCTAATGTCTGTTTTCTTCTCATTGGCCATCACCATAAGTATTTATTTTCCGAATATTGTATGTTACTTGTTCTTATTTTTTAAAAAAGTTGTTTTTTTTCATTTTTATTTTCTTTTTTAGTTCTTTCTATATTGTTTATTTGTTACAACAATTGAAATTACATGTTATTTGTGCTATTTTCTTGTCCTTTACATAGACTTTAGTATCTTTTAGTCCAAACTTTTGTGTTGTACAAAGTTTAATTTCGTATGTTATTATTTTTTTTAAAAAAGATGACGTTTGGAATAATGTTACATATGTGGCGGGAGTCTGAATGACAAATATTTCATAATTTTTATAACAAATTTTATTTATATTTATATAACTAATATTTATAAATATATCATATAATTAGATCATGAGGCGGGTAAAGAGGAGATTTGATGGGTTTGAGGACTCAAGTGGATGATGGGGCGGAGATGATTTTAATCTTGCGGGTTGCAGGACAGAGATGGCTTTAAAATTTGTATTCGCAACGGGCTGTGCGTCAGAAATAAAGATAAAATTTTTTAATGGGGATGAGTGTGGATAGAGTAACCTTTGCACCCTCTCCACCCAATTGACATCCTTAGACGCGAAGGACTAAGCTCGAGCCGATAGACAAGAGCATAGGGAAAACTTAAATAAATGGAGTAAAACTATAACCACCCAATTCCCGCTTTGGTAAGGTATCAGCACTCGTATTACAGTGACGAGAGACTAATCTTAACAGCATGCACCTTTCTTCAATCTTGTCCATTAAGTCCGCCATTAATCCTAAAATGATGGTTGAAGACATCGAATAGCTAGTTTTTTATGTTAATATTATAGAAAAATATTCAAATTATGTATTTAATTTACAATGATAATTTTAAATTTTATTATAATTTTAAATTTTTTCTTTTTCTCAATAAGACCGAAGACTTCAATTCAAAAAAATATTTTTTTAATTACAATTAATTAGTAACGGTACATTGTAAAATATAAGTAGAATATATCCAGATAAAGTCGATATATATAATAAGACATACGATCTTTTCTATGCTTGTACGCTTTACGTTTCGGTTTTAATGAATGATATTTTTTTTGTAATAGTCTCTTTTTGTATTTTTATTAATACTATAAAAGATATAAAAAATTACAACGTATTCAAGAAGGAGAATAATGAGATTAATCCATCAAAATCTCTTACAACTCAAAAACAAAGAAAAATAAATACCTCTATAAAGATAAGCATACCATCAAAATCTAGAAGTTTTCCTGAATCTTCTTGTCTTTATCCAATCGAGACGCATAACGGGTGAAAAAAGAGTTGTGAGCGACTCAAACTATCAGACAGAATGTTCTGCTATCCAGGACTGATTACATCCGCAAACAACCATCAACCGAGTGGTGATCTAACTTTTCATGACCACCGACAAAATCATAATCAGAAATTAGTGCCTAGCGCCGTTAAAATCTTTGTGCGAGCAACAAACGATCGCTTGGGTATGCTAAAATCATGCCACAAGAACAGATGAAACGAACCATAAAACGAAGAAAACATGTATAAGTACAGAGAAAAACGCATGTCACGAGAACAGAGGAAACATGTGCCACAAAGACAGAGACTTTTATTAAAATATAAAAAAAAACAAAAAAAAAAAACTCGGTGGTCAACAATCAATATTAAGATTGATTACCGACCACCAATAAAAAAAATTACAGTTGACAGTAAGAAGATGAAGAGCGGCAGCAAAAAAATTAAAAAATTAAGGTTTAATTAAGGATCCTTTTATGTTCAAAAAAAATATATTTACATATAATATATATAATAAGACATTTAAAATATTAAAATTCTCAGCTTCAATACTTTTATTAAATTAAGACTCGTTAACATTTATTAACATTTAACTATTATTAAATTGCTGCTGTCAATTTAAGGAGGCTTCCAATTTAAATGCAGAAATGTTAGTTTGCAGAAAGAAAGTTTTTAGAATGTGGAGTTGAGTTTGAAAAGATGTAAGGGAAAATTTCAGTGAGATGATCTTCTGTAGTTGCATCCTGTGATCGAATGGGTGTTCGGTATGCTATTACTTATTGTTATAGTGCACTCTTTTTCCTCCAATTAGGATGTAGGGAAGTTTTTTAATGAGGCCTATAATAATATGTACCGTGTATTCGATACGATCAAAGCAATAAAAATCTGATCTAATTTTCAAAAAAAAAAACATTTAACTTTAACTCCGTAATAGTTCTAATAGATCAACCTGAAACATATAATAAAATTCAAACTTAAAACTTTAAAATTACGGACTTTAATAATATCATTGAATCATTATCTTATTAATATTTAATTTTAAATCCTTAATAGCAATATTATATATCCATGCTAATCTTTCTCCTTATGGTAGATATTTATTTATCTATGACAACAGAAATATTTACAAACATTGGCGTTCATGTTTAAAAAAAAACACCAAGAGAAATGAAAATCAAACGTCTGATCCACTCAATCCCCAACCAACCGCTTAATTTAAATTGACGGATCTTCCAGCTGAAACGAAAACCTTTTGTCAGCAATTCCAGGTTGAGACTCTTTGTTTCCCATCTGCCATTGGTTTTCAGACAAAAGATAAAAAGCAAGACAGTGCTTATGTTTATCTCAACTCGACCACAATCACACTAATGTTGTCTCTGCTACCCCGAGACATTGCAAGCTCCACCAACACCGCGGCTGCTTCGGCAGCACGGTTTTGATTCACAACGTCAGCCGAATTGCTCCTTATTTGACCGTTCAGACATCGCCTCACCACTCGACACGCGACTTCATTCGATATGACGTCCCACAGTCCATCAGTAGCCAGTATGACGAACTCATCACGATTTGTTAGAGCTTGTACGCTTACTTCGGGCTTGCATATCACAAATGGTTTAAGGTACTGATCACCTGCATTCAAATCTCACTCTCCATTAACTTTAACATTGTAATTTGGAATAAATATATGCAAGTAAAGTTTATTAAGTTACCTATGGATCTTGAAGTTGCGAGTACCCCAAGTACTCTATATCCATTCCAATTTATAACCCTTCCACCAGCGGCTTCAACTCTCTCCAACTCATCAGCTCTGTCAGGCTTTGCCAAAAAAGAAAAGCTCAATATATCAACTAATGAGTTTGTATGGACCTTGAATGTATGTCACGCTGAGTTGCAACAACTAAGGACGGAGTTAGAATTGAAGGTTGGAGACAAATATAAATATTTAAAAAGTGAGGGCCGGCCCTATTTGGTGTATGTATACACTGACATTTTTTAAAGAATGCGTAGGGACCAAGTTGTAATTATAAAAGTAGTGCATCACATTAATAATAGTTTGGGAAAAGTGACTACAGATAGTATATAAACATAATCATTAAGCATCATTAGTCAAAAATGCAGAAAAAGAGATAACAAGTGTAAATAAAATGTCAAAGAGAAAAGGGGGCAAATTGAACGAGTCAAAAATTAGTGTACAAACCGCAACATGAACCATCATCCTGCGGCTCCCCTACTTATAATGTGGGAGGGGGGACCCCAGAAATCATTTGGTATGAAATATTAAATTAGTTACAAAAAATTAACAATTGAGAGGTTAATTTAGTGAAAGATCTAACGTTAAAAGTATTAGAAGCTACATACAAATAAATTAATTTGGTTAGATGTGTATCTTTCAGTTGTACTGATCTAATGATAACAATTAAAACCTTTGGGGTTTTTTTTTTCCTTTGGTGTCTTTTTACCCCTACAAGGTTGGCGAGCTTAAACCTCTTAATTGCTAATTAGACATTATTTATGCACGAAGAGGAGCTTCAGTCTAGCTTTAGGGGTGAAAAGATCTCAACAGTCCTATGAAGCGAGGTTCTTCTGATCTAAAAGATTACTTCTTTCGTCCTAATAAATTTATTCCGTATTAAATTTTTAAAAGTCTTTTTTTGGACTTTGATCCTAATATATAACGTGGAATTTAGCCTAACATATGTATGATCTTTTTTTTGTTTAATTACCGGGTTCTAATCCACGTTGACTAATTTGAATCGGTTCTGTAAAGGCTCATTATGGGGCGACCCTCCCAACCCAACTGCTTCACTCACAAGGAATGAATTCGGACCTTTAACTTATTTAAGAGATCTAGTGTCTTGTTCCATTAGACCAACTAATTGTCTGTTATATATATGATTTTATTTTATGTCTCTATTCAGTTGAAGGTTTCGTGGTTTCCAACTAAATTTTATACATGCCATATACTAGGACGGTTCATTCTTAATTTTTGATCGATCTTTAAGACCATTCTGCTTGAAATGGCTTCCGATTTATTCACCAAATCACTTCCATGATGAATTGCTTGGCTTTGAATTCATCAAATATAAAATCAGAATTCAATTTTATTAGCAGAAAATAAGTTCAAACTAAAACATTTAGCTTCTAGAATGATACATAAACATGGTTTCAAAAGCAAAAGAAGAAATATTTGTTACCTTGTGATCAAAAGACAAGGCCGTAGCAACACCGCCCCTCGACAAAACAGCTCTGGAATCCCCGCAATTCGCCACTACTAACCTCCCGTTACCAACCACCGCCACAACCGCCGTTGACCCCACCATCTCCTCCGCCAACCTCCCCTTATTCACCTCCACATCCATCTTCTCAAAGCATCTCTCCATCGTTGTTCCCCAATCAATCCCACTTCCTTCGTTATTATCCTCTACTATTTCCTCCACTAACAGTTTATGCAACCTTTCTTTACACTCCTCCGCCACCCTGGACCCGCCATGCCCGTCATAAACTCCATAAAAATCAAACGTTTCCCCTCCATTGGCCATAAACCCTAACTCCACTTTTACTGCATCTTCCATTTCACATCTCCGACCAATAACTGACAGCAACCCGTGAGACGTGCACGTTAAAGTTTGCACGTCATCGTTTTTCTTGCAAGTTTTCTCTCCAAAACCAGCTAAAACGATGTCGTTCCCCTCTGAAGTTGATTGATTGGACGGAGAAGAAGACAATGAAAGCGATATTTCCGTTACACCGTTGCTTGGTTTTGATCCGTGAAGACGATCCTTGTCTTCATCGCCGCTGTTACTGTTGTCTGCGATGGTTATATTCATCATCGTCTCACACGTATACTTCAACCTTCTAATTTCCAACCTTCTCCGGCGAGCATTCTTGTTTCTGATGACGGTAAGCCGGCTGAATTCACCAGGATCTGACGCCATTTTCCGGGGATAGTTGGTCGATGTAGAGAGAAGCTTTGATGTTTTCTCCTTCTTCATCAAGAGTTTCTATTTTTCCTTTTGCATGAAATCGAAAGACAAAGCGACAACTGGAGAACACAAATTAAAGTTTTTTTTCCCCGCAAATTAAATAAAGTTGATATAAATAGGGTAGGGTGAAAAGGCATTAAATATGGGCCGTTGGATTTTGTTCGATGGGACGGGTGGTAGCCACATGGGGATTTATGTGCCACGGACTGGGATTTTTCAAAAGGATGGACGTGGACGGTTGCGATTTATGCACAGGACACGTGGAGCTTGCATCGGGCGGTTAGTGATTCGGGGTTTCAAAAAAGGGGGTGTGGGGCCCGGCAGTGATCTCTAGAAATCTAATGTCGTGGCGGTCTAGAAGGACGAAGATGAGTTGTTATGAAATGTTGATTGTTGACCCTGATGATGAAGTGAGGGGACACGTGTTGGATTGTGGTCGGTCAGTTTGGACATTTGGACCTCGTACATTGGGTCATGTTCTTGTCCCATTTTCCTATTTCGTGTCGTGTCCAAATCTTCAGCTTTGTCCCGCGAAGATATATTTATTTATTCATTTAGTAGCGACAGTTAAAATTGGAAAATATCAGGTGGTTTGATTGGAGTTAGATTTCCGATGATAAAGCTTTTATATTAAGACACTATCTACTCTAATTATAGATCTAATCTAATCTAATCTAATCGATATTATCATGATTTTTCAATAATACTCCATCTCTCATTCTCTCTTTCTTGGATTTCACATTATTTATTAGGCTAAAAATGAACGGTGATTTACGTATGTTACACGCTTTCTTAAACTTTTCGATGTATGAATTTTATTTTAATTTGTTTTTAAATTTTTTAATATTTTAATTTTATTTTAAACTAACTATAACTCTCATTTTAATTTAGTATTTCTAAACTTTTTGAATCTTCGCTTGTCATCTCCAATTATCAATATATATTAATCGTGTTCCATATTAATAAAAATAATTATAAAAATTATTAATTGTCATGTAAACATAATGTGTATTAAGTATGTAATAATATGATGTGACATAAATAATAGTTTAAGGTAAAATTGGAACGTTTAAAAGTTTAATGATCAATTTAGAATGAGGATCATATTTAGGGGATAAAATTAGAATGTTCAAAACTTTGAGAATTAATTTAGAACGAAAATCATAGTTTCATGATAAAAGTAGATCACTTTAAAATTTAGGGACCAATTTAATAAAATTCATAGTTTGAGAATATGTGGTGCAATTAACTCACCTTTCTAATAAATCTTGTTACAAGAAATTTTGAAAAATTAATAATTTATGGAAATTTATATAAATTTCGCAAAAGTTGTTATATAAATGATAAGGAAAGTTTACACATTTAAGAATAGTCATCTTTAGGATACAACTATCACTAAACTTTTAATTTTAAAAAGATATTAAGTCATGTTTGGTAAATAACAGTTTGAGCCAAAATTAAAAGTATGAATTAATATTAGATGTTTAACTGGTCAAATTTATTAATTTAGATGTTTGGTGAATAACGAATTCTGGTGAAACCTCTAAGTTTGAAAAAGTTGCTAATATGAGTTTTTTTTGTGTGCATAATAGCCACTTAATTTTTATTAAAACTATAGAAGATATTACAATTACAACGCATCCAGAAAGGAGACCAAAATCTCTTACAACTCATATACAAATAAAAGTGAATACTTACATAGATAAGCATACCATTAAAATTCAGAAGCTTTCTTGAATCTCCTTGTCTTTATCTAATCGAGACACATAGCAGATGAAAAATGAGTGGTGAGCGACCCAAACTATCAAACAAAATGTTCCACTACCCAGGACTGATTACATCGGCAAACAACCATTAATCGAGTGAGGATTTAACTTTCCATGACCACCGACAAAATCATAATCTAAACTAGCACCGTTCAAATCTCTGTGAGAGCAACAAACGACCACTACCGTATGCTGAAATCATGCCACAGATGAAACAAACTACAAAACAAAAAAATAACCTAAATTTAACATTTTCTATTTTAATTCTTCACACTTGCGTATTTACATTGTGACATTTGTAAGCTAATACTTTTTGTTTTTTTCTTTTTAATCACACACATTTATATTTGTATTTAATTTTAAAATTAATTAAATTGTATTAAAAATAATTATATAAATAATAAATTAATAAATAGATCATTCAAATATGAGTAGTAATGTTATATTTAAAAAATATTTTCATAATCTAATTAATATTAGTATATACAAAATATTGATAACTAATAAACTATTCAAACAAGTATCGAATATAATCATGCCCTTATATATCATTTTGCTTGTTTAAATAATCAAACAGCTATTAGTTAATTTTACCAAACACTTTTATACAATCAGTTAATACAATTCACTAGTCAAACCAGCTAATGCAATCAGTTAACAACTAATGTAATCTGCTATCAGCTATCCGTTAATTACCAAAGAGGGTACATAAATATCTTATATATATTTATGACAATGTCATTAGACAACAACGTGCAAATGGAAACATGCAGTTGTTCTTAGTTTAATTTTTTCATAAACTATGTAATAGCCCGAATTTTAGAATCTGAGGATCGGTTTAACCCGAAGCGTGGGCTTTATATTTGGGTCGAGAATTTAGGTTTTTAGATGCCTGTGAGAGCCTTTTGTGGGCTTTTATTTTCCTATTGGGCTTGAGTCTTGGGTTTAGACTTGAGATAGGAAGATGAAGGATGGGTAAAGAGGTAATTTACCTCACTTTTGAAGACGGGAAAGGAGGGTTTTAATTTCCTCCGCAGAAAAGGGGATGGTGATATCACTATTTGTTACACCCTGTGTTTAGGGCCGGGAGATATCGGGTTAGTCAACCGAGTTGGGTTAAATTAATTTTGAGAAAAACTATTTTTAAAACACCAAAAAGAGTTTTAAAAGACTAAAGGGCAAAAATGGGATTTTTCATAAAAGAGAATAAAAAATGGGATTTTTATCAAAAAAGTCATCTTCTTTCCCATTTGAATTTCACGTTCTAAAAACCTCCCTAAACCCTAGTCATTATTTCATTGGATTTCAAGCTCTCAACTAAGTGATTTCTTCAAGAGGATTTGGATTCGGGCTTTGTGGACGGAAATCCGGGTAGTTTAGGGGCTTAATTCGGCATCTCGGACATCGGTTGTGTGTGGGCTGGTGAGTGGATTTGATTTTAAAAGTCTTAACGTGGTTAAGGGAATGTTTGGGAGTTTGGATTGAGCTTGAAAAGCCAACCCAAACTCAAGAGTAAGTTTTAAAAGTTTTATACAATTAAATTGTGTTTTACGATTCTTGAATGCAAGTTGAACATGCTACGTGGTTATGTGTTGAATTGCATTGTTATGCATGTTGAGATGTGGGACTTATGTTTATACTTGCATTTGTTAGTACATGCTTTGCATGGAAGTTTGGACTTGGTAAGTGTAGAACTAATGTTTTGATATAATAATTGAAAAATGTTTTGGACTAAGTTGAAAAGAATTTAAAACTTGGTTTTAAGTCCAAACAACTTGAATTTATGTTTGAGGTATTTTAAGAGGTATTTGGCAAAGATTTTTCATGTTTTAAACAGCCAAACTTGTGTTTTCACGTCACCAGTATCGATACGGTTGTACCCGTACCGATACCTTTTTGGCCCAGTTTGGCCACTGTCAAAACCCGTATCGATACGAGGGTTTAGGGTATCGATACGGACCGGGGTCGTTTCGATACGCCACGTCAGCGTACCGATCCCTGTTCAACTACCCCAACGGCTATTTCCCAACGGCTATTCAAATATAGACCCGTACCGATACGCCCTCAAGCGTATCGATACGCCTGTGCTGGCAAGAGCCCAACGGCTATTTCCTCAAGAAGGCTGTATCGATACCGTTCCACGTGTATCGATACCGGTAGCTGCAGAACATCATTTATGAAGGGAAATAAAGTCCTCAACGGCTCCAATTCATCCCCAACGGCTAGTAACGGCTACAAACTCAATTGGAAGTATAAAAGGGACCTCCAAGCATCAAGAGAAGGCTAATGCTTCAATTGTCAATCAACAAATGATCAAGAAATTGTCTTAGTGCTTAAAGTGTCATTTCTTGCATAGACAAACACTAGTGAGCCAAAATTGTCAAATTTGCTCAAGTGTTTTAGGTTTTGGGTGAGTGCTTCATTGTGCAAACAAACACCTATTAGAGGGTTTACGTTTGCTTTATTTATCTCTTTGTAAAAGAGGGTTTTGATCAAGGCTTTGGGTAGAAGCTTGATCGGTTGTAAGGGTTTCCTCCTAATCCTAGAAAAGGGGACGAATCAATTAGTGGATTGATTGAGAAATCCTTAGTGGGAAGCTAAGGTAGTGGATGTAGGTGCTTGTTAGAAGGCCGAACCACTATAAATCATTGTGTCTTTAATTTTTCTAGCTTCCACAACCCTTCCACCCAAATATCCACCTCTCCACCACTTGGTGAGCAACATTGGTTGATCGAATCGAGCACCACACAACTCAACAGTAAGTGGTTCAGGCATCGGTAATGCTTGTGGTTGTAGTTGAGTATATTGACATGTGTTTGGTTGTTACCGGATATAATTGATCTATCAGTAGGATTAGAGTGCACTCGATGCGGGTGTCCTTGAGACTTTTGGAAGATCATGAAGTAGTGATAGTGGGCGAGAACATTAAGTTCTTGTCCAATGTAGTCTCAGCCTTAGAGTCTCAGAAGTTGTCTGATGTGGGTTGTCAGGCCTACCTAGCCTATGTTATGAATCCGAATATGGATAAGGCACAACCACGAGACATTAGGACAGTGTGTGACTTTCCGAGTGTATTCTTAGAAGAATTGCATGGTTTGCCTCCAGATAGAGATGTAGAGTTTGTTATTGAGACTTATTCAGATTCAGCTCCAGTATCGATAACATTGTACCGAATGGCTCCTAAAGAAATGAAAGAGTTGAAGACACAGCTTCAGGAATTGATAGACCGAGGGTTCATTCGTTTGAGTACTTCACCTTGGGTGTACCGGTGTTGTTTGTGAAAAAGAAAGATGGTAGTTTGAGAATGTGTATCGATTACCGACAGTTGAATAAGTTGACAATGAAGAACAAGTATCCGTTGCCGAGAATTGATTACTTGTTTGATCAGTTGAGAGGTGCTTTAGTGTTCTCGAATATAGATTTGAGATCCGGTTATTATCAGTTGAAGGTAAGAGATCAAGATGTACCGAAGATAGCTTTCCACACTCGTTATGGGCACTACGAATTCTTAGTGATGCCCTTTGGTTTGACCAATGCACGGGAAGCTTTTATGGACATGATGACTAGAGTGTTTCATGAGTACTTAGATCAGTTTGTGGTAGTGTTCATTGATGATATTTTAGTGTACTCTCGTACCGAGGAAGATCATGATCGATATTTGCGTTTGGTGTTGCAGAAATTGCTAGACAATCAGTTGTATGCTAAGTTAAGCAAATGTGAATTCTGGATTAGGGAAGTAGTCTTCTTAGGCCATATTGTATCAGCCGAGGGAATCCGAGTGGATCCTAAGAAAGTTGAGGCAATTGTGAATTGGAAACCACCGAAGACAATGACCGAAGTTCGTAGTTTCTTAGGTTTGACCGGTTACTATAGACGTTTTGTTGAAGGTTTCTCAAAGGTTGCAGCTCCTTTGACTAAATTGCTACATAAGGATGTTCGGTTTGAGTGGACTAATGCAAGACAACAAGCATTTGAGAAATTGAAAGAAGCCTTAACCGAAGCTCCTGTTTTAGTTCAGCCCGTGTCAGGGAAAGAGTTTGTAGTCTTTAGTGATACGTCGTATGTTGGCTTGGGTTGTGTGCTTATGCAAGAGGGAAGAGTAGTGGCCTATGCGTCTAGACAGTTGAAGACTCATGAGCGTAATTACCCTACGCATGATATAGAATTGGTTGTAGTGGTTTTCGCTTTGAAAGTTTGGAGACATTACTTGTATGGTGAGAAATGCACAGTGTATGCGGATCCCAAGAGTCTGAAGTATAAAATGACACAAAGAGAATTGAATCTTAGACAGCGTAGGTGGGTAGTGTTGCTTAAGGACTACGATCTCACGATTGAGTACCATCCGGGTAAAGCCAATGTAGTGGTCGTTGCTTTGAGTAGAAAGATAGCAGTGGAATTACGAGCTATGTTTGCTAGATTTAGTTTGTCCAAAGATGATGGTTTAGTGACCGAGTTGCAAGTTAAGCCTTCGTTGCTTCAGTTGATTAGAGAGAAGCAGTTGCAAGACAGATCTTTAGTATCTCATGTATAGGACATAGTAGAGGGTAAACCGACAGATTTTTGTTTTAGTAGTGATGGAGTCTTGTGTTTCAAGAGTAGAGTAGTTGTTTCGGAAGATGTTGACTTGAGACGCACCATCTTAACTGAAGCTCCTAGTAGTCCGTTTGCTATGCATCTGGGAAGCACGAAAATGTACTGTGATTTGAAGAATGAGTATTTCTGGGTTGGTTTGAAGAAAGATGTTGCCGAGTTTGTGAGTAAGGGTATGGTCTGTTAGCGAGTTAAAGTAGAGCACCAGTTTCCTTCAGGTTTGTTACAACTATTGAGAATTCCCGAGTGGAAGTGGGGGAGAATTTCCATAGATTCCGTATCGGGTTTGTCGTTGACACCTTCTAAGAAGAATTCGGTTTGGGTAATTGTTGATCGTCTTACGAAGTGTGCGCACTTTTTGGCTGTTCACACCACTTACACTTTAGATAAGTTGGTCGATTTGTATATCAGTGAGATAGTGAGGTTGCATGGTGTGCGGAAATCTATAGTGTTAGATAGAGATTCGAGATTCACGGCTAGATTTTGGGAGAGTTTGCATAGTGCTTTGGGTACTCGACTGAATTTCAGCACTTCATATCATCCTCAGACCAATGGTCAGTCAGAGAGAGTCATACAAGTGTTGGAAGATATGTTGAGATGTTGCATTATAGAATTTTAAGGTTCGTGGGAGAAACATCTACCGTTAGTAGAGTTTGCATATAATAATAGTTACCAAGCGAGCATTCATATGGCCCATTATGAAGCTCTATATGGCAGAAAATGTAGAACACGTGTTTTTTGGGTTGAAGCGGGGCATAAATTGATACATTTGCCTGATATGCTTAAGGGTACTACCGAAAAAGTTTAGTTGATTTGTGACCGTTTGAAGGCATCTTCGGATAGACAGAAATCCTATGCAGATTTGAAAAGAAGAGAAATTGAGTATGTCGTGGGCGAAAAAGTGTTCTTGAAAGTCTCACCTTGGAAGAAGGTGATGAGGTTTGGTAGGAAAGGCAAGTTGAGCTCGAGGTTCATTGGTCCGTATGAGATAGTTGAGAGAGTTGGTCCTGTTGCCTATAGATTGAGACTGTCGACCGAACTAGAGAAGATTCACGATGTGTTTCATGTTTCGATGCTTCGGAGGTATAGATCGGATCCATCACACGTTATGTCAGTTGAGGAGATAGAATTGAATCCGGATTTGACCTACGATGAAGAACCATTTGAGATTTTGGCTTCGGACAGCAAAGTGTTGTGGGGAAGAACCATTGAATTGGTTAAGGTTAAGTGGTGTCATCGAGGGGTGGAAGAAGCCACTTGGGAGAGGAAGGATGACATGAGAAAGCAGTTTCCGCATCTCTTTCCGCCAGGTAATTTCGGGGACAAAAATTCCTTAAGTGGGGGAGAGTTGTAACGCCCTGAGTTTAGGTCCGAGAGATATCGGGTTAGTCAACCGAGTCAGGTTAAATTAATTTGGAGAAAAACTATTTTTAATACACTAAAAAGAGTTTTAAAAGACTAAAGGGCAAAAAAGGGTTTTTTCATAAAAGAGAATAAAAAAGGGGATTTTTTTATCAAAAAAGTCCTCTTCTTCTCCATTTGAATTTCACGTTCTAAAAACCTCCCTAAACCCTTGTCACTATTCTATTGGATTTCAAGCTCTCAACTAAGTGATTTCTTCAAGAGGATTTGGATTCGAGCTTTGTGGACGGAAATCCGGGTAGTTCGGGGGCTTGATTTGGCATCTCGGACATCGGTTGTGTGTGGGATGGTTAGTGGATTTGATTTTAAAAGCCTTAACATGGTTAATGGAATGTTTGGGAGTTTGGATTGAGCTTGAAAAGCCAATCCAAGCTCAAGAGTAAGTTTTAAAGGTTTTATGCATTTAAATTGTGTTTTACGATTCTTGAATGCAAGTTGAACATGCTATGTGGTTATGTGTTAATTGCATTGTTATGCATGTTGAGATGTGGGACTTATGTTTATACTTGCATTTGTGAGTACATGTTTTGTATGGAAGTTTGGACTTGGTTAGTGGTTCAAGTATCGATAATGCTTGTGGTTGTAGTTAAGTATATTGACATGTGTTTGGTTGTTACCGTATATAATTGATCGATCAATAGGATTAGAGTGCACTCGAGGTAAAGTTCGCGTGTGGCCTTAGTGATGTTAGATTCCACTAAGGAGGAGTACGGTGATGTGAGATTCCACCGAAAATTATGTTATTACTAGACGGGTGAGTACAGTGATGCGAGATTCCACCGGAAGTGTCTAGTGGGTTTGAGAACTATTCGTATATCCGAGTAAAAACTTTGAATGTCAATATACCCTTGAACGTTTTATTTCTCATGTGGTTGCATTCGATAAATGCACGTGAAGGTAAAAGCATGACATTGTGTGTTCAAGCATGTGGAAATGATTTGGAAAAGGTTTTGGTTTTCAAGCAAACTATGTTTTAAAACTGCATTGTTGTAGCTACCTTTTTTAGCACCACTCACTAAGCTTAAAATGCTTACGCTCTCCTTTCACACAATGCAGGCCTTTAGACATTCGGAGCAGCTCGGGGAACAAGGGAGGATTCCAAGGGAGTTTGGTTTTCTCAAGTATGGTCTAGACTTCAATAACTAGTATAGAGCAATGGGATAGGACCTTTGTGTTTTGTGATGTTGATGTCATGTTCTTTTGCTTAGACAAGTTTGCTTTGACGTTTTGGGCTTTTATTGCCTTATGCTATGTTCAATTATGCTTTTGTTTAACCTTTGGCTAAGTTGGTGAATGCTAAGTATGCATATTTCCTCTAAGAATCTTATCTTGTTGAATGTTTCATCATTCGATGTTTAAATTGCTTCATATACTTATCTATGGATGTCTTGTGTTGTGTTTGAGTTTGTATGTTGCTTGACTAGTCGTTAAATGCCTCTAGAGTCGAGTCCTTGATTTTTAGCTGCCAAAACAGGTCTTACAGTGCATGGCGTATCGATACGCTCAAGGGTTGTTTGATACGATCCTTTGCTTTGGACCTTGTTTTAGGCTATGCGTACGATACACGGGGGTGTATCGATACGCCAAAGGCTCTCTGGAAATCTAAGAAATTGACGAGATTTTTGCGTATCGGTATGGGTCTTGAGGGTATCGGTACGGTCATCGTAGTTTGACCTTGGGAAGTTGACCGTTGAGAGCGTATCGATACAGTCTTCCAACGTATCAATACGGTCTCCCTAGGTTGACTTTGGGGTGTTGACCAAGTCCAGGTGTATCGATACGGTCCTCTAGCGTACCGATACAACCTGTTATAAAAGTTAAAAGGGGTTTGTTTAATTGTCTGTTTCGCGTGTTTTGTATCCATATGTGTTTCCGCTGCGTGTCCTCTCACATAAGATATAATTAAACATCTAGACAAGATAACTTTAAAAATAGTTTTCTAGAGTTGCTAATCTAAGTGGAGCCTTAACGGGTTTCACTTCGGTTTTCCCCGTACAACCCATTCGATGCGGTCTGGCGGCTAGGCCGGGTCGAGGGGGTTACACTATTGTTCCCCATTGTCTTCTTCCCTTAACCATCCTCCATTTCCCAACTCCCACACTCAAGCAAAGGTTGAAACTTTGTAGTTTTGAGTTGGATTTTCATATTTCAAGTCAAGGGTATTGGAATCTATATTCAAGGATCTACATTTTGAGGTAAGAATAATCAAGTTTGGTGGAAGGTGAGATTTTGGTGGGGGTTGAAGAAGAAGAACTGGAATGATGATTTTGACTCCATTTCTTGTTGTAGAATCATACCTTTAGTCTCTTTTAATCTCCCAACAATTTTGTAACTCATCATACAACATTTTCTTGTAGTTAAAGAAGTGGGAAATTCTTCCAATGAGCTTGGGAAGAAGAAGGCTTGAGAAGCTTGGTTCAGAGCTTATTTTTCAGTTGAGGAATCAAGGTTAGTATACTACTAACTCCTATGCCTTCATGGGCATCATGAATTAGATTGATTGTTGCTTGGTTTGATGTTTTGGTTGCTTGAGTGCTTAAGACTCCCTTTAACGACTAAATTTGAAATTGGTGTTAAAATGGTGTAAAAGTGGTAGGAAACCACTTAAACTACCTTTCATAACTTGTAGGTTCAATTTGGGGTTTTTTTATGAAGGTTCAGGGGTGTTGGGGATGATTTACGAGCTCTAGAATTCAAATTTTGGGCTTGTGTGCCGATACGAGATGAAACGATATCAGTAGCCTTGTATTGAGTGGCGAACTCAAGTAAATTTTGAAGGGTGTATCGGTACAGGCTTAGGCCGTATCAGTACCCCTGTTTTACTAGAATTTCAGTAGCGAAAAAGTGTATCAGTATGCTTGAGGGCGTATCAGTATTGTTGGGGTATCGGTACACGGTCCTCGTGTACCATACGAGGTTGTTGGTTAAACCATTTCTCCTTGTAAAATCGAGTATCGATACGTATAGGGTGTGTATCAATACCCAAAGAGGTGTACCGATACTCGTAGTTGGGTATCTATACCCATTGGACAATCTACCCGAAAAATACAATTTGAGACCGTGTACCGGTATGAGGTTGTTGGTTAAACCATTTCTCCTTGTAAAATCGAGTATCGATACGTATAGGGTGTGTATCAATACCTAAAGAGGCGTATCGATACTCGTAGTTGGGTATCTATACCCATTGGACAATCTACCCGAAAAATACAATTTGAGTTCGAGGGGCTGATAATTCGAGAACTATGGCCCGATGGGCTTGTAATGGGATAGAATAAATAGTAAACCAAGAAATCAGAATTTAACCTTCATGTATAGGCGTAATGATTAATAACTTGGTAAATGTTGGGTGACTTTATGGTAATAGCAACTATAGGGATCCTTGGTGGATCAAGTGATATTGTGTGTTGTATGGTAGTCATGTCTTTGCTATGTGGTGAATTGGAAACCTAGTTAGTTGAGTCACATTTGATTGATGGGATCCGGATACCCAGCAAAATTGTTGCAACACCATAGTAAGTGGCTTGAATGTGCGATCTGATGCTATGTGACTCCTGACCTTATTCGTTGATACTTGATGAGAGATTCTGAGTATGGGTGCTTGATCCGAGGCTATGTGGTATCGGGTCTCACACCCCGAGTGTACGAACCTTAGGCTACGTGACACCGGGAATCACTCTAGGTTTGTGATTTTACATATGATGCTTTGTGAGTATATGCACTTGTTGAATGTTGTGTTTACGCGGTTATGGTAGCGCCATTGTATCATATGTCATGATATCGTATCTAGTTGCATGCTCTTATTTTATAATTTGGATGAAACATGGTTGAGTGGAAGTGTATCCACTGAGCTTCGTTAGCTCGACGTTCGAAATCGTTGTTTACGTTCGTAGGTCAGTAGGTTGATCGTTGCTTCAGAGGAGTACCATCAGAAGTAGGATTTTAGCATCGACTTTTATCAAAGTACAATTCTTAGATGTAATGGGTTATATATTCGTAGGACCCTATATTTTATATTGTAACTCTCATTTTGAATTTGTGTTGTATAAGTCGAATGTTCTAAATACTTGTTCTAACTTAGAGCTCCTCTATAAACACTTTAAATACTTAGATCGATTTAACTACATTAGACTCAATGGAGTTTATGGAAATGGATGTAGTTTTGGTTAAATTGGGTCAAAATTTTTGTGGTAACGAGTTGAGCTTTAGGCCCAAATATGACATTTGGGTAAAGAGTGTTACAAACTACATGGATACTCACCCAACTATAGGGTTGTTTCAAAAAAAAAAAATTAAATGATCTGTTTCTATTTAGTTACTAATGTTGCAAATTTTTGTTTTTCGTAATCTTTTTTTAAAACTTTAATGGTAGTAATGATGTAACCTTTTTTATTGATATATACATGTATTTCTCATGTTTACACATTGAATTTTTATTTTATTTATTTAAATAACACATATAGCTCTCAATTTTGTTTGAATTTTTATAATTATCATTATTTAGTTTTTTAATGGAAGACTAAATTGGTAGAATTTATAAATATAGAGAGCTAAATTTGTTAATTTATTTAAAATTAAAATCGAATTAATAAAATGTACAAATAACGAGAATTAAATGTGTTATTATACTAATTAAAACAATTTCATGTCATCATTTTTATTAACAATTCAACTAAGAGTTACCGAAACAGTAACAACTTGTAACATTAGTTACTAAAGTTAAAGTTTTATAAGTTGGGTGAAAAAATAGAAACGAAACTATAATTGGGTGAGTATCCAATTAGTTTTTACTTTAATTTTTGTTCCTCCAATTAATAAATGTAAAAAGATAATCCTTTCGAACAACTGCTTTTGTTCATGGTGTTATGTTGAGTGCAATATAAATGGAATTTGGAGGGTAATTCCATGAAATATTTTAGGGTAAACTAAGAGTAAGGAACTTGATATTTGTGACCGCAATTTAGGGGTGGAAATGGACGGGGCGGGGACGGTTTTACATTTCTTACTCTGACCTTAATATTTTCGGGTACAATTTTGTGGAATTTTCATTAAATATTTCGGTTATTTTTTCGTTTACATATTCATTCCTTATAGATTCTTGCAGTTTTTGGTTAATTCTCATACTAAAAAAATAAAAAAAATTGATACATTAAAACAAATACTCAATACTAAATCTCCAAAATTATAAACATAAACAAGAAATTTAGTTTTACCAACAACAAACAAACCATTTCAAAATTATAAAACATGACTAAATTATTAATTATTGAAACATGACAGTCTGCACTACATTTAAAAGAAAATATGTAACTAATAATCTACAATTTCAAATCATGACCCGTTTGGTCTAAAATGAACTAGATTCGATAATCTTTTCAACCATATAAATTACCTCTTCTGTTTTGACTCATACGATCTATGGCGAATTTCTGAAGTCACTCTCATTGGTGTTTTTAAAAATAGATTGCAGTCTTTTCTTCTGACCTTTTCTCACTAAAAAATTAATAACTCCTGATATATAACTCGAAATCAGGAATCGTTCATTTTAAACGAATCTAAACTTATGTATGGTTATAGAATATAAGGCTCACTTCTTGATTTATCTTGTAGATTTTTTTATGATTTTTCAAAGTCACCGCTAAAACTGTTTTATAATAAATCTATTGTCATATTTTATGACATTTCAACATTCAAATATTCATATTTTTTAAAATACATATCAAAATTGATCACCGTATATTTTACACAAACTAAACTGAATCACGTTTACAATGATGCATGCACCACTTTCGATTTATCTTTATGAAATTTACGGAGAATTTCCAAACTTACTTCAGCAGATCATACTCAAGTTGTGAGAAATTTGATTTTTATTGAAAAATGAGTGAATTATTCTTATGCCCATCCAACTTTCTAAAATATTGGGGATCCCTGCGGATTTTTTTCGAGGACCCCCTTGGTGATTTATACGGGTACAATTTGGTTATCCCACAGTTCAGATATAGCAATCTCAGTCTCCATCCCCATTTGAGCTTCGATGATAAAACTCTCCCCATTTTCGTCCCCGTGGGTGAAGATTTTGGTTATTCCCCATACCATTGGTTCAGATCCCCACAGTTTTTTATTATTTTTCACCCAATTTTCACCCTTATCGTAATTAAAATTTCCTTTGTGTTTTTCGAGATATAAAGTTTGCTGCAATAAAATGTGCAAATTAACTTTTTTTCTTATTCAAATATCACCATAGGAATTACTTAAATATTTCACTCAATTTTTTTTTATAAATATAGTACAAGCCAGATTATTTTTACAAATATTATATTTGCTACAATAATTTTGAAGTTGAATTTAACATAATCCGTCTTTGAACAATAATTTATTTTTTCAATTGAGAAACTGAAGAAAACTTGAATAGGAAACATCTTTAAACAATGCATGTCTTCAATTGCACCAATAAGATTGCTTCTGACTTCAACTTATATGGATTTTTTTATTTAAAATAATCAAAATACTATTCAAAAACGTTAGGAAATCATACCGACTTTGAACAGTATGAAATTTTTTATTGAAAATAATTCAAACATTGTTCAAAGATAGGTTGTAATAAATTCGACTTCAAAATTACTGTAGCAAGTACCATATTTGTGAAAATAATTTGACTTGTTTTATGTTTGTGGAAAAAAAAGTTGAGTGCAATATTTAGGTAATTTAACCAATATCACCCTTAATATCTTTAACGAAATGATATTTTTAAATTTGTTTACAAAAATGACATTTAAACGTGTCATTTAGGAGGAAAGCATGTCTGATAAGCTTAGGCTCCATCTATGTATATGGGTACACAAAATTCGACTTAGCTCGAAAAAAAGGTAATTATTTTTTTAATTTAGAGTTATTTGAGTAACTAGTAAAAATTTTATGTTCAAGTCGAGTTCGAGTTTACTCAACTAGATAAATTGAAAAACTAAATTTTAAGGTTTTGAGATTTAGTCTCTAATTTCTTTTTTCTTCAATTCCTCCTTCATTTTAAGTCTATTTTGACCGAATTCGAACAACATGTTCCTAAACCATTATAAAATACTTATTTAGCTTCAATTTGTTTTTTTGAAAATAATTTTTCTTTTTTTACAATTTAACCCCTCCACTTTGTATGATTTCCTCATTTCTTCAATTCCTCATTCGTTTTAAGTTCATTTATTTATCAAATTTGAATCAACTACTCCTAAATCACTGTAAGATGCTTATTTAGCTTCAATTTATATTTTTGAAAATAAATTTTTTTATTTCTTCAATTTAGCCCCTCAATTTTATACGATTTCTTCATTTCTTCAATTTCTCCTTTATTTTAAGTTCATTTTTGACTCAATTTGAAGCAAATGCCCCTAAACCACTTTTGAATACCTATTTAGATTCAATTCATATTTTTTTAAAAATAATTTTTGCAATTCAGTCTCTTAACTTTTCATTTTATTCAATTTAGTCCTCCAGCTATAAATTTTTTTTTGTAAATTCTTTCTTCTCATCAATTCCTTGACTCCTTTATACTCCTATCAATATTTTATCCTCAAAAGTTTATTCCTTAAAAATAACATTATAAATATATTTTAAAATTTTAGATGATATTTTTTTGTTAAATAACATCACAAATCTTACTCGCAAATGTGAAAAAAAATATGAAGAATTATATTTGTATACGTTATATGATTAGAGAAATTCATTTAAACTAGAATCAATATGTACTATAACATTAAATAATTAGAATTAAATTTATATAGAAACTCGACTCGAATTAAAAAAAAAATTGAAATAAATTTTGAGTCATAAAATAGGACTCATCAACTCTAATAACTTAATTTTTTTTCTCAGCTCGATTGAATGCACACATCTACCTCCGTATGCTCTCATTAGAATAAGATGCATTCCAATTTTTTTGATAAATTCTAATCTTAATTCTACCTAAAAATAATAGGGGAAGGAAAAATTCTAGGAAACATGCCACGTATTTTTGTTCAACAAATAAAAAAAACGCATGTTACCAAACACGTATTTTTTAAGGGAAAACAACCTATTAAAGGACTGTTATAAACTTATGTCGTTACAGATTACACTAAAATAAAATAATGAAAATGTTCCTTTCAAAAAGATTTTTTTTATATTTTAAATGTTTATAGAAACTACTTCATGAATTATTATGGTAGAAATTTCAGTTGATACGTACAACGGTACATGTTCGTCCGTTTATATTTTATCCGTGGCAGAATTAAAAATTTGTATTATGGTGTTAAAATTTAAAAAAAATTAATTTAAAATATAATATCAAAACTTTAAAAATGCTATAAACATTCTTTTAAAATAATATTAAATTTATTTTTATATAAAATTTATGTGATAATCATCTCATAATTTAAAATCATAATTATGTTTAATAATTTTTATAATAATTACATTTTTTCAACCACAACACCTCATTAAAAATATATAAAGATAAAAATATGAACTAGAAAAAAGCCCTAGTTTTCTCTCTCGCTAAGCCGCGGCTGCACTTTCTTTATTTTTTTTCATTAGTCGGCGATCGACAATCAATTAATTTTTAGTTATTGATTGTCGGTGTTTTTTTTTTGTTTTTTTAATAAGAATCTCTGCCTTTGTGGCACGTGTTTTCCTTTGTCCATGTGACACGCTTTTCTTTAATTTTTGTAGTTTGTTTCATCTGTCCTTGTGGCATGATTTTAGCATATCTTGGCGATCAGTTCGTACTCACACAGAGATCTTCATGGCGCTAATATCTGATTATGATTCTGTTGGTGGTCTTGCAAAGATGGATCCTCACTCGGTTGATGGTTGGTTGCCGATGTAACCAGTCCTGAGTAGCAGAACTTTTTGCCTGATAGTTTGGGTCGCTCGCTACTCCTTTTTCACCCGTTATGCGTCTCGATTGGATAGAGGCAATGAGATTTATGAAAGCTTCTAAATTTTGATGGTATGCATATCACTATAGAAGTATTCACTTTTCTTTATTTTTGGGTTGTAAGAGTTTTTGGTAGATTAGTCTCATTATTCTTCTTCCTAAATATGTTGTAATTGTGTCATCTTCTATAATTTTAATAAAAATACAGTAGCTATTATTGAAAGATATATATAAAGATAAGATCCATTAACTGGCTGAGTGGTCAAAAATGTTCATGATGTCTCATTTTATGTGGGTAAGAATCTTAACATTTTATGTTGTCTCATTTTATGTGGGTTGGAATCTCAACGTTTCATTTTAGTTCAAAAATACTCCTCATTGGATGGAAATTGCTAGTCAACAAACCATCAACGACTAGAGCTGATTAAGTTGACACACGTGTACATGGTCGATGACGTGGAATTGCCACGTGTAAGGAGCAGATGACTGGCATATTGTCACATCAGATTTTTTTATAAAAATTTACTATATTTTAAATTATGCATACCCATTCACATGTAGCAGCTTGGCTTAAAATTTAAGAAATAAAATTTAACATGAGTGGAATCTCAAATCCAACACACTTGAAAGGAAAAGGGTCGCAAAAAACACTAAGCCAAGTTACTTTTATTTGTTATAATCTGATATGATTTTTATATAACCAAAAACGATCTCATTAAATTTAAATTAAAAAAACATAAAAGTTCGGGGGTGCAAACTCATAATCCTAAAAGCATGTTAGGAATTAGTCAAATAAAATTCCTATTTGTTTAGGACTCTTTACGTTAAAATAGGACTTAGCTAGTTAGCAGTTAGTCAGCAGTAAACTCCTTACTTATCGCATTTTCTGTTTCTACTATGTATGGCTATTTAATAGCTTGTTGCTTTCCATTCAATGACAAACAAATTACTTCCAAAATCTCTCATTCTTTTAAATACTTTACTGTTAACTTCATCATTTGGCATCAGAGCCAGAGGGTTAGTAGAAGCAGCAGTCTTCTAAGGATATAAGCAACGGTAATGGCTACAGAGGGTGATTTTGTTCAACCAACTGTGCCGAGGTTTGATGGTTACTACAGTCATTGGGCGATGCTTATGGAAAATTTCTTTCGATTGAAGGAATATTGGGGTGTGGTGGAAATGGAGTTTTTGCAGCAGCAGAAGGTGTCACTTTAACTGAAGTGCAAAAGAAAATTTGCGAAGAGCAGAAGTTAAAGGATCTCAAAGCTAAGAACTATCTGTTCCAGGCTTTAGATCGTTCTATTTTGGAAACAATTATTAACAAAGATACATCAAAGAGTATTTGGGACTTAATGAAGCAGAAATATGAAGGAACAACACATGTAAAGCGTGCTCATCTGCAGGCTTTGCGAAAGGAGTTTGAAACTGCTCATATGAAGGAAGGAGAATCTGTGAACGAGTACCTTGCTCGTGTTCTTGTCATCACCAACAAGATGAAAGCCAATGGAGAAAATATGAAGGATGTTGCAGTTGTGGAAAAGATTTTAAGGTCAATGAAACCAAAGTTTAATTATCTGGTGTGTTCAATTGAATAATCGAAGGATACAAGTATGTTGTCGATTGACGAGCTGCAGAGCAGTTTACTCGTGCACGAACAACGCATGAGTAATATTGTCAATGAAGAACATGCCTTGAAGGTGATCATGAAAGCCAATATGCTGGACGAGGAAGGGGGCGTGGAAATTTTGGAGGTAGAGGCTGTGGAAGAAGCAGACAACATTTTGATAAAGCAACTGTAGAATGCTATGCTTGCCACAAACTTGGACATTTCCAGTGGGAGTGTAAAAAAGGAATGACAAATTTTGCAGAGAGTCATGTAGAAAGTGATGAGCACATGTTGTTAATGGATTTTGTTGAAGAAAAGGAGCAGCAAAAAACAGATATGTGGTTTCTTGACTCTGGGTGCAGTAACCACATGTGTGGAAAAAGAGAATATTTTTTCGAGCTTGATGTAGACTTCTCTGATTCGGTAAAGCTGGGAAATAATTCAAACATGGTGGTTAAAGGGAAAGGCAACATCATGCTGGATATCAATGGTGTTATTAGCATCATCTCCAGAGTTTTTTATGTTCCAGAATTGAAGAATAATTTACTAAGTCTGGGACAATTGCATGAGAAAGGTTGAGCATTTTGTTTCAACACGGGCAATGCAAAGTATATCACCCTGACAAAGGTTTGATTATGAAATCTAATATGTCTGCAAATAGGATGTTTATTTTGCATGTTGTTACTTTGCCTGCAGAACCCACTTGTTTTAACACAGTTACAGAAGATGTAGTGCAGCTGTGGCATTGCAGGTTTGAACACTTGAGTTTTAAAGGCCTACAAATCTTGCAACAAAAACAAATGGTTGAAGGTTTGTCGCTGCTTAAGCCGCCCTCAAAGCTATGCAAAGATTGTCTTGTGGGGAAACAACATCGAGACTCGTTTCCAATAAAAAGTTCTTGGAGAGCATCAAAAATTTTACAGCTCGTTCATGATGACATTTGCGGACCAATTAAGCCAGCCTCGAATAGTGAGAGAAGGTATTTGATTACCTTTATTGATGATTTCAGCCGAAAAACATGGGTTTATTTCTTGACAGGAAAATCAGAAGCTTTCACCATTTTCAAAAGCTTCAAGATACATGTTGAAAAAGCAATAGATAAGTCTCTAAAAGTGTTGCGTACGGATCATGGTGGAGATTTACATCTCGAGAATTCAACAATTTCTGCAAGGCGCATGGAGTGCAAAGACAATTGATAGCTGCATATTCACCGCAACAAAACGGTGTAGCAGAACGGAAGAATCGGACCATCATGAATTTGGTTTGTAGCATGTTATCTGAAAAGAAAGAGCCTAAAACTTTCTGGCCAGAAGCAGTAAATTGGGTTGTGCATGTTTTAAACCGTAGTCCAACACTAGCTGTGAAGGACAAAACACCCGAAGAAGCCTGGAGCAGAATCAAGCCATCAGTCCAACACTTTAGAATTTTTGGTTGTGTTTCTTATGCTCACATACCTGATAACTCGAGATCTAAGCTAGATGAGAAAATCTTGAAGTGTGTTCTACTCGAAATTAGCGAAGAATCAAAGGCATATAGGCTTTACGATCCTATCTCACAAAGGATCATAATAAACAGAGATGTGGTGTTTGAAGAAAATGTAGAATGGGAATGGAGAAAGCAATATGAGTCAGCGATTATGTGTGTGCTTGAATGGGAATGTGATGAAAAGGTTGTCATTGAAGAATCTCATGTAGAAGAAGATGTAGCTGATGCACTACCAGAGGAGTCTTTCGTTGATGCACAACTAGAGAAGTCTCTTGCCACTAATCAAGAAACTGGTCCAAGTCACGTGGAAGGAAGGAGTAGGAAGCAATCAGTTTGGCTAAGAGACTATGTATTCGGTGAAGGTTTGTCTGATGAAGAGGTTGCATTTTACTCGGCATCATTTGCGCTGTATACTATTGGTGTTGATCCGCTTAATTTTGAAGAAGCTGTGAAGAGTGCAAGATGGAGAAATGCCATGGATGCTGAGATTGAGGCGATTGAGAAAAATGGCACATGAGAATTAATTGATCAACCAAAAGGAGCTAAAATAGTTGGAGTAAAGTGGGTTTACAAGACTAAACTTAATGAAAAGGGAGAAATTGACAAGTTCAAGCAAGGCTGATAGTGAAAGGATATGCTGAGCAGTATGGTGTAGATTACACAGAAGTATTTGCTCTGGTAGCTCGTATGGAGACGGTGCGATTGGTGATTTCTTTTGCAGCACAAAAAGGGTGGGCTATACATCAATTAGATGTGAAGTCTACTTTTTTGCACGAAAAGCTGGTTGAGGATATTTTTGTTGAGCAACCTCGTGGTTACATTCAAAAAGGTGAAGAAGAAAAAGTGTACAAGTTAAAGAAAGCTCTTTATGGGCTCAAACAGGCTCCACGTGCTTGGTACAGCCGTTTTGAAGCATATTTCATTAAGGAAGGTTTTAAAAAATGTGATAATGAGCATACCCTTTTTGTTAAACAAAACAAAGAAGGCAGCATGCTCATTGCAAGTTTATATGTTGATGACCTTCTATTTACAGAAAATGACGAGTTAATGTTCGTTGAGTTTAAGAATTTGATGATGTTGGAGTTTGACATGACTGATCTCGGTAGAATGAAGTATTTTTTGGATCTTGAAGTCTTGCAAAAATCTGGTGGAATCTTTCTTTGTCAAAGAAGGCATGTTGAAGAGATGTTGCAGCGTTTTGGGATGAATCAAAGCAAGTTAGTTCAAACTCCAATTGTTCCTGGGTTCAAGATTTTCAAGGATGAAGAAGGTACAAAAGTGGATAAAACAAATTTCATGCAAATAGTGGGTTGTCTTTAGGGATGTAAAAACAGGTAATCGGACAGGTTTTAGGTCGGGTTCTGTCAGGTTGGGTAAAATCGGATACAGGTCATTTCAGGTAAAAAAAATTGACTCGACTCGGGTCGGGTGCGGGTCCATTGCAGTCGGGTAATTTGTAGGTCGGGTCCATTTCAGGTCGGGTCAATTTTTAGGTCGGGTCCATTTCAGGTCAAACTCGTTGCAAATCGGGTAAAAATAGGTCGGGTAAAATCAGTTAATTGGCAGGTAAATTGCAGGTCGGGTAAATTTCAGGTCGGGTTCATTTCAGTTCGAGTTCATTTCAGGTCGGTTTCATTTCAGGTCGGGTTCATTTCAGGTCGGGTAATTTTAGGTCGTCGGGTTCATTTCAGTTCGGGTTAATTCAGGTTCACGAGAAATGAACAATTTTGAATAAAAACAAAGTTTTATGGACTATAGTGAAAATAATAATAATAATAATAATAATAAATAAGAGCTAATTTGGACTAAAATAAAGTTTTATGAACTATAATAGGCTCAATTTTGAATAAAAATAAAGTTTTATGGACTATAGTGAAAAAAATAATAAATAAGAGTTAATTTGAAGTAAAAATAAAGTTTTAAGGACTCAATTGAATTGAATTAAAACCTAAAGGACTTGAATAAAAAACTTATATAATATAAAGGGCTTTATTTATAATTTATCCCAAATTGAAATTCAATTTGGGAATTGGGCGGTTTCAAAATAAATTTTCCCACCCATATATATTAATTTTCCCGCCCAACAATAAATAATTATTATTAATTATTATATTTAGCCCATCTAAAATATTTAGTCCAAAGCCCAACAATTAATAATTATTATTTATTATTGATATTATTAATTATTATAAATGGGTGGTGGGATATGAGCCCAAAGGCTCAAGGCCCAAACTATTATTAATTATTATTTATTATTAATTATTATATTATAAATACATTATATAACTTATAACTATATATATTATATTTATACATTATAGGTTTTAGGGCCCATCTAAAATAAATGGGTGGTGAGATATGAGCCCAAAGGCCTAAGGCCCAAACTATTACTAATTATTATTTATTATTAATTATTATATTATAAATACATTATATAACTTATAACTTATAAGTTTATATATATATATATATATATATATATTATACATTATAGGTTTTAGGGGTCCATCTAAAATAAATGGGTGGTGGGATATGAGCCAAAAGGCCCAAGGCCCAAACTATTACTAATTATTATTTATTATTATTTATTATATTATAAATACATTATATAAATTATAAGGTATAAATTTATATATATATATATATATATATTTATACATTATAGATTTTAGGGGCTCATCTCAAATAAATGGGTGGTGGGATAAGAGCCCAAAGGCCCAAGGCCCAAACTATTACTAATTAATATTTATTATTAATTATTATATAAATTATAAGTTCTAAGTTTATGTATATATATATATATATATATATATTATATTTATACATTATAGGTTTTAGGGGCCATCTAAAATAAATGGGTGGTGAGATATGAGCCCAAAGGCCCAAGGCACAAACTATTATTAATTATTATATTATAAATACATTATATAAATTATAAGTTATAAGTTTATATAATATATATATATATTATATTTATATATTATAGGTTTTAGGGGCCCATCTCAAATAAATGGGTGGTGGGGTATGAGCCCAAAGGCCCAAACTATTACTAATTATTATTTATTATATTATAAATACATTATATAAATTATAAGTTATAAGTTTATATATATAATATATATATATATATATTATATTTATACATTATAGGTTTTAGGGGCCCATCTCAAATAAATGGGTAGTGGGATATGAGCCCAAAGGCCCAAGGCCCAAACTATTACTAATTATTAATTATTATTAATTGTTATATTATAAATACATTATATAACTTATAACTTATAAGTTATAAGTTTATATATATATATATATATATATATTATACATTATAGGTTTTAGGGGCCCATCTCAAATAAATGGGTGGTGGGATATGAGCCCAAAGGCCCAAGGCCCAAACTATTACTAATTATTATTTATTATTAATTATTATATTATAAATACATTATATAAATTATAAGTTATAAGTTTATATATAATATATATATATATATATATATACATTATACGTTTTAAGGGCCCATCTCAAATAAATGGGTGGTGGGATATGAGCCCAACGGCCCAAGGCCTAAACTATTACTAATTATTATTTATTATATTATAAATTCATTATATAACTTATAAGTTTATATATATATATATATATATATATATTATATTTATAAATTATAGGTTTTAGGGGCCCATCTCAAATAAATGGGTGGTGGGATTTGAGCTCAAAGGCCCAAGGCCCAAACTATTACTAATTATTATTTATTATTAATTATTATATTATAAATACATTATATAACTTATAACTTATAAGTTATAAGTTTTTATATATATATATATATTATTTATACATTATAGGTTTTAGGGGCCCATCTAAAATACATTATATAATTGAAAGACAATTGTTTCACATGTTATATAAGTATAATAACATTAACTTTATGTTAAACATGATACTGACTTATATTTTGTATTTATTTTAATTTTATGAACATAATAAAATTTATAAACATAATGAAGTTAACATAATATATATTATATAATAAAGCATAATAAGTTTAATATATTATATTATCTATATATTACTAATATATTATATACTTAGTAAAAATTATGACAAATCTTTTAAGTATATAATTTTATTATACATAATATATATATTTTTATACTTAAACAAATTTCTAAGTATATAATTTTGTTATACATAATGTAGTTACAAATTAAGACACATTTCTAAGTATAATGGAAGATAAAAAATTTCTAAGTAATGAAATTAACATAATCTACTAAAAAATTATTAAGTTTATAATGAACAATTTACACTTTAAATTATTTAACATTTTTAGCCAGATTTACATTAGTTCAGGTCAACAACAGTTCAGGTTCAAAACAGGTCGGGTCCATTAACAGGTCGGTTCAAAATAGGTCGGGTAAAATCGGATATCGGGTCGATTCAGTCGGATAATATCAGGTAATTTGCCAGGTTGGTCTCGGGTTCGGATTCGTTTCAGTCGGATGCAGGTCGGGTTTCAAGTCAAAATTAACAGGTCAGATTCGGGTTCGGGTCGTTTTCAGTCGGACGCAGATCGGGTTCGGTTGCTACAGTAACAGGTTCAACTCAGGTTCGGGTCAGTAACAGTCAGTTACAGTTCAGGTTCAGATCATCGAATTCTCGGGTCAAATCAGGTTTTGACTCGAGCAGGTTTCAAGCAGGTTTTCAGGTCCTGACTTGTTTTTACAACCCTAGTTGTCTTATGTATCTTACTTCAACTCGTCCATATATTGTGTTTGCTGTCAGTGTGTTAAGCAGGTATATGGGAAGTCCTACTCAGTTTCATTTACAATTAGCAAAACAGGTGTTCAGGTATCTAAAAGGAACAACTGAGTTTGGAATTTTCTACAAAAAAAAGAGAAAGCAATAAACTTATGGCTTATACTGATAGTGATTATGCTGGTGACTTGGATGACAGAAAAAGTACAACTGAAAATGTCTTTCTCTTTGGTTTTGGAGTTGTATCATGGTGTTCTAAGAAACAACCAATTGTAAGTTTGTCAACCACAGAGGCAAAATTCATCGCAGCGACATCATGTTCATGTCAAGCTATCTGGTCAAAAAGGTTGCTAATGACATTTGATCAAACTGAGCAAGAGTCGATAACTATCCAATGCGACAATAGTTCTGCAATTAAGTTATCAAGAAATTCAGTTATGCATAGGCGTAGCAAGCATATAGATGTTCGTTTTCACTTTCTTCGAGAACTCGCACATGCAGGAGTGATAAAACTGATTCATTGCAACACTACAGAACAAATTGTTGATATAATGACAAAGCCTCTCAAGCTTGATGTTTTCTTAAAGCTGGGCGCAATGCTTGGTGTACGTGCAGAGAGCAGTATAAACTAAGTTCTTTGTGTTAAAGAATTTAGTTTAAGGGAGAAATTGTTATGAATTAGTCAAATAAAATTTCTATTTGTTTAGGACTCTTTACTTAAAATAGGACTTAGCTAGTTAGCAGTCAGTCAGCAGTAAACTCCTTACTTATCGCATTTTTTGTTTCTACTATGTATGGTTATTTAATAGCTTGTTGCTTTCCATTCAATGACATACAAATTCCTTCTAAAATCTCTCATTCTTTTAAATACTTTACTGTTAACTTCATCAAAGCAACTCATTTTCAAACGTTCATAAACCCTAAAAATGTCAATATATTTTCCTCTCAATTGAAACCAATAAGTCTCGGTTTGTTTGGGCTAAAATATTATGGTCTTTTATACAACATCTTTATCCTCAATTTTCCTCTGGGATCGTATTTTTTCTTTTCTGTGTTGGGGGCTCATTGTTATTGTTTTGTCTTTGTGATTATGGCTATAACACGCTCTCTCAGATTGAGGGTTGGATATCAAAACGAGAAATGTTTATATCAGAAAGATATATTAGAATTTTAGAGTTCATGAATGTTTGAAAATAAGTTATTTTGTGGACCCCGAGCTTACACTCGAGCTTTTATTAATTTAAGTTTAATAAAATCGTTATTTAGTTATATAAGAATCATATCAAAATGTAATAAATAAAGGTAACATGGCTTGGTGGTTTGGTTAAATTTTTTTCCTTCCTAATGTGTAGGGTTCAAGTCTCCACCAAGGCTAAATTTTATTTCTTAAATTTTAAGCTAATTATAGATGCCATGTGTACCCATCTGAATGGGTATAAATAATTTAAAATATAGTAAATTTTTAATAAAACAATCTGATATGGCCTACTGCCACATCATCGGTTTCTTACATGTGGTAGTTCCATGTCACTGACCATGTACATGTGTGTCAGTCCGGTAGGCTCTAGCCGTTGACTGCTTGTTGATTAATTATTTTCATTCAATGAGAAATATTTTTGAACTAAACTAAATTGTTGAGGGTTCGGTTGCTCCAGAATAAATAGGAGACTAAATAACTATACAAACAAACGGTAGAGCATTTTATCGTTATGCTTATAAAATATCTAAAGATGGAGAATATAAAAGTCGGGAAAGCCGCCTCAACAATGAGATAATTGTTAGGATATTCTTATTGAGTTTTTTTTTTTAAGATTTGAGGTATTTTTCTTTTATGATGTGTGATATTCTTATCAAATCAATGAAATAACCAATGAGGTTCAGTGGGCCTGCAGTGTAGGGATGGCAATATAATCCGAATTTGGTCTAAATCCGATTCGATTTGAAGAAAAAAATTCGATCCAAATACGATCGAAAATAATTGAATCTGAATCTGAAAATAAGGCCCGAGTCCTAATAGGTGGTGGATCGGATATGGATATTGCCATGATCTGATCCGAATCCACTCCAAATCCATATCCGATCTGAGTCTGATCCATAGATGAATCTGAATAAAAACATTTAAAACTCTTAGATTTAAAAAATATAAATATATATTGAAATCTTAATTAAGTTGAATTGGATTGTAATATATTTAAATATAATTAAACTAGTTCAATTAAGTTGAATTGAGATTATGTATATTTAATATATATATATATAAAGATGAAACTATTTAATTTGTTTTATATTGGGTTGTAATATTTGTTGAGATTTGCTTGTGCTATTAGTTTAAATATATTTGCCTGATGAAAATTATTTTTTATTTAAAGATATTTGTTTGAGTTGTTACTTTAAATAATGAAAAACTTAATTGGATTTGGACATTCGAATTTGGATTTTAGATATTTTGTTGGATCGGACTTGAATTTGACTTTGATTTTTTTAGGTCCGATTATTAATTGGATTGGACTTAAACTTTATAAAGTCTGATCCATTATCACCCCTACTGCAGTGCCGACGAATTCACCCAATACTATAGCAATCACCATAAATCATGAAATAAAAAATAAAGATCCCATATCATAAAATAAAAAAGGTAAAGTACACATCAACAATCTCTAGAGCAAGTGATTAAAATCTCTCCGTTACACTTTTCTCTCCCCTAGGTTGTTGGTTCTAGACCTATTATGAGCAAATTTCCCCTTCCCCTCAACTTGGTAGGAATTGTTCAAAAAAGGGGTAAAGTACACAAATGGTAACTAAACTATCCAAAAAATACAAAATTATCAACAATCTTTTAAAAATTATATAATAGGCATTAAACTTTAGTTTTTGTTACAAAATGGTCACTAGGCTGTTAATTGCCTTAAGTTGGTGATGTGGCAGATACAAAATTTATATAATAGCACATTTAATCTTCTATATTTAAATATTCAATCAATTTATTTCTAATTGAAAAAAGTTCAGTAAATTCAATCCTTATTATTTAACATTATTTCAATTTGGTCGTAAAAGTGCAAATTTCTTTAATTTAGTATAAATTTATAAAAGGAATTGAAGTTCAAAAATATTATATCGTCTTTATCTTGTTAAAGAAGTGTTGAAAACCACTTCACCATTTTGTGTTAGAGAGGCACCAAATGATTTAGCACTCTAAATAAAATAATCTTGAAGAACCGATTTAAAATCTGCTACCTTACCTGGCCTCTCCACCAACCCTGAAACCACCCAAACACCCCAAAAAGAAATTCAACATAGTTTTAAACTTAAAGGAAAAATAAAGTAGTTACTAGTGGCAGGACTAGTGTTAACCGGAACGGGGAATGAGCCATCAGACGCCGAACTCGAAACTACGACCCAAAACGTGAACACATGACTTAAATAAAATGTATCTAAACATAGAAGAGCATAATGGGTGATTTCCCATAAGCCTAAAAAATGTGCGTGAGCTTCCCCTCCAATTCACGTTGGTCATGTTTAATAACAAAGGATTTAATGCTTTTTTTATATATATATTTTTTTTGTTAAAAAAACAATGTCGTGTGTGGCACTTCATTAAAGGAATTGAAATTCCTTCTTTATTCATTATGTTTTCATTTAAAAATATCACCATCTTAAAAATATTTGACTAAATTATAAAAAAATAATAAAGGTCAATTTGAAATAAAAATAAAGTTTTATAGACTACAATAAACAAAATATTAAATTAAAAATAAAAATCTTTGACTAAATTACAAAAAAACGAATAGGGGTCAATTTGGACTAAAAATAAAATTTTATGGACTATTTATAATTAATAAAAATATCATAATATTAAAAACATTGAACTAGATTAGATAATTTTAAAACAAATAGTGGTGAATTTGAATCTCTAAACCCCAAACTTCAACCCCTAAATCTTACACTCACTAATAATTAAAGTGCAAGCCTAATCCTCGAATAACCTAATTCCTAAACAAATCCTATAACCCCAAACACTCAACTTGAAACATATATTATACTCATAAACCCCAAACTTCAACCCCTAAATCTTATAATCACTAATAATTAGAGTACAAGCCATACCCTCAATCCCTAAACTAATCTCATAACCCCAAACACTCAACTTGACACATTTACTTACTATTAAGCCTTAAACCTCAACCCCTAAATCTTTTTTCTTGGGCCGAAATAAACTGGGCCTTCAAAAGCCCGTCAAACGTTTGGAATCGCCATCAGTCGTTTTGAGTTGGGTACAACCGAAATAAGTTGGGCCATTAAAAGGTTTAATTATTAAATAATTTTATGAAGGATGATCTAATTAAAAAAGAACCTAAACGTAAAGGTCTAAGAAAATTAAACTAAAATTGAGACTAAAGTTAATTAAACTAAAATTAAAGAATAAAAAAGACCTAAGTGTAAAGCTTCTAAACTAATAATGACCTAAAGTGCAAATAAACCCTAAAAAATAGGCATGGATATTTTCCTCTATTTTGTTAACCTAATTGTTGTTATTGTTTCAATTTCAAAAGAAATTGAAATATGAGAATTCGGATGGGAGTTTGGACCGTTTGGTTCATTGGGATTTGGGTGGGCCGAATTCTTAAAAAAAAAAGGAGTTTTTTAATTTTAGACTAAATTGAAAAAATATATAGTTGTTAATTTAGAATAAAAATTAAATTTTAGGGACTAAAATAAATTGGACTAAATTGTAAAAAATATAAATTACTAGAAATAGAAATATATATGAGTCAATTTCGGCTAAAAAGAAAGTTTTAAGGACCATAATGAACAAAAATATCATCATATTTAAAACATTGGACTAGATTAAATTTTTTTGAAATAAATTGAGGTCAATTCAAACTTAGTAGTGTCAAATTAATATCTAAATGCAAACTTTCCTTTATATATATATATAGGGATAGAAGTTAATCAGAGTCATCCATTTCCCTCATCTAACGATCCAAAAAAATGTGTAAAACTTAAAGAGTTTTATTCTCTGTAACTTGATCCTAACCCATCTTGGGAAAAAAAAGTAAGGAGCTAATCAGAGCCGTCTATTTCCCTCATCCAACGATCCAAAAAACGTATAAAACTTAAAGAATTCTACACTGTGTAAGTTGATCCTAACATATATATATATAACAAAAAATTATTTAACACTTTAAATTGATTTAAAAAAAGTAATAGTTTACAACACTTTAAATTCATCAAATCATCAATTCATAGACTTACTCAGCTCAATTACATGTCAAGTAAATATCAAACTAGGTCAATATCTAAACACCACCGCCGCTCATCATTCTTCCTCTCCTCCGTTAGCAGTTCGTCGTCCACCATGCCGTATTTCTCACAAACCCAACTGTCATACTCATAAGTGCTTCATCACAGAATACGGTTGGTTGGATGTCCCATTAAGGAATTAGGACAGCAACCATATTATATATACGTATTGATCATATTATAGTGAAATAATTTTCTTATCATGTTGAAAATGAAAGTGACCGGCAACCATTTCAGTCCACCAAGTTCATGGTGGAACAGGAACATGAATAGAAACATTTCAGCAACTTAAACTTTTATTATCAATCCATTCAAGGAAAGGACATTTTTCAGTTGAAACCACCCTTAACTGTTTGTTGCACAACAACAAGTCCGGATACTTTAGAAAACGACTATATATATACAAATTTCAGCCTTGCCAACAAACACTATGTACAATCATACTTGGCGACTTCCATTACAGTTACAGAGGAGGTGATTACAGAAAATAAAACAGAACTATAAGTCTATAATATTTCAGCCACTAGGTTATGGTTTATTTAGCATTTTCATATCATAAGATCTCCACAAAGGCAGGCTTCTATATGCCGAGTTGACACCATTAAGCATTTTCTTCTTCTTTTGGCATGAACTCGTATGATCTACCTACTCCATTCCTGTTTTACTGGGTAATTACTTGATTGGTCGAACAGCTATTGGCTTTTGGAGTTGTCGGATTCTTCGATCTTCGCAAACCTTCCACGGATCCTCGGTTGATTGTCAGCAAGAACCTTCCTGCATGCATACTGGAAAAATAAAAGAAGAGTTTCAGCACAGAAATATGAAAATAACTATGGAATCTGAACAAGAACTCCTTGACAGTTAGTCATTGTTTCATGTTAAAAGCTAAGCAACAAATGCAAAGGATCTGTACATTGATTTTCCTTCCAAACTTCCTCTTGGCCTTCTTATTTCTGTATCTAGAGAGTTTTTCCTTTCGATCTTCAACAGAACAGCTGCTAACCATTATTGGTCGCTGCCCCAAGTTACCATTGCCAAGAGTCTGTCATGAAAACTAAGTATCAATGATCCACCTCATCCTGTAGAAATGGCCAGAAACATCTAAAAAGTTTCTCACTTGCTAGACGTTATTACAGAGACAATACATGCTCAGTGACAGGGGCGAAGCAAAAAATTAAAAGTTATGGGGGTCGGAAAATATTTAAGGGTATAAAAAGTCTTTAAACTTTTGAGGAAAAAATTAATTAACCTTCTAAACTTTTTTTTCACTCAATTAAATCCTTGAATAAAGAAATGAATCAATTAAGCCTTTGAATCAATTTTGACCATTAAATTTTGATATTTTTTTTATTTGTTAGTGCAGAGCGTTATGTCACAATGTGTCAACTTGAGACTTTCAAAAAAATTATTTTATTTAAAATTTTGTTAAGAAGTTCTAAAAGTTCTAGGAAAAAATGTATAAAATATATAAATAAATATTTTTGAACAAATCTGTAAATGCAACATGATAAAACTGTTGTGTATCATGTGGCAGTAATATCCAAGAAAAAAAAAATCAAGATTTAATGGTCAAAATAGGTTAAAGGGCTTAATTCAATTTCTTGGTTCAAGAGCTTAATTAAGTGAAAAAAATATAGGGGATTAAATATATTTTTCTTCAAAAGTTCAAGGGTTCTTACACCTAAGCCTAAAAAGAATAAAAGACTAAAAAAACGTCATCAATAGGATTCGATTCACTAACTTCAAGTAAAACAAACTTAATTTTTTGTACACACTTTACCACTAAGGCATCACCCACTCTATAATATTAAAACAAATAAAATAAATTATAATTTAAAATTTTACAAGGGCCAAATTAAAAAAAGAATGGACCGTAAGGGTGGACCACGGGGCCTGACCCTGCCAGCCCCCCCATGTGGCTTCGCCCATGCTCGGTGCTCAACATAGTTTGACAAATCACTTGAGTCTGGTGTGATATTTGGATATTTTTGCTAGGACAAACATAGGGTCTTTACAATTTAATGGCAATGCCCGAACCCTCAGTTCCTGGTGTGATAATAACAACAAACAAATAATGTTGTGTTCAGCAGTGGCTTCTGGAAAACTAACCAGGAACCGAAGCCTAGGTCATTTTTTGGGTTCCAACAGCCGAAGCAGGAGAGGCGTGGGTGGAAAACTAACCCCTCTAATCAGACAAGGTCCAGGTCGTTCAAGGGAAAGTCTCTTAACATTCTAAAACCACGCACATCAGCTAAAGAAATCGAGTCTAAAGTCGGTTGGTATTCACACAAGTGCCAACGAAAAAGCTACCAGCCTAAAGAAAAAGGGTCATAAGCAAAGCAAAACAAAACAATAAAGGCTTACCTTTATATCTCCTTCACTAAATGCTCTCCTCATTCCATTAGCCGAATCAAGATCCATTCCAGGGAAATTCAGAAAATTAGGCTTGGTTGCAGCCCCTTGCGTCCATTCCATTGAGCTTAAACAATCTGAGCTGACACTTTTCTGGAATGGTAAATCACAGAGCATTTAATTTTCATGATTTTGGTTTTCATCAATCTTCAAAACATGAATCTTTACATCCAAGACCTCAGACAGTGGCGTTTCTATGACTGCTTTTGCCATCAGGTCCTTCTCGCACTCATAGAGAACCTCTAAAAGCTGCTCATTTTGAATTGATTCAATATCAGCAGCCTTAAGTCCCTGTGAAGTAAAACCAACTTCACCACACAAGCTTAACGAGATGGTTGAAGTCACGGGATCATAACCCACAATTGGTTCTTCAATGATGGGCTCAGGAGCTTTGAATAGATCACCTTCTCCTCCCAGATAATAATCAGATATCGTAGACATCTGAAGTAGGTTGTTTTACATTAGACAAACAAATAATACATGAAAATATTGATACAGGCAGAAAACAAAGTAGGATATATTTTTCTGAATGAAACAAAGACGGAGAGACCAAAAACAATTAATACAGGCAGAAAACACACTGCTTTGTGTAGTCCAAATCAAGCACGAGCTGCATTCTAAGTCAACTATATAAAAGCTTTTGCCTAGCACCTTTTGACAAAACAATTGAATTTTAACCAATTCCCGAAATAGGAGTTCGGTTTAATTACATCTTTTCCTCTTCTTTTTCTTGATAAAAAGTCTTATGAGCTTTTTATGCTCAGTATCAGACATGTTAAACCCAAACCGGAAGATTGTAGCGCAAAGGTATTTAAATGTGCTTCACTGCCTCTTCTTCCTCCACCATCCACAAAACTCAAATCAGGAATATACAACCAAATCCCAAATATTTGATAGTTCAAGGAAATGAGGAGTAAATCTAAATTTCATTTTAGTGAAAGCTTATTGAAGCTTGAACCTGTTCACCCTACACAACAACAAACTCAAGCCTCATAAACTAAAACTTACATCATTGATAGAAGATCATTGCTAAACAATTAGAGCAAACGGGGAAAGGACCAAAGCTAAATATTCATAGTGGGTTTCTTAGTTCATCATATGAACACACTAAAGTTATTAAGAGAAACAATTTGCTAAAAGCAATCAGCTCTATTACTTAGACCTTTTATTTCCCCAAAATTAGCCATGTCCGATACATTTGGACAATGTTATGGGGCTATAGTCCACAAAATATATTGAAAACACTATAAAATTGTGTACACCAATGAGACACATATCATATTCCAACACCCTAAGTTAAGATAACATAGCATGTTATCAATCAAATTCAAAACCCTTCTCAACAAACAACAAAAACTCCATGTGTACAGTACACTAAGAAAGTAAGAAAAGAACCATTACAACCATTTAAAGGGAAAGTTACATTTCTATTGTTGTCTGCACAATGTAAGTTTCACTTTTGAAATCAGCTAAAATAAAGTGGAATATGAAGAACCTCTTCTACTTGCCCAACCTTCCCCCCCTTTATCCCGAAAAAACTAAAAGAAAAAGGTAAGTGACATTTCTCCTTCTTCTAATCTCTCAGTATATGTGGGCTAAAAAATGAAAAACCGAATAACCAATTCACACCAAAAGGTTGAAGAAAATGGAAGAAAGCTTCAAGAACACGGAAATCGTGTGACATGGAAATCATTATCCAATTATATTCCAATCTTTTGATTGTTTTCTTTCCTTTCTCCTGATCCAGCATGTAAACACTTTCTTTTTTCATTTCAGCCTTGTTTGATAGCGAATAACTAATTGAAGCCCCCCATTTCAGGAGAACCCGAAAAGCACAGTACATGAAGGGTGAAAGTTTCCAAAAAACATTTGTACCCATGCTCTTTTTTGTCATTAGAGGGGAACACGAAATATAACAGCAAATGAAGTTCTCCTATGAAATCAATCAAAAACTGTAAAACTTAACTGAAGCGCTAAATTTTCTAAACTTTGAAAACAACGAAAATAAAGAATCATCACAGTACAAAGAACAAAGTGAATATTGAAGCAAATATCCAGATGCATGCAATTAAAGCTAAAACCCACCGCAAAATCATACCCAATCAGCCAAATGCCGGTCACCCAAAGCAACGAAAATTACCAAGAACAAAATAGGAAGAGAGAAATCCAAGACAAAGATTCAGTACCATTGAAGCATTGGGTTTCCTGGTTTCGCAGAACTCTTCAAACAGCTGAAAATCTTGAGAAATTTTCTGCATATAAGGGGAAGATACCCCCGTTTCTGCATACATTTCTAACTCACAAAAACACAAACTTTCTTTGATTCTTCACAAAGAAAAACACAAACTTTGTTTTCGCCTCTCTAAAAATCAGAGTCAGAGCAAAATACTAACTCAACACAGCAGCCAAAAATGCTCATAATAAGGACAAAGTGTAAGATGACATGACATGCTGGGTCCCTCTCTGTCCCAAATTGTCCCATATCATGGCTTGTTTCTTTGAAAGTTTCGTATTATGTAATTATTGAATTTTGTTTGTTTTTCTTAAGAGGAAAAACTATGTAAAAAACAACTTTGTATTATTGTAGTGCAATTTGCACAGAATGTGGATGGGATACTCGGCTGCACCAATTTCTGTTTTTTTTTTGGCGGTCCAGATTCCATATACTGTAGTGTTGATTGTAAAGTAAACCTTTTTTTCTTCTAGAAAACAAAGGCCACTTGCTAATGGTTTTTCTTTTTTCTTTTTGCTTTTAAGGGATTTTTCTTTTTTCTTCATTTCTTCCGAGTTCCGAATCTCATTGAACATTTGGTGTTTGAGCTATTGATCATAATGAAAATTAGGATCAATTACATCACAGTTACGGATGTTTAAAATATCGATCTGTTAATCTGTCAACCGATAGAAAAAAGTTGGGTATTTTTCTTTTAAAAAATATTTTTTTTGGGTTGAGTATCCGGCTTGCTAAATATTACGAGTTCACAAGTCGAATTTGGACCACAATATTCGGCTTAAAAGGGTATTCGATCCGACTTGAAGCGAAAATATGATGATAATTATTTTGAATTTGATGAATTCATATAGATTTGTGGAGTTCGTGGCATTCTTGGATGAAATCGACACCGGATTCGCGTTCAAAAGGTCAAATTGAATGAATTTTTGGGGTCCAATGATTGTTGCCGACAGTAGTAAGCGGCAGCCGGCGGTGGAGTGAGCGGTGGATGGTGAAGAGGGATTTAGCTAAAGTTTAGTGGTAAAAATGATAATTTATTTAAAATCTTTGGGTCAATTTGATATCTATCTAAACTATATGGTTCAAATTGATATTTTATTTAAATTTCATGGTTCAAATAAAATTAAACCTTTTTACTAATGCGTCACGGCATCATCCTTAGGGAACTAAAATGTTATAAATTGATAACATAAGTGACCAAAATATAATATTTTTTTAAATTAGTGTCCAAAATCAAACATTCAAGAAATGATAGGGATGAGGCCATTGAATATACCCATAATAATAATAGAAGGGGGAAGAAAGAGAAACATTGTAAGGTTGTTGTATTTATCCCATTCTGTGCTAAATGCTAATGCCAGTGTGTCCAAGGCCAATGTGTTAAACTCTCTCCCTTTTTTTCCTCTAAAAGGAATAAAAGAGGAGAGGGGGGAAACTACGTGAAATTTGTTAATCACCATCCTTCGCATTCAGGTAATCTGATTTCTCCTTTCTATGTTGTTGGACCAATGCTCTCTTTATGCGTTTCAACTTACATCATCTAAGAATCATGTCTTGCTCATTCCATGCTTTGCAATTCTTTGTTTCACTTTTTTTGTTTTTGGGTTTTCCCAGAAAAAACAAAACAAACTCGTCAAAAGGGAATCAAGTCTTGGGGTTTCAGAAATTTATCAAAGGAAATCAAGATTGAAGTTTTCGTTTCTTTTTCCTTTAAGTTTTGGAGAAAAACAATTAAAAAAAAAACAACCTTTTTCATGATACCTATGCAATTCATGAATTCACCTAATTTGATGACTAATGGGAAACTTGGTATACTACTTCTTAGCATTTCATTGCGTTTGTTGAGGATATATGGAAGACAAGAAAGAAAGAAAGAAAGACAAGCCGACCTCTTCCAGACAAATTTTCTGCCTTTCAGGACCAATACACCTCACTTCAGTTGACTGGTAAACACCTTTCTTTTCATTAACAATCTCCATCGTATGTTTACATTTTTCTCCCAATTGATATGCCAGGGCATTAAGGCAATTCATAAACCTGGAAGTGTAGGAATATCAAACTCTTCCAGTTTGTCAAGGAAACTATTATGTAGGATAGCATTGCATCTCAATTCATAAGAGTTGTATGAATGAACTAATGTACGAGCTTTGTTGTACTTTGGCAGGAATAATTTTCATGACCGAAGAACTGTTGCTGCGAGCTTGGTTCAGGGGGTGTACATTCTAGAACGTGATCGCCAACAGAACCGTAGAGACCCTCTAGCTCATGCACCACCTTGGTGGGAGTTCTTCAATTTCCACTTGTTCCATATTCTTGTAGATGATGTTGATAACTCCATTTTTGGTGCCATATATGAATTCAAGTTTTCTAACTTCAACCACAACCATTCAGCCCAAAATTCTCCACATTATGTTGTTGCCTTTCGGGGTACTATAAATAAGTCAAACACCAGGTCTCGTGATCTCAAGTTGGATTTACTGTGTGTCCGTAATAGACTTCATGAAAGCTCTCGTTTTCAGCAAGCAATGCTGGCTGTGGAGAGAATTTTTGCGGTTGCTGGAAATTCAAGAATTTGGTTAACTGGCCATTCACTAGGATCAGCTATTTCATTGCTTATAGGTAAAAATATGACTAAGATGAGTTGTAAAGTTGAAGCTTACCTCTTCAATCCCCCATTCTTGTCCGCCCCTGTAGAAGGAATCAAGAGTGAAAAGCTGAAGCATGGGATTCGCTTTACAAGCAGTGTAGTTAAAGCTGGACTCGCTGTTGCTGTAAAAGGTCTCCATCGCAGGCCTGAGAAAGATGACCCATTTAGTTTGCTCTCTGGTTGGAAACCATACCTGTTTGTGAATCCTGCAGATCTTATATGCTCAGGCTATATTGGCTATTTTGAACATAGGAAGAAGATGGAGGAGATTGGGGCCGGAAAGATTGAGAAGATTGCAACAAAGAATTCTATAGGGAGTTTACTCTCAAGCTCGGAGCAAAGGGATTTAGAACCACTACATCTGATTCCTTCGGCCTATCTTACCATTAATATGTGTCACTCTCCGAATTTCAAACATGCTCACGGAATTCACCAGTGGTGGGATCCTGGTTTTATTGGTCTGTCGGAACTACATGAGTATGATCCTTTGTGGTGGATGAGAAGTTACTTCTAAGAACGATACATGATGAAAAGTTACATCCCTGACATTGGTGTGAGAACTTTGGGTTAGTGTAATCGGCTTCTTGTTCCCCTTTAGCATGACGACATAAACTGATTGTCTTCACAGTGTAAATGAATCCGGTAGAGCTCGAAGGAGTCCAATCTGTGAAACATTATATCTACATTGTGCATTTTAGGGGTTAATTGTCATGTTGGCCTCTTTCGTTGGTCTCTCACTTCGCCTTTGGCACTCTGGTTTTCCGTTGAAAATATTATCTGCCATTGATTCCAAAGTAAAAAAAAACTATGGAATGCATTGTACCTTTAAGTCACATGGAATACAGATGCTTATAGCTAAATAATTGGTTTTTTTTATTGGACAAGGATTTGATTCCATATTCCATTTTTATCTTGTTTTCCTTTCTGTTGTTGTGGATATTGTAATAAATATTCTCATGCATTCGTTAATTTCACGCCATCTCATGTTATAAAATTTCTTCTGCTACTCTTTGCCCAAAGAAACAAAAGCTTGGAAGCTCTTAACTATTGGCCTAAAGGTATGCTTCTTTACTCATTAATCTTTGTGTTGGATAAAAATTTCTTTTTCTTCGACTAATGACTCCATCAATACAGTATGTTACCCAAACTTACATTTTTCTTGATTATTATATAAGCCTTAAAAATAGGTAATGGCCTCGGGAGGTCGTGCAAATTTCAGTCTTTCGGGACCTTCTCACCTCAAAGCTATTGATTGGTAAGAGCTTTTGGTGCAGCTATCATTTCATTTCAAAGCAATTCCAGTCTATTTTAGATGATTTTCAGTATGTTGCTGGGAAATATTTGCTAGATTACTCAAAGTGTTTGTTGTTGTTGTTTTCTCGAGGTCAAATGAACATCATCGAAGGTCGATTGCTGTGAGCTTGGTTCAAGGCGTTTATGTTCTAGAGCGTGATCGACAAAAGAACAAGCAAGGTCTCCAAGCTTCTTGTGCTCCTCCCTGGTGGGAATCATTTAATTTTCAACTGAACCATCGTCTAATTGACGACGTTGATGAATCGGTATTTGGTGCCATTTATGAATTCAACAGCTCCTCTAAACCCCCGAATGCCCCGAATTATGTCATTGCCTTGCGGGGAACTTTGAATACTCCACCATCCATTTCCCGTGATCTCAAGTTGGATCTTCTTTGCATTTGCCACAGACTTCATGAAAGCTCCCGGTTTAAGCTCGCCATGAAGTTTGTGGAACACATAGCCGAAGCATATGGACCCAACATTTGGTTATCCGGTCATTCACTCGGATCAGCCATGGCATTGCTGGCAGGGAAGAACATGACCAAGAAAGGTTATTTCATCGAAACTTACCTGTTCAACCCCCCATTCTTATCCACCCCAGTGGAAATATTCAGGTATCCGGTACTAAAAACTGGGATTCGTTTCACAAGCAGTGTGGTTAAAGCGGCACTGACAATTGCCATAAAGGGTTGGAAGAAAGAAGATCCATTCACTGCATTATCTTCATGGATTCCTCACCTGTTTGTTAATCCAAATGATCTTGTTTGCTCAGAGTACAAAGGGTATTTTGAACATAGGAAGAAGATGGAGGAGATTGGAGCTGGGAGAATCGAAAGGCTATCAACCAAGAACTCCATTGTTTGTCTCTTCTCAAGTGTTGTACCCAAGATGAGTTCTGAACCATTGCATTTGCTTCCTTCGGCTTATCTGACCATCAATCTAACTCCATTTCCAGATTTTAGGACTGCTCATGGGATTCAACAGTGGTGGGATCCTAGTTTTAATGCTAAGGTTGAACTACACCAGTTCAACTAACTCTTGCCTCACTCAAAATTTAATCATGCACTTAATTCCTGTTGGGAACTTTTAATCTTTTAATCTTGCATTTTTTTACATGATTATAATGAATTTCACTAACTCTTTCTTGTATATGTTCCTTTCTCTTAAAATATGTGTTATATCATATTTATTTTCTCTAAAAACCCGATTGATAAATGATAAAAGAGGTAGTGTCCAAAGTAAATGGATTTCGGCTTCTTTTTTTTGTCATTCGTGAAAAAGGACATCATTTTTTAAGAATATTGAATCACATCATTTTTTTTCTTATTTTTTCTGAAATCCAAGACAGTTATTCTATTATGGTAGTAAAGAAGTAATGTCCAAAGTATATATATGACGACTTTTTTTTAATCACGTGATAAAGAGACATCCTTCCCAAAACCAAGGTAAAGTTATATTGATTTGATCACTAAATTAGTAATGTCCAAATAGATGGACTGCGACTACTGGTCGGAATGGGAGGGTCGAAAATGATTTTGTATTTCTTATTTTATCTGTAACGTTTGTGGGTACAATTTTAGAGAATCTCATTAAATATTTCGTAGATTTTTTTCCGTTCTTATAGCGATTCTATACGGATCCCCTCGATTATCAGTTAATCCTCATACAAAAAAAAAATCAATACATTAAAACAAACACTTAACATTAAATTCCAAAATTACCAACATTAAATTTCAAAATTACAAACATAAATAATAAATTTAATTTTACATACAACAAACAAACCATTTCAAAACTATAAAACATAAATAAAATATTAACTATTGAAACATGACAACCTACACTACCTTTAAAAGAAAATATGTAACTAATAATCTACAATTTCAAATCATGATCTATTTCTTCTAAAAAGAATTAAATTCGATAATATTTCCAACCATATAAATCACCTCTTCTAATTTTACTCGTACGATTTATGGCGAATTCTTAAAGTCATTGCCATTGTTGTTTTTAAAAACACCATGCAATCTTTTCTTTTGACCTTTGCTCATTCAAAAATTAATAACTCTTAATATATAACGCGAAATTAAGAACCGTTTGTTTTAAACGAATACAGATTTTCGTATGATTATAGAAATATAAGGCTCACCTCTTTATTTATCTTGTAGAATTTTTGGTGATTTTTCAAAGTCACTGTTAAAATTGTTTTCTAAGAAATCTGCTAGCAAATTTTTATGATCTTTCAATAAACATTCACATTTTTTTAAAATACATATCGAAATCAATAACATATATTTTAAGCAAAACTAGTCTAAATCACATTTACAACTATGTATAAACCACTTTCTAATTATTTTTATGGAATTTACGGAGAATTTTTAAACTTACTCCAGTCGGCCATACTTAGGGTATGTGAGATTAGATTTTTGTTAAAAATAAGTAAATTACCCTTATGGCCACCCAACTTTATAAAATATTAGGATCTTTGCGTATATTTTTTTGGGGAACACCGCAATGATTTATACGTGTACGATTCGATTATCCTCACGGTTCGAATATAGCAATTCCTATCCCCATTTGAGCTTCAATAATCAAACTTCCCTCGTCCCCGTCCTCGTGGGTGAAGATTTTAATTATTCCTCGTACATTTAATTCAGATCCTCACGATTTTCGGTTATTTCCCACCCGATTTTAACCCCCTAACTGCGACAATTTTTTAGTTATTCATGTACAAGAAGTATCCCTTTGAAAAATATGTATTTAATGTTTCATTAATTCACCGCTTTAAGCAATGTTGATCGTCAATTCAATTAAACTCTTAAATCTTTTTTTACTCCCAATTAAATTATTATACTCTAAAATTTTATCAATTGAGCCCATTTGACCAATATTGACCGTTAAATTTAATATTTTTTAGATTAGTTGGTTCAACATGTCGTGTTACAGTGTCGTTACTTGACATTTTCAGAATTTTTTATTTTATTTAAATTCTTTAAAAGTTCTAAAAAAATTAAAAAAACTTATAAAATATCTAAAAATTAGTTTTCTAAAAAAACTTGTAAATATCACATGACAGAATTGCAATGTGTCATATGACAGTAGTATCTTAATAAAAAATAGTTATAAACTGATGGTCAAAAGACTCAATTAATTCAATTTATTAGTTTAATAGTTTAATTGAGTGCCAAAAAATTTAATAACTTAATTAGTTTTTTCTCAAAAGATCAAACGCACCCTTAAACCTATTTTAAACCGATCCACTCGAGTAATAAAACACGCATTCATTCAAGGGATCACATGTCTAATTTTAAATTTGTATTTTTTACTTTTAAAAATATCAAAACAACATTGAACTTTTAAAAATGTACTAATCGTGGGTGTTGTGGGATTATTTTAACCTTCTTCGCATGTAATTGACTTTCGAATTTAATTTTTACATTAATTTTAAATGTAGACCTCTAAAATTGTTATTTAAAAAAGAATCTTAAAGATATTTTTAAAATGATTTTATAATATTCAACCATATTTAACATATAATGATCGATGACGATTTTAAAAACACATGTGATTTAATTATATATCTGTCAAACCTAAAAATGTTTCCAAAAGTTATTAGGTTGATACACTTAATGTACACTTTGGAGCTCTTATTTTGTATAACACATTTGATTAATTATTTAAGTATGTTCTTGTTGGTTTTAACTATGTATTGAGTGTTGTGGCTAAATCTATTTTGAAAATTTTGTTCGTCGATTTGGTGACTCAATGTAGTACAGAAATTCTTTGTTTCTTCTTGGTGTTGTTAGGTCACGCCGGTACATCTCATTGCGCAGCGGAAAAATTATTCGGCGATTACCACCAATGATTCATGTACAAGGAACGGATTGGGGTGAATAAGGGTGAAGAATTACCTGTTTAAAATGAAATTTTGAGTTTGGAGGAAATAGATATTCAATCACGATTCCACGATGTAGATTCTTAAGTCGCAACAATAACGCTCCTACTTATACATAGTTCACCTAGTTGAAACGAGTACATAAAAACTCTCTAAACCATTTAGAAGGGAACGATCATATAAAAACTCTCTAAACTATTTAGAGAGTTTTTCCCAAAAAACATTGATGACTGCTAGATTTCTCATGCCTTTATATAGCCTTTGAAATCATAATTTAACTCATATTAGGATTTAAATATATATAATCCTAATTCAACTTAATTAGGATTTCAATATTATATATATATATATATTAAATATATATAATCTCAATTCAACTTAATTAGGATCTCAATATATATATATATAATTCTAATTCAACTTAACTAGGATATCAATATTTATATATTAAATATATATAATCTCAATACACTTTAATTAGGATTTTAATATATATATATATATATATATAATCTCAATTCAACTTAATTAAGATTTCAATATATATATATATATATATTTAAACCGAATTATATTATTTATATATTAAAAGATACAAAATTACAATAATTATTTTTCTTTTAATATTTACACAATAGTTAAATCATATATATCAAATATATATTAATTTAACTAAATTCATGTACAACAAATTTGTACATATATAATTCGTTTAATATATGCTCATTTCAACTGTGGGTGTGACCCTGTAGGTTCATGTAACGTTAGTAGTAAATATTAGAACATTTCTAATATTACAATCAATGAGTGCCATCTAGCAATATGTTATTGTCACCTAAGTTACAAGAAATCATGAATCGACATAACTGTTGAGTGGATCGAAAGATCGATATGAACCAAGAGGGGGGGTGAATTGGAAATTTAAAGATTTTGTGGTGGAAAATGCAAATTAAAAATAATGACAAGGGATTTTAGAGTGGTTCAAGTTCCAAATGAACTCTACATCCACTACCTTAGCTTCACTAAGGATTTGCAACAATTCCACTAATTGCTCTTCCCCTTTTCTAGGCTAAGGAGGCAACCCTTACAATTTCGGTTGAATTTTCTACCAAAAATTCAACACAATCCTCACAACAAGAGAACAAAGAAATTTGTTGGCTAATAGAGTATCTCTCAATACAAATGATAGCCCAATTACAAGAACTCAACCCAATTGAACAAGATAATAATGAAAATTACAATTGGAGTTTCTAGACAATATGAATTTTTGCACAATTGCTTGGATTTGATGAATGGATGTTTTCTTGAAGATCAATAGTTGTTGTTGTAGCTTTTGGATGTCTCTTTTATACCTCCTCATTGATTTCTAGCCGTTTGGGTGGTTGGGAACATAAATGGAGCCGTTGGAACCCTCTCTTACCACCATAAATGCACTTCTGCAGCTATGCGTATCGGTACGCGGGAAGGTGTATCGATACCTGTCTCAGAAAAGAAAGAGTCGTTGTGTGCAATAAATAAGGGGTATCGATACGCGCGTAAGCGTATCGGTACGGGGTATCGAAACGGTAAAGGCCGTATCGATACCTTTTTCTCAACTTAGCTCACTGTCGATATTCGTATCGGTACGGGGGTTAGGCGTATCGATACGGGTCAACGACCTTTTAAAGTTTGGTTACCAACCAACTGACACCAACGGTCATAAAATTTAAACCGATTTATATTTAAAAATTATAAAGGTCGTATCGATACGAAGGTTTGCCGTATCGGTACGCCATTCAAACTCTTTGAATTTTAACACATGGGGCGTATCGATAAGAGGGTTTGCCGTATCGATACGTGTTCTGACAGTAACCAACTTTGGCAAAAAGGTATCGATACGCTTGGGAGTGTATCGATACACCTGAACGTTTTTCAATGGTTTTGCCTTGGAACACTTAGAAAATATTTTGAGTTTGAGTTTTTTCAAATCAGTTTCAAAGAGTTGGTGTTTTAAAATTATTAAGGGACTTTTAAAAAAATTTAAGTTTTTCAAATTGGTCCTTAAAGATCTAGTTATATCAAAATCAAAACATAGGTTTTACAATCTCCCCCTTTTTGATATAGCAAAACTAAAACTTAAAATTTTTGACATTTTGAAAAATCTTTACAAAGTTAACTCCCCCTTAATATAAGCTTGGTAACCTTTGAGTTAAAAACAAAATATTTGAAGTGTGAGCTAGTTTCTCTCCCCCTTTTTGTTAGATCAAAAAAATCTTGAGACAATTAAGTGCATAAAGAAGGCAAAGATATAAATAAGCAATATTAATTTTATTCATCATAGCATCATACTTAAAATCCAAACAAAAGCAGAAAATCAAAGCATAGGTTTAATCCTAAAACAAACTTAATCCTAAGAACATAAAACAAAGGTGCATAAAATAGAAAATCCTAAATGATATGCATGAGATGCAAGAAGAAACGTCTAGGCATCGTCTTCGTCATCTTCATCATCAACTCCCATTGGCTCATTATCTCGCATGCTATTGCGCCACTCATCATGGAAAGCGGCGATGGAAATATTCAAAGAATTGTGCCCTCTTTCAAGGGATGTGAGGCGATTCTCCATACCCGTCATCCTTGTATCAAAGGTTGTTTCCATGGAAGTAAGACGAGTATTCATGTCCGTGCGCAACCCGGTAAATTGCTCATTGAGATAGGTCATGAGAGCATCCATGGATGGTTGTGGGACTTGAGGAGCTTGAGGCTCTTCAAATACGGCGGCGGCCTCGGGTGGTAACTCGGCAAGACGTACCCATTCACCATTAAGATAATGAAACTTTGCCCGAGCAAGAGATCGCTCATCAATGGGATCGATGAGGGGAGTTGGGTAGTCATAAGAGCAATCAATATCCTTTTTAAGAAAGAAATAACTCAAAGTCGTACCATATGTAAAGGAGGTGACGAGAGTTGTGTGACGATTTTGCACGAGGTAGACGATCTCCGCGAACATGAGTCGAGCAAGATTTGGGCTTTTTTCTCACGGAAACAACAGATCCAAAAATCATCCACTTGACGGATGATGGAATATTTTCCTCCGGAGGGACGAAACCACCAAGACACCATCAAATGTAAGATCCGGTCTTGAGCATTTAGGGCGGTGACGGATCCACTAAGAACATGCCCCAAAGCATGCTCATCAATGCCTTCATCCTCTAATTTGAAAACCTCACAAATGGATTTTACATCAAGAATGATTTTCTTCCCCATGAGGTAAGAGCTAATGGCAACAACTTCCCCATCACGAGTAATACATTTGGCATTAGAGTAGAAAATCAAAACCAAAAGGCGTTAGTAAAAACCGGGAATAGAGATGAAATCCATGAAGTTCCAACGACGAAACAACGAAAGATATTCAAACTTAAAACGCTCGGAGTCGAGAAAAGGAACGAATATTACCCTTTCGGCACAAATCTTATAATTCTCATATTGACGAAAATGAGTTAGACCCGAGTTGCCATCAAAGGATTGCTCATAGATGATTGAGTAGTTCGAACGAGCAATCGCTCCAAGGGTGGAAGATTCACCGACTTGAGAAACCCTTGTACGCTTCCTCGATGGTTTCTTTGGTGCCATGATCTAAAAGAGAAATTAAGCAAATGATTTCTTCAATTTTGAGTAAAAACCAAGGTAAAAAAAAATTAAAGAAAAATTTGAAGAAAATTTTTGAAGAACAAAAAGAATTTAAAAGAAAAGATGAAACAAAACAATAAACCAAAAAAATTGAAAAAGAAAAAAAAAGAAAAAGATTACCTTGATAGAACTTGAGAGATTGAAGAAAATTCTAGCACAATAGATGAGAGAGAGAGCTCAAAGCCTTGCTTGATTCAAAAACTCTTTTAGATTTGAGTTGAGGTGTGAAAAATATGAAGGAGGAAGTGCCTTTTTATAGGCAAAAATGGCTAGGGTTTATTAGGTTTTGAAGAGTTTTAATTTAGGTAAAAGTTGAACTCATTAAAAGCCAAATTTAAAGTTGTCTGCGCAATCGAGTATCGATACGCCTGAGGGTGTATCGATTCGGGGGTAGAAACATCTTTTCCGCAAAAATGCCCGTTGGAGAGTCGTATCGAAACGGAGGGGTCCGTATCGAAACGACCCGTATTGATACGAGATTAACCGTATCGATACCCGTGAAGTGAAGTAAATTTTGGGAAACTGAATGAAGAACACGTATCGATACGCGTAGATCCGTATCGATACCGTATGCCCAGAAATGCATATTTGGTTCTAAGAACAACCAAAAGCTCGAGCTTAACATCTCCTAAAAGTATGCAAATGATGAATGAACAGTTCTAAGCATATTTTAATAGAAGCATACTCCCCCTAACTATAGGCATGGATGAAATTAGGAGTCTAAACACATAAACATGGCATTTCACAAGATCAAGCAAATTTAAGCACAAAAGAGGTCCTAAAAGGTCAAGATAGGCTAGCTAGACCTAACTCTCTCCTAAGGGACCAAAAACGCTCTTTGTCTAAAGGTTTTGTAAATATGTCCGCTAGTTGATTTAAGGTGTCTACATACTCTATAACCACATCTTCCTTAAGGACATGATCTCTAATGAAATGATGCATTATCTCTATGTGTTTGGTTCTAGAGTGTTGGATGGGATTTTTTGTTAGACATATTGCACTAGTGTTGTCACATTTTAGGGGTATGGTTTCAACTTTAATTCCATAATCTAAGAGTTGTTGCTTCACCCAAAGGACTTGAGCACAACAACTCCCTAAGGATATGTACTCGGCTTCGGTGGTAGATAAGGCTACACTATTTTGTTTCTTAGAGAACCAAGATATGAGCATACTACCTAGAAATTGACAAGTTCCCGAAGTACTTTTCCTATCGATTTTGCAACCCCCATAATCCGCATCCGAGTAAGCATGAAGGTTGAAGGTAGAGTCTCTAGGGTACCAAAGGCCTAAATGAGGAGTATCTCTAAGGTACCTAAAGATTCTCTTAACGGCTATAAGGTGAGACTCTCTAGGACTAGCTTGAAACCTAGCACACAAACAAACACTAAACAAGATATCTGGTCTACTTGCGGTAAGGTAAAGCAATGATCCAATCATAGAGCGATAAAGCTTAGAGTCAACACACTTACCTCCTTCATCTTTGTCAAGCTTTGTAGATGAGCTCATAGGTGTGGCTTGAGGCTTTGCATTCTCCAAGCCAAACTTCTTGAGCATATCCTTTATGTATTTTGCTTGGTTGATGAAGGTGTCATCCTTCTTTTGCTTGATTTGGAGTCCCAAAAAGAATGAGAGCTCCCCCATCATGCTCATCTCAAATTCACCTTGCATTAACTTAGCAAACTCTTGACAATGACATTCATTAGTAGAACCAAAAATAATATCATCAACATAAATTTGAACTACTAAGATGTCATTTTTATACATTTTTATAAAAAGTGTAGTGTCCACCTTACCTTTTTCAAATCCTTTTTCAATTAAAAAGTTTGAAAGTCTTTCATACCAAGCTCTAGGAGCTTGTTTTAAACCATAAAGAGCTTTGGTAAGTTTGAAAACATGATTTGGAAATTTTGAGTCTTCAAAACCCGGTGGTTGTTCCACATACACTTCTTCATTTATAAAACCATTTAAAAATGCGCTTTTAACATCCATTTGAAAAAGCTTGAAATTATGATAACATGCATATGCAAGTAACATCCTAATGGCTTCCATTCTAGCTACGGGTGCATAGGTTTCATCAAAATCTATTCCCTCTTCTTGAGTGTAACCTTGTGCTACTAGTCTAGCTTTATTTCTTACAATGTTACCACTCTCATCTAGCTTGTTCCTAAAGACCCATTTAGTTCCTATTGTAGATTGATTACTAGGCCTATCAACTAATGTCCAAACGTTACTTCTCTCAAATTGATTTAACTCTTCTTGCATAGCCACATAATCCAAAAGTCATCTTTCAATGCTTCTTTAATATTCTTAAGCTCTATGCATGAGATAAATGCAACATGATTCATTAATCTAAAAGAAGATCGAGTGGTTACCCCCTTGGATGGATCACCCAAGATTTCACCATCTTTGACATAGTTCAATTCCCTTGGGTAGCTCACTTCCTTTTCCTCAAGAGCCAAGTCCTTCAAGGCTTCAAGAGGTGGATCTTGTGTGTCCTCTTCTTTTGTTGGAATCTCATCCTCCTTTGAAGTTTGTCCTCCATCAAAGGCATTTATGATTCCTACATCATCATCATCACAAGAATCCTTCCTATGAAGGAGGTTATCATCGAATACAACATGAATAGATTCTTCTACTACTAAAGTTCTTTTGTTAAATACTCGATAGACTTTCGAGGTTAAAGAGTAACCTATAAAAATAGCTTCATCACTTTTTGCATCAAATTTACCTAAGTTGTCTTTTCCATTATTTAAAACAAAACACTTGCAACCAAAAGGGTGAAAATAGCTAATGTTAGGCTTTTTAGATTTTAAAATCTCATAAGGTGTTTTCTTTAAAATTGGCCTAATCATGACTCGATTTACAATATAGCAAGTGGTGTTTGTGGCTTCCGCCCAAAAATATTTAGGTAAATTGTTTTCACAAAGCATAGTTCTAGCCATTTCTTGCAAAGTTCTATTTTTCCTCTCAACTACCCCATTTTGTTGAGGAGTTCGAGGAGCCGAAAAATTATGGCTAATACCATTTTCATTTAAGAAATCTTCAAATCCCAAATTTTGAAACTCGGTTCCATGATCACTTCTAATATGTGAAATTTTAAGTTCAAGATCATTTTGGGTTAATTTTGAAAATGTGATGAATTTTTCCAAAGCCTCATCTTTAGTACTTAAAAATAGAACCCAAGTAAATCTAGAAAAATCATCAACAAGTACAAAAGCATAAGACTTACCACCCAAGCTCATAGTCCTAATTGGCCCAAATAAATCCATGTGGATAAGTTGTAAGCATCTACTAGTAGAAACATCATTAATGGATTTAAAGGAAGATCTATGTTGTTTACCCTTTGAGCATGCATCACAAATTTTATCATTTGAAAATTTTATCTTGGGTAAACCTCTAACTAGATTAAGGGAGACTAGTTTTTCTAAAACACTTATGCTAGCATGTCCTAGTTTCCTATGCCACAACCATGCATCATTTTCATTTTGTGCAACTAAGCATGCATGAGATGTATGAATGTCATCAAGATGCACCATGTATATGTTCCTTATGCGATGACCTATGAGCATAATATTATTAGATTTAGTGTCTACAATTTTGCATCCATTTTTATCAAATAAAACATTAAATCCTTTATCACACAATTGACTTATGCTCAATAAATTGTGTTTAAGACCATCGACATATAAGACATTTTCAATGAGAATAGTAGAGTCACCTATGGAGCCAATACCTTTAATGTGGCCTTTGGAGTTGTCACCAAATGTCACTACTCCTCCACTTTTTGGCTTTAGATCCATGAATCTACTCTTGTCTTCGGTCATATGCCTTGAGCATCCACTATCAATGTACCATGAGTTTTGACTTTGTGCTTTGGCCTTGTAGCAATGCTCCCCCTACAAACAAAGATATTAAGCTTTTGTTTTTGGTACCCAAATCATTTTGGGTCCATGAGTGTTAGCTCCCAAAACCTTGGTTCCCTTAGGAATCCAAGATGACATAGCAATAATATTATTAGATTTTACAAGTTCCTTAGGAACCCATACACTTCTAATTCTTTTAGCTCTACTATGTCTAGGATAGCTACCTTGTTTGTAGTAGTTAGTCTTTTTCTTAGGTTGGTGTGTTCTTGAGGATTCACCTATTTCATGCTTAACGCTACCAACATTTTTCAAAGACTTTTTGAGCTCATTTAGCTCACCCAACACCTTTTGGTGTTCACTATTACATTGAGATAAAAGATTATTAAGATCAACATTTTCATCTTGAAAGAATTTTAGTTCATCTTTTAATCCTAATATATTTTTCTCAAATTTTGAATTAGCTTGAGTGAGTGAGTCATTTTTCTCATTTAGTTCTAAAATAATCTTTTTATTCCTAATGACCGACTCTTTATATTTCTCAACTAATTCATCATAGACCTCTTGTAACTCATCATATGCATCATTTAATTCTTCAAAAATCTAAGGTAGATGAGTTAGAGGTTACCATGGAGGAATCTTCCTCAAGTGCCATGAGGAAAAGGTTAGCCACAACTTGTTCATCATCCTCTGATGACTCCTCATCACTCCAAGTAGCAAGCTTGGCTTTGAGCTTCTTCTTCTTCTCAAAGCCCTTCTTCTTGAGTTGAGGGCACTCCGAACGTATGTGGCCGGGTTGTTTGCACTCAAAGCAAATGATAGGATCCATTCCTTCTTCTTTGTTCTTGCTTTTGAAGTCCATCTTTCTTTGGATTTTTCTTCCCCGGTTGGACCTCATAAAACGTGAGAATCGTTTGGCTATCATAGCCAATTCTTCGAGTTCACCCTCTTCACTAGATGAGCTCTCTTCATGTTGTGAAGCTTTAGCTTTGAGAGCTATTCCCATCTTCTTCTTCTTCTCAACCTCAAGCTTCTCTACCCTTTTCTCTTCTTTCTTCTTCTCATCTTCCCTTCCTTCCTTCATGATCTCATGAGTAAGGAGAGAACCCATAAGCTCATCAAGCTAAGTTTTCAAATTCTTAGCTTCAATGATAGCGGTTCTCTTCCCATCCCAAGACTCGGGAAGTGAATAGAGTAGCTTCCGGACAAGCTTGTCTTCCGGTATGATTTCTCTAAAACCCTTTAGCCCATTGACAATAGTGGAGAAACGATCAAACATCTTTGACACCGTCTCATCGGGCTCCATCTTGAAATTTTCATAACTGAGATTGAGAATTTCAATCTTAGTTTCTTTAACATCGTTGGTGCCTTCATAAGTAGTCTCAAGAGTGTCCCACACTTCTTTGGCACTTTCGATGGATGAGACCTTAGAATAGATGTCCGGACCGAAAGAACAAAATAGCATGTGGAGAGCTTTGTCATTGACTTGAATCTTTTTCCTTTCTTCTTCACTCATCTCCATCTTTTTCTTTAAGACCATCTTGCCTTCATCATCTTGCTTCAATGGAATATAAGGGCCATCTTCAATCACATCCCACACTAGGTAGTCATTTGACTTGATGAAGAGACACATTCTATTCTTCCAAAAAGAATAGTTATCACCATTAAAGAAGGGAGGCTTTCTTGTGGATTGAGACTCATACATGCCGGAAATGGAGGTTGAAGTCATCTCTTGATATTTTGATGATCACACTCTTCCAAGGAACTCCTCTTGTGGTTGTTAATCCTCAAAGAGGTAGGCTCTGATACCAATTGTTGAGTGGATCAAAAGATCGATATGAACCAAGAGGGGGTGAATTGGAAATTTAATGATTTTGTGGTGGAAAATACAAATTAAAAATAATGACAGGGGATTTTAGAGTGGTTCAAGTTCCAAATGAACTCTACATCCACTACCTTAGCTTCACTAAGGATTTGCAACAATTTCACTAATTGCTCTTCCCCTTTTCTAGGCTAAGGAGGCAACCCTTACAATTTCGGTTGAATTTCCTACCCAAAATTCAACCCAATCCCCACAACAAGAGAACAATGAAATTTGTTGGCTAATAGAGTATCTCTCAATACAAATGATAGCCCAATTACAAGCACTCAACCCAATTGAACAAGATAAGAATGAAAATTACAATTGGGGTTTCTAGACAATATGGATTTTTGCACAATTGCTTGGATTTGATGAATGGATGTTTTCTTGAAGATCAATAGTTGTTGCTGTAGCTTTTGGATGTCTCTTTTATACCTCCTCATTGATTTCTAGCCATTTGGGTGGTTGGGAACATAAATGGAGCCGTTGGAACCCTCTCTTACCACCATAAATGCACTTCTGCAGCTATGCGTATCGGTACGCGGGAAGGTGTATCGATACCTGTCTCAGAAAAGAAAGAGCTGTTGTGTGCAATAAATAAGGGGTATCGATACGCGCGAAAGCATATCGATACGGGGTATCTAAATGGTAAAGGCCGTATTGATACCTTTTTCTCAACTTAGCTCATTGTCGATATCCGTATCGGTACGGGGGTTAGGCGTATCGATACGGGTCAACGACCTTTTAAAGTTTGGTTACCAACCAACTGACACCAACGGTCATAAAATTTAAACCGACTTATATTTAAAAATTATAAAGGTCGTATCGATACGAGGGTTTGCCGTATCGGTACGCCATTCAAACTCTTTGAATTTTAACATAGGGGCGTATCGATACGAGGGTTTGCCATATCGATACGTGTTCCGACAGTAACTAACTTTGGCAAAAAGGTATCGATACGCTTGGGAGTGTATCGATACACCTGAACGTTTTTCAAAACACTTAGAAAAATATTTTGAGTTTGAGTTTTTTCAAATCAGTTTCAAAGAGTTGGTGTTTTAAAATTATTAAGGGACTTTTAAAAACAATTTTAAGTTTTTCAAATTGGTCCTTAAAGATCTAGTTATATCAAAATCAAAACATAGGTTTTACAATAACCTTTTTGTGATTAACTCTATTTATGTATTATACCCTTTTGTCCTTTATATCTAGATTGAACACAAGTCATGGAACAATCACACTTGTATAGTCCTTCTAATATTTCTTGATATCTTGAGTAGACTATTATAAACGAATAACTATGATATCTCATATCAACTTATTCGAGCATGACCATGCATTTCTAGTCTCACTCAATCAAGTGGCCTACGATATTACTCATATTATGTAGGAGGGACAAATCCTATCTTGATCAACCATATTCTACTACATAGATTGTGACATATCCAATATTAGTCTTTATAGTGTAGTCAGTTACGACATGCGTTTGACTATATCAAAATATGTCACTCACGATGTTGAAATAATGATGATCTCAAGTCTGAGGATCATACATGTAGTTATCACTATGAGCAATGTTGTGACTGTCACATAATAATCCAAGAAACATGCTCGTAGCGGGTCAGTCCAATATGTCGTTCTCTAACACATACTTATATATTGATTTTGACATCTCCATATCAATGACAACACTTTGTCATTAATCAACTACATATTAGTCTTAATGTATTATTGTTGTCCATGCCCACAATAATACTCGACTAAGGACATTTTAGAATAACCATATTATTCTAAGGACTTTATGATAATTCATTTTATTTATGCACGTAGAATAACTAAAAATAATAATGGCAGTGCATCTTTATGAATAAACAAGGTAAAAACAAATGTCATTTATAATCATCTTATGATTGGTCTTTGGGCATACTCTAACATGTGTGTAGAACTAAGTGTTTTGATATAATATTTGAAAAATATTTTAGACTAAATTGAAAAGAATTTAAAATATGTTTTTAGTCAAAAACAACTTGAAAATATGTTTAAGGGTTTTACAAGGCTTTGAAATGATTTAAAGTACATTTAAAGTAGTCAAAACCAAGCTTTTCAAGTGCCCGTACCGATACGCCTTAGGGTTTCAACTACATGAATTTTCCAGTAGCCAAAACACGTACCGATACGCTTAACCGTATCGATACGGTGTGTTTTGAAATAGTCCAACGGCTAGTCGCGTACCGATACGGGTGTATCGCGTACCGATACGCCTAACTACCCCAACGGTCATTTTTCCCAACGGTCTTTTAATTTGCAGGACCGTACCGATACGCTACGTAAGCGTATCGATACGCATCAGCTGAAGAAGCCCAACGACTAATTCCTTATCGGGACCGTATCGATATGGTTTGAAGGGTATCGATACGCAAAGCTGCAGCACTGCATTTATGGTGGGAAATAAAGGCTCCAACGGCTCCAATTCAATCCCAACGGCTACAAACTCATCAAGGAGTATAAAAGGGACCTCCAAGCATCTTGTAATGGTTAATGCTTCAATTGTTACAACATTATGATGTCAAAATTTATCTAGAGTTTAAATTGTATATTTCTTTCTTAGACAACACTTGTGAGCTTAACATTGTTAAATTTGCTCAAGTGTTTAGGTTTTGGGTGAGTGCTTAGTATTGCAAACTGTAGAACTAATGTTTTGATATAATAATTGAAAAATGTTTTGGACTGATTTAAAAAGTATTTAAAACAATTTCCAAAGTCCAAATAACTTGAAACTATGTTTAGGGATGTTTTTCAAAGGGTTTTAAATGTTTTCAAAAGTCAAACTACACAAAACTGTCTAGGTGTTTCGATACGGGGGATTCCAGTAGCAAAAACGTTTCGATACAAGTATCGAAACGGGCTTTCCCTGGATGAGATTTTTGAGTAGCGTTTCGAAACGGGCTATGCCGTTTCGATACGCCTACGTGGCTTCGACCACAACGGTCATAAACCCCAACGGCTATTTCCCAACTAACATTTAAATGCAGGGCATTTCGATACGGGTCTAGGTGTTTCGATACGTGTTCTGAAACGGCCAGGGGGCGTTCCGAAACGGGTGCCTTGTCAGACTGCAACGGCTCTTTCTACTTAAAGGGTGTTTCGAAACGGGTTCGAGCGTTTCGAAACGGTGAGCTGCAGAACTGCATTTATGGTGGAAATTAAAGTACTCAACGGCTCAAATTCAATCCCAACAGCTAGTAACGGCTACAAACTCATCAAGGAGTATAAAAAGGGACCTCCAAGCATCAAGTAAAGGCTAATGCTCATATTGTCAATCAACAAATGATCAAATATTGTCTTAGTGCTTAAATTGTTAATTCTTGTATAGACAAACACTAGTGAGCCAAAATTGTCAAATTTGCTCAAGTGTTTTAGGTTTTGGGTGAGTGCTAAATTGTGCAAACAGATACCTATTAGAGGGATTTAAGTTTGCTTATTGTTTCTCTTTGTAAAAGAGGGTTTTGATCAAGGCTTTGGATAGAAAGCTTGATCGTGTATAAGGGTTTCCTCCTAAGCCTAGAAAATGGGACGAATCAATAGTGGATTGATTGGAAATCCTTAGTGGGGGAGCTAAGGTAGTGGATGTAGACCTTGGTTAGAAGGTTGAACCACTATAAATCATTGTGTCAATTATCATTTTAGCTTCCACACCAAATCCACCCAAAATTCCACCTCTCCACCACTTGGTGAGCCACATCGGTTGAACGAATCGAGCACCTCTCAACTCAACACAAACACATACCTATTAGAGGGATTTCTAGTTTGCTAAGTCTTTCTCTTGTAAGAGAGTGTTTGATCAAGCTTTGGGTAGAAAGCTTGATCGTTGTAACGGTTTCCTCCTTAGCCTAGAAAAGGGGACGAAATTCTTAGTGAATTTGTTTGGAAATCCTTAGTGGGAAGCTAAGGTAGTGGATGTAGACCTTGGTTAGAAGGTTGAACCACTATAAATCCTTGTGTAAATTGTCTATCTTTTTCTTCCCACAATTACACCCAAACTATTCAACTTCTCCGCACTTGGCGAGCAAGAACGGTTGAAGGAATCGAGCCCCCTAAATCTCAACAATGTGTCTCTATATATATTCCAATACTAAAAAAACTAAATCTTATATTCTAACCTTAAACCTTAAAAATAAACCTTAAAAATTAAACCATACACACTAAACCTTAAACACTAATCATTAACTCTAAACCTTGAATTATAACCATAAACTTAATTTTTTTAATGTTGGGCATAATATAAAGACACAAAAAGGGACAAATGATTTTTATTCTTCAATGTAAGACTCTAACTCTTTAGAATAATCGAGTTAGATTTATGGCATTACATTTATAATATTATTTTAATGATTACCTCTAAATATTAATTAATATTTTCCTTTTTATACATTATCAAATTATTAGCATTTTCCTAAATTTCTCATCCTACGCGTGAAAAGTAAAAGTTTAAATATAGAAATCTGTTTTGTTTTTTCTTTCTTTCTTTTTTTGGTGAATGGAGAGTTTAATTTACAGCCCATCCCCAACCCTAATGGCTAAAATAGCTTCTAGCACAGGACAGTTGAAGCTTTCCACATAGGTAGACTTCACCCTTCTTTCACACCCAACCTTTTCTCCCTCTGCATTAAAATTAAATTGTGTTTTTTTTATACTTATAAATATAGAGTTTGAATAATGCTTTATATACAACTTTACATTAGAAATATAATATAAATTTTTCTCTTTATTTTTCATCTCTCTTGTTCATATTTTCTTTTATTTTATTCGTAATATATTATCAACACGAATTCACTTAAAAAATTTCAGTTAAATCAGATCTCTTCAAAAGCGATAATAATCTGGTATGCTTCTCCTTTTCTACTTAGTATGTTTTGATTAGTTAGTAAACATTATGATATATATATTACGCCATGGAAAATTATATATACAATTATTATCTTTAAATATTTATGATAAACGATATATACGATTACTATGTTTATATATTTATAATATTTAGATTTATTATGACATATAAATTTAAAAATTATGATTAGATAAGTCAATTTGATCTTATTTTTATTTAATGTATAATTAATCTTAATTTTTTATAATATAAAAATACATTTTAAAATAATAAAAATAGGAAAAAAAACTTTGATACAAACGTTAGGTAAAGTTAAGTTTACACAAGATTGTTAATTTTACGATTTAAGGTGTTAGTTTAAGGTTTAGATTTTAAGGGCTTTGATAATAGAGTCTAAAATTTAAGGTTAGAGTTTAGGGTTTATAATTAAAGTTTATGATTTTGATTGTTATTTTAAACTTTTAAATAATTATTTTTTTAAAAATATTTATGAAAAATACATTGAAACTTGGGCAGTTTACTCTAGTCTTCTTACTACAATAAAGTCTAAACTAATTTTTTTGAACTTCTTACATAGAGAAGAAAAAGAGAAATTTGCTTTTACCGAGTTTAAAATCAACTAGAGAAAAAAATACATTAATTAAAAGTTTTTAATCACTTGTTCTAAAAGTTGTTGATTACGTTAAAATTAATATAAAAATTAGAAACCAAATTGATTCGAACCAAATTATTACCGAACCAACCAATCTACCCTATAAGCAGTAAGCACCTTTCATTTATTTTCTTGTTTCTCTCTACATTTTCTAATATTACTGATTTTGCAGGGAAAAAAAAAGAAGCAATGGCGTACGAGATGCTCCGACCACCACAAGAAACCGGAAGCCATGGAAGTGCTCTGCAAAACCATGAAGAACCCAGACCAAAAAACTACAAGAAAAAGCTTATTACCACTTCGGTTATTATTGTCTTCATTTTGATCATTGTCTCAGTTGTCTGTGCTGGGTTCCATCAAGGAGGTGCCGGCGCCGCCACCCCGGTTGGCACTGCAATACGCCATAAGCTGAACCAAGCCATTTCCAACACCTGTAGCAGAACTCGGTTTGCGGACCATTGTGTCAACTCATTGCTTAAATTCCCTGACTCGTTCACTGCCAGTGAGCAAGAGCTCGTCCATGTTTCTTTGAACATGACGTTGCGGCACTTCAGCGATGCTCTTTACACGACCTCGTCCTTTTCAAACATGCAGATGGATCCACGTGTACGGTCGGCGTACGATGACTGCCTCGAGCTTCTTGAAGATTCCGTCGACGCCCTTTCCCGTGCCCTCTCCGCCGTCATTGCCTCTCGGAACGGCAACAACAGAGGCGGGTCCACTCAGGACGTGGTGACGTGGCTTAGCGCGGCGTTGACGAACTACGACACCTGTACGGAGGGATTCGAGGGGGTGAGCGGGGCGGTAAAGGATCAAGTGATGGAGAAACTGAAGGACTTGTCGGAACTCGTGAGTAACTGCCTGTCGATATTCGCTGCGAGCGGCGGGGACGATTTCGCGGGAACGCCGATACAGAACAGGAGGCTGTTAGCGCCGGTGTCGGATGATGGCATATCCGGAGAAAATCAAGATATGGACGAGGAGAATTTCCCGAAATGGCTGGGGAGGACAGAGAGAAAGCTGCTCAACGCTCCCTTGTCGGAAATACAGCCTGATATCATCGTTTCCAAACACGGAAATGGAACCGTTAATACCATTACCGAAGCGATTAAAAATGCGCCGGAGAATAGCACTCGCCGTATTATCATTTACGTGAGGGCAGGAAGGTAAACTCACGATATAATATACTCCATATAACTTGCACTAAAATTTACTATGTTGGATTAATTAAATATAATTGATGAAATTAAAATTTTTAAATTCAAAATTAATGATTTATAAATGTATAAAATTTGTAAGTTTTATATTATAGCACCAGAACCCGATCATATATGTATATATACAATATTTGTTTGCTTAGTTTAGCTTACCATACTGTTGTTGTGGGAAGCAATTTTTGATAAATTTTTAAGCTTTGTTTAGTATGAAGGATGAAAAATTTGTTGATCAAATAGTTAAGATTTAAATTAAGAAGGTGATTTTAAATCTTCACCATTTGATCAACAAATTTTTCATTCTTATTTATTTTCATTCTTCATACCAAGTAAAGCCTTAAATTGTACTATAATTATATTTAAAATTATATTCTTTTAATGTTACAACAAAAATGATTTAAATCGGATTAAAATTTTGTTAATAAATTTTCATTATCTTTGTAGCATAACCGGACAAAAATATCCTTTATAAAATAGCAATATTTTTGGTTTGTTGCTGGAATTCTTTTAAGTATACAATTGTTTTTTTTTCTTTCAATTAATGGTGAATAAAAATTCTCCGTCTTTATTGTGCTCCTATTTATGTCATACATTAAAAATTAAATTTAGGTTTTAATGTTAGGGTTAGTAGTTAGTGTTTAGGAAATTTAGAGTGTAATGTATTTTATAGGGTTTAGGATTTAAAATTTAAAATTAAGGCTTAAATTTTTTTAATATTTTTTAGTATTGAAGCATAAAAAAAAATACCAAAAAAGAATAGAGAATTTTTATCCATAAATAGTTGCCTTCTTTTTTAACTTCCACCGGTATGATCGTAAATCTTCTGTATCATGTGAACGATACTATAATTCTCGTGAACTTTTTAGGTGGAAAGGCATTTGTGGTTAAATGTTTTTTTTTTCTATTGAAAAGCAATTCCATTTTATTCTTTTGTAAATTAAATTAAAAACGTCGACTGATTTAGTAGTGCTTAAATTACTACTGTTTGTGCTTACAGGTACGAAGAGAACAATATGAAGGTGGGGAGGAAGAAAATAAACTTGATGCTCATCGGCGACGGAGAGGGTAAAACGGTCATTACAGGGGGGAAAAGTGTATTTGACAACTTGACTACATTCCACACTGCCACCTTCGGTAAGCCCAACCTATGTTTCTTTTCCTGGAATTATATGAATCATGTTGGACTCACATTATAAGCTAAATGAATCATATATTCATTGGTTATTTCATTCTTTTTCAGCCGCCACCGGGGCTGGTTTCATTGCACGAGACATGACATTTGAGAACTGGGCTGGACCAGCCAAGCACCAGGCAGTGGCTCTCCGTGTCGGGGCAGACCATGCCGTCGTATACAGGTGCAACATTACCGGATACCAAGACACGTTATACGTTCACTCCAACCGTCAATTCTACCGTGAATGTAACATTTACGGCACGGTGGATTTCATTTTCGGGAATGCCGCTGTCGTACTCCAGAACTGCAGCATTTACGCTCGGAAGCCCATGCCTCTTCAAAAGAACACGATCACGGCCCAGAACCGAAATTATTCGGACCAGAATACAGGCATTTCAATTCATGCATGCCGGATCCTACCGGAGCCGGATCTCGTGGCAGCAAACGGTAGCATCCAAACATATTTAGGCCGACCATGGAAGAAGTACTCTAGGGTTGTGTTTATGTTATCGTACATGGAGGAGCACATTGATCCCAGGGGATGGCTGGAATGGGATGGTGCGTTTGCTTTAGATACATTATACTATGGGGAATACATGAATTATGGACCGGGTGCCGCAGTTGATGAACGGGTCAAATGGCCCGGATTTAGACTCATCTCTTCAGATATTGAGGCAAGCAAATTCACTGTTGCGCAGTTTATTTGTGGATCATCGTGGTTACCATCAACGGGGATTGCTTTCTTGGCCGGCCTACTAGTTTAAAATTATATTTTTCTTAAAACTTTTCATGAATTTATTTTTTTTTTTATTCTTTTTCTTGATATTGTAACGGTTCTTGGCAATTAAGACTCAATTCTGCCCCGAGTTTCAATTTTTTATTTAATTCCATATTACTTAAAATTTTGTAATTTCCTACATTTAATTTTTAATATAATTTTTTAATAGTCCATATCTTCTCACATAAAATTTTGCATCCGACTCTAATTCTTTATGCAGTCCATCTCCGATAGTACCACTTTCATGTATCCTACACAGCCCATACTTATTTCATTACTATTACTTGGAGGTTGCATTGTCGCATGGTTAATCATTAATCAAATATCGATTACATAACGGTCCGTACATCAATGTAGGAAACCAAAACAGTTTTTAATTATTTTAAAGGATAAATTTACCACGTTTGTCGAACAACGCTATTCGCTAAATATGTAAAACACTTCTTCCAACTTGTTTGGGAGAAGTAGGAAGTGTAGCAAATATTGCATTTTCGGATGTTTATGCTTGGCTTCAGATGTGCCGAAAGCAACGGACCAAATGGTGGAGTTGGAACTTATGTCCCAAGGCATTCAGGGGGGCACATAGTGAGCAATCTTAGTACTACAAGTAAACAAATATTCCTTTGATTTATAAGTGCAGAGCCTAAATAGTCACCTTAACATTAACTAAACTAGGCTATATCACTCACTCCAATTCAAATAACAAAGTAATGTCCTTACCTAATATTATATGGAATCATAGTAAGCGCCTTTTCTCTTCTGGGGCACAAACTTCCTTCCTCAGTTGAGCAAACCCCACCGGATTGGAGATCAACAAAAAGCATATATGAAAAGCAAAACAATCAAAGCTGATGAGATATTTACTGCTATTTTTTATTCACATACCTATTACCAAACAACTAAAACCTCCCCAATACAAATTGTTCTTGGCTAGCTTGCATACAGGCATTTCCAAGTCATTCTGCATACAAAACTTAGATGCATGAATGATGGAAACGCGTGTTCCACCAACAACCCGGAACATATGCAAAGACCATTTAACAAAATATATGGACTACCATCATCGTTCTGCAATAGAAAACCAAGATATCCAAAGCTACCTATCTAGTTGCCACCTCATCAAGATGCCTATCTATCATAAATGCCACTGCTTCAAAGAATGCATCATCACTCATTCCGGGGAGCAGAGCTTCCTCTGCTTCTTTAACAATCTGCTCAATCACCGACTCATGTTTCACTGTTTCCCTGCACATGATTCTTCCAATAGCATAGGGTGTGAGTCCTCTCTCTGAGCCTTTCTTTAGAAGCATGGTGGAAATGCGAAAAGTGCGACAACACTTGGGTGGCACATCCCAACCATGGAGCTTCAAAAGTTCAATGTCTTGTTCAGCATCCAGCAACTTAATATATTTGATGACATCTGGGGAATAAGGTTCATGAGCTTGAGGCCAGTAGAGCCAGTCAAATGTGCAATCCTCAAACTGCAGCAAAATAAAAGAGCAATAACAAAGTGATGAAAATGAATTCTACAAATTTTCAAAGTGAAGTCGGTAAAAGAAATTTGCTATTTTTTAAGACAGCTTTCATTTTCAAGATAAGTTCCTTGCAGCTTCAATGTAGAACCAGACTTCAAGTATCGACGTGCTTAATAACATGACAGCACAGCATTTTTGCTAAGATCACTGCAGAGCTAACTAAACACTCCTTTTTAAGCTTATGAATACAAGTTTGTATGCACCAAAGACAGAGTTTGAAGAACGGCAGTAAGAGATTCCTTTTTTCCACAAGAAGAATCAGGGGCATATGTGTAGCACTTTGTCCTCAAAAGTTGAAATGTAAAACACTGGCTGCAAAGCCATAATTTCTACTAAGGGAATAAAATTCTAACGAAATTGCATTAACTGAAAAGAAATATGCAAGTTACTCTTACATTCTCAGGCAAGCAGTAGCCATGATCAATAGGAACAAGTGAAACCCAATCTTCCTCGCAATTTCTCGCTACCAGTATGTTACCGGCATGCCTATCTGCATTTGCCAACCTTATGTCCAACACAGATATCTTGTGCACCTCATAAACTGGGAAAGCACGGGGGCCCATATCTTCACAACTTCCAATATTGTTAACAAACATCTGCAGAGACCCAATCTTAATATTCTTGTCATCATAGTCATAGCCTTCCGGATAATTAAATGCTTTATGCAAGCACTTGACCATCACAGTAGGAGGAACCCCGGCAAAACCCTTCTGTCCACTATCAAATGAGCGAGGTCCAGTCATTGGATGATCCAACAGGTAAGCTGCAACTTCTCTCAATGCACCTTCTCCTACGCATGTGCCTTTCTTCAGCCCTTCACCATCAAGTGACAAGGGGAGGCCATTTGGGTTATTTACAGCCATTGGCTCTTCATCAGTAGGCTTAAAGACCGAGATATACTTCTGACCAGATGAATCTTGCATGAAGTAAGCTCCACCTGACCCCTCTGATGACCGGATAGGCTTATTCCCTCTCTTTAATCCGTCAAAAGTCAAGTCAATTAGTTCTTTAATAACAATTGGCAGTTGAGTTTTCAAATTAACAACCAGAGGCTCCAGAATGAAATCTCTTTGGAACAACTTCCTCTCCAAGATCTGATGTTCCACAGAGGGTATACCACTCAAGTATTGTCTCACAGCGTTTGGCCCCTCATTCAAATTCAATGCCTCAATAGAAACTTCAAAATCTCTTTCAATAGGAACAGCTCGTACTTTAGCAGAGTTTCGAACCAGCAAGTGAATCACACCATCGGTACTTTTGCAGATATCAGCAATTAGTCGCCAATCTTCAAGCTCCTCACCGTCGCATACCAGTTCTTGATCTTTGAGATTAAGGAATTCTTTTCCCTTCTTAGCAATTTGTTGCTTCACATAACCCACATTTCTACCCCTTGGAATGTGAAACTCAAACTTCTTACCACATCCAGTCCTAACGGTGATAGCCTGGACATCTGAAAGCTTTAACAACAGATGCAATACATTCCCATCAGCAACACCATAGTCTTGGATACGAGAATTATTCTGAGCCAGTTCTCTGCCTTCAAAAACTAACTTCTGCTTCCTCACAAAAAATCCTTTAGAATTCTGAATCCTTAGCTTCACAGAGGCAATTGAGTCATACTCCATTACACGCATGGGAATGACAGACCCACCAACAGAGAGAAAAATTAAGATTGAGTTGTTCAAAGTCTGCTCATATCTATGTGCAAAACTTTCAGGGAAATGAGCAGACTCTTCAATGGATGACCTAAAAGCTACACTGGTAATCGACATTGTCTACCCTGTAGAAAGCGTTATGAAGCTAGAACTTCTAAAAACCGATTCCACTAAAATTCCTCAAACAACACTGATGGAAAATCCAAAGGGGAAAAGAAAAAATCTTTAGGCAGAAACAGTTAGAGCTCATAACTAGTTTTCTCGAAGGATAAAGAAGAGCTTAGAATCCATTTTCACTCCCAGATTTCCTTGAAATATTAAGAAAGTCCAGGACCTTACAGCAATTCCAAGTTCAAACTCCCTACAATGCATCAAATAATGATGTAATCAGACATCAGGAAAAAGCATCAGTTGGTATTTGATTACTGATGGAACAAGATGAATGTAAAACAGTAATAAACCTCTAGAATTAGAGAATAAAACATTAAGTTCAAAAGAAGTAAAAGAATATTACTTTTCTAAAAAAAATCGAAAACATTGGTTCCTTTAATTTGATACCCTGTCGGTCGATTAAAGATGCTTGTGTAGAAAAAAAAATCCAAATAATTATTCTGATAATAATAATATTAATCCTTCAAATTTAACAATCTTTTAACTAGATATTATGTTTTATATGTATATCTTAATCGCAGCTTATAAAAAAAGCTACAACAAACAATCAGATACACTAATATATAGAACCTAATTATAACCCCAAAAATCTTTATTTTATTAATAACTCAAGCTCACAGTTCTCGGCAACCAAAGAGGAAAGGTGAGCAACATAGAAACTTGAACAACTAAATTAAGATCGTCATTTTTTTTCTAATATTCTCTACGATCCGATCTCCATTCTAACGTAAGCAACGCAACATAAAAAATAAATAAATCATAATCATTCCTAAAAACAGGTAAATAAAGCAATCATAAAGAGGATAATAATAATAACAAAAAAAAAACAGAGACTTTAGGTTACCATAACAAAGGTGAATCCAAAAAATGGAAATAAAATAGGAAAATAAAGATGAAGATCGAACCGTAGCTGAAGAAAACAGAACTGAGAGACTGCGAAGAATTGAGGTAAAGAAAAGGTGAATTCGAAATGCAAGAGAAAGAGGCGTCGTAGTTGATTATTAGCGTGAAAATGTTTTGAGAGAATGAATTTCTCCAACTCTTTCCTTTCTCACTCTGAGAAACGGAGAGAGTGTGTTGAAAGCTTGTTAAATCAACGGGCTATTTATAGTGTCGAACCAATGATTTTCTCTCTAGTTTCGGATGGGCTTCCCGGTTTATTACGGGGTTACTTACAAATTACCTTTATGTAAAATGGTTGTATTGCCCTCTTGTAATAAGGTTTAATTGTTAACATCCAATCGAGTGAAGTTATTTTTTTTAGTTAGACTAGTTTATGACACTCTTAATTCAAATTTTATTTATAATTTTTTTTAGTTAAGTTTATAAAATTTTAGTTGCGTTGTTCGAATTTTTGTTCAAAATTAATTGTAAACACTTGTAATGTTACGGTACTAATTAGTTCCAGTTTAAAAGAGATTTTATAATCATACACAATACACATATATATTTATTCATATGTGATATATATCACACGGAATTGAAGGACTCGACTCGAACTTGAAAATCGATCAACTAATTACTAAAAATTTTGAGTTATTCGAATTTTCATTTTATAACTCAAACTTTATTTGAAAGTTTTTCAAGTCGAGTCAAATTTATGAAATTACGAGTAGAGTTTTTCACATCGAGTCGAATAATTCAATTATTTAGAGTTAAGCCGAATTTTTCTCACCCTAAGGTAGGGGTGAGGGTTTGATCGAGTCGAATAAAAAAAATTCGAGTTATTCGAGTTAACACGTCATATTTTACAGCTCAAATTTTATGTGAAAATTTTCGATTCGAGTCGAGTTTGAGTCGAGCCAAGTTTTCAAAATCATATACAAATTTAATTGTAATTATTATCATGTTATAGTCAATTTTATTATAGTTTAAACGACTTTCTCTAATCATATAAGATATACATATATATTTCTTCATATATTTTTCATGTGTGACATATATTTCTTCATATTTTTGTGTGTGTGTGTGTGTGTATATATATATATATATATATATATATATATATATATATATATATATATATATATATATATATATATATATATATATATCAGGAAAAATTGAGGGACTCGACTTGAACTTAAAAAGTAATCCACTAATTACTAAAAATTTTGAGTTATTCAAATTTCCATTTTCCAACTCAAACTTTATTTGAAATTTTTTCGAGTCGAGTCGAGTCAAGCCGAGTTGAGTTTTTTTTGTCTCGATTCGAGTCAAAATTTTCAGTTTTTCGGAGTCGAGTTTTGCTCACCCCTACAGTAAGGTTCATGTTTGCTTTTGGCCATTTTTATTGCATTTGTCCTTTTTTTATGTTATATATTGAGTTAATTGTATCATACGTCCCCAAACTATAGCCTTTATTCTAAATTATTCCTTAAACTTTTAATGTTCTAATTTCATCCTCAAACTACGACTCTCATTTTTAATTGGTCTTTAAAATTTTGAATATTCCAATTTCATCCCCAAAATAGGACCCTCATTCTAAATTGGTTCTCAAACTTTTAAACGTTCCAAATTTCATCCTCAAACTATTGGTGCATTCTAATCATGTATATTGTTAGTAAAACCGTTAAAATGATTAGTTATGTAAATATTGATGTATATGATGTGACATAAATAATAATTAACGTTGCATTTATTGATAATTTGGGGGTGGAATTGTAATGTTCAAATGTTTGGAGACTAATTTAGAATGAGGTTCTAGTTTGGGGATGAAATTGAAATATTCAAAAGTTTGAAGACTAATTTAGAATGCAAATCACAGTATGAAGATGAAATTAAAATGCTTAAAAATTTAAAGACCAATTTAAAATTAGTGTCAAAGTTTGGGAGCATAAGATACAATTATCTTTTATCTTTTACCATAGTTTTTCGAACATTAGTTTAGTTAATATTATTATTTTTAGGCTAAAGGGGTACTTTGCCCCCAAGTTCGACCCAAATATGCAATGTCGCCCCTCGCCGAAAAACGCACTCAATGTGCCCCTTATGTTTGAAAAATCGATCAATTCCGACCCTTGACTAACGTTGACTAACGTTCCCGTCAATTCCTGGGTGACGGGCCGTTAACTCCTGCACGGTCAGCTATCCTTGCCAGCTGGTTTGCCATGTCACGCGCTGACGTGTAAAAAAAGCTTATGTGGCATTTTTTTAAATAATAATAAAAATATTATATTATTATATTAATTTAAAACTGAGATTAATAATAATAATAATAATAAAAATATTATATTATTAAATAATAATAAAAAAAGCTCTCACCTTTACCCATCTCCGGCGAAGCTCCGATCAGGCCCAAGCCACCGTCCGTTCGTCGATCGGAGACCATCGGTGTGCTCGGGTTCTCTTCGCGATCAAAACCCACCCAACCTTTACCCTTCGTCATCGGCCGTTCGCTCGGAAACGGTTCAAAACCGTTCGGTTTCATCTCCCTTGCGCCACCGTATCCCAAAACCAGGAAAAAGGGAGGGCAAACCCCTGATGCCAACACCTCACTCTGTTGAGCACGAAAGCAGCCATGATCAAGAACAAGATTCAGAACCCAAGTTCTACCTTTGTTCGTCGTCAGTTCGCGATGAAACCCAGCCATCAGAGAACGGTGGCGCAAGGGAGATGAAACCGAACGGTTTTGAACCGTTTCCGAGCGAACGGCCGATGACGAAGGGTAAAGGTTGGGTGGGTTTTGATCGCGAAGAGAACCCGAGCACACCGATGGTCTCCGATCGACGAACGGACGGCGGCTTGGGCCTGATCGGAGCTTCGCCGGAGATGGGTAAAGGTGAGAGCTTTTTTTATTATTATTTAATAATATAATATTATTATTATTATTATTATTATTAATCTCAGTTTTAAATTAATATAATAATATAATATTTTTATTATTATTTAAAAAAAAATGCCACATAAGCTTTTTTTACACGTCAGCGCGTGACATGGCAAACCAGCTGGCAAGGATAGCTGACCGTGCAGGAGTTAACGGCCCGTCACCCAGGAATTGACGGGAACGTTAGTCAACGTTAGTCAAGGGTCGGAATTGATCGATTTTTCAAACATAAGGGGCACATTGAGTGCGTTTTTCGGCGAGGGGCGACATTGCATATTTGGGTCGAACTTGGGGGCAAAAGTACCCCTTTAGCCTTATTTTTATAACTAAAGAGAGGAAGCCCGAGAGCTCTACATTTAGGGGTGGCAATGGGGCGGTTAGGGGACAGTTTTATATTACTCACTCTGTCTCCAACATTTGCGGGTACGATTTTGGAGAATTCCCATTAAATGTTTCGGGGATTTTTTTAGGACCTATACCCATCTCTTACGAATTCTCGCGATTTTCGGTTATTCCCCATACCCAAAAAAATAAAAAAAAAATAATACATTAAAATAAACACTCAACATTAAATCTCCAAAACTAAAAACATAAATAACTAAAATATTATTTTTTTACAATGACTAAAATATTAACTATTGAAACATATCGGCATGCACTACGTTTAAAAGAAAATATGTTACTAGTACTTTACAAATTCAAATCATGATCCATTTGTTGTAAAAGGAATAGCTAAAGAGCTAGATTCAATAATCTTTTCAACCATATAAATTATATCTTATAATTTTACTTGTTCGATTTATGATGAATTTTTGATGTTATTGTCATCGTTGTTTTTAGAAATAGCCCACAGTCTTTTTTTCTGACCTTTGCACGCTCAAAAATTAATAACTCCTAATACATAATTCAAAATCAATAACCGTTTGTTTTAAACAAATCTAGGCTTCCGTATGGTTATAGAAATATAAGACTCACTTTCTGATTTATCTTTTAAATTTTTGGTGATTTTTCAAGGTCACTGTTAAAACTTCTTTCTAAGGAATATGCTGCTAAATTTTTATGACCTTTCAACATTCAAGTATTCATATTTTTTAAAATACATATCGAAATCGATCATTGTGTATTTTAAACAAAACTAGACTGAATCACGTTTACAACGATGTATAGACCACTTTCTAATTACTTTTATGAAATTTACAAAGAATTTTCAAACTTACTCCACACAACCATACTTTGGTTATAGAAGATTAGATTTTTGTTGAAAATGAGTAAATTACCCTTATGTCCATTCAAATTTGTAAAATATTGGGGATTCATGCGGATATTTTCAGGGGATCCCCACAGTGATTTATACAGGTACGGTTCGGTTATCCCCATAGTTCGGATATAACAATCCCCGTCCCCATCCCCATTTGAGCTTCGGTGATAAAACTTCACATGTCCCCATCCCCATGGGTGAAGAATTCGGTTATTCCCCATACCCATCAGTTCGGATCCCCACAATTTTCGATTATTCCTCACCCGGTTGCCACCCCTATCTACATTAAATAATAATTGGCTTAGAGGACAAATTTCCCTTCAACAAAAAATCAAAAAACTAATTAAGCTCTTAGGAAATTTTTTTTATCCAATTTAACCCTCAAAATTCAAATTGCACCCAATTTAGCCCATCTATTACGTTGACTGCGTTGACCATCAATGCCCTCTAACGGTCAAGATAAAAGGACACGTGACACGCTCTAAACGCGCCACTTCATCAAAATTAATTTTTTTGAAAAATTCTAAAAAAAAGTTCTTAAAAATCTACAAAATTATAAAAAATCATAAAATTGTAAAAATTAAAAATATAAAAATAATTTAATGTTTTATTCTTATTTTCCTTTAATATTTTATAAGAAAACATAAAATAATAATTTTTTCCTAAAAAAACCCCAAACTGTCATTTCTTTGAAGAAAAGCTTCACAAATTCCTAAATCAAGCATTAGAACCTGTAGAAATATGTGTTTTGATATAATAATTGAAAATTAGTTTTGGACTAAATTGAAAAGATATCAAAATATTTTTAAGTCCAAACAACTTGAAATTATGTTTGAGGATGTTTAAAAGGGTTTTGACAATGTTTGAAACGTTTTTAAGTAGCCAAACTAGTATTTTTAAGGTACTCATTTCGATACAGGGCCAATTTGTATCGATATGATTTGAAACTGACAAAACGCGTACCGAAACAGGGCTTGCCCGTTTCGATACAGTGTAGTACTGTTTCGAAACACTCCTTTGTGTTTCGATACGGCTAATGGTCAAAACCTCCTCAACGGTTATATTTTCCCAACGGTCTTTAAAATGCAGCTCAACAATCACTCGTACTGAAACAATTTGTAACTGTTTCGATACAGCTCAATACAGTTTCGATATGGCTTGCTGCATCAGGCTTCAACGGCTAGTTCTGAAGAAGGTCGTTCCGATACGGGCTCGTGTGGTCCGATACGGACATCTCCAGAACAGCATTTATTACGGGAAATAAAGGGCCCAACGGCTCCAAAACATCCCTAACGACTAGCAACGACCACAAGCTCAATTGGGACTATAAATTGAAGGCTGGAACACTTGAAGAAGTTTAGAGACAACATCCAAAAACATGGTCAAGAGAATTAAAGTCTAAATCTTTATTTTACTATTCTCTTGTACATAGTCTTTAGAGAGTGAGCTTTATTGTAAATCCTTGTACTTTTGTGAGCTTAAATTTGTGTAAACGCCCACCTTGTGAGGCATTAAGTTTACCAAACAAATCCCTTGAAAAAGGAGAGGTTATAGTTTAGCCTTGAGAGAAAAACTAGAGTTGGTTTTATCTTAGCCAAGTCCAAAAGATAGGGTTGTAATGGTTTCCTCCTAAACCGGTAAAAGGGGACAGATTCATTGTTGAGTGAATTGGGAAATCCTTAGTAGTGTGCTAAGGTAGTGGATGTAGACTCGGTTGGGTAGTCAAACCACTATAAAATCTTTGTGCAAATTGTCCATCTTTATTTCGGTTTTTAACCAATTCATCCAAGGAGCAAAATCAACCCTCTTGACGGATTTCAGTGATCGATTCAAGCGTGCTACAAGCCTAATAATTGGTATCAGAACCTCGTCTCCATCGAAGGACTAATATCCGGAAGTAAAAATCTGGCCTAATGATTTCAAAACTTGAATTTGAAAATGATATTCTTTTAAAAACAAAATTGGATTTTGAAATCCAAAATGAAATTTTGAAAAATGATTTAGAGTTTTCAAAAACAAATAAAGATGTTTTAGAAAAAGAAAATCTTGATTTGAAAGTTAAGCTTGAAAGCTTAACAAAAGAAAAAGAAATTGTTTTCAATAATTCATCTTGTCACATAATGGAAAAATGCTCATATTGCCATTATCATGGTCATTCCTTCCATACTCGTCCTATTAAGAAGAGAAAATCTTATAGGGTTAGACAAGTATGGGTTCCTAAGGGAACTAAAGACACTGTGACTAATGTAAATGGATCCAAAGCAATTTGGATACCAAAAATCAAGTAAATGTCTTTTGTAAGTGTGTTGGAGCAAATAGCAAGCAAAGCAAAATCATGGAAATGCTCTAGTCACACAAGTGAAGAAATTGGATAACCTCTAAGCTTAATGCTTTCATTTTATACATTTGGTTATCTAACTTTTGTTTAAAGTCTTGGATTATTTGTTAAGCCTAACAATGATGAAATGAGTGACGGGGAGCCATTTTTAAAACCAAAATCTTAATTGTGTCAATTTTTCCCCTAAGTTATTTTGAGCCTAAAAGTCATTCAAATTTTTTTTATATAACAAAAAGGGGAGAAATGGTTTGAAAAATTAATTTTCCAAGATAATAAGGGGAGCTTTAATTTCATTTAAAATTTTAAAATTTCTTATTCAAATTCTTAAATACTAAGGGGGAGAATCCCAAACAATTATTTTTCAAGTTGGTTTTATTATATCATAAAGGGGGAGATTGTAGAAATATGTGTTTTGATATAATAATTGAAAAATAGTTTTGGACTAAATTGAAAAGATATCAAAATGTTTTTAAGTCCAAACAACTTGAAATTATGTTTGAGGATGTTTAAAAATGTTTTGACAATGTTTGAAACGTTTTTAAGTAGCTAAACCAGTGTTTTTAAGGTACCCGTTTTGATACAGGGCCAATCTGTATCGATATGATTTGAAACCGCCAAAACGCGTACCGAAAAAGGGCTTGCCCGTTTCGATACAATGTAGTTCTGTTTTGAAACACTCCTTTGTGTTTCGATACGGCTAACGGTCAAAACCTCCCCAACGGTTATATTTTCCCAACGGTTTTTTAAATGCAGCTCAACGGCCACTCGTACCGAAACGGTTTGTAACCGTTTCGATACAACTCAATACCATTTCGATACGGTCAGAGGCTTTTCGATACGGATTGCTGCATCATGCTTCAACGGCTAGTTCTGAAGAAGGTCGTTCCGATACGGGCTCGTGTGTTCCAATATAGATAGCTCTAGAACAATATTTATTGCGGAAAAAATGCCCTAACAGCTCCAAAACATCCCTAACGGCTAGCAACGGACACATGCTCAATTTGGACTATAAATTGAAGGCTAGAACACTTGAAGAAGTTTAGAGACAACATCCGAAAACATGGTCAAGAGAATTAAACTCTAAATCTTTATTTTACTATTCTCTTGTACATAGTCTTTAGAGAGTGAGCTTTATTGTAAATCTTTGTACTCTTGTGAGCTTAAATTTGTGTAAAAACCCACCTTATGAGGTATTAAGTTTACCAAACAAATTTCTTTGAAAAAGGAGAGGTTCTAATTTAGCCTAGAGAAAAAAAACTAGAGTTGATTCTATCTTAGCCAAGTCTAAAGATAGGGTTGTAACAGTTTCCTCCTAAACTGGGAAAAAGGGACGAATTCATTGTTGAGTGAATTTGTAAATCCTTAGTGGTGTGCTAAGGTAGTGGATGTAGACTCGGTTGGGTAGTCGAACCACTCTAAAATCTTTGTGCAGATTATCCATCTTTATTTCAGTTTTTAGCCAATTCATCCAAGGAGCAAAATCAACCCTCTTGACGGATTTCAGTGATCGATTCAAGCGTGCTACAAGCCTAACAATTGGTATCAAAGCATCGCCTCCATCGAAGGGCTAACATTCGAGTGTAAAGATCCATCGCTCGTAGTCCACCATTCAAGATCATGGCAGAATTTGAAGAAGGTCGCTCAATTTCGTGTCCTCCGCTCTTTGAAGGAGAAATATACTTTTATTGGAGCATCATCATAAAGTTATTCATCAAGTCTTATGATTTTGAGATTTGGGATATCATCGAAGATGGGTATGTGGAAGCTCCTAAGAAAAGAAAGAAGCAAATGAGTGCCAACGACACGAAGACAAAGCTAATTTGGATGTTTCCAAGAAAGTATTCACATGCAAAAGTGCCAAAGATATATATGGGAAAAACTTGAGAAGCTCTATGGTAGCAAGAAGGGAGAAAAGAAAGATGATGCCCAATCATGTGCAAACCTTCTCTCCAATCCAAAGGTGGATGGTGTTTTGGCTTTCGTTGAGCCTAAGGTATCTTCTAAATCAAGTGAGCTTAATTCTTACTCTCTCGATGAGTTGCAAAATACTTTCGATGAATTATTTTTGGAAATTGAGACCATGAATTCCAAATTTAAGAAAATGATTTCAAAACTTGAATTTGAAAATGATCTACTTTTAAAAACAAAATTAGATTTTGAAAACCAAAATGAAATTTTGAAAAATGATTTAGAGTTTTCAAAAACAAATAAAGATGTTTTAGAAAAAGAAAATATTGATTTGAAAGTTAAGCTTGAAAGCTTAACAAAAGAAAAATAAATTGTTTTCAATAATTCATCTTGTCACATAATGGAAAAATGCTCATATTGCCATTATTATGGTCATTCCTTACATACTTGTCCTAGTAAGAAGAGAAAATCTTATAGGGTTAGACAAATATGAGTTCCTAAGGGAATTAAAGACATTGTGACTAACGTAAATTGATCCAAAGCAATTTGGATACCAAAAATCAAGTAAATGTCTTTTGTAAGTGTGTTGGAGCAAATGGCAAGCAAAGCAAAATCATGGAAATGTTCTAGTCACACAAGTGAAGAAATTGGATAACCTCTAAGCTTAATGCTTTCATTTTATACATTTGGTTATCTAACTTTTGTTTAAAGTCTTGGATTATTTGTTAAGCCTAACATTGATGAAATGAGTGAGGGAGAGCCATTTTTAAAACTAAAATCTTAATTGTGGCAATTTTTTCCCCTAAGTTATTTTGAGCCTAAAAGTCATTCAGATTCTTTTTGATATAACAAAAAGGAGAGAAATGGTTTGAAAAATTGATTTTCCAAGAGAATAAAGGGAGCTTTAATTTCATTTAAATTTTTATAATTTATTATTCAAATTCTTAAATACTAAGGGGGAGAATCCCAAACAATTATTTTTCAAGTTGGTTTTATTATACCAAAAAGGGGAGACTGTAGAAATATGTGTTTTGATATAATAATTGAAAAATAGTTTTGGACTAAATTGAAAAGATATCAAAATATTTTTAAGTCCAAACAACTTGAAATTATGTTTGAGGATGTTTAAAAATGTTTTGACAATGTTTGAAACGTTTTTAAGTAGCCAAACCAGTATTTTTAAGGTACTCGTTTCGATACATGGCCAATCTGTATCGATACGATTTGAAACTGCCAAAACGCATACCAAAAAAGGGCTTGCCCGTTTCGATACGGTGTAGTTCTGTTTCGAAACACTCCTTTGTGTTTCGATACGGCTAACGGTGAAAACCTCCCCAACGGTCATATTTTCCCAACGATCTTTTAAATGCAGCTTAACGGTCACTCGTACCGAAACAGTTTGTAATCGTGATGATACAGCTCAATACCATTTCGATACGGTTAGAGGCGTTTCGATATGGCTTGCTGCATCAGACTTCAACGGCTAGTTCTGAAGAAGGTCGTTCTGGTAATGGCTCATGTGTTCCGATACAAACAGCTCTAGAACAATATTTATTGCGGGAAATAAAGGCTCCAACGGCTCTAAAACATCCCTAACGGCTAGCAACGACCACAAGCTCAATTGGGACTATAAATTAAAGGCTGGAACACTTGAAGAAGTTTAGAGACAACATCCAAAAACATGGTAAAGAGAATTAAAATCTATATCTTTATTTTATTATTCTCTTGTACATAGTCTTTAGAGAGTGAGTGATAACTGCATAAATATCCTTGATTTCATACATTTTTGCTATAGCATTTGCATGTTCTGGAGTTCAAACCATAATATTTAGACTGCATTTAGGCTGCATTTTCTTCTTTTGGGTGCATCTTTATCTTTGCTAGTTATTGGTCCATATCGAGGGGTACTGCTCAGAAGGTTGGTTTTGGTTTCGTTGGTGCGCAGGAAAGGAGTCAAGAGAGAAAGCCGGTGCCGGGAATTGTTATAGCATGATGGAAGTGGATATTGGCCAGCACATGAGATACACATGAGCTGCAGAAGCACATGAAAATGCAGTAAAGGATGATCTAACATGTGCAGCAGCCGATACCCACCTGCAAACTGTCCTCCTTGTCCCCTCGTGGCAGACCTTGTCGGTGGATATTCCTTGTGATTATCAAGGCATCTTTAGGGCACCAAACCCTAGAAGCCTCCACTATATAAAGGGGAGAGAAGCTTGGAGAAAGAGAGTGGTATTTTTGTGTTGCAAAAAGAGAGGCGGAAGAGAGAGAAAAAGAGAAGGAAGTTTCCACCTTCATCTTCTCCAGCTTGGTGTCCTTCATCGTTGAAGCTCCAAGGAGTGGCCTCACCGGCCTCGAGAGAGGCGGTGAGCCTAAGACAGTCGGGCAGTTCATGGCAGAGAGGGAGTTCACCTTTATTTCTGTCGCTATAGCAATTTCTTGTCATATCTTTATATTTGGTGATGTTATCGCAATGATACGTTGGATGATATTGCCCAGCCACGAACTGTTTTAGGTGGCTTTGGTTTGATGGATGATTTTATTTTGAGTACTTTTTAATGTATGTTATGGCTTTTTTAGTGTTTATCATGATTCTATGCCTTGCTTATGCATTTCTCATTTCCTTAAAGTTGTAAGAGCTTAGGGTTGTAAGCGCTTTGAGAGATAGGCCCTACCTTAAGCACCTTCGAGAGTTGGTCATTCTTTAAGTATATGTTGGGGTTAGTAATCAAGAGAGCTAGCCTTAGAATCCTCATAAGCAATGGAGTGACTGTTGAGAGGCAGAATCTAACCTACCTTAGAGATAAGTGATAGGTTTCAAGGGCTAAAAAGGATAGTTCGTGAAGGGTAGGGGAGAGTTAAGAGTTTACGCCGAGAGGTATGGCTGTAGCATTTCTGACTCCCAGTTTCCTGGCTAGAGATAGTTTAGGAGCACTCTTAGTAAATCCCGCCTAACATAGAAGATAGCTAAAGAGCCTTAGTATCGTTAAGAAGCTTGAGTTAGGTTGTCCATCATTCCCAGCCAGTCATTCCGTAGTGAGTTTCACATACGAAAGGGGACATGTCTATCATATTGTTATCTCATCTTTCTCTGCACTGTTTTGCTTTAGCATTATTTTACACCATCTCTTTTACTTTAGCATTGTCATCTCCAAAAAGTTCAATCTTTATTGTTACAGCAACCGTGAATACCTCCAATCCATGTGGAGACGATACTCACTCATCACTTTATTACTCGTTCGACGTGCATACTTGCACCATTTGCGTATCATTTATAGTATTGCAAGATCGCGCAACAAGTTTTTGGCGCCGTTTCCGGGGATTGGCAATTGGTTGTTTATGATTTTTGTTTTTATTGCTTGTTCTTTTTGTATAAATTTATTTTAGGTTTTTCGTTTTTCTTTTCAGGTGTCTTGCTAGTGTATGACCAGAAGGCGACCTAGAGGACCCATGCAATCACCTATTTCTGAGATCGAGCATTTCTTGAGACTTAGGAGACGTGTTCGACGAGAAGAGACTAGAAACATGAACGGAGAAATACCACCACCTCAAGGTAACGGAGATGCTATGGCAAATGGCCAGGGAGAAGCAGCTCGACCACGAGCTATTAGGGATCATTTAACTCCTATCTTGGACAATCTCTATCCCGGAATAGTAGCTCCAGAAATTCAGGCAGCCCAGTTTGAGCTTAAACCTGTTATGTTCAACATGTTGAACACTATTGGTCAGTTTGGAGGTATGCCTCACGAAGATGCAAGACAACATACCCGTGCTTTCTTGGAAGTTTGTGACTCATTCAGACAGCAAGAAGTGCACGAGGATGTGCTAAAGCTTAAATTTTTTTCCATATTCTTTACGTGATCGTGCTAGAGCATGGCTAAGTGGAGTGCCAGCTGGATAAACGGAGACTTGGACAAATCTATGCAAAAGTTTTCTGCTACGGTATAATCCACCAAATAGAAACACTCAGTTGAGAAATGATATAGCTTCTTTTGTCAAGCTGATGATGAATCCATGTATGAGTGTTGGGATCGATTCAAGGGATTATTGAGGAAGTGCACAAATCATGGTTTTCATGACTGGACCCAAGTGGTTATGTTCTATAATGGAGTAAATGCTCCAACAAGGATGATGCTAGATGCTTCAGCAAATGGGACCTTGTTAGACAAATCACCGAAGGAAGCATTTGACATTCTTGATAGGGTAGCCAACAATGATTACCAGTTTTCGACCACAAGGCTTGGAACGAGGAGGAGAACCTAAGTAGCTCGAGACAGTAAAGCTGGTGACTCGGTAGCCACCCAGTTAGCTGCTATCACAAATATGCTAAAGAACCTCCAACGTCCCAACGAAGTCAAGGAAGTGAAATCCACAACCTCATGTCTTAGATGCGATGGCAATCACCACTTGAGTGAATGCCCTGACAATCAAGAGTCAGCCAACTATGTGGGGGAATTATAACTGCAACAACAATCCATACTCCAATACCTACAACCCAGGATGACGTCAGCATCCAAATTTCAGTTGGGGTAATCAAGGGCACAAAAATTCTGCTCAGTCAGCGCCACATCAAAATCTGATCGAAGCACCATCTTCTAACCATATAATACCATGGCAAGGTCACAAGGGAACAACATCTTCATCGAACAGTTCGCTGGAGACTACATTCAAAGAATTTATGGCTATGACAAAAGATTTCATATGAACCACGAAAGTTTTGCTAAAGGATCATGGAAAAAACATTAAGAACCAAAGAGCCTTATTGCAAAGCCATAGTTCTTCTCTCAGAGCCTTAGAAACACAAGTTGATCAGATAGCTCAAACCTTGGATGCGCGACCACAAGGAAGTTTGCCTAGTGATACCAAAGCCACTAAGCACCATAGCAAGGAGCAATGCAGCGCACTCACATTAAGGTATGGCAAGGAAATTAGCAAGGAAGATAAGTTTGGGGAAAAGAGAAGAAGGAATCTCAGCCCAACTGGCCTCACGAAGAAGATAACTCACAAGATCATCCAATTAAAGAAAAGGTGAGGAAGTCATAGCAAAAGAAACACCAGAGGAAGAGCCCGCTTTTGCTACAACAAAAGATGTAACTCCACTAGTCCAGAGAAATGAAGTTAGACCCCCACCTCCTTTTCCTCAACGACTCAAGAAGCAAAAAGAAGACCTTCAATTCCAGAAATTCGTGGATATCCTGGACAAACTACATATCAATGTCCCATTTCTGGAGGCCATTGATCAGATGCCAACATATGCCAAGTTCCTCAAGGATATAGTCACGAAAGAGAGGAAGATCGAAAAACAAGAGATTGTCGCTATAGCAGAAGAATGCTATTCTATGTGGAGCAAGCTGCCACCTAAGAGGAAGGACCGATGTAGTTTTGCTATCCCATGTTCTATTGGCGACAAGTTTGTTGGAAGAGCACTTTGTGATTTGAGATCAAGTGTTAACTTAATACCCAAGTCGATTTTTCTGAAACTGGGAATTCGAGAGGCACAACCCACCAAGGTTGTGCTACAACTAGCATATCATTCTCATGTTCGCCCAGAAGGGAGAGTTGAAGATGTTGTGGTAAAAGTGGACAGATTTATCTTTCCAGTCGACTTCTTAATCTTCGACTGTGAAGCTGATAGCAACACGCCCATTATCTTAGGTAGGCCATTTTTAGCCACCGAGCGAGCTTTGATCGATTGCGAGAAGGGTGAGTTCACGATGCGAGTAGCTGATCAAACGACCACGATCAATATTCATGACACCCTCAAGTATGCAGACAACCCAGGAGTATGCCAATATGTAGATGCTACAGCACAAAATATGATTGATGAGTTTTGCTGTAGCAATGAGATGCAAATGGAAGAATTTGAAGCACTCTGCAAAGATGATGATTTAGACCAAGAAAAGCTCTCAAGCGAACTGGAGCAGTCTAGTCGACTCGAGGCTAGACCAGGTACGCACTTTGAACCTCTTGATTTTTTAGAATTTGTATCTCCTAAACCTTCCCTTGAGCATGCACCTTCTTTAGAATTGAAACCTTTGCCATCACATCTTAAATATGTTTATTTAGGGAGCAATGAAACTTTGCCTGTGATAATTTCATCTAGTCTCACACCTAAGAAAGAAACTAGTTTGGTAAATATGTTATTACAACATAAAAAAGCAATAGGGTGGACTATGGCTGATTTGAAGGGTATAAGCCCTACTATTTGTATGCACAAAATTTTGCTTGATGATTGTCACATCAATTCAGTTGAGCCCCAGAGGAGACTAAATCCAATCATGAAGAAAGTAGTGATGAAAGAGATAATCAAGTGGCTGGATGCTGGAGTAATCTACCCAATATCCGATAGCTTATGGGTCAGCCCGATGCAATGTGTACCAAAGAAGGGAGGCGTGACCGTGGTGAGCAACGAGGAGAATGAGCTATTGCCTACTAGAACCGTCACGGGGTGGAGGATTTGCATGGACTATAGGAAGCTCAACAAGGTGACCAAGAAGGACCATTTTCCCCTCTCATTCATTGATCAAATGTTGGATCGACTAGCGGGCAAGGCATTCTACTGTTTCCTCGATGGGTATTCTAGGTACAATCAGATTGCTATAGCACCCAAAGACCAAGAGAAGACGACTTTCACATGCCCTTATGGAACTTATGCTTTCCGGAGAATGCCCTTTGGTCTCTGCAATGCTCCAGTAACCTTTCAAAGATGTATGTTGGCTATATTTTCAGACATGGTCGAGGATTTTTTAGAAATTTTCATGGATGACTTCTCGGTCTCCGGAGATAACTTCGACACATGCTTGGGCAATCTCACCAATGTCCTAAAGAGGTGTGAGGAAGCGGATTTGGTACTCAATTGGGAAAAATGACATTTCATGGTAACGGAAGGAACGGTCTTAGGCCACAAGATTTCGAAGCAAGGGATAGAAGTTGACAAAGCAAATGTTGAGGTCATTGAAAAACTACCTCCCCACACTACTGTCAAGGGAGTAAGAAGCTTCCTAGGGCATGCTGGCTTCTATCGGAGATTCATCAAAGAATTTTCGAAGATGTCAAAGCCGCTATGCAGTTTGCTACAACAAAATCAACCATTTTTGTTTGACAAAGATTGCCATAGCGCATTTCAAGAACTGAAGGAGAAGCTTATCTCATCACCAGTTGTCATCCCACCTGATTGGAACAATTCGTTTGAGCTGATGTGTGATGCAAGTGACTACACCGTCGGTGTTGCACTTGGACAACGCCGAGGTAAACTCTTTCATGTTATTTATTATGCTAGTCGCACTTTGAATGATGCACAAATCAATTACACCACTACTGAGAAAGAACTACTTGCTGTAGTATTTGCCTTCGATAAGTTTAGGTCATACTTGATAGGCACTAAGGTCATAGTTCATACCGATCATTCAGCCATTAAGTACTTAGTGACTATAAAGGATGCTAAACCTAGACTTATTAGGTGGATACTTTTGCTACAGGAATTTGATTTGGAAGTTAGAGATAGGAAAGGATGTGAAAACCATGTAGCTGACCATTTATCTAGGTTAGAAAATGCTATCACACAAGGTAGTAAAGCTGAAATTAAGGAGGAATTCCCTGGTGAGAAACTGTTAGCTGCTACAGCAATTCCGTGGTATGCTGATATTGTTATTTATCTTGTTAGTGGTATTTTGCCTCCTGGTTTATCTAGCTAGGGACTCAAGAAATTCAGACATGATGCAAGATTCTACTATTGGGATGAACCCTACTTGTTCAAGCAATGTCCTGATCAGATCATAAGGAGATGTGTTCCAGCGGAAGAATACCATAGACTTGTAACAGATGCCAAAGAACGGGAACATCTCCAGACAGAATGAAATGTCGTTGCAAAATATTCGGGAGCTTGAAATCTTTGACGTGTTGGGAATTGACTTCATGGGTCCGTTTCCTGCATCATATGGAGATCTATATATTTTGCTAGCAGTCGACAACGTGTCAAAATGGGTGGAGGTTGTTGCCACCCCAAGGAACGACTCCAAGACAGTCATGAAGTTTCTTCACAAAAACATCTTCACTAGATTCGGAGCACCCTGAGCCATCATCAGTGATGAAGGAACTCACTTTGATAGCAAGCTTATTGCTAAAGCATTACACCGATATGGAGTCCAGCACAAGATTGCTACAGCATATCATCCACAGACAAACGGACAAGCTGAAGTTTCCAACCGAGAAATCAAGAAAATCTTGGAGAAGGTGATTAATCTTAAGAGAAAAGACTGGTCCCCTAAGTTGGATGAAGCACTTTGGGCATATAGGAAAACCTTCAAGACACCTTTAGGCATGTCACCCTTCAAGCTTGTATTTGGCAAGGAGTGTCACTTACCCGTAGAGCTTGAGCACAAAGCTTATTGAGCAATCAAGAAACTCAACATGGTTGTCCAACTTGCTGGTGAAAGAAGGTTGCTAGAGCTTAACGAGCTGGAGGAATTTAGAGCCCAGACATATGAGAATGCTCGCATCTACAAAGAGAAAACCAAGAAATGGCATGGCAAACACATTTTGCCAAGGCATTTCTCAGAAGAACAACAAGTGCTTCTCTACAACTCCAGGCTAAAGCTTTTTCCTGGAAAGCTGAAATCGAGGTGGTCAGGGCCATTCATCATACACAAGGTGTACCCTCATGGCGCAGTGGATATCAAGAAGTTGGACGACGATGAAATCTTCAAAGTCAATGGCCAACGCCTGAAGGTGTACAGTGGAGCCCCTATCCTCAGAGACAAGTCATACCTGGATCTTCACGATCCTTGAAAGTTTGCATCTCCAACCCTATCTTTTATGCCATAGCATGTCCATAAATAATGATTTTCTTTTTAGTCTAGTTTTATGTTATCTTTGCCTTTAATTTTCATATCTTTTCACGTGACCCTCGTACAAGGCTTTCTCTTTCCTAGTACAATGTTAGGTACATAGGCAGGAGAGCGTGTTGTCTACAGGGTTGGTAGCAAAAAGGAAAATGACATGGAGTTTGTTTTTGTCCATTTTTGGAGGGACGAAAGAAAAGGGGAAAGAAAAAGATAAGGATGTTTTATCTGAAAAGTGGGGGAGTTGAATTAAAAAAGAGAGAGAAAAACAAAAAGCAAGAGAGAGAACATTCATCTATTTAATGAGAAGAAACCCTAGCCACATAAACCCATATTCTCTCTCCAGTCGTCAGCCATCGCATTAACTCCAAAAAAAATTATCTCTCCCTTAAAGCCGACACACGTCCCCATCACCTCATCTCTTCCATTAATTCATCAATTCCCCCCCCCCACCTTTTTCAACTTCCCATATCTTCTTCATTATCCGTCCCCTCACCTTCTTCATCTTCTTCAACACTCAAAACTTTCCCCTCATCTTTTCGATTTTCTCCCAAACACACAGAACACCCTTCACCATTTTCTTTCTCTTCACCTATTTACTCCTCCCCACCTTTCAACAAAAACTCCATGGCTCGTTGCAAAAACGCCCCTGAGACTTCTAACCGTCCCAAACAACATCCAGTCCTAGAAGATCAGTTCGACCAGTCTATAATGGACGTCATTGGCACGCATGGATGGAAAAACTTCTCTGCTCACCCTGAGGAGATTTTCACATCACTTGTAAAGGAGTTCTATGCCCACCTCACAAGTCCAACCCAGTCTACAGTTCATGTGCGAGGAGAGCAGATAAAGTTTATTGCTGCAGCAATCAACAAGTTCTACGGGCTAAAGCATATTTTAGACCGTCACACTTCTTTTGTGATGACAATGGGCGCGAGGTGCTAGAGGATATCTGTTTTCAAGGAACGGTGCTGGACAATAACAAGTCAGTTGAGAGAGGACGCCTCAAATCTGAGGTAAAGGTATGGAATCACTTTGTGAGACATAAACTTATGCCTACACTACACACTGCCACCGTCCACATCTCTCGACCTTTTCTCATTCATTCGATAATACATGGTAGACAAATTGACATAGGAAAGATAATAGTGGATGAGGTATATGCTTGCTTGAAATGGCCCCGTAATCCCCTTGTTTTTCCTAACCTGATCATTGCCTTGTGTAAAAGGAAAGACGTCTTCATAGACGATCTTGTAGATACAACTCTTTCAGGAAAGACAGGTTTGACTCCAGCCCTCGTTACGGAACTCTGGGGATTTAATGAAGACATGCCTCAGCAAGCAGTGGAGGGAGGCGCTAAAAGTTTTGCTGCAGCACGAGTGGCAACATTGGTGGCAACTACAATAGAACTGAGCTCAGCTTGATGAAGGCACATCAGCGGACGTACTTCAAATATGCCCAACACCGCGATAGTGCCATAGCATCCTGCTTAAGCAAACTCATACCGGACTAGAACGTCTCTTTTCCATTATTTCCTATGGAGTTACTGCAAGCCCCCACCACTGCTACAGCAAGCACAATGTCTCCTAGTGACCCTAGCTCCGTCCCACCAGCTGCCAAGAAAAAGACTCCAAGAAGAAAGCACCAGCAACTCCAACTGCCCAGTTAGAACAAGAAAATCCCTCTGTTCAGCCTACTGTCAAAGAAACCGACCCATCAGCCTCTTCGGCCAAGAAAAGGAAACGCACCAGAAAGGCAACTAATCCTAAACCATCACGACCAGAAAACCCACTTCCAAAGCCAGAGCACATACCAAGTGATCCTGAGGAAACCCCTCATAAGGAAACTGCTACAACACAAGCAACTGAGCCGACACCGACACAATCTGAGGATGCTACAACATCCAGACCGAAAACTCGCATCAAACATACTGCTGGACGTGTCAGGTTTTCGTCTAGTACTCAATCAGTCTCATCAGAGAGTGTGGACGATGTTGCACACCCACACCACTACTCCTCTGAGACATCAATGGACAACACCAGCAGCACCACGTAGCCTCCGCACCCAAGAGGTAACTAACTTTTTCTTTTCGATTTTTCATTTTTTATGACATATAGTGTAGATTAGTTTATGCATTGAGGACATTGCATTTCTCAAGTTTGGGGGTGTTAGTGTTCATAGTTAATATTTTGCTTTAGCACATGCATTATAGGATATAACAAAATTTTTACTATGGCATTCTGTTTAGTCTAGAGACAGCTTATGAATGTATTGATGATGTCTGGCGACGAAATCTCTAAGGCCTGAACTAAGTTAGAAAAAACACAACTAGTTGAGATCTGTAGAACTGACTTTAGGATCTAATTGTTAAAAATTTTGTTACACTGTTGCTCTCTTTCTATAAGTAAGTTTGTTAGAATTTGTTTTAGGAAGAACCCTAGTAAACTCTGATATGTAAACTCTAGAGAACTTAAAAGAAAAACTAGACGACCCTGTGCTAAAACAAACGAATAAATGCTATCGCATATCTGTAGAAGAACACTCCGCTTTGCTATAGCTTTTTCAGTGTTAAAAAAACAAGGAGAAAAATAAAGCTTTTCTATAGCATATGAGTGAATAAAAGTTGTCATGGGATGACTCTGCCTACTAGCTCGGGGTGAGAGGTTTGCTCCTTGCTCATCTAGAGTTAAGGACGGTAGTTGTGATGAGCTAACACCCTTCGTAGCAGAAAACCTATATCTTTGGGAGTCTAAAAAAGGGAAATGAACTAGAGAGCATAATTGGGGTATAACTAGGGAGCTTCCTTAAAAATTCGTCTCACCAGCTCATGTATAGGAGGAAGGCAGCCACACACACAACTTAGTCCTAAGGAATGTTCTTAAGGATCTCATGTCTGGTTGTGTATATTTATTTATTTGCCTAACTTATTTCTGAGGACTGAAATATTGCCATAGCAATCATCTAGGTTAAATCTTTGCCATAGTAGTTCTTTTGTTCTGTTCTATTCATTGTTTGAGGACAAGCACTAGCTTAAGTTTGGGGGTGTGATAACTGCATAAATATCCTTGTTTTCATACCTTTTTCTATAGCATTTGTCTATTCTTGAGTTCATACCATAACATTTAGACTGCATTTAGGTTGCATTTTCTTCTTTGGGGTGCATCTTTATCTTTGCTGGTTATTGGTCCATATCGAGGGGTACTGCTCGGAAGGTTGGTTTTGGTTTCGTTGGTGCGCAGGAAAGGAGTCAAAAGAGAAAGTCGGTGCCAGGAATTGTTGTAGCATGATGGAAGTGGATATTGGCTAGCACGTGAGATACACGTGAGCTGCAGAAGCACGTGAAAACGTAGTAAAGAACAATCTGACATGTGCAGCAGCCGGTACCCACCTGCAGACTGTCCTCCTTGTCCCCTTTGTGGCAGACTTTGTCGGTGGATATTCTTTGGGATTATCAAGGCATCTTTAGGGCACCAAACCCTAGAAGCCTCCACTATATAAAGGGGAGAGAAGCTTGGAGAAAGAGAGTGGTATTTTTGTGTTGCAAAAAGAGAGGCGGAAGAGAGAGAAAAGGAGAAGGAAGTTTCCACCTTTATCTTCTCCAGCTTGGTGTCCTCCATCGTTGAATCTCCAAGGAGTGGCCTCACCGGCCTCGAGAGAGGCAGTGAGCCTAAGACAGTCGGGCAGTCCATGGCGGAGAGGGAGTTCACCTTTCTTTCTGTCGCTATAGCAATTTCTTGTCATATCTTTATATTGGTGATGTTATCGCAATGATACATTGGACGATATTGCCCAGCCACGAACTGTTTTACGTGGCTTGGGTTTGATGGATGATTTTATTTTGAGTACTTTTTAATGCATGCTATGGCTTTTTCAGTGTTTATCATGATTCTATGCTTTACTTATGCATTTCTCATTTCCTTAAAGTTGTAAGAGCTTATGGTTGTAAGCGCTTTGAGAGATAGGCCCTACCTTAAGCGCCTTCGAGAGTTGGCCGTTCTTTAAGTGTATGTTGGGGTTAGTAATTGAGAGAGCTAGCCTTAGAACCCTCATAAGCAATGGAGTGACTGTTGAGAGGTAGACTCTAACCTACCTTAGAGATAAGTGATAGGTTTCAAGGGCTAAAAAGGATAGTTCGTGAAGGGTAGGTGAGTGTTAAGAGTTTACGCCGAGAGGTATGGCTGTAGCATTTCTGACTCCCAGTTTCTCGGCTAGAGATAGTTTAGGATCACTCTTAGTAAATCCCGCCTAGCATAGAAGATAGCCGAAGAGCCTTAGTATCGTTAAGAAGCTTGAGTTAGTTTGTCCATCATTCCCAGCCAGTCATTCCATAGTGATTTTCGCATACGAAAGGGGACATGTCTATCATATTGTTATCTCATCTTTCTCTGCACTGTTTTGCTTCAGCATTATTTTACACCATCTCTTTTACTTTAGCATTTTCATCTGCAAAAAGTTCAATCTTTATTGTTACAACAACCGTGAATACCTCAAATCCTTGTGGAGACGATACTCACTCATCACTTTATTACTCGTTCGACGTGTATACTTGCATCATTTGCGTATCATTTATAGTATTGCAAGATCACACAACAGTGAGCTTTATTTTAAATCCTTGAACTCTTGTGAGCTTAAATTTGTGTAAAAACCCACCTTATGAGGTATTAAGTTTACCAAACAAATCTCTTGAAAACGGAGAGGTTCTAGTTTAGCCTTGAGAGAAAAACTAGAGTTGTGTCTATCTTAGCCAAGTCCTAAAGATAGGGTTGTAACAGTTTCCTTCTTAACCGGGAAAAGGGGACGAATTCATTGTTGAGTGAATTGGGAAATCTGTAGAACTAAGTGTTTTGATATAATATTTGAAAAATATTTTGGACTAAATTGAAAAGAATTTTAAATATGTTTTTAGTCAAAAACAACTTGAAAATATGTTTAAGGGTTTTACAAGGCTTTGGAATGATTTAAAGTGTATTTAAAGTAGTCAAAATCGTGCTTTTCAAGTACCCGTACCGATACGGTCTGGTACTGTACCGATACGGTCTGGTACCGTACCGATACGTTCTAGGGTTTCAACTACAGTCATTTTCCAGTAGCCAAAACTCGTACCGATACGCCTCTCTGTATCGGTACGGTATGCTTTAAAATGCCTAATGGCTAGTTCGCGTACCGATACGGTTGTATCGCGTACCGATATGCCTAACTACCCCCAACAGACTTTTAAATTGCAGAACCGTACTAATACGCTAGCCAAGCGTACCGATACACCACAATTGAAGTGCTCAACAACTACTTCCTTATTGGGACCGTATCAATACGGTTTGAGAAGTATCGATATTCCAAGCTACATAACTGCATTTATGGAGGGAAATAAAGGCTCCAACGGCTCCAAAACAACTCCAACGGTCCTCAACGGCTACAAACTCAATTAGGAGTATAAAGGGGACCTCAAAGCATCAAGATATGGTTAATGCTTCAATTGTCAACAACTATATGATGTCAAAATTATCTTAGAAATGATTTGTACATTTTCTTGTATAGACAACACTTGTGAGCTTAATTGTCAAATTTGCTCAAGTGTATAGGTTTTGGGTGAGAGCTTAAGATTGCAAACAAATACCTATTAGAGGGATTTCAATTTTGCTTAGAATTTCTCTTGTAAGAGATTGTTTGATTAAGCTAAGGGTAGTTAGCTTAATCGTTGTAACGGTTTCCTCCTAAGACGAGAAAAGTGGACAGAATTCTTAGTGAATTTGGTTGAAATCCTTAGTGGGAAGCTAAGGTAGTGGATGTAGGTGCTTGTTAGAAGGCCGAACCACTATAAATCCTTGTGTCTTTTGTCTGTCTTTCATCTATCACTAAAACACCCAAAAATCCAACTTCTCCACACTTGGCGAGCTAGAACAGTTGAAGGAAATCGAGCACATAAAAACCCAACAATTGGTATCAGAGCTTGGCTCAATTGAAGAGGATTAACATCCTATTGAGACGATCCGACAAGCTTGATCAACATTTCAAACAACCGGCTCAATGGCGCAATCCATCGACAAGCCACCTTTCTTCGACGGGACAAATAATGCGTATTGGAAGACAAGAATGATGTTCTTTGTCAAATCTATAGACTAAAAGCTTTGAGATATCATTGAATATGGCTCGTTCGTACCAAAAGGAAGCAAGGCGGAGTCGAGTGCCGACGATCGTAAGAAGATGGAGCTAAATTGCAAGGCTTTGCAATTCATCTTTTGTGCATTTAGCCTCAACCTCTACAAAAGGATGTCTTCTTGCAAGAGTGCCAAGGAAGTTTGGGACAAGCTCGAAGTTACATACGAGAGGACAAACGAAGTAAAGGAGACCAAGATCAGCCTCCTCAACCTAGAGTATGAAAACTTCAAAATGGATCCGGAAGAGGACATTGAGAAAATGTTCCATCGATTCTCCACCATCACCAATGGACTCAAGGGTTATGGAGAAGTCATCCCGGAAGAAAAGCTTGTATGTAGCTTATATATTCTCTTCCCGAGTCATGGAACTCAAAGAAGGCCGCCATCATCGAAGCCAAAAATTTAAAGTTCTATTATTTACCCCCTATTTAACCCATATTTCTGCTGCATTCAAGCATAATTCACTGCATTTAGGTTAGATTACAGTTACACATCACAAATATATTAAATGGAACAATTTCTACTGAAATTGGTTGTTTTTGCAGGTTGTTGTTGTAGCAGATGGAGAAGCAAGCGCTGGGCAGTAATGCATAAAAGATGGAATTGGATGAGCAGTCGAAAAGGACGATGCTGCCATGTACGCCGCCATGGCAGCCAAGGACGACATCAGTTTTGAGGAGAAGAAGCAAAGTGGGCCTCGACAGAAAGAGAAAATTAAGCTCGTCTGTCGTGGAATACCATTATATTTTTCCAAGCCCTAGATCAGAATGAAGGCCAAGCCCAAAGTTCAAGGGAGAAACTCCAAGCAAGAAGGAAGGACGAGTTAAAGATATATTCTCTGAAGATTTAGTCTTTAATAGAGTTGTACTTTAATTTAAACTTGTATTCTTGCCATATTAGAAAACTTGAACCCAAAGCCTATAAAAAGGCATGTAATTCGACCTAGGGGAGGACATCATCTATCTCTAGCCTTCTTCCCAAAACCCTAGCCGTTTTCCCCTTCTCATCATGTTCTAAAATCCCCATAGGGCCACGGGTTGATTTGTAAAGTAGTTGCAAGGGTTGTTTTTGTTTTAGGAATTTTCTATTCAATAAAATAAACTTCAAGTTCTCTTATTCTGGTTATTAACATCTTGCAAGAGCATCGGGAGAGCATTGTGAGGTTATCTATGTACTTAATATCGGGAGAGTTAAGTATACGAAAGGAATAAGTGCGAGTTCTCTAGTTTATAGTTGAACTATCTCGGACCTAGGGATAGGACGAGGTTAAGTGGCTAAAGAAGAATTCAACAACATCGGTGTTCATCCTTCGATTCACGCCGGGAGGTATCATCAAAGACGTGTTCATCGACAGACTTGGACCTAGGGATAGGCCAAGGCACAACAGGGATTCTTGCCAAGCTTGAAGTACAGAGTTGTGTGATCGCTGCCGCGACAAACAACAGACTGCTGCCGCGACGGGTGCTGTCGCGACGGGGCATCGACAAAACAGATATTCCTAAACTTAGTAATACCTACACTACTGAGCAATTCAATACCAGCCCATTCTCTCTATCTTGATTACTTTAATTCTATTTTCCAGTATTCTTTATTATTTTCATGACAACAACTTAAACCATTCTCTTTACTTCCGTGCAGTAATTCAAGGTGACGCTATTGGCCCAGTCCCTGTGGAGACGATATCCGATACTTCAGTATCACTTTACTACTTGCGTCGTGTACACTTGCGCTACATTGCGATAGACATTTTTACACGCAACAAGTTTTTGGCGCCGTTGCCGGGGACTGGCAACATAACTTTACCCAACCTTTTACTGCATTTGTTTTATTTTTCTGTTTTACTTGTATTGTTCAACCTATACCTTTCACAAGGTCTTTTGTTTGCGTATGCGCAGATCTCAACGGGGGAAGGAACCTGAGTACCAGTTAGATCCTGAACCCGAACGAACGTTCAATCTCAAGAAAAGAGTCTGTTACCTCATTGAAAGGAACGAATACTTGGAGGAACAACTTGAAGCAATGGTGAACGAAAGACGTGAAGAAAGAAGGAACAACCAAGAGAATCTCCAGGATAATAACAATCCTGTCAGAGATGGAGGGATCGATCCACATGTCGTCGACCCTCCTGTCACTGTCGCACGGCGGTCATGCCGAGACTACATGCTCAATGATCATGTAGAACTAAAAACCACCCTGCCAGATGTAGATGTTGACAACTTTGAGCTGAAACCTGTTATGTTCAGCATGATCAACAACGTTGGCCAATTTAGTGGTGCTGCTACAGAGGATGCCAGGGAGAATCTAAAAACATTCCAGAAAATCTATGGTTCGTTTAGACTATCAGGAGTTAATCCGGAGATATTGAGGCTTCGGTTATTTCCTCATTCATTGAGGGACATGGCAAATACTTGGTGGAATAAACTTACACCGGGTTCAATTAGAACTTGGGCAGATTTAACTCGTGAATTCTTATCTCGTTTTAATCCTTCATACTTATCTGAGCGATTACGTAATGAAATTGCTACTTTTCAACAGGAAGATGACGAGCCAATGCACGAGGCCTGAGATAGATTTATCACTCTTCTAAGGAACTACCCGATGCATGGATTCCCTGTTTGGAATCAGGTAACAAAATTTTATAATGCTGCCAATTTACAAACCCATATTAGAATTAATTCAGCAGCAAACGGATTACTGTTGGACAAAGACCCAGATGAGGCAATGGCAGTATTGAAAAATCTGGCGAAGAATGAGGAGCAGTTTCCGACAGCAAGAAGAGGGGGTAAACGGGTCCTAGCTGTAAAGGAATATGAGGCACACAACTCATTGAAATCACAGGTGACATATCTCACTAAGGCAATGAAAAAGCTCTTGAACGAAGATTCACAGCCTGTATACTCTGCTGAAGAGGTATGCGAAATTTGTGAAGGAAATCACAGTTCGGAGGAATGTCCAATACAGTTAGAAGAAGGGAAGTATGATGGGAATTACAATAAGCAGAATTATAACTCCAACGACTACAATCCCAACTGGAGAAAGGATCCTAAGTTCTCTTGGAGCAATCCTAATAATGCTCTGAATCCTCAAGCACAGAATAATCAGAACCAGGGAGGACCTAGATTGCTGACTCGGCAGCAACCACAGCAGCAGCAGCAACAACCACCAGCTGCCACAAATAGTATACTGGAACAGACTCTAGCCACATTTATGTCTCAAACAGGAACCTATATTGAGAACATGAATCACTTTGTCAAGAAGACAGAAACATTCATGGACAAAACAGAGATGCGGATGACCAATCATGAAGCTACTCTGAAATCGTTGGAGACACAGATGGGTCAGGTTTCCCAGCATATTAAACCAAGGCAGAATGGAGGATTTCCTAGCGATACTGAAAACGCTAGACAACCCACACATGAGCAATGTAAAGCTATCACAACTAGGAGTGGGAAGAAACTACCAGGGCCTGAGAAGGAAGCTGAATCAGTTAAGAAACCAGCCTTCGATTCACCTGCCGAGGAAGCTGCCCTGACAGGTAACAAACAGCTTGCTGCCGATGAGCCTGTCACGACAGCAGAAGGGACAAAGGAGAAAAATTATGAACTTAAATCTCCCCAGATCCGTATGCAGTGGGAAGGACGTATTGCTGATTATCGTCCCCCACCTCCTTTTCCTCAACGGTTACAGAAATTGAAACAAGAATCACAGCTTAAAAAGATTTATGATATTTTTAAGCAGGTTCATATCAACATTCCGCTGTTAGATGCCGTTAGGGAGATGCCCGGTTATGCCAAATTTCTCAAGGATGCCATGTCGAAGAAATTCAGACTTGCGGAATTTGAAACGGTTAAGATGACAGAAGAATGCATGAGTATTCTGCACAAGCATCCACCCCAGAAGAAGAAGGATCCTGGGAGCTTCATCATACCATGCGTAATCGGAGACAAATATGTGGGTAAGGCACTTTGTGATCTTGGTGCTAGTATAAATTTAATGCCCAAATCTGTTTTTCAGAAATTAGGTATTGGAAAAGCTCGGCCCACAATAGTAATTCTGCAGCTGGCAGACCGCTCTTACGTTCATTCAGAAGGAAAAATTGAAGATATTCTGGTAATGGTGGATAAATTTATTTTTCCTGCTGACTTTCTTGTCTTAGATTGTGAAGCAGATGAAAACGCACCAATCATCCTAGGGCGACCCTTCTTATCCACGGGAAGATCACTAATTGATGTGGAAAAAGGAGAACTCACCATGAGAGTGAACGATCAAGAAATAAAGTTTAATGTTCTCCAAGCAATGAAGCATGCTGATGCAGAAGAAGAATGCAAGGCTATCACTGAAGTTACCCTTGACCAACCCTGCATCAGGTCGGGCTACCACGGCATCAAAATTGGTCACTGCCTCGGCAGCCACTTAGAAGACTGTCACGACAGCACCGACGACAGCAACTTCTCAGAATCTGATACATCTGATACTAAAGATCCAGAGAAGGTAAACTGGATAGGCAATCGTCTAGGTAAGTTATTCGAGCCTTTAAAATATACCTCGGATAACCATGCAATTCAAAAGCCATCAACTGTTGAGCCCCCTATTATAGATCTTAAGCCCCTGCCAGGGCAGCTAAAATATGTTTTCCTTGGTTTAAATGATACGTTGCCCGTAATCATCTCTTCCAAGTTGATGCAGGAACAGGAACAGCAGTTAATAGGGATGCTGCAGCAGCACAAAAAGGCTATTGGATGGACGATTGCTGATATTCAAGGCATCAGTCCGGCATTATGTATGCATAAAATTCTTCTAGAGGATGATCATAAGCCGACTATTGATGCACAAAGGCGTCTGAACCATGCCATGAAAGAAGTGGTGCGAAAAGAGATAATCAAATGGCTAGATGCTGGAATAATCTACGCCATCTCGGATAGCAAATGGGTGAGCCCGGTGCAGTGCGTTCGAAAGAAAGAAGGAATGGCTGTGGTAACCAATGAAGACAACGAGCTAATCCCAACCAGGACTGTGACCGGTTTGAGGGTTTGTATGGACTACCAAAAGCTTAACAAAGCTACCCGGAAGGACCACTTTCCTTTATCCTTTATTGATCAAATGCTTGATAGATTAGCGGGTAAACTTTATTATTGTTTTCTTGATGGTTACTCAGGTTACAATCAAATAGCTATCGCACCGGAAGATCAAGAAAAGATGACGTTCACATGCCCTTACGGAACATATGCTTTTAGGAGAATGCCTTTTGGCCTCTGTAATGCACCAGCCACCTTTCAAAGGTGTATGATGGCAATATTCTCCGATATGGTGGAAGATTTCCTAGAAATCTTTATAGATGATTTTTCAGTCTTTGGAGACAACTTTGAAAGCTGCCTAGGCAACCTATAGAAAGTGCTCGAGAGATGTGAAAAAGAAAACTTGGTTTTGAACTGGGAAAAGTGTCACTTCATGGTGGATGAAGGGATAGTCCTTGGCCATAAAATTAGCTGCTGTGGCATAGAAGTCGACAGAGCTAAGATAGAAGTGATCGAAAACCTGCCGCCACCCACCACAGTCAAGGGAATCAGAAGTTTCTTAGGACATGCTGGTTTTTACCGGAGGTTCATCGCGAACTTTTCGAAGATCACCAAGCCCCTATGCCATCTTCTGGAGCAGAACCGACCCTTCGACTTTAACGTTGAATGTATTGAGGCATTCAAGGTTCTGAAAGAAAAGCTGGTAACAGCCCCAATAGTACAGCCACCAGATTGGACAATGCCATTTGAGATCATGTGTGATGCTACTTACTATGCTGTCGAGGCAGCACTTGGGCAGCGGAGAGATAAACTTTTTCATATCATATACTATGCCAGCAAAACACTGAACGACGCCCAAGTGAACTACACCACCACAGAGAAGGAATTATTAGTTGTGGTATTCTCCATTGACAATTTATGTTCTTATATACTTGGAACGAAGGTCATAGTCCACACAGACCACTCTGCATTGAAGCATCTGTTCACGAAAAAGGATGCAAAGCCTCGACTGATACGTTGGATTCTACTACTGCAAGAGTTCGACCTCGAAATCAAGGACAAAAAGGGGACAGAAAATCAAGTGACAAGTCACTTGTCAAGGTTGGAGAAGGGAAAGAGTCTACCGGCAGATGAGACAAACATATTGGAGACCTTCCCTGATGAGCAGTTGTTTGCTGCCACAGTCACCGCCGCGACAGCCATGGCGGCAGGTAAGTCTTCTGAACTCCCTGGTACGCTGATTTCGTTAATTTTTTAGTTAGCGGAATAATTCCTCCTGACCTTAATTATCAAGCTAGGAAGAGGTTCCAAAATGATGTTAAGCATTATTATTGGGACGAACCTCTTCTTTTCAAAATTTGTGCAGATCAGGTTATAAGGAGATGCGTACCATAGGATGAACAGGAAGATATACTTCATCACTGTCATGCTTCACAGTATGGAGGACAATTGGGAGGCAACAAAACTGCTGCCAAGGTTTTGTAGTCAGGATTCTATTGGCCGTCACTGTATAAAGATGCTCAAATATTCTACAAGAGCTGTGACAAGTGTCAACGGACAGAAAACATCTCAAGGAGACACGAGATGCCGCTGCAAAATATTCTTGAAGTCGAGATCTTCGACGTTTGGGGGATAGATTTTATGGGACCATTCCCATCTTCATGTGGGAATCTGTGTATCCTCCTGGCAGTAGATTATGTGTCCAAGTGGGTAGAAGCAATCGCCACTCAGAAAAATGATGCCAAGATGGTTCAAAGGTTTTTACATAAAAACATCTTTTCCAGATTCGGCATCCCTAAGGCGATCATCAGTGATGGAGGGAGACATTTCGACAACAGGGTTATAGCTGCTGCCTTGAAAAAGTATGGTGTCAAACATCGGATCGCAACAGCATATCACCCTCAGACCAATGGACAGGCTGAAATATCCAACAGAGAGGTCAAGAACATTCTCGAAAAGATGGTTAAGCCAACTCGGAAAGACTGGTCTTTACACCTCAATGATGCATTATGGGCCTACAGGACAGCGTTCGAAACTCCATTGGGAATGTCTCCTTATCGGCTGATTTACGGGAAAACATGCCATTTACCTGTCGAGATTGAGCACAGAGCATACTGGGCCATCAAAGCAGTTAATATGCACTTGGAAAAAGCCGGGCAGAAAAGACTACTTGATCTGAAAAAAATTGAAGAAATTCGAACAATGGCTTATGACAACGCAAGAATCTACAAGGATAAAACCAAGAAGTGGCATGACAAGAAGTTGCTGCCACGATAGTTCTGTCCAGGGCAGCTTGTGTTGCTTTTTAACTCTAGGTTGAAACTCTTCCCAGGGAAGCTGAAATCTAGATGGTCTGGCCCATTCCAAGTGGTTCAGGTTTTTCTCCATGGTGCCATCACGATCAGATCTTTAAAAGACGGGCACCAATTCAAAGTCAACAGACAGCGATTGAAGCGTTATTAGGGGACTGAAGCCCCAAGAATGCAGGAAGTGGTTACTTTAGGAGATGCCCTACCTGGTATCCCTAATTTAACCTAAATTTTATTTTTAATTATTTTTATTATTTATTATTTTAGGAAATTAGATTTATTTTATTTTTAAATAATGTTTTTATTTTTATTGTTTTTTAGGAAATAAAAAAGACAAGAAGAAAAGGAGAAGTGAATTCAGCCCAACATCCTTCCATCAGCCCAAAAAGCCCAAATTTTGGAGTCTGTCGTTACAGCTGCCGCGACAGACGGGGAAAATACAGGCTGTCGACACGCTGTCGCAACAGACATGCAAACGCGTAACAGACGCGCAGCAGACACGGAAACGCGTGACATACGCGTCAGAAACCGCGTAACAGCTGGCCCCGTTATTCGCGCCTACCGTTACAGCTCCAACGGGCAGCAAACTCTTCTCTATATAAACCCCATTTTACTATTCATGTTTCACTCACTTCTACTCTTCTTACTTGCTTTCTCTAGAAATTTTTACTTGCTTCCATTTTTCTTCTTACAACCCTTGCAACCATGTCTTCCAGAAACACCCGCAAGAGTGTTGCTTCAAGCTCCACCCCGACAGCATCAACCCCACGATCCTTCCAGATACGTGACATGTGGGAGGATAAGGGCTTTATCTACGCTTCCAAGGAAGGGAATTTGGGACTGCAGCCGTTCATCGCTAGGAAAATCAAGGCCCTGCAGTGGAAGATTTTTGCAGATCAACCAGAGGAGATGAATGTATCTCTGGTCAGAGATTTCTATGCTGCCATCAGCAGCAGAATCGCGACAGCAGTCACCGTGAGAGGGAGAGAGGTGCCCTTCGAGCCAGAATACATCAACACCCTATACGAATTTTATGTGGGCAGCAACGAGGATGGTCACCAGCAATTTCTGGACAGTTTAAACCCTGCTGCCTACGATGATGTCATGGCAGAGCTCACGGATGAAGGTACTCAGTGGAACACAAATCCTAAGAACCCGGGGACGGTGAAGAGAACTCAACTCCTCCCGGAGGCCAAACTGTGGAACGCTTTCATCAAAAAGTGAATCATGCCATCCTCGCATAATACCACTATCGACCAACCCAAGTTAGCCCTCATTCCTTCTATTTTGCATGAGAGGCCTATTAATGTGGGTAGCTACATCCGGGAAAGTATTTTGGAGTGTGCACACCGGCCGACAGGACCACTCTACCTCCCCTACCTCATCACAGCCCTTTGTCGCGGCCATCATGTACCTAAAGCTGCCACCGATCTAAGAGTCCAAGGGAAGGGATGGATTGAGAAAAATATACTCAGTCTGATGGAACTTACTGCTGCCACCTCGCTGTCATCTTTCGACTCCACTGCCACGGCAGCAGAGACGATAGAGCCGATAGACACTGAACTTGCTGCCACGGAAGCCAGGCAGCGTACAGCAGCAGCAGCTCCGACCGACTCCTCCTCCCAGATTCTAGCTGCCATACAGAAGATGGAGGAACGACAGCTCGGCCTTATGAGCTACATCATGGATTTCACCACAGCCACGGTACAATTCATTCAAACTTCTCTAAATTTCTCTTATGTTGTATTTCTTGTCTTCCCATCCCATTATTTTGCTGCAACCACCCCTGCCCATACCCCTACACTTGCTGCCACACCCAAGACACCGTCTGCAGCATCCACACCGACCCCTGCCACGACAGCTGCAGGCAGTAACCGCACAGCTGATACCTTTGCCCGTGGAACCAAGAGAAGAATGTCCTCGGAGGAACTTGATGCATTCATAGTCGGTTTCTCCTCTTCCTCAATTTGGGAGGAAAGCGACAACGAACCCTCTATTAAGAGGAATCTATCCAAAGAGTTCACACCGCTAAAGCGGCAGAAGACAATGGCAGATAAGAACAAGAAGGATAGCGACAGTATCAGCGGCAGCAGCAGTGACAGCGGCAGCAGCAACAGCAACTCGGAGGTACAGGTAGTGGAGAAACCCCCTCACATCTCCCCTACCCAGTATGGGGGTGGCATCCCTCCATTAATGGGAGTCTAATTTAGTTTAAAAAAATTGTGTCTTTACTTAGTTTATTTTTGCTCTAAAAAATGAAAAATTGAAAATTTTGGCTTAAGTCTTTGAACTGAACTTACCTGCCGTGACAACTCTGTCGTGGCAGTGCCTTTAAGATAGTTTTAGGAGCAGTTTAGAGCCTCTCTATAGTTCTGAAACTTAAACATTATTTTTTGTGACTGTTATATTGCCTAGAACTAAGGGAGCATAAGAATGGAGTCTAAACAAAAAGGAGCATAAGAAGTGCCTTCAAAAAGATAAACTTTGGCATAAAAATTCAAGTTAGAGGCTGAAATATTCTAGTGAAACTAAGGGAGTCTTGGCATATAATTGTTCACAAGCATGCACACACTGCACGAGGACTATAGCAAGATTCTGGGCGAATCCTAAATTATCCGACAAGGTGCTACTGTCAATAGAGAATGAATGGAGGGTAAGGGAAAGTTCATTGTTTTAAGCCAAAACAAAAATATTTATTTTTTCTTTTAGGTCTGAATTGCTTGAGGGCAAGCAAAAACTTGAGTTTGGGGTGTGTTGAGTGTGTAAAAGTTCTATTATTTACCCCTTATTTAACCCATATTTCTGCTGCATTCAAGCATAATTCACTTCATTTAGGTTAGATTACAGTTACACATCACAAATATATTAAATGGCACAGTTTCTACTGAAATTGGTTGTTTTTGCAGGTTGCTGTTGTAGCAGATGGAGAAGCAGGCGCTGGGCAGTAATGCATAAAAGCTGGAACTGGATGAGCATTCGAAGAGGACGACGTTGCCATGGACGCCGCCGTGGCAGCCAAGGACGACAGCAGTTTTAAGGAGAAGAAGAAAAATGGGCCTCGACAGAAAGAGAAAATTAAGCCCGTTTGTCGTGGAATACCATTATATTTTTCCAAGCCCTAGATCAGAATGAAGGCCAAGCCCAAAGTTCAAGGGAGAAACTCCAAGCAAGAAGGAAGGACGAATTAAAGATATATTCTCTGAAGATTTAGTCTTTAATAGAGTTGTACTTTAATTTAAACTTGTATTCTTGCCATATTAGAAAACTTGAACCCAAGGCCTATAAAAAGGCATGTAATTCGACCTAGGGGAGGACATCATCTATCTCTAGCCTTCTTCCCAATACCCTAGCCGTTTTCCCCTTCTCATCATGTTCTAAAATCCCCCTAGGGCCACGGGTTGATTTGTAAAGTAGTTGCAAGGGTTGTTTTTGTTTTAGGAATTTTCTGTTCAATAAAATAAACTTCAAGTTCTCTTATTCTGGTTATTAACATCTTGCAAGAGCATCGGGAGAGCATTGTGAGGTTATCTATTTACTTAATATCGGGAGAGTTAAGTATACGAAAGGAATAAGTGCGAGTTCTCTAGTTTATAGTTGAACTATCTCGGACCTAGGGATAGGACGAGGTTAAGTGGCTAAAGAAGAATTCAACAACATCGGTGTTCATCCTTCGATTCACACCGGGAGGTATCATCAAAGACGTGTTCATCGACAGACTTGGACCTAGGGATAGGCCAAGGCACAGCAGGGATTCTTGCCAAGCTTAAAGTACAGAGTTGTGTGATCGCTGCCGCGACAAACAACAGACTGCCGCCGCGACGGGTGCTGCCGCGACGGGGACATCGACAGAGCAGATATTCCTAAACTTAGCAATACCTACACTATTGAGCAATTCAATACCAGCTCATTCTCTCTATCTTGATTACTTTAATTCTATTTTCCAGTATTCTTTATTATTTTCGTGACAACAACTTAAACCATTCTCTTTACTTTCGTGCAGTAATTCAAGGTGAAGCTATTGGCCCAGTCCCTATGGAGACGATATCTGATACTTCAGTATCACTTTACTACTTGCGTCGTGTACACTTGCACTACATTGCGATAGACACTTTTACACGCAACACTCTTCAAGAAATTCACTCGATTCATGAAAAGCGAGATGGACAAATCCAAGTGTTGAGTGTGTAAAAGTTCTATTATTTACACCCTTTTTAACCCATATTTCTGCTGCATTCAAGCATCATTTCATTGCATTTAGGTTAGTTTTCAATAAAACATCACAATTATATAAAAGGCACGGATTCTACTAAAAGATGGCGTATTTTGCAGGTAGCTGCGAAGGTTGACGATGAAGGCAGGCGCAGGGCAGATAAGCAGGAAAGCTGAACTGGACAAGCAGCTGAAGAAGACGAACCTGTCATGGACCTGTCGTGACAGCATGGTGACAGCAGATTTATGAAGAGGAAAAGTGAAGTGGACCTCGATAGATAGAGAAAAATCTGCTCGTCTGTCGTGTGGAAGCCAAATAATTTTCCAAGCCCCGGATCAAAAGATATGTCAAGCCAAAGCTCAAAGGAGAGGAAATCCCTAAAAGCAAGGATGCGGCTAGAAAGTAGGACACTTTTAGAGATTTAGTCTTTATTAGAATCTTACTTTTAATTAAAGTTGTAATCCTTGTTACCTTAGATAACTTGAGCCCAAAGCTTATATAAAGGGCATAGATTAAACCTAGGGCATAGCCGACTACCCCATAACCGAAACCAAAACCCTGCCGTCCACCCGTCACCGACATGTTCTAAATTCCCCCTAGGGCCACGGGTTGTTTTGTAAAGTAGTTGCAAGGGTTGCTTTGTTTTAGGATTTTTCAAGTTCAATAAAATAAACTTCAAGTTCTTTTATCTTGGTTTTAATATCTTGCAAGAGCATCGGGAGAGCATTGTAAGGTTATCTATTTACTTAGCATCGGGAGAGTTAAGTATACGAAAGAGATAAAAGCGCGTTCTCTAGTTCATAGTTGAACCATCTCGTGCTTAGGGATAAGGCGAGGTTAAGTGGCTAAGGAAGAATTCATACACATCGGTGTTCATCCTTCGATTCACGCTGGGAGGTATCATCAAAGACGTGTTCATCGACAGACTTGTGCCTAGGGATAGGGCAAGGCAGATCTGGGATTCTTGCCAAGCTTGAAGTACTGAGTTAGTGTCTGCTGCTGCGACAACTAATGGACAGACGCCGCGACAGGTGCTGTCGGCGACGGGAGCGACGACAGAACTGGAGATCCTGAGCAATTCAATACCTACACTACCGAGCAATTCAATACCGGCCCATTCTTTCTATCTTGACAATTCAATCCTTTTATTTACGTTTTTACTTTATTATTCGTGACAACTTTCTAAAATATTTCCTTTACTTCGTGCAGTAAATCAAGGTGAAGTCATTAGCCCAATCCCTGTGGAGACGATATCCGATACTTCGTATCACTTTACTACTTGCGTCGTGTACACTTGCACTACAATTGCGATAGTCTATTTTACACGCAACAAGTTTTTGGCGCCGTTGCCGGGGATTGGCAACATAACTACATCTTTCTTTTATTGCACTTTTTGTTTTTATTTTTATTTTTGCTTTCGTTTTTAGTTTTTTTTTCTTTAATTTTTATTTTGTGTTTTCAACTCTTGCTTTTCACAAGGTTCTCTTGTTTATGCGCAGATCGAAAAGAGGCAAAGATCCTGAGTATAAGTTAGATCCGGAAATCGAACGATCATTCAATCTCAAGAAACAGATTCGCCACCTTTTAGACAGGAACGAGTACCTTGAAGAACAGCTAGAGCAGATGGCCCGTAACCAGCCTGCTGGTGGAGACATACCGCCTGTCGGAGACCCGCCTGGGGCAGGTGGACGACGGTCATGTCGTGACTACATGCTGAACGACCATGTAGAGCTGGAGACCACGCTGCCGGATATTGATGTTGATAACTTCGAGCTTAAACCTGTCATGTTTAGTATGATCAACAACGCCGGACAGTTTGGTGGTTCTGCGACAGAAGATGCTAGGGAGCATCTCAAAACGTTCCAGGAGATCTGTGGTTCGTTTAGGCTACCAGGAGTTAGTCCGGAGATACTGAGGCTTCGGTTATTCCCCCATTCATTAAGGGATAAAGCTAAAACTTGGTGGAATAAACTTACACCGGGTTCTATTATGACTTGGGCAGATCTAACTCGTGAATTCTTATCTCGTTTTAATCCTTCACATTTATCTGAGCGATTACGTAACGAAATTGCTACTTTTCAACAGGAAGATGACGAGCCGATGCACGAGGCCTGGGACAGATTTACTACTCTTCTACGGAACTGCCCAATGCATGGATTCCCCGTCTGGAATCAGGTAACTAAGTTTTATAATGCTTCTAACTTACAAACTCGCATTCGCATTGATTCTGCAGCAAATGGACTGTTATTGGATAAAGATCCGGACGAGGCATTGCAAGTTCTAAAAAATCTAGCCAAGAATGAGGAACAGTTTCCGACAGCTAGAAGAGGGGGTAAACGGGTACTTGCTGTCAAGGATTATGAAGCCGACAGCACTATGAAATCACATGTAGCATTCCTCACTAAAGCCATGAAACATTTATTGAGTGAAGAGGAAGTACGAGGGTTTGCTGTCGAGGAAATTTGTGCCACTTGTGAAGGAAATCATAGTAGTGAAGAGTGCCCTATAAATATAGAAGAGGGGAAATATGTTGGAAATTACAAGCCAAACTACAATTCCAACAACTACAACCCTAATTGGAGGAAAGATCCCAAATTTTCCTGGAGTAATCCTAACAATGCCCTAAATCCGCAAGCACATCATCAGAATCAGGGGGTCCTAGACTGTTGACGCGACAGCAACTGCAGCCGCAGAACCTGCCGCAGCACCTGCCACCGCAGCAGCAACAGCACCCACCACCTGCCACGAGTAGTGTATTGGAGCAGACTCTGGCCACCTTTATGTCTCAGACTGGCACATATATGGATAATATCAATCAGTTTGTCAAGAAGACAGAAAATTTCATGGATGAAACTAAGATGAGAATGACAAACCATGAGGCCACCTTGAAATCTCTAGAGACACAAATGGGTCAGGTATCGCAGCATATTAAACCGAGGCAGAATGGAGGTTTTCCTAGCAATACTGAAAATGCTAGACCACCCCCACATGAGCAATGTAAGGCAATTACTACTAGGAGTGGGAAAAAGCTACCGGGGCCGGAAAAAGAAGTTGATACAGAAAAGGACCCTGCTTTGAACAAACCTGCCGAGGAAGCTGCCCCGACAGGTGACAAACAGACTGCTGCCGATGAGCCTGTCACGACAGCAGAAGCGACAGAGGAGAAAAAGGAAGACTATCGTCCTCAGATTCGCATGCAGTGGGAAGGACGCATTGCTGATTATCGTCCTCCACCACCTTTTCCTCAACGGATACAACAAGCTAAGAATGAATCTCAACTCAAAAAAATTTATGATATTTTTAAACAGGTTCACATTAACATTCCGTTGTTAGATGCTGTTAGGGAGATGCCCGGTTATGCTAAATTTCTCAAGGATGTCATGTCTAAAAAATCTAAACTTGGGGAATTTGAAATGGTAAGGATGCAAGAAGGTTGCATGAGTATTCTTCATCGACAACCACCCCAGAAAAAGAAGGATCCGGGGAGCTTCCTCATACCTTGCGTAATCGGCGATAAATTTGTGGGTAAGGCACTTTGTGATCTTGGTGCTAGTGTTAATTTAATGCCCAAATCTGTTTTTCAGAAACTAGGTATTGGCAAGGCGCGGCCCACGACAGTTACCCTACAGCTAGCCGACCGCTCTTACGTTCACCCCGAAGGAAAAATTGAAGACATCTTGGTAAGAGTGGATAAGCTTATTTTTCCTGCTGACTTTCTTATTTTAGATTGTGAGGCAGATGAGAACGCACCAGTCATCCTCGGACGACCTTTCTTAGCCACGGGAAGATCATTGATTGATGTGGAGAAGGAGAACTCACCATGCGCGTGAACGATCAAGAAATTAAGTTGAATGTTCTCCAAGCAATGAAACATGCCGATGTGGACGAGGAATGCAAAGCCATCATCGAGGTGACCATTGATTACCCCTGCATCAGGTCAGGCTGCCGAGATATAAAATTTGGTCACTGCTGCGACAGCCATCTAAAGACCTGTCACGACAGTGACGACGACAGCAACGACGACAGCACCGACGACAGTGACCCCTCTGAATCCGATACATCTGATACTGAAGGTCATGAGGAGGTAAACTGGTTAGACCATCGTCCAGGTAAGTTATTCGAACCCTTGAATTACACTTCGGATAACCATTTAATCCAAAAGCCCTCCACTGTTGAACCACCTGTCTTAGAACTTAAGCCCCTGCCAGGGCAGCTTAAATATGCTTATCTTGGTTGTGATGACACACTGCCTGTAATCATCTCTGCTAAGCTGCCGCAGGAACAGGAACGACAGCTGATCGACATGTTGAGGCAGCATAAAAGGGCGATAGGATGGACGATAGCAGACATCCAGGGCATTAGTCCGGCAATCTGTATGCACAAAATCCTCCTAGAGGAAGATCATAAGCCGACTATTGATGCCCAAAGGCGGTTAAACCTTGCAATGAAGGAGGTAGTGCGTAAAGAAATAATTAAATGGTTAGATGCTGGTATTATTTACGCCATCTCCGACAGCAAATGGGTAAGCCCGGTGCAATGTGTTCCCAAGAAAGGAGGCATGACTGTAATAACCAACGAAAACAACGAGTTAATCCCAACCAGGACTGTGACCGATTGGAGGGTTTGTATGGACTATCGGAAGCTTAACAAAGCTACCCGAAAGGACCACTTTCCTTTACCCTTTATTGATCAAATGCTTGATAGATTAGCGGGTAAACCTTACTATTGTTTTCTTGATGGTTATTCAGGATATAATCAAATTGCTATTGCACCAGAGGACCAAGAGAAAACGACTTTCACATGCCCCTACGGTACGTACGCATTTAGGAGGATGCCATTTGGACTCTGTAACGCACCTGCCACCTTCCAAAGGTGCATGATGGCAATATTCTCCGACATGGTAGAAGACTTCCTTGAGATCTTCATGGATGATTTTTCCGTCTTTGGAGACGATTTTGAGAGCTGCCTCGGCAACCTTCAAAAGGTACTTGAAAGATGTGAAAAAGCTAATCTCGTTCTTAATTGGGAAAAATGCCACTTTATGGTGGATGAAGGGATAGTCTTAGGCCATAAGATTAGCTGCCGTGGGATAGAAGTCGACAGGGCAAAAATAGAAGTCATAGAGAAGCTGCCGCCGCCAACCACAGTCAAGGGCATTAGGAGTTTTTTAGGGCATGCTGGTTTTTATAGGAGATTTATTGCCAATTTCTCAAAAATCACGAAACCCCTATGTCATCTCCTAGAGCAGAACCGACCCTTTGACTTTAATGAAGAATGTACTGAAGCATTCAAGGTTCTGAAGGAAAATTTAGTGACAGCTCCCATAGTACAGCCACCAGACTGGACGCAACCGTTTGAAATTATGTGTGATGCCAGTGACTATGCTGTCGGGGCAGCACTTGGGCAGCGCAAGGACAGGCTATTTCATGTCATATATTATGCCAGCAAAACATTGAATGATGCCCAAGTGAATTATACCACCACGGAAAAGGAGCTGTTAGCTGTGGTGTTTTCCATCGACAAGTTTCGTTCTTACATACTTGGAACGAAAGTTATAATACACACCAACCACTCTGCCCTCAAATATTTATTTGCAAAAAAGGATGCAAAACCTAGGTTGATACGATGGATTCTACTATTACAAGAGTTCGACCTTGAGATAAAAGATAAAAAGGGGACAGAAAATCAGGTGGCAGATCACTTGTCGAGGTTGGAGACGGGACAGAGTCTACCGCCAGATGAGACACACATATTAGAGACCTTCCCAGATGAGCAGCTCTTTGCTGCCGCACTAGCTGTCGCGACAGCCATGGCGGCAGGTAAGTCTTCTAACCTTCCCTGGTATGCTGATTTCGTTAATTTTATAGTTAGCGGAATATTACCCTCTGATCTTACTTACCAAGCCAGGAAGAGGTTTCAAAATGATGTTAAACATTATTATTGGGACGAACCTCTTCTTTTCAAAATGTGCGCAGATCAGGTTATAAGGAGATGCATACCACAAGAAGAACAAGAAGACATTCTCCATCACTGTCATGCTTCACAATATGGAGGACACTTAGGAGGCAATAAAACTGCTGCCAAGGTGCTGCAGTCAGGGTTCTACTGGCCGACACTGTATAAGGACGCACAGGAATTTTACAAAAACTGTGACAGGTGCCAGCGGACAGGTAACATCTCGAGGAGAAACGAGATGCCACTGCAGAATATTTTAGAAGTCGAAATCTTCGACGTTTGGGGGATTGATTTTATGGGACCTTTTCCATCTTCTTGTGGAAATCTTTACATCCTCCTAGCAGTGGATTATGTCTCCAAGTGGGTAGAAGCAATCGCAACTCAAAAGAATGATGCCAAAACAGTCCAAAAGTTTTTGCACAAAAACATCTTTTCTAGATTCGGCATCCCTAGGGCGATTATCAGTGATGAAGGGAGACATTTTGACAACAAGGTAATTGCTGCCGCCTTGAGAAAATATGGTGTCAAGCACAGGATCGCGACAGCATACCACCCACAGACCAATGGACAGGCTGAGATATCCAATAGGGAAGTGAAGAACATTCTAGAAAAAATGGTTAAACCAACTAGGAAAGATTGGTCTTTGCTTCTGAATGATGCATTATGGGCATACAGAACAGCTTTCAAGACTCCATTGGGCATGTCTCCATACCGTTTGATTTATGGGAAAACCTGTCATCTGCCTGTCGAGATAGAACACAAGGCATATTGGGCGATCAAGGCAGTAAACATGGACTTGGACAAGGCAGGCCAGAAAAGGTTGTTGGATCTGAATGAAATCGACGAAATACGGACAATGGCCTACGACAATGCAAGGATTTACAAGGAAAAAACTAAGAAGTGGCATGACAAGAAGTTGCTGCCACGACAGTTCTGCCCAGGGCAGCTTGTGTTGTTGTTCAATTCTAGATTGAAACTCTTTCCAGGGAAGCTCAAATCTAGATGGTCTGGCCCATTCCAAGTAATTCAAGTTTTTCCTCATGGTGCCATTACAATTCAATCACTAAAGGACGGGCACCAATTCAAAGTCAATGGACAACGCCTCAAGCACTATCAAGGGACTGAAGCCCCAGGAATACAGGAAGTGGTTACTTTAGGTGATGCCCCACAAGGCATCCCTAATTTAACATAATTTCCTAATTTTTTATTTTTTTATTATTAATATTATTTATTAGGAATTAGATTTATTTTATTCGAATAATGTTTTGTTTTTAATCTCGGTTTTTAGGAAATAAAGGAGGCAAGTGAGAAAGAAGAAGTGGCCCAAGCCCACCGCCCATCCACCAGCCCAATAAAGCCCATTTATGATAACCTGTCGTTTCGGCTGCCGGCGCAGATGGAGTTGACAGGCTGTCAACAGACGCACAGCAGACGAAGACGCGTGCGGCAGACGCACAGCAGAGGCATTAATGCCCGTCAGACGCGTCAGACACTCTACATTCAATCTGCCGCTCCGTTATTCCCGCCTGCCGTTGCGGCATTAAATGGGCAGCTCCCCAACAGCTATATAAAACCCTTCTCCTTTTCATTTTTCATCACTTCAGATTTTCTCTCTTGCTATTCTCTTCTAGTTTGATCTATTTTCTTTCATTTTCAGCCCTTGCAACCAAATATGTCTTCACGACAAACCCGTCAGAATGCTGCTGCCGCTTCTTCTTCAGCAGCAGCATCCCCGTTCGCTAACAAGGAACTTTGGGAGGAGCGAAGCTTCATCTACAACAGAGATGCCCCTCTGTTTGGACTCCGGCCGTTCATCATGCAGGCCATAATAGCTCAACTGTGGGAAGACTTCGCCGAGCAGCCGGCAGAACTTAATGACACTCTGGTCAGGGAGTTTTATGCGGCGATCGAGAGCAAGACGGCGACATCTGTCACCGTCCGAGGAGTGACAGTCCCTTTTACCGCCAGCAGCATCAACCATGTCTTCGGCCTCTTCTTCGGCCCCAATGATGATGCTCATCAACAGTTTTGGGACACCCTCGACGCTGTCGGCCACGATGCTGTCATGAGGGAGTTGACAGAAGCGGGAACGACATGGAGCACAAGTAAGAAGAACCCTCATTCTGTCAATAGGGGGCAGCTCCTACCTGAGGCAAAGCTATGGAACGCTTTTATCAAAAAGCGTATCCTGCCCTCGTCCCACCATACGACAGTCAACCGACAGCGGCTGGCCCTCATCCACTCTATCATGCACAACAGGCCCATCAATGTGGGAAAGTACATGAGGGACAGCATTCTTGATTGCGCCTTCCGCTCGGACTCACGACTCTGCCTGCCCTGCACCATCACTGCCCTCTGCCGCTGCGCTGCCGTACCGGAGGAAGACTCAGACAACATCAAGAAGGGCAGCGGCTGGACAGACAGCAACATCTCCAGCCTCATGGAGCTGGTAGTCGTATCGCCCCTCAACGCCTTCGATCCAAACGCCCCTCCTGCTGAGTCTGATGATGAGCCAGACACCGAGCCTGCCACCGAACCTGCCCCAGAAGCTGCCACCAACACCGCTTCGGCAGATCAGAACGCCCACATCCTTGCTGCCGTCCTGCGGATCGAGGAACGCTAGATGGGCTTAATGACATTCATCCGAGACTTCTCCAATGCCACGGTAAACTTCATTACCAATACTTTGAATTTTCCGGATGTCTTTTTCCCCACCTTCCCCGCCCAATGCAACCCTTGAGTTTGGGGGTGGCATCCCTCCATTAATGGGAGTCTAATTTAGTTTAAAAAAATTGTGTCTTTACTTAGTTTATTTTTGCTCTAAAAAATGAAAAATTGAAAATTTTGGCTTAAGTCTTTGAACTGAACTTACCTGCCGTGACAACTCTGTCGTGGCAGTGCCTTTAAGATAGTTTTAGGAGCAGTTTAGAGCCTCTCTATAGTTCTGAAACTTAAACATTATTTTTTGTGACTGTTATATTGCCTAGAACTAAGGGAGCATAAGAATGGAGTCTAAACAAAAAGGAGCATAAGAAGTGCCTTCAAAAAGATAAACTTTGGCATAAAAATTCAAGTTAGAGGCTGAAATATTCTAGTGAAACTAAGGGAGTCTTGGCATATAATTGTTCACAAGCATGCACACACTGCACGAGGACTATAGCAAGATTCTGGGCGAATCCTAAATTATCCGACAAGGTGCTACTGTCAATAGAGAATGAATGGAGGGTAAGGGAAAGTTCATTGTTTTAAGCCAAAACAAAAATATTTATTTTTTTCTTTTAGGTCTGAATTGCTTGAGGGCAAGCAAAAACTTGAGTTTGGGGTGTGTTGAGTGTGTAAAAGTTCTATTATTTACCCCTTATTTAACCCATATTTCTGCTGCATTCAAGCATAATTCACTGCATTTAGGTTAGATTACAGTTACACATCACAAATATATTAAATGGCACAGTTTCTACTGAAATTGGTTGTTTTTGCAGGTTGCTGTTGTAGCAGATGGAGAAGCAGGCGCTGGGCAGTAATGCATAAAAGCTGGAACTGGATGAGCATTCGAAGAGGACGATGTTGCCATGGACGCCGCCGTGGCAGCCAAGGACGACAGCAGTTTTAAGGAGAAGAAGAAAAATGGGCCTCGACAAAAGAGAAAATTAAGCCCGTTTGTCGTGGAATACCATTATATTTTTCCAAGCCCTAGATCAGAATGAAGGCCAAGCCCAAAGTTCAAGGGAGAAACTCCAAGCAAGAAGGAAGGACGAATTAAAGATATATTCTCTGAAGATTTAGTCTTTAATAGAGTTGTACTTTAATTTAAACTTGTATTCTTGCCATATTAGAAAACTTGAACCCAAGGCCTATAAAAAGGCATGTAATTCGACCTAGGGGAGGACATCATCTATCTCTAGCCTTCTTCCCAATACCCTAGCCGTTTTCCCCTTCTCATCATGTTCTAAAATCCCCCTAGGGCCACGGGTTGATTTGTAAAGTAGTTGCAAGGGTTGTTTTTGTTTTAGGAATTTTCTGTTCAATAAAATAAACTTCAAGTTCTCTTATTCTGGTTATTAACATCTTGCAAGAGCATCGGGAGAGCATTGTGAGGTTATCTATTTACTTAATATCGGGAGAGTTAAGTATACGAAAGGAATAAGTGCGAGTTCTCTAGTTTATAGTTGAACTATCTCGGACCTAGGGATAGGACGAGGTTAAGTGGCTAAAGAAGAATTCAACAACATCGGTGTTCATCCTTCGATTCACACCGGGAGGTATCATCAAAGACGTGTTCATCGACAGACTTGGACCTAGGGATAGGCCAAGGCACAGCAGGGATTCTTGCCAAGCTTAAAGTACAGAGTTGTGTGATCGCTGCCGCGACAAACAACAGACTGCCGCCGCGACGGGTGCTGCCGCGACGGGGACATCAACAGAGCAGATATTCCTAAACTTAGCAATACCTACACTATTGAGCAATTCAATACCAGCTCATTCTCTCTATCTTGATTACTTTAATTCTATTTTCCAGTATTCTTTATTATTTTCGTGACAACAACTTAAACCATTCTCTTTACTTTCGTGCAGTAATTCAAGGTGAAGCTATTGGCCCAGTCCCTATGGAGACGATATCTGATACTTCAGTATCACTTTACTACTTGCGTCGTGTACACTTGCACTACATTGCGATAGACACTTTTACACGCAACACTCTTCAAGAAATTCACTCGATTCATGAAAAGCGAGATGGACAAATCCAAGCATGAATCGAAGAAGATGATGAAGGATTCCCACAAGTCCAACAAAAAGGGATCATCTTCAAAGAAAGCATATGTGGCGACATGGAGTGATGAAGACTCCACCAATGATGAGGTAGCCCATCTATGCTTCATGGCCCTCAATGAGGGGAGGTAACTTCTAACTCATCTATTTCAAATTCATATACATTTGATGAGTTACAAGACGCCTATGATGATTTGCTTTTGGAATTTAAGGCATCATTTTCAAAGAACAAAAAGTTAGTTTTAAAATTGAAAAAGGAAAATGATTTGCTTTCCAAAACAAATCTAGAGTTTGAAGCAAAACTTAAAGATTTTGAACTTAGAGTTTTAGATTTACAAAATTTGCTTCAAACGATGGAAAAATATCATCAAAAGGAAGTTGATGGTCTTAAGAAGGAAAAAAGATTTGATTTTCAATGAAGTTCAAAAGAAAAACAATTTAGGAAAATCAAATTTTTATGTTAGACAATCTAGTGCCCCTAGACTCATAAATGGAAAATGTTTTAGAAGTGTTTGGGTCCCAAAAAGACTAACCACTTCAACTAAAAAGGATGAAATTGAAAAATGGATTCCTAAGGGGACTAAATTTTGTGCTACTAATGTCTATGGATCCAAAGCAATTTGGATACCAAAAATTCTTGATTGTCTTGTTTAGGTGTGATGGAGATTGATCGACAAGTCCAAACATTGAGGGGGAGCTCCATGCACACAAGGAAGAACACTTGAAGAAGGAAGGCTTCACATCCTCCCTTGAGTTCAAGTGTGATAAAAATCTAGTTGTTTTTATTTGTTCAATTTGATTTATTTTTTATTCAACTAGATTATCATATGTGTTAGACTAACATTTTTTTTTATGATGCTTTGAGTAAGGGGGAGCCAATTTTAAAACCAAAATTTTTTAAGTGTGTCAATTTTTTTAAATCTCCTAAGTTATTTTGAGCCTAAAGTCTTTTTAAATTCTTTTTGTTATAACAAAAAGAGAGAGAAATGGTTTGAAAAATTGACTTTTCAAGCGAATAAGAGGGCTTTAATTTTCATTCAAATTTTAAATCTCTTATTCAACTTTTTAAAATACTAAGGGGGAGAATCTCAAATAATTTTTCAAGTTGGTTTTATTATATCAAAAAGGGGAGATTGTAGAACTAAGTGTTTTGTATAATATTTGAAAAATATTTTGGACTAAATTGAAAAGAATTTAAAATATGTTTTTAGTCAAAAATAACTTAAAAATATGTTTAAGGGTTTTACAAGGCTTTAGAATGATTTAAAGTGTATTTAAAGTAGTCAAAAATGTGATTTTCAAGTACCCGTACCGATACGGTCTGGTACCATACCGATACGCCCTAGGGTTTCAACTACAGTCATTTTCTAGTAGCCAAACCCTATACTGATACGCCTTGTCGTATCGATACAGTATGCTTTAAAATGTCCAATGGCTAGTTCACGTACCGATACAGTTGCATCGCGTATCGATACGCCTAACTACCCCCAACGGTCAATTTTCCAACGGTCTTTTAAATTGTATGACCGTACCGATACGCTAGCCAAGCGTATCGATACGCCACAGCTGAAGTGCTCAACGGCTACTTCCTTATCGGGATCATATCGATACGGTTTGAGGAGTATCGATACGTCAAGCTGCAGAACTGTATTTATGGAGGGAAATAAAGGCTCCAACGGCTCCAAAACAACTCCAACGGTCTTCAGCGGCTACAAACTCAATTAGGAGTATAAAAGGGACCTCCAAGCATCAAGATATGGTTAATGCTTTCAATTGTCAATAACTATATGATGTCAAAATTGTCTTAAAGTTGATTGGTATATTTTCTTGTATTGACAACACTTGTGAGCTTAATTGTCAAATTTGCTCAAGTGTATTGGTTTTGGGTGAGAGCTTAAGATTGCAAACAAATGCCTATTAGAGAGATTTCAAGTTTGCTTAGAAATTCTCTTGTAAGGGAGTGTTTGATTAAGCTAAGGGTAGTTAGATTAATCGTTGTAATGGTTTCCTCCTAAGTCGAGAAAAGGGGATGAAATTCTTAGTGAATTTGGTTGAAAGGCTTGTGTCTTTTGTCTATCTTTCACCTCCCACTAAAACACCCAAAAATTCAACTTCTCCACACTTGGCGAGCGAGAACGGTTGAAAGAAATCGAGCACATAAAAACCCAACAAAATCTTTAGTGGTGTGCTAAGGTAGTGGATGTAGACTCGGTTGGGTAGTCAAACCACTCTAAAATTCTTGTGAAAATTGTCCATCTTTAATTCAGTTTTAGCCGATTCATCCAAGGAGCAAAATCAACCTCTTGACGAATTTCGGTAATCGATTCGAGTGTGCTACAAGCCTAACAGAATCGATTCAAAAATTAGACATTTTAAAAAAATTTGAGGATTTTTGGGGTTTTGGGAATGTAGGGTTAGAGTTTGAGAATATAGGATGGCAAATTTAAATTGATTTGAGGATTTGTAAATGTAAGATTAGAGTTTTAGGTTAAGGATTTGAATTTTAGGTATTTTAATTTTTTTTAAATTGTGGGTTATATAATTAAAAATATTTGTTATACATAAGTTTAATTTTTTTTAAAGTTTTAAATATTATTTCATTATAAATATATATACATTTTTAATAATTATTACAATTATTTTTTATATTTTTTGATTTTATGTAAAAAACTATTTTTTATTATTTTATACATAAGTTTAAATTTTTTTACACATTTTAGTATTTTTTAGATTTTTCTTGGATTTTTAAATAATTTCTTATTTTCTTTTTTTTATAATTTTAAATATTTTTTCATATTTTTTGAATTTTAAATGATATTTACAAGTTTGATGATGTGGCAACGTCCAAAGTGTGCCACATATCACCATCATAATAATTACTTTTAAGTTAACGATCAACTTAACAGAATGGCTAAATTAATTATAATTTAAATTTTGAGTACTTAATTCATTGCAATTTAAATTTTGAAGGTTAAATTGAATGAAAAATTTTCATAAGAACTTAATTGGTTTTTTGATTTTTCATTGAAGGTCAATCTCACCTTTAAGGCATAATATTTTCAGATTATTATTCTATTGAATGGTTAACTATATCAATAACCCTTTTCATGGCAGTACATTTTTCAAGCTGTAAATATAGTTTTTCCATGCCTCTAGAAAGAAGAATTCCAAAAGTTCAAACGAAATATGAAAACAAAATACTATTAGTACAACGGAAAATTCGTCCCAGAATTTATGAGTTGATAAAATTTAAAAAGAGGATCATCCAAATCACTTGAAAGAGAAATGATTCCCAATGTACTATTTAAGTATTTATTACTGAAGAGATGATGTATAAACATGTAAGTTTACCTCATAAGCTCCTCTCAATGAATTCCCATATCCTCTCTTCCATGTAAATCCGGTCCCTATGACGGCGTGGCATATGTCGTTCATCCGGAAAAATCAGTAACTCATACGGTTTGCCAGCAGCCACAAGTGCATTAACAAGCCTTGCCGTGTGCCTAAAATGTACATTTTCATCGATCATGCCGTGGACCAACATAAGTTTTCCTTTCATCTTGTTAACATGGTGCATCACAGAGCCATACTCGTAACTTTCAGCATCCTCGGAAGGGAACCCCATGTACTTCTCGGTGTAAAATGTGTCGTAGCCATCCCATGATGTAACTGGCGCACCGGAGATGGCACATTGGAAAACATCAGGGAACCTGGCCAACACCAAGGATGAGAGATAACCACCATAGCTCCAACCGTACAGCCCAATATGGCCAGGCTTTGCCAGGCCCTGTTTAATAAGCCATTCAACACCGGCGAGCTGATCCTCAGCATCAACACGGCCAATGTTGCCTTTGAGACAGCCTTCAAATTCCAGTCCGCGTCTTGCAGTTCCTCTATTATCTAACTGCAAAGAGCACATGTCAGGTGAGGAACTAAAGGGATGGATGCATAACATGTCTGAAAAAACTGCTAACAGACTAGAAATCATACACTAGCTAGATGCTGAATGTCCCAAAAACTGATGGCTTAACGAACTTAAGGAATCACTAGTCCCATCCCCGACCATTCATTTTGTCTAAGGATCAGAGCATGTTTCTCAGCCATATAACCTAAACTAGAATGATTGCACACAATGAACTCAACTTTTCTGAAGGGAAACAAATGATCAGGGTATACAAGTAGTAAGTGCAGGAAGTACAAACCTTCCAAACTAAAATGCCCTTGCTCCGCATGTACTGCGCTCGCATGTCAACTGTATTTATCCAAGAATTATAAACAAGCTGAACACCAGGACCACCATACACACTGACCAAGGTTTTGTATGGTGGAGGTCCAAATCTTGTTGCATCAGGCTTGTATAAAGCCCCATACAGTCTGGTACCATCATTTGCTTGTATGTGGACTATCTCTGGAGGCTCAAGCTGAAGCTTTTCAATCGCGGGAATTATGGATGGGGGCTCATAAATACACATTATTACACTTCCATCGATCAAGTTGCATAGAGAAACCCTAGGGGGAGAATCAAGTGAATCATAAATATCAACAAATTTCCGCATGTGATGATCAAGCACAACTACATGTTTTCCCTTGCCATGAGTCAATCTGACAGGAGCTTGCAACATTGTATTTTCATCTGGGCTTAATTTAGTGTAGTAAAGGTGCGATTCTAAAGGTCCATCGAGAGTTCCAGTGAAATATACAAGCCCTGCAGCCTCATTTATACCGGCAATTTGCTCAACCATCCAATCACCCTCTGTAATGGGTCCTAAGCAAGTCCCATTAGTATCATGCAGATAAAGATGCCTGAATCCTGTTTTTTCACTTGCCCAGATGAAACCTCCTTTGTCCAGAGGTGTAAAGCAATCGTGTAGATTAATCCAAGGTTTTAGTTCTTCGACCATTACAACATTTTTTTGGCCTGTCTTAATATCAAACTTAAGGATCTTTAGTTTGGAGTGAGACCTGTTTAAGATTTGCGCTGTAAGAACATTTGAATGCATCCAAATGACTCTAGCCAAATATTCATCATCATAGTTTGGTCCCCCACAGATAAGATCCATCCAGGTGACAGGACCGCCGGAGGTGGACACCACCCCAAGCCGAACCTTGACATTTGAAGCCCCTGCAAAAGGATATGCATGGTCTTCCTGTGCCTCTAGACCAACTGAGCTTTTACCTTGGTGCATAATTCTAAAAAGAGGTATCTCAGAATAATCAACCTCTGTAAATGCAATGAATTTGCCATCAAGTGACCACCAATACCCAGTTTTTCTATCCATCTCCTCCTGCCATCAGTGAAATTTCAACAATGAAGGAGAGAAATCTATATGAACAAAAGAGAGATTAAGGGGAAAAATAATTTTGGCATCACTGTAACTTCATGGCACTGGTTCTATGCCTCTGAAAGAACTGTAACTTATATTTTCTATCAAAAGCAGTAACAAATAAGTTCCAAACCCATACCATCAGTAACCAATTTATATAAATAAGAAAAGGAAGGAGATTGAAGAAATTCTCACCTGAGCTATATACTCTGCAAGTCCATGAGTCTGCAATTCATTAAAAATAATGTCATATCCAAGACAAGGGGCAAAAACCTAATCAAAAGTTAAAATGCTTAAAGTCTAACTTGCTTCATTTGCCGAACCACACATCATATTGAAACCAGGTAAAATCAAATAGTTAGAGCCTATCACATTTGAGATTATTGGTTCACTAAAATTTATGAAAAGGCAGGAAAAGTTTCCCTATAATTTATAAGCTGTATAATGTAGCAAATAAACTGGCAGAGCTTTTTCTAAATTGCTCTAAAAGCCCAATAGATTGCAACATTAAAACTTCATGTGCTTTCTTCTATACCAACCTCACCCCTCCCCCCCCCCCCACCCCCCGGCCACTCCTTTTCCCCTCATAGGCAGGGCAAAAAAAGGAGAGAACAAGAAAAGGAAAGAAAAGTTCTTGTAAACATACGAACATCCAGAGATGTGAACGATTACAATGTTCTGCCCAATATAGATATTGGTAACATAAACTTACCACAGTGCTCCCGTTGGCACCATACGTCAATTGTCTTTGTTCATTGTACAAAAGATTTAGGACATGAAGTTCATAATCTTTTATGTAAGCAAGCATGGTACCATCTGGGGAAAGATGCGGATCAATTATTGGTGATGATGGCGTGCTTTGAAGCTTAAGCACTGGTTTTGAAACAGAAAAATCTTGGAAATAGATCTGCCCATAGGAAAGAGAACAAATATCAGGGAAAACAAAACTCCTAATTTGCATGCAAGAGTTCACCAATATATATATATATATATATATATATATATTCACACAAAGGGTCTAGTCAGTAGTAACTGAAGCTAATACTGAAGAGGTGAAAACAACGCTGAAGGTGTTGAAGTAGTGCTGTGAGTGATAAGATGGTTTCAAGCAGGCAGGTTGGTGTGGTGAAAACAATATGAATTTTGTTGTATCACAATAAACAATGGGTATGAGGAACTGAAGAAAATGTTAGAAAGAACCTACTGTGGTGGGACTCTAATGGCAATGTAAGCATCATATTAACATCAGTAATCCAGCATGCAGAATACCATATCGGCAAATAGTGGTCAATGAAGTATCAACAAAAAGGATCAACCAACACAACCTCCACCGGTTCAAATTAAGCACAGATAGAAGAACACACTTCTTTCACCTCAATCTATATATTATTGCACTTGGAATAAGCCCTAATGGCCCCAATAAAAAAACTTAAGACATTCATTTTATTGGATGAGAGATATTCACAGTAAAGAAAATACACTCTCATTGGATCAAGACTTCAGTAGTATTTTAAGTATATTTCAGATTACAACAAAATTTATCAACAAAGATAAATCAAGCATGGAAAATCACAGTGCTTAAGATTTCGGGAAAAAGTCATATGTAGGCAACAACTCATATAGAACAAGAATGGACTAAATAAGTCTTAAAAGTAAATTCAAAAGAAAAGGATGAGATTCTTCCACATACCCCACCAGGTAAAGGCACCATAATAGTTTTCTTCTTTGAGATAGTCTTCACCCATTCATAACTTGTGACTCCCAGACCACGCTCTCTGGACCTCTCCCTCCTCAACTTTTCTTCTGGTGATATATTACTCTCGTCAAGTCCACCATCCGGGGGAGAGAAGAATAAATCTTGCTTGACAGCATTGACATCAAAAGCAAAAACTTTTCTGCTCAAATTTTGCTCAGGACTAAATAGATAAACGATCAAACTATCATCTGGACTAAAACTAATAGAAGTAGGTGCTACATATCCGGGTAACGGTGATTGAACTATATCTTTAACAGGGAAAACATCGCAATGGTCAAGAGTTTGCGTAGAAGGGCTGTCAGTCACGGGCATATCGCCAAGGGATGATGATCTTGATCTTTTCAAATTCGTCTTCTTTTCTTTACTTCCGTCAACAGATTGCATTACAAATTGAACTCCTATTGATTCAAATTACAAAAGAGCGTGAATCTTAATGTAAAGATAAAAACAAACTCTTTAACAAATGAATTGAAAACATCATCACAAATTCAAAAGAGTAAAGTTTCTATTATATTATTCAATTTTATTTTACATCAAATTCAACAATTAAGCTAATTGAGTTCATGTTATTCTAAAACCTTCTTTCGATCAGCTAAAAGTTTGCAAATAACACGTTCTGAAAATTGAATCCCACATTTTATCTTTTCCCCTGAGCAAACCAAAACCAAAACCAGAAAACGATCACATTTCAAGATTCACTCTCCATTTCCATAGTTTTCTCGGCAACCAAACAGGTTATCTATAAAACAAAAGTTGATCTGAAAAAGAAAAAAAGAGCAATTAAGAAAGTCATTACCTGCTAAGAAAATCCAAGAACGGAGCTATCACGAGAAATTATCCAGTGGATCCGATCACAGTCTACTGAACTGCACCGAATCCACACTTTATGCCGTGAAAACTAAATCTTCCTTTCCTTTTTTTATTACTTTTTTAGCATAAAACAAAACTCAAATTCAAAAGCAAAAGCAAAAGCAACATGAAAGAACTAATAACTTGTTCTCTCTTTTTTCCTCCAGAATGAATAAGAATCGAATATTACCTGCAAAATAAGCGGAATTGAGTGGCCATAAAACTTAATTTCACCTAAATTACAGAAGAAAATTGATTGAAAGGAGATGAAGAAATTAATGGAGTTGGATTCGGTGGGATTTTTGTTGAGCTTTGGAATTGGCAGGGAAAGATCTATTCAAGTAAGACCATTGGACTTCAAAAATTGAAATGCGCATTCAATGATAACAGCCGATAAGATAAAAGAAAACAAGTCAAGAAGGTAATCACTATTAATTAATTATAAAAACAAGGTTTAGGGTTGGTGTATTAAATTTAATCATACAACTTTGGAAAAATGGTACGCTTTTTGTTTCTTTATTCACGCGCCAACTCTTGCGCGTTAAGAGGTAAAGGGTCAAAAGTTGGAAATTCATTTTAAAAATCGAAAATTGATTTCTTATAAAAATAATATTTTGGATGTGTAAAATTTAGGCATAATGACAAAAAATAGCCATAACGTTTGACTGAATTCTCATTTTGGCTCATATTATTTTCTGAAGTAATTTAACTTTTTTTAATGTTTTATTTTAGGTCAAAATGGTCCTTTTACGAATGAAAACTGTTAGTAAACAAATGATAAATGACTTGAAATGACGTAGCAAACCTACATAGTAGTGCACGCTGCGATAGCAGTGTCATATAGGCAAATATGTTAATTTTACAATATGACACATCCGTCAAAAAATAATTTTAATTTTTTTATAAAATATAAAATATTTTTTCTTCTGATATGTCATCATGTCAAGTCATTTAAAGTTGTTTAATATCAATTGAGTGATAGTTTTCATTCACAAATGGACCATTTTGACCAAAAACGAAATCTTAAAAATTAAATTACTTTAAAAAAAATAAGTCAAAGTGACAATTTCGTCAAAAGTTAAAGGCATTTTTTAATATTTTGTTCCTAAAATGTATTCATTAAACTACCTTTTTACTCACATATTCCATCAATTTGTCATTTAAGTAAATTAATATAATTATATATTTAATATTTTTATTTATATATTTTATAAATTATTCTTAATTTTAATTTATTCTATCAATAATTCAGTGATAAGTGTCATTGTCTTAATATTCTCATATTTTAATTTATTTAGGAAAATAAATGCAACACATAAATGGAAAAAAAATGAAAAGGGTGGGAATCAAATCCAGGCTAGCGATGTGGAGAGCTATTAATCTAGCTGTTGGGCCAAGTTCTTCAACTAGTTAAATTTGATAATTTTTTCAATAATTTAAAATTGATTTTCATACAAACAAAAATAATACTTTTAGATGTTTAAAATTGATATAAATCACTGTGAAAAGTTGATGAAAGGGATGAATTTTCCATTGATATTGCAGGGTATTTATACAGCTGAAAATAACAACCCTAGCAACAAACTTTCTACTATAATGCTGACTCATAGTTTTTGACCCTATTCTGTTAAGAATTACAGTGATTACAGCTGTTATTCTTCAACATTCCCATCGTTTCTTTTTTCTTTAGAAGAAGACGCAGTGGCAGGTGGTAGAACATGGAGTTTGCATCGAAGATCTTCAAAATGCTGAACTGCAGAGGGTTTGGTTAAGATATCCGCAAGTTGACAGTGAGCAGGCACATAGTTTACTTGGAGTGAGCCAGTTGCCACCTTCTCTCGTACAAAATGAAGGTCGAGGTCAACGTGTTTGGTCTTGGCATGAAGAGTAGGGTTTGCCGCCATGGAAACAGTGCTGGTGTTATCACACCAGATGATTGGAACATCAAGAAGTTGAATTCCCATCTATGTGAGGACGGAACGAATCCAAAGAACTTCAGCAGACGTGTCAGCAAGGCTCCTATATTCTGATTCTGCAGTAGAGCGTGAAACAGCTCGTTGCTTACGAGCACTCCAGGAGATTGTATGATGGCCAAGTAGAACACAATGGCCGGAAGTTGAACGACGATCGTCGATGTCACTACCCCAGTCAGCATCGGAGAAGGCAGTAAGAAGAAGAGAGTCAGGTTGTTGACATTCAAACCAAAGACCAAAGTGAAGGGTGGTTTTGATGTAACGAAGTATACGTTGAACAGCATGCCAATGAACATCAGTGGGATCTTGCATATATTGAGCTACCTTGTTGACAGCATAGGCCAAATCTGGACGTGTATGACATAAGTATTGTAGTGCTCTTACTACGCTACGAAAGCCTTGAACATCACTCAATGGCTCACCAATATGTTTGCTGAGTTTAGGATAGATAACCATAGGTGTGGATGTTTCTTTGCATTCAAGAAAGCCAGTCTTCTTAAGCAAGTCAGTAGCATACTGATGCTGATGCAGAAATAATCCTTTAGCTGTACGTTGAACCTCAAGACCCAAGAAGAATTGAAGCTGGCCAAGATCTTTGATAGTAAATTGAGCATGTAAAAAGTCAATGACAGTTTGAACATTAGTGATGGAATTGCCAGTGAGGAGAATGTCATCCACATAGACAACAATATAGAGTGTAGTGGAGGATGATTTTCGAAGAAACAAGGAACTGTCAGCTTGGGAAGCTTGAAAACCAAGAGATTGCAGGATGTGCTTAAGCTTTTCGAACCAATTCCTGGGAGCTTGACGGAACCCATAGATGGCCTTCTTCAGTTTGCATACAAGAGGAACACCTTCAGAATCAAGTTGAACAAAGCCAGGAGGCTGATGCATATACACAACCTCAGATAGATCGCCTTTCAAAAAGGCATTATTGACATCAATATGATGAAGAGGCCAAGAGTATGTGACTGCCAATGATATTAAAATATTGATAGTAGGAAAACGAACAACAGGACTGAATGTTTCCAAGAAATCACAGCCAGGTACTTGTGTATAGCCTTTTGCAACAAGGCGTGCTTTGAATCGATTCACAGTACCATCAGGATTGTGTTTGATTCGAAAAATCCACTTGCAACCAATAGCATGCTTCCCAATAGGTAATGAAACTAAGTCTCATGTGTCATTTGTTGTGAGAGCAGTGAATTCATTATGAACAGCAGTAGACCATGCTGAATCTTGAAAAGCCTCATGAATTGTAGTAGGAGTAGTATGTACTTGAACATGATAAATCTTTGGTTTGAAGATACCATGTTTACTCCTTGTAAGCATAGTGTGAGTGTTACCAGTGGTTTGAGGAGGTTGCATAGGGTCAATAGGATCAGTAAAGGTAGTGGTAGTGGGATGTGAAAGATCTGGAAGGGGTATCGAAGAGGAATTGTCATGTGGAGTAGTTTTAGGTGGGGAGACAGCTGGAGCTTCAGGTATAGTAGAGGTAGATGGCATAGTAGGAGGATCAGGTGTTGTAGTAGGTGAAGGTACAGGAGGAGACGGTGAAGTGATGGAAGAGCCAGGAATATGTGGAAAAGGTGGTGTAGAAATGGAATTGGATGATGTGGGCATAGAAGAAGATGAGAAGGGAAAGATGTGCTCATTAAATACCATGTTTCGAGTGATGTAGATTTTTCCAGTGTCATCAACACACTGATAGCCATGGTGTTTAGGGGAGTAACCAAGGAATAAGCAGGGTTTGGATCGAAAGGATAATTTGTGTTGTTGAAAAGGACGCAAATGGGGAAAACACTCACAACCAAAAACCTTGAGAAATGAGTAATCTGGTACCTTGGATGTAAGCTGCTGATGGGGTGAAATATGACCAAGTGTCTTGCTGGGCAATCGATTGATAATGTAGACAGCAGTTAAAACTGCATAGGACCAGAACTTCAATGGCATGGATGCCTGAGCAAGAAGAGTGAGAGCCATTTCTGTGATATGATTGTGTTTGCGTTCCACTACACCATTCTGTTGAGAGGTGTAGGGACATGTGATGCGTCGTTGAATGCCAAGAGAAGGAAGCAGATTGTCAAGGAAAAAGAATTCACTGCCACCATCTGTTTGAATAGCTTTGATGGTGTTATTGTAGTGGTTACTCACAAGAGCATGAAAGAGGTGAAAGGCTGCAGAGGCCTCAGATTTCCTTTTAAGCAAATAGATCCAGCAGTGTCTTGTATGAAGATCAACAAAAGAAATATAGTAGAGAAATCCATTTGAATTTTCAACAGCAGGACCCCAAAGGTCTATTTCAACTAGATCAAAAGCAGATGAGTACACGGTAGTAGAATCATGGAAAGGAAGTACATGACTCTTGCCAGCTTGACAAGCCTTACAAATGGTATGTTTATCTAAAACTAATTGCTTTTTGAGTGTATGCTGAAGCACTTCTTTGGATGGGTGACCAAGCCGTTGGTGCCATAACCAGTAAGGAGAGGGAGGAGTAACTGTGCAGGAGAGAGCTGAACTAGAATCTGAAACACCAGTGAAGGTATAGAGACCTCCTTCTTGTTTGCCATGCAAAATTATCGAACCAGTAGCTTCATCTTTCACACAACAAGAATGAGCATAAAATTCCAAGAACACATTATTATCTTCTGTAAATTTCGAAACAGAAAGTAGGTTGCGTGTAATCTGAGGTACATGAAGTAAATGAGAGAGCTTAAGTCTATGTGTGGGAGTAAGAAACTCTGATTGCCCTACACTAGATATTGCAAGTGTTGATCCATCACCAACATGAACCATTCCCTTACCAGAATAAGGTTGAGAAGAGTGCAGAGTACCTGAAGCATTAGTGACATGGTGAGTGGCACCAGAGTCGGGGAACTAGGTTACCGAAGAGGAAGGGGAAATTGTAGCCATGAGACTGTTGATCTGAGGGGATTCAGGTGTAGAAGCTGGAGCAGCAAGCTCTGGTGCAACTGTTGTAACAAAAGGATCATAAGCAACTTCAGCATGGTCAGGAGCATAGCAGGTGTTGATCTGGGTAGGTGCAGGATTTTTCGGTGCAGCAGTAGTGTTAGGTTTATAATCCCTGCCAAAGCGGTGCCAACATCTATCAGCAAGGTGGCCTAGTTTGCCACAGACCTGGCATTGAACTCGGGGCCTGCCTTTGAAACACCCACCGGAGTACATGGGTGAATCACGAAGACGAGAATCATCAGAGAACTGTGTATTGTGAATACCAATAGGCATACGTAAAGGATCAGCAACTCGTGTCTCGGCATCTATAAGAACAGAGACTACATTATCAACGATATATGGATCCCTGCTGGCCGAGATGACTGCAACGAACGGATCGTACTCGGGTGGTAAACCGTTGAGAATGGTGGCAATTTGCTCAATGGAGGAGACCGGACTGCCACAAGACGCAAGGAGATCACAGATCTCTTTGATCTGCATGGTGTATGCTCTCATCGAAAGATCACACTTCTTGATAGATCGTAGGCGACAATGTAAATGCATCAAACGAGTAGTGGACAGTTGGGAGTACATACCAGTGATGATTTGCCAGATTTTGGAAGATGTATCAGCACCAACAAGACGAGGAAGGACCTCTGGACTGACTGTGGAAAGGAGCCACGATGCCAAGGAGCTATCCTGCTGAACAAAGCGCGTATATACTGGGTTAAGTGATGGAGGAGCAGCAGAATCAGTAGAGGGAAGAAACTGAGATAGTGGAGCAGTTGTGGAAGCCAGAAAACTCTCAAGACCATGGCCACGGATCATCAGCAACACTTGTTGCTTCCAAAGTAGAAAATTGGTTTCATCCAATCGAACACTAATACGTTTGTTTGAGAACGATTGGTCAGAGGAATCTTCACGCAAGGAAGTGTCAGGTGAAGTAGTGATAGGAGTAACCATGGTGAGAAGAGAAAGGTCAAACGGAAAAATAAGGAAGATGATGAACCCTACTGGTCAGCTGATACCATGTGAAAAGTTGATGAAAGGGATGAATTTTCCATTGATATTGCAGGGTATTTATACAGCTGAAAATAACAACCCTAGCAACAAACTTTCTACTATAATGCTGACTCATAGTTTTTTACCCTATTCTGTTAAGAATTACATTGATTACAGCTGTTATTCTTCAACAATCACTCAGAGAGAATTAGATTTAAAAACATTTAGAAATACATTTAAGTTTTGGGTAAACTACAACAGAGGTCACTCAATTATGGGTAAGATTACATTTGGGTCACCTATTTATTAAAAGTTACGTTCGGGTCACTCAATTATGAGTAAGGTTATATTTGGGTCACCCAGTTATTAAAGGTTACACTTGAGTCACTCAATTATGGGTAAGGTTATAATTGGGTCACCCTTCATATTTAAAAAATACATCAACTTAGTAATTTTTTTCATCCAAATCACTTGTATACCCTTGCTAACACTATAGTACTTCATTTGGAATCATTAATTAATCTAATATACAAAGTGATATGTATTTTTTTTAAAATATGAAGGCTGACTCAAATGTAACCTTACCCATAATTAAGTGATACAAGTGTAATCTTTAATAATTGGGTGGCCCAAATGTAATTTTACCCATAATTGAGTGACCTAAACACAACTTTTAATAATTGGGTGACTTAAATGTAACCTTACTCATAATTGAGTGACATCTATTGTAGTTTACCCTTAAATTTTATTATAAAATTTCCAAGTTTATTAAGAAAGAATAGTGATTATGATTTTTTTTCATCTATAAAAAAATATTGTATTTAAACAAATGAAAAGAAAAATCAAAATTGCAAGTTCAACACTCTAGGTTAAAAGACGAATGGTTACAGCTTAAGAGGGATGGATAATGATAAACTCGAAACATATTGAAAAACGACCTAAAATACATAAAACAAATCTAAATTAAATATTTTTAATATAATAAGTTTTTATATAATATTTTTGTAAAATTATTTTCAAAATTCAATAAGAAAATTTAACATTTAAATTAAAGAAAAGGGTTGCTATGTTTTCAAAAAAAGAAAGGTTGATTATCATCGATGAAATATATAACTGTACTTTTTAAAAAAAAAAACTTGAATATTCAAGATTTTGTCATATCTTGAGTTTCAATCACAAGATTTGTTTAGGGCAAAGGATTTGTATTTCCTCTCTCCGCAAATCATGTGCGAATTATTTATCAAAAGGAAAACTTAGCGTCGTCGTCGTCTTATTTTGCTAGAACCCTAGCTATGGAAGACCTACCACTGCCGTCGTCCTGTATTGCTAATCCTGATACCCATGTCTCGATGACTCCTCCAGAAAATATAGCGCCACCGTCTGACCCTAACCGACTGCCTCCAGACATCACAAGGAACATCGAGGACTGGCCATCTCTTACGGTGGATGTAGGCTCGTTCTCGCCTCTTGAACGACCAAGCTCTCCATTGGCGGCTGATGCTGCTCCTGCAGCGAAGAAGGGCAAGGCGGCTCAACCTGACTCCGAGTCAGCGGCAGCGCATGGTATGGACGTTGATGAAGCACCAGTGACCAAGGGGCTTGAGGCGGTTGATGCAAATCGGCCCACGCCTGGTGCGGCAGATTTGGCTGCTCTAACACCGTCGTATGCAGAGATAGTTTTCGGATCCGGGAAGCAGGTGGTTATGGAGCCGACCTTAAGTTTAGATGATGTGATAGTTGAGTCTGATGATGTTACAATGGATAAAAGAGGTACGTTTCTGTCGGTGAATTTTTCTGATAGAGTACATGAGCGTATAGATTATAACATGAGGTGTTCGATCATCGTTCGTCTTCTTGGGTGCTCTATCAGTTACAAAACCCTCATTGGTCGTATTAAGGTTCTTTGGCAACCTCAGGGGGCGTTTCAAATTGTAGACCTCGCCAATGACTACTATTTGGTAATGTTTGAAAACGAGTATGATTATGAACATGTTTTAACGGGTGGTCCATGGACAGTGTTTGGGAGCTATCTCACGGTTCAGCCGTGGTCGAGGGATTTCTCCACCTCGGATTCCTTTTCGGCACAGATTATGGTTTGGGTGCGAATCCTGGGCCTTCCTTACTAGTACTATTTGAAGGCTTTGTTTTGTTATATTACTAATGTTGTCGGTAGAGTGGTGAAGATTGATTACAATACACATGCGGGTGATCGTAGAAGGTTTGCAAGGCTTGCAATAATGGTGTCTCTTAAGGAACCTTTGGTGTCGGTGTGAGGATTGATGGCAAATTATATCTCTTAGAATACGAAGGCTTACAACGGATTTGTTTCAGTTGTGGCTTATATGGTCACTCTTTGGAAGGGTGCCTAAAGGGGAAGGAAGTGCCTAGTGGGGCAAACCCTACAGATGTTCCGCCCAGTTCGAACCCGGTTAACACTCCAAATGAACCTTTTAAGAATGGGGTTTATGGGCTGTAGATGCTTGCGGAATCTAAGCGTCGACAGCCACGTAAGAAGAGTACACATCCTACTGGTTCTAATAAGGATGTTGGGCGTGCATCTGGGTCTCGTTTTGCTGTCTTGCGTGAGGTACTGATGCGGTGGAGGCCCAAGCTACAACTTCGGTACGACTGACTGCCCCCACTGTTGAGAAGCCGTCGGTTTCTTCACCGCCGAAAGGAACGATTCCATCTAAAAAAGTGTCTAGTACTATGGTTGGTGCTTGAGGTATGATTCGTTCACCCTCGGGTACGTCGGTTTTGCAGGATGGGACTGGTAATGGTCGTGGTTTTATCCAAGTTATCTCTTCTGGTGGGAGTCAATCTCCGTAGGTTTTGCGATATAAGGTGCAAGCACCATCCGGTAAATATGCAGCCATATCAATCTTGGATGCCGCTAATGAAAAGTGCAGACATCGGTTAGCGTTAGGAGTTGCTAAGTTGGTTATGCCAAAAAAGAGTGCAAATGGGAGTTCCCACACTGGGTTGAAGATTCGGAAGGGCAAAGAAAACAAGCACCCGGCTCGATCTTTACTCTTTGATTGGTTGCCGGCAAGTCTCAGCCGCCCTGTGACGAACTCGGCTAAAATCCCTGCGGTTGATAGGCCACCTGTTGTAGGCACTAGGGATGTTTCGGGTAAACATGGCCTATCTGAGAGTGCGCTGGTGGATGTGGAGATTATTGACTCGGCCAATGTTGGCCCCCAGTAAGGTGTTTCTTTGTTATGTTTCCTCATTTATAAATGATTAAGTTTCTCTTTTGGAATTTCCAGGGAGCGGCTAGCGCTGAGTTTCGACGCTATTTAAAGAATTTTCTTCAACAGAATAATCCCGATGTGGTGGCACTTTTTGAACCCTGGATCAGTGGCCTAGGTGCGAATAGGGTGATCGCTCGGTTCGGTCTATCCAATTCTTTCCGGGTTGAGGCTAGTGGTCTTAGTGGAGGTATTTGGCTTTTGTTAAATGATGTGATCGATGTTGAGATCTTGAAAGTTTCTAATCAATTTGTTCATGGTCAGGCTCGGTTGACAGGGTCCTCTCATTCGGTGTTATTTACAGCAGTTTATGCGAGCCTGAATGCTACGATCCGTCGAGATCTTTGGGCTTGTCTATCTAATTTGAATATGGGTGATGATGTGTCGTGGCTCTTAGGCGGTGATTTTAATGCTATTTTGAGAACGGATGAGCAGACTTGAGTTTCTTCTCTGGGTACAAGTATTAGTCATCCGTTTCAGGACTTTGTCTTTACTAATGGCTTAGTTGAAGCAGTTTTTAGAGGCGAGATCTTCACTTGGAAACGTGGCCATGTGCGGAAGCGTTTAGACAGATGCCTTTTTAATGAAGGTTGGGCAAGTTTGTTTCCTTCCTTTCTCCTTTCTCACCTGGACCGTGTGGATTCCGACCATTGCCCACTGCTTTTACATTACCCACGTCAGGGAGGTGATTATGCCAAGGGACCTTTCCATTTCCTTGCTGCTTGGCAAGATCATCCTCGCTTTGAGGAATTTTTGCTAAACACTTGGGATACTCGGCTGGATGTGGAGACAAATGTTCAGACTTTTACATAAAAGGTAAAGGAGTGGAATGATACAGTTTTTGGGCATATAGGTCGGAAGAAGAAAGAGTTGCTAGCGCGTCTCAAGAGTATTGATCAGGCGTTGCGCATTTCTCACTCATATTATCTTGTTCGATTAGATTTGGAGTTGCGAGCTGAATTGGAGGAGGTGCTTCGACAAAAGGAAAGTCTCTGGGTACAGAAAGCGAGAGTGAAATGGTCTAATTGTTGGGATATGAACATTGCTTATTTTCATCAGCGTGCGATGCAGCGTAGGTGCAAAAAATTTGTTACTACGCTTCGTGATTCAAACGGGGAATGGATCTCCAACCAATCTCAGCTTAAAAGTCTTACAGTGAACTTCTATAAGGAGCTTTTCTCGTGTGCTGGAATTTCGGGAGATGCGCAAGTACCTCGGGGGTAGTTTATACAGTGCTTAGATGCTATGCGAATGGCTCTGTTAGCTCTGGTTAGTGACGGCGAAGTGCGCAGGGTAGTGTTTGACATGAGTCTTTTGAAAGCTCCTGAGGTTGATGACTTACATGCGGTATTCTACCAAAGGAATTGGTCTACTGTGGGACCGTCCGTTTGCCATCTTATTCGTGATACATTTGTTGGGCAACCTTTTTCGCCAGCTTTGAATCGAACTCTATTAGTGCTCCTACCGAAAATTCAGTCGCCCGAAAGCATAACTCAATTTCGACCAATTAGTTTGTGTTCGGTTCTGTACAAGATCATTACCAAGATAATTGTGAACCGCATGAAACTGTTTTTACCGGGTGGATATCGATGAATCAGACGAGTTTTGTTCCTGGGCGGTCGATTACCGACAACATCATAATAGTTTAGGAGGTTATTCACTCTATGCGAATCAAAAAAGGGAGGCCAGGTTATATGGCTCTTAAGATAGACCTTGAGAAGGCGTATAATCGTCTGGAGTGGGCCTTTATTGATGATACCTTACAGGACATTGGCTTGCCTGATACGTTCCGCCAGCTGATTATGAGATGTGTTTCTTCAGTATCTATGCAAGTGCTTTGGAATGGTTCAGCCTCAGATACTTTCTTTCCTTCTAGAGGAATTCGGTAGGGTGACCCTCTATCCTCGTATCTGTTTGTTTTATGTATGGAGCGTTTAGCTCAGATGGTGCACTGCGCGGTAAATTGTGATGTGTGGCGGCCTGTGAGGTTAGTACGCAATGGCCCGGCGATCTCTCATCTCTTCTTTGCAGATGACATGTTTCTTTTTGTGGAGGCCTCTTTGGATCAGGTTCATGTTATTAAGACGATATTGCGAGAGTTTTGTGCTGCTTCCGGGCAAAAGGTGAGAGTGCTGAAATCTACTGTCTTTTTCTCAAAGAATGTTGATGATTCTTTTCGTACGACAATTAGTGCTCATGTGTGCTTTAGAGAGGTTGGCGATTTGGGGCGTTATTTGGGTGTTCTGCTCCTACATTCACAAGTTTCGAAGGCAGTCTATCAGTATATTATTCAGCGTGTGCGCGACAAACTATCTAGATGGTCGGCAAAATGTCTATCCTTTGATGGCCGGCTGGTGCTTTCCAAGTCTGTTCTCTCATCTATCCCTTACTATTCGATGCAGTCTACTCACCTGCTGAAGGGCGTTTGTGCTAATATTGAGAAAATTATCCGAGGTTTCATTTGGGGTCATGGAGATGGTAAGCGTAGTGTTCATTTGGTTGATTGGAAGACAACATGTACTCCTGTTTTTAGTGGTGGTCTTGGATTTAAATCTCTTGAGCATCAGAATGATGTTTTTCTGATGAAACTAGGCTTTACTCTTGTGACGAATCCAGATCAGCTGTGGGTTCAAGTCTTACGCTCGAAATATAAATATTTTGATATTGTTACGGTTGAGCTTCAAAGGCCCGTTTTCTCTCACCTTTGGCGAGGGCTCAACATGGTTTGGTCGACGGTGCGTGATGGGCTTGTTTGGTCGTTGGGTAATGGTCGATCGGTTGATTTTTGGAGAGACACATGGTTAGGTAACGTTGGACCTCTGATGGACCTTGTCTCTAATCCGGTTTGCATTCTATTACTCCCGCGAATTTCAGTTGTGAATATGGTAGATGAATCGCGACACTGGCGGTGGCAAGAGTTTGTTGCGCTGCTCCTGATCGAGGTTCTCCACCGCTTGGCCGCCACTATGCCTCCTCGCTCGGATGGTGGTTCCTTTGGTTAGTAGCGAGAGGTTGAGTTCTCACGAATGTGGAGCGAGCCCGCCGTCATATGACAGATTCTGTGGTTTGCGGTGTTTGCGGTAGCTCTAGCGAATCCCTTCATCATCTTTTCCGGGAATGCCCTACGGCAGTCGCACTTTGGATGACTATCATTCCTGCTTCGAGGCTCGATGTTTTCCTGTCGCAGGATATGACTGGGTGGCTGCGGCAAAATCTACAAATATAGTCGTCGTCTGGTACGCAATTGCATCATTGGGATATTCTTTTTGGGGCGGCTCTATGGGTCTTGTGAAGGCATAGGAATGTGTGTACATTCACGCATGAACTTCGTGGCGAGTTTAAAGTTTGAGAGGAAGTTTGGCGCGCGTATGAGCTGTGTCTCTCTGCAACGACGTCCGAGTCCTCGGTGGGGCGCGCTAGTTGTGTTCATGCAGCACCGATGGAGAGTTGGCAGCCCCCCGACTGGTTGGTATAAGATCAATACTGATGGTTCTTGTGGACTCTTTAGGGGTATGACATCTTGTAGAGGTGTTATTCGCGATAAGGATGATGTTTGGGTTGTGGGTTTCGGCAAGTTTCTAGGGATTTGCTCAGCTTTAGATGCTGAGTTGTGGGGTACCGCCGAGGGCCTCCAGCTGGCTTGGGTTAGAGGTTTCCGCAGATTATATGTTGAGATTGACAGTTTGGATGCCTTTCGTATGGTGTCCAATCGTGCTCTTCCTCATGGCCTATCCTCTTTGTTGTCTTTCATTTATGGTTTTTTGGATTTGGAATGGGAGATTCGCCTTGCTAATGTCCGGCGTACGACGAACAAGGTTGCCGATAGACTAGCTAAGCTATCCTAGGTATGTGAGCTTTTTCCATTTGATGAGATGGATAGATCTACACGACTGTACGCGCTCCCACCTTCTGAGGTGGCATCTTTACTTCATGAGGATCTTTTAGTAGGCTCCAGTATTGGATAGTTTGTTTTGTTGACGGATGGTTTCTGTGTGCGTACGTTTTGAGTGCACTCTTTTCCCCTCAAGTTAGGATTAAGAGGGTTTTTAACGAGGCACTCGTTCGTATCATTTTCTTTTCTCTTTATTTTTAAAAAGTTTAACTTTTTTAATTTTAAATACAAATCTTTCATAGTAAAAAAACGTGAATAACTCAAGTAACATAGTATATGTTTTAATTTATTTTTAGAGTGAAAACCTTTTTTTTTAAATTGTCCATAAAATTTTATAAATGTCACGTTTGAATTTTAAAATGCAAAATCATTAGTATTTTATTCTTCATTTTACTAAACTTTTTTATAATTTAATAGTTTGTATCTTTTTAATCGGTGGCAGTACTTTTTTTTGAACAAGATAATCGGTGGCATACTGACATTGACATTGTCAATGTTTACATAAATAGTGCATTCTGAAGGCGCGTGGATTTCGAATAAAATAAATAGAAAGTTTCAGTTTCCGGAATCTTTAAAATTAATAAAAACAAAAAGACAGGACGGTCAAAAAATATAAAAACAAAATGACAGATAGACAAGTAAACAAGAAAATAGACAGATAAACACAATTAAAGTTTTTAAATATTCGAATTAGTTAATTAATAAGTTTAAAATTTTGACATTATAAATAAAGTAAATTAGATTAGAAGAGTCTTTTCAAAATGAATATTTGTAATACCCGATTTGAATTAGTAAATCAATGAATGAGAAAATTGTGGCTATACTACAAAAGTTCTTGAAATGATTCACTGTCAGTCAAAATTCGATTAATGCTCGACTTGGTAAAAACTCGGTCAACGCTCGACTCAAAATTTTAACGAGTCGAGTCGAGAAAGATTCAAATCAACTCAATAAGTTCGTGAGCAACATATTATTTTTTTTATAATTTTTTATGATTTTTTAGCTACCTTAAAAATATTATATTCTAAGAAGTTTAAATGTTAGTTGAAAACTATAAAAAAGTTCAATGACTTGTTAATTAATTTATCCATACAATATTTTTAAAGGCTTAATTCACTTGTTACCCCTAAACTATACCCCTTTTTACAGTTTGACACCTAAACTTTTTTCGGGACGAAGTACCCACTTACGTTCTCAACGTTACTCATTTTACCCCAAAAAATTAACACGTTAAAAAAATGCGTCCTAACCAATCAAAATGCGCCACATCACTTAATTTTTTTTATTTTTTGGTTTAATATATAAAATAATTAAATATAATAGAAATATAATATAATATTAATAAAAAATATTTAATCTTCCCCAACCCCATTTCCCCTTCTTCTTCATCACCTTTCTTTTACCCCCCATTTTTCGATTGAAGCTTAGAAAATTTTCAAGCTCATGAAATATTTACCGAAATTGATCAATTAATTTTATTCTTTGGTTTATACCGATTTTTGCAAGCCCTTATTTTCTCAAATGGTATTTTTATATAATCCCCTGCAAATTGAAGTTTTAATTTTTTTTATTTTCTTTTGAGGAGGATTTCATTAATTGAAGCTTTATTTTTTTCAAGCTTATGTTTTATTGATTAAAACTAAAAAGAGAACCAAATATATTAAATACTTTACAAAATAACACATTAAAACAGAAAAAGTCTTAAGACAGTGAAGATTTGGCATCAAAGTTTTGTCATTTAATGTTCCATCTGAAGACACAAATAAATCGTCATCGTTTTCTTATACCCACCTTTAAAAAAAATAAAGCTCAATTACAAATAAGAAAAATAGGAGGGGGAAGACAAAACCTTGAAACCAAAGCCGCAGCAACAACAGCACCAGCCCAGAGTAGGGGTGTGCAAAAAAACCGAAACCGATTTCGAAATCTGAAAAAATTGAACCGAAAAATTCGGTTTCAGTTTGAGTTTTTATTTTTAAAAAGAAATCGGTTCGGTTACGGTTTACGGTTTTAGGATAAACCGGGTAACCGAACCGACCGATTATATAATATATAATATTATATTATATGTTATTTTATTTTATTATTTTATATTCAAAAATTAAATTTTATTTTATTTTTTCATTCCCCAAAAGTAAAATCATAATTTTATTTTATGAAGTTTAAGTGTTTAATTTGCTAGTATTAGAAAAGATAATAATATCATGTGTCGATTTTAAAAGTATGTACTTTTTTTTAACATATTATTAAAATCTATATTTTTAATAAACAAAATAAAAAACCGTTATCCGAACCGAATTTTTCGATTAACCGACTAAACGGTTAACCAGTTGAATGGATACGGTTTAAGGTCGAGAATTTGGTGACCCGAACTTATCAGTTAACCGAAATAATTTGCTAATGGTTAATCGAATCCAGTTTTACACACCCCTAGCCCAGAGATGGGCAATTTTGGGTGAAAAACCCCTTTTAAAATATTATTTTTAATAATGGCTCCCAAAAACATTTATTTGGCAAAATGACCCCCTTTCTTGCCAGGTCGGCAGACCTCGCGTTTTGTAGAACGCGAGGTACGATATCGCGTTGTACAGAACGCGAGTTCTGTCGACGTGGCGTTCCAGTCCGTTTTAACGGTTTAACAGTACCTCGCGTTCTGCAGAACGCGAGGTCCCCGAGAAATTGAAAAGGCGGCTTGGAATATATCGGACGGACCTCGCGTTCTGTAGGACGCGAGGTCTGCCCAATTCCAGCCTAAACCGCAAGCAAAAACATGCTTAAGTAGGCCTGTTCGAACCCAATTTCGAGCGTGTAAATGGTATATTTTTAGCGATCATCGAGTTTGGAGTCGTAGTACTGAAAATTGTCTATCGTATGACACGAACATGATTAATTTCCGTCCATTCTACAATGGTTTAAAATGGCTTCGAAAACCCTATGCTAGCATACTTTTTTTGATTGAAGTTGTATTTCAACTAATGTCGATTTTCTGTTTTTTAATCCTATTAAATTTATTAAAAACAAAAATTAAATAAATATTATAAAGTTTAATTATAATATGCAAACAAAATTATAATTCATAAATAAAATTAGAATATGACATTATAAAATTTTAAAGTGTTTTACATAAATATTGAAAACATAAATAGAAAACAACAAAAAAAAACTAAAAATGCCTATGTCCACCGGTTCCGCAGTCGAGTGGATGACGCTCACGATCTGGATACCTCCTCTGTCCATCGTGTGGTGGTCCCTGGTCCCTATCATCCTGACCATCGTGCGCGATCTGCAGATCTGTGCTGGGCCTAGGCGGGGAGTAAAACAAACTACCCATCGGCGTATTCTCCACCATTTGAAACTCATACTGAGGTGGATAATCGATAAGTAGAAGGTCAGTCGTGGGCGTCTGGGGGCGATAGGCATCAGTGGAGCTGAACTGGGGTGGAGGCATCGTCTGCTGGAAAGTCGATGGACCGCTATGCAATGGTGGGGCAGAAGATGATGCCCTTGGAGTGTCATATCGTGGTCTCGGACCGCGCTGCGTCGACTGCCTCTGGGTCTGCCTCTGGGGCTGGGACTGGCTCTGGGTCTGGCTCGCTCGCCCGCTCCCGCGTGGGCGGTTTTGGGGTCGCTGGGGAAGCCCGGCTTGCAGCTCCTCCGGAGTAAGGATATGTCGCATCCCATTGTCCCTATACCACTGGCCATAATTGAAGGTGACCGAAGGACCCCCTTCTATAATTGGTTGGAGAAAATGTGGGCGTCTGAGAAATCGTTGACCCCAAAGCGCTATCCAGACAGCGTGGTGCTCGGCCCAGTCAGTCTCCGTCTTCCCCTGACGCGTAAGATGGTGGAACTCGTCCATATTTTGCGGAGGGCGTGGAACATCTTGGATGTACCCGAACTGTCGGAGTACCCGATCCGCAGAATGCCACACGCAAACTTCGTAGTTCAGGAGCGGAACTACGGAAATCCAGAGGTCTCGATGTCGCTGTTCCACAATAGCTGCTGGAGTAATGTTGCGAATCTCCTCTGAATCGTAGGGCGTCCACACGAACTAAAAAGAATGAAAAAAGTTAGTAAAAATTTCTATATGAAATATTATTGGAAAAAATAGTATGGAAAAAACCAAAATAATTGTTGAATTACCTCGTCCTCCGTCAAGGCATCGAATGCATATCTGTATGCTTTCTGGGAGTCCGGTAGGCCGACGTGGGATAGGTTGGCGGTCCACCTTTAAATAATGAAAAAGATCGTTAAATAAAATAATTGAATAAAAAAATATAGTAGATTATGTAGTACCTCCGTATAAGCGGAAATGACAGAGGACTGGGAATCCGAAGCTGTGGTGCCAAAGTAGGGATCCGAAGCCAAACCCAAGCCTGGAGGAATAAACAGCATCCTCCCATCGATGCTTTGGAGGCGTCAACGTTTCTGCAGAGGTCTCTGATAAGAAACGCCAAGACAGCCGACCCCCAAGATTTTTGTCCAGACTCGGCTAAATTTGTGAGATGATGAAGCCACATAACGTGCACTTTGTTGCGAGTTTTGTCGGGCATTAATATCCCGCCAATAATGCGCAAGATGTGGGCTCGCGCATACCGCTGTGAAAATATAAATTAATAAAGGCATCCTAATTAAAAAAATTGTAAGTTCATCCTAAATAATAAAATTGTAAGTACCCTAAATATTTAATGTAGGCAACCTAAATATTTAATAAAGTATCCTAAATAATTATTGAATTCATCCTAAAAATTTATCCTACATATTTATAATTAATCCTAAATATTTACTAAAAAGATCCTAAATATTGTCCCTATTCATCATAAAAAATTCCCTAAACGCTAATGTGCAAATAAATAATTTTAATTTAATAATAAATTTAATAAAATCATATTAAATTTAATAAAAAAATACCTCAAGTGTAACAGCATCTGCATCGGGGGGAGGGGTTCCAAAGTTTTCCTCCAAGTACGTTAGAGAAATTTTTCCTCCGTCCCACGCTCTATCAGGGGGCATCACCCCAATTTGTTCAGCAAATAGGAGTGGCCAATGTCCCATCGCCACACCAGTAATAACGCCGCCATCTATAGGCAACCCGAGAATGTAGGCAACATCCTGCAACGTAATTGTTGCCTCGCCAAATGGAAGATGGAATGTGTGCGTCTCGGGTCTCCACCGTTCTATCAGCGCGCTGATCAACGACGGTTTAACCTTCACCCCCCCTATATAGCGACCTATGTGCCCAAAACCAGCCCGATCAAGCAATTGCCTAACAGCAGGAATGGGTGCGACGGTGATACGGTTAACGTAACATTGTAAGTTACGTTCGTATCTCTGAAAAAAATAAAATAAAATAGTTAGTAAAAATAAAAGAATAAAATTTAATTAAATAATTTTTTTTAGAAATTAATAGGGAAAAAAATAATACCTCTGAATTGGTGCGCCAATATTCACTGCAGTGACTCGCTTGGTTGCGTAGCAAGGGCTCCATGTGATCAAACGATATATAAAAATTGCACTCAAATTTTTGTGAAACTTCTATAGAAATCGCGTTCTGTGGAGGTTTTTAGGAAAAAAACCTCCAATTTATAGAGGACCTCGCGGCGCTTGGGAAGCGAGGTTAATGAACCTCGCGTTCTATAGAACGCGATGTTTATGTACCTCACGTCCTATAGAACGCGAGGTTCACTGAAAAGGCGCGTCAGTGATCAGACGCGTGAACTGAACGGTCAGAAAGGTACCTCGCGTTCTATATAACGCGAGGTTCTAAAGAAATCGCGTTCTGTAGAACGCGAGGTCGTGGGGTTTTTTAAATTTGAGTTTTTAAAGCGGGAAACTCATTTAATATACAATAATAACAAAATTTATTTACAATAACAATAAAAATTATAATTAAAATTAAAATAATAATAATATTAATAATAATAATAACAACAATAATATTAAGAACAATAATATTAGAATTTTTAAAACGGTAAACTCATTTAACAATAATAACAAAATACGCGTTATATTTTCAGTAGTAACTAAAAATAACGACATAGCGCAATATTTTGGAAGTTAATGTAAAACAAAACTTCCAAAATATGCGCTATGTTGCCATTAGTAGCTTCAAGCGAAAACTGCGTACGTGAATACAGAAAAAATATATCTCGGTTCTCCTTGCCACTCCAAGAGTTTGCTATTTATAGAGGGTTTTGGGTTGACGTGGCAACCTCGCGTTCTGTAGGACGCGAGGTCACTCATACATCGCGTTTTACAGAACGCGAGGTCTATGTGTATATATCAGGGAGATGGATTTTTGTAAGCAGTTAAGTTTATTTGAATATGAGTTCGTGTAATGCTGAGTTTTTTTCCGTTGCAATTTTTATGTCCGAAATATTGTTCCTTTATGATAGTTGGAGTTCACTTAAAGATTTGTGTTCATCGGGGGTACATACCTTAATATTTACCGACATATCGCAATATTTTGGAGGTTGTATGCTGCAGTAGTGGCTTCAATGGCTGCTTCTGTAGCCGCCGTCGAGAGGATCCCCGGCTACAGTTTTGAAAAGAAAGGACTTTTACGAAGCGGGGGCGGATTCAGATCGACATTTTCAGATGCGGCGGGTGCCGATTACATTTGTTAATGTGAATCAAAGCTGCTACCATTTACTCATTTCAGATGTGGCGTGGCAGTCAACATTTACATCTGGATTTCGCTCTCTGCTTCTTTTAGTCGGGACCTCCGATCAAATTTGCCTGCCGGATCTACTGAATTTATTGTTTCGAATTTTATAGATAATTTATGTAGTTGTCTCAATTTACTTATTAAAGAATACATGTTGAAAGTTTTGTAAAATGAAATTCGACTTAAATTTCCTGTACACGCAAGACCAATTTCTATGTTCCAGCCACCATCCCACTTCACAACGGTTGATATGGATGCAATGGACGTCCCTGATTTTCCCCATGACGACACAATAGATGGCCGACTCCACCGTTCTGATGGTGAACTAAGAATTGGTATGGCGTTCGCGAACAAGGAAATTGCGGTGGCGGCAGTTAAGCAGTACAACCTTCGTCATAATGTTGAGACGACGGTGAAGAAAACCCAAGCAAAATACTACAAGGCTCAGTGCGTCCAAAAGGATCAAGGCTGTAAATGGAAAATTCGTATATCAGACTTGAAGAGGGCAGGCAACCGTTGGAAAATAACAAAACTTGAGGGGCCCCATACATGCACCGTTGGTAGCCTCAACCAGGATCACAAGAACCTGGATGCAAAGTACCTCGCCGACATCTTTTCCACAATGGTGAAAACAAATCCCACTGTGTCGGTCCCCACATGTCAGGCTGCAGCTCTAGCTGTCACCGGCTTCCGTCCAGGTTATTCGAAAGCATGGTATGCAAGGAAAAAGGCCAAAGAGGAATTGTATGGCCGATGGGAGGAATCTTACATAGAGTTGCGCCCGTGGCTTAATCTCCTGCAGAAACACATCCCCAGAATGGTTGTCAAACTTGATACGGTTCTGGCATACGAAAATGATCGTGTCGTCCGAGGTGTTTGTCAATTCCACCGGTTATTTTGGACTTTCCCCCAGTGCATCCACGCATTCAAGCACTGCAAACCGATGGTCCAAATCGACGGCACATGGTTGTACGGAAAATATACACAGATCCTACTTCTAGCTATAGCACAGGACGGCAATCGCAAATGCGTTCCTGTTGCATTCGCAATCGTCCCGAAGGAGGATTTGGAGTCTTGGACGTTCTTCCTTACGAACCTACGAAAATATGTCCTTGATCATGTAATACGAAGAAGAAGTGATGAAGGGGTGTGTGTTATTTCTGACAGAGGCACAGCGCTGCTGTGGGCGATACAAAATTTGGGTGATTATTGGAAGCCTCCATACATTCACCACCGTTTTTGCTTGCGGCACATAGCCGCAAACTACCTGCTGAAATACAAGAATCGTGATGAACGTCAAATGGTGCTCGATATGGGTACGTCATTTATGACATTTTCATTTACTATATTACTTGTTACTCGCTTCAATTTACGACCTTTTTTCATGTGTTTTTCGACCATAACTATTCAACTGTCATCTCGTAGGCAACTCGCACTACAAACAAGAGGTGGCTGAAATGCTCGAGGAACTGAGAGCGAGAAACAAAGAGGGAGCTGAATACCTTGAAAAAATCCCAAAAGAAAAATGGCTTCGATCGTATGACGAAGGTAAACGTTATGGTCACATGACAACGAACTTGGCTGAGGCAGTGAACTCATCACTGAAGGGAGTTCGGCAGTTGCCTATCACTTCCATTGTCAAGGCGACCTATTATCGTTTAGCTACCCTTTTTGCAACCTTGAGCAAGCAAGCAACTGAGTACATGGCCGGTGGACACAAAGTTCATCCAGATTTCCGCGACAGACTGCATATTCAAGTGGCCCAATCAAGACAGGTGCAAGCAACCCTCTTCTCGCGACAAGGACACTTGTTTCATGTTGCGGAATTTTCCAGGCGGTTAGAAGGCATTCAGCACAACGCTTACGTTGTAGATCTGAGGGCAAAAACCTGCGAGTGCGGAATATTCCAAACTTTCAAATACCCGTGCGCACACGCCATTGCTGCTTGCACTAACCAACGAATAGAATACATTCGTATGGTTGATCCGATATACTTACTCAAAACGGTGCTTAAAGTTTACGAAAAAGAGTTTCCTCCAATCGGAAATGAGGTTGATCCAAATGTTGTGGACACTGAACCGATCATACGCCCAGATCCAGCACTACTACGAGCCAAAGGACGTCCACCTTCTACAAGAATATATTGTGCCGAGGATTTGGTCGAACATCGAGAGAAAACCGGACAAAAGAAGCATTGTTCTATATGTCGAAATACTGGGCACACAGCTCCTAAGTGTCCTAATCGCTCAGCCCCTCGTATTAATTAATTATTTTTAATTTGTATATGCGAGTTCGCACATGACAATCTAATCAATAAAGTCAGTTTACTTCTATTTATACGTATGAAATTCTGCTCGAACATGCCTATCGACATTAGTTGAAATACAACTTCAATCAAAAAAAGTATGCTAGCATAGGGTTTTCGAAGCCATTTTAAACCATTGTAGAATGGACGGAAATTAATCATGTTCGTGTCATACGATAGACAATTTTCAGTACTACGACTCCAAACTCGATGATCGCTAAAAATATACCATTTACACGCTCGAAATTGGGTTCGAACAGGCCTACTTAAGCATGTTTTTGCTTGCGGTTTAGGCTGGAATTGGGCAGACCTCGCGTCCTACAGAACGCGAGGTACTGTTAAACCGTTAAAACGGACTGCAACGCCACGTCGACAGACCTCGCATCCTGTACAACGCGATATCGTACCTCGCGTTCTACAAAACGCGAGGTCTGCCGATCTGGCAAGAAAGGGGGTCATTTTGCCAAATAAATGTTATTGGGAGCCATTATTAAAAATAATATTTTAAAAGGGGTTTTTCACCCAAAATTGCCCCAGAGATGTTTGGTGGTATTCAAAGCAACTGACCCCTTCTCTTTCTGTTTTTCCTTCTCCTCTTCAACTATTTGCTCGGTTGAAATCAGCACCTTAAAAAAGTCTATGACTTGATAGTCTCGAACGGTACTCTAATTTTGTGGCTTATACTTTCATTTAATACGTTCTATTTTCTCAGTCACCCTCTAATAAAGAGAAAGAGGCTACAGAATTTGCTCAGTTGTGGAACAAAATAATCAGTGATTTTCGAGAGGAAGAAATCATAGTTTAAACAAATTGGGAAAGAAGACATGAGGAAGAAGATGAGAGTATTCTGAGAAATACAATTAAATTAATAAATATTTTAATATAATATTTTATTTTTATTTTTATTTTAAAATTTAAAAGTAAATAAAGAAAAGGATGTGGCAAGGTCAGAGTGATTTTTTTAAAACGGGGTTACTTTTTAAGGTGAAATGGGTAACATCAAAAATTTTAGGGGCATTTTGTCTTAAAAAAGATTTAGGTACCAAACTGAAAAAAATATAATTTAGGGCAAAAAACGTACAAAAAATTTTTTAGGTTTCCATATAAAAAATACAGTTGAAAATTGAAACTTTGAAATTTCTAAGACATTCTCTCTTTTGTTGGTCATCAAAGATTGTTAAGAAACTAAAACGAGTCTCACACTCAAATATCGACTTCATCTCTAACTCGGTCATGAAAGGTTTGTTATTTATCACTTCAGTTTTCACGTTTTTTTCTTATGTATTTGCATGTTTATATTAAGCTCTAATAGTATCACTAAAATTTATCTATATTTAAAAGAATAAGGTAAAATTTTTGGGGAGCTTAACAAGCACCGAGTCGGGTAACATGATTTTTTAACGAGCATGAGTCGAGCACTACTCAACTCGCAATTGGCTCGCTCGATAAGCATCTCTAATTAAATTGACATATGTCGTTCCTAAACATGAAACAATTTAAAATTTGTGGTCAACATCTACTTCTAATATAAAAATAAAAAAAATCCTGAAATGATTCACTATTAGAACGCCACATGCCGTTCCTTTTTTTTCCAAGTGAAACATAGCCCTTGGAGAAACACGGTGAGGACTTGGAAACCTTTGTGACAGTTTGATCTGTAGGGCAATGTATAGCTCGTAAATGACTCTAAAGTAGTTTTCCTTTGTGAAACACGATTAAAGAAGAATAAAATTGATTACGTAAAACAAATGTTATGGACAGATTCTTGTACGTAGAATGTAGTGCAACTTGCTATGGAATAATATTATGAATATTGATATTTTATGTTTCTTGGATCTTCATATAGACAATGGAAGTCATCGTGGACCACGTATAAATATTGTTGATTTTCATTGTGCATTGGACTGAAATAATTTATAGGAACGATGTTTTTCTAAGGGATGGGGCATAAGAGTGAGACATCATCAAATTTTATGTGCCAAAGAATTGATAGATATCTAACTCACACAACTTGGCTCTGGGGAGCATCAAGGCCGTTAAGTTATCTTTGAAGTTGCTGCTAAATTCGATCATTGCTATCTACTTACGAACACGTTAGGGCCTTTATTCTTATCCTCCAAAAATAGACTTCAGTGTGACTATTTTCAGTTTGACAACTGTTGGGTTTAGGGAAAAATATGAGATCCGAACCCAACGTATAGGGTCAGATTTAAAAAAAAAATCGGGTTAGGTTTAGGTAAAAAATATTTGACCGACCTAATATATATATATATATATATATATATATATATATATAGTATTAATATCCTATACACTGGCGGTAGAAATTTTTTGTTTCCACAAGCGCCTCAATTATAGGGTTTAGGGTTAGAGTTTAGGGTTTATAGTTTAGGGGTTTTAGTGTAAAGGTTTAGAATTTAGGGTTCATGTTTAGAATTTAGGATTTATGGTTAGAATTTAGGGTTTAGGGTTAGGGTTTAGTTTTAGGGTAATATGGGTAGGGGTTTAGGTTTTAACCTATAAACCCTAAATTTTAACCCTAAACCCTAAATTTTATCAACAATCCCTAAATTCAAAACTGCTACACTTATACCCCTAAACTTTAAACCCTAAACGGAGTCCCTAACCCCTAAAACTAAGACGCTTGTGTAAAAAAATTCCACAAACGCTTGTGTATAGAATAATTACCCATATATATATAACTTTTTCATATATTAGGGCAATTACTATAATATTTATCTCTTTATATATGTTTTTCAATTACATCCTTAATTTTATTAAATAAAAAAAATACCCGATTAATTACTATAAATACTTTTTTATATTTTTCCATTATTCCTCTTTAAATAGGTTGTACAACTAACAAAGCAAGCAAAAAAAATATGCAACTCCTAAAATTTTGAAAAGCATAACTTAATCACAATTAACTACTGCCTGTAGACCAAGTCTTTAATAAACTACTGCAAGGTTTAAACTAAAAGGTCTTTTTGCCGTACTAACTCCAGCATTTTTCGCAGCTTCTGAAATATTACAAGTTTAAAGGTATTTGTAAAATATCTGTAATTTGACTCATAAAATATGTCAAATTAATATCTTCATTACTCGCACGATCTCTCATAAAGTGGTATCGTACGCCAACATTTTTGCTTTTCCCATACAAAATAAGATTCTTGGATAGCTTTATGGTTGAACTGTTGTCGCAATGTGCTTGGATGGGTGTTTGAAGGCTTAAAATTTCAATTTAACGTGATTTTTAGCCTCAAACGTTGTGCCCACATGTTTAGATTCAAAAATTTAAAATTAATTCTGGACCCTAAACATGATTCTGAGAGTAGCAAGGTAGAAGTAGCTTTTGCATTTCGTCGTGATTTTTACACACTATATATTTATACAATCGTAATTTTTTTTTAAAAAAAACTCCTAAACATAAATCACGTTACTTTAAAGGGAAAACTACACCGGTGGTCCCCTAACTATACCTGTCTTCCTACTTTGGTCCCAAAACTATGTTTTTCGGCAAAAGAGTCCCTTCCGTTACATAGTTTTCCTGTTTTGGTCCCCGACGTTAAATAACTAACGGTTTTGCTGACGTGGCATTTTTTAATATTTTTTTAATCATTTCTCTCGCCTCTTATATATTATTTTTATTTAATTTTATTCACTCAATCATGTTGTGACACGTGTCACTACACTATTAGGTGAACCCCCCCCCCCAAAAAAAATCCTTAAAATCAAACTTGGTGCCGCTGGGATTTGAACCCAGGACCACCAACGCACCAAGCATGTGCTTAAACCAACTAGGCTAGGTTGGATAGTTGATTCAAATCTACTAACACTTATATTTAAGCTGTACAAATTAACCCAAAAAAAACTAAAAACATAATTGGTGCCGTTGGGAATCGAACCTAGGACCTCCAATGCATAAGGCATGCACGTGAACCAACTATGCTAGGCTTGTTACATGATTCAAATCTACTAACATTTATATTTAACCTGTAAAAATTAACCCTAAAAACACAATTGGAAGGCCAACGTGTAAACCAATTACACTAAGCCAACTATTTGGTTTAAATTTTCTAACATTTATATTTAACCTATACAAATTAGAAACAACACATTCAAACGCAATGCCTTATTGAATTTTTTTTAAAATATTTAACCATCAAGTTAAATTGTGCTATTTTTAAATTAAATATATTACTAAATTATGTTTAAAATTAAAAAATCAAACTAATTTTTTTACATTGATTGATAATAACAAAACTAATTAAATATTTATTTATTATTATAAAATTATTATAAATTAATATTTATTTATTATATTAAATATAATATTAATAAATATTATTAGTTTAATATTTTTTTGATTATTTCTCTCCTCTTATATTATTAATAAATATTAATTTATAATAATTTTATAATAATAAATAAATATTTAATTAGTTTTGTTATTATCAATCAAAGTAAAAAAAATTAGTTTGATTTTTTAATTTTAAACATAATTTAGTAATATATTTAATTTAAAAATAGCACAATTTAACTTGATGGTTAAATATTTTAAAAAAAATTCAATAAGGCATTGCGTTCGAATGTGTTGTTTCTAATTTGTATAGGTTAAATATAAATGTTAGAAAATTTAAACCAAATAGTTGGCTTAGTGTAATTGGTTTACAAGTTGGCCTTCCATGCTAGTTACCTTGGTTCGAATCTTGGTGGCACCAATTGTGTTTTTAGGTTTTTTTGGGTTAGTTTGTACAGCTTAAATATAAAAGTTAGTAGATTTAAATCATGTAACTAGCCTAGCATAATTGGTTCACACGCATGCCTTATGCGCTGGAGGTTCTGGGTTCGATTCCTAGCCTAGTTGGTTTAAGCGTATGCTTGGTGCGCTGGTGGTCCTGGGTTCAAATCCCAGTAGCACCAAGTCTGATTTTAAGGATTTTTGGGGGGGTTTTTCACCTAATAGTGTAGTGACACGTGTCACAACATGATTGGGTGAATAAAATTAAATAAAAATAATATATAAGAGGAGAGAGAAATGATTAAAAAAATATTAAAAAATGCCACATCAGCCTTAAAAAAATATTAAAAAATGCCACGTCAGCAAAATCGTTAGTTATTTAACGTTGGGGACCAAAACAGGAGAACTATGTAACGGAAGGGACTCTTTTGCCGAAAAACATAGTTTTGGGACCAAAGTAGGAAGACAGGCATAGTTAGGGGACCACCGGTGTAGTTTTCCCTACTTTAAAATCAATTTTAAGTATTTAAAATTTTTGAATGGTAAAATCATGGCCCGTTACCCAGCCCATACAAACTGAGTACCCGTAAAATCCGGATGCCCGCTAATCCGGATAATAGACTACACAAAAAATATTGTTTTTTAATCAATATTAAAACTACATTTTACATGGAATTAATAGCTCGAGATCTTGTTGTTTGATTTTTACTTGAGAGTTGCCTACCGTCTTTTAACCTTTTTTTTTTTTTCTTAACAAGTGGATTTTATTAAGAATTGAGTAAGAACTTGAGGTGTGTGCCTCATTAAACCCCCTTAATTTTATTGGAAGAAAAGAGTACAAACACACCGACCGAGAATCACAGGATTGAATCGACTTACACGAGACAACCACCACTACCGATCCTACGAGGGCCAATACAAACTCGATTTATACAAGACACCCTGACTAGGACAATACAATTTTCATACGGCGATTCAATGCCCATAAGCGACATCACAATACACAATGCATGCGCACATGTGCCAATCTACAACTATTACATGAAGTTCATACACCGCTGCCATTAAACCAATAAACCAAACCCTTAGATTTCACACTAGCGGGCAGAGCTGCAACTCAACCATTCAACACAAATAAGAAGAGCAAAATCAAGTTTGAATACTCCCTTACCACCACGCCTTGAAAATCTCAGTCCTCCTCAAGCCGTCTTTTGCCAACCAATTCGTCATCTCATTTTCGAGTCTCGGAGTGTGACAGAATTTTACGTGGCCGATCTGATTCGAGAGGCTGTCGATTTCAAGGAAAGCTGGCCAGAAACGCCAAGGTCGACGTCGAAGTGAAGGATTAGAGATCCAACTCAACGATAATTTTAAATCTGATTCAATGATCAAAGAGACCTTTCCAGCCTAACCAGCCTCCACAAAGATTTCCAATGCTCTTTTTATTGCTACAACATCAGCATAATCAGACTCGAGCCCTTACACTGGCCCTGAGAAGATCGCTCTCAAATCTCCTTCATGAGTGCGCAACCAGCTTTTCTTTCTTTGAAAGCCCCATCTACATTAAACTTCATCACACCAGAATGAGGAGGTGACCATTTCCCAGCACCTTACGGTTTATTAACAAAACATTCTAATGGGCTGCTCCACCAATATTCAAGGTTTTCAAATTGCAAGTTCTTATCAACTTTCAACCACATCAAACTCCTGAGCTTAGAAACAAAAAGCAATTCTTTTACTGTAATCACTTTATTATTGAATACCAAATCTATATACTTAATAAAAATATAAAGTATTAAAAATTAAACAATGTCTAATACATTAAAAAATTTATATTAGTCTTTATTTTCAATAAACTTTTTTGAATATCTTCTTTATTTTTATTAAGTTTATGGATTTTTTTTAAAAAATTGAAGATTGTTTTGATTTTTTTTCATGAGAGATCTCACTTTGTTTATTTTTAAAATTACCAGAGACCCAAAGGATATTTACACAAATTTATTAGTCGATTTTCCATATACTCTTTTTGTAAAAGTTCAACTCAAAAAACTAAATTATTTATCCAATTTTATTAAAAACTAAATAAATCGAGGGCAAAATTGCTGCAATTGAATGACTTTGAGGGCAAAATTGCATGACTGACTTCACCATTAACTGTCGCGTCAACACTTTAATGATCAACGTCGATTAAAGGGAAACATTGCTGCAATTGACTAACTTTGAGGGCAAGATTACAAGAAAAAAAGTAGGGGCAACATTAATGATTTCAAATTACTATAGGGGAAAATTTGACCCTTTAGCCAATTATTATTTTTTCAAAATTCGTAATTTATAATTTCTCAAAACTTCTAAAAATATTATGAAATTAATTATTATATGCTTTTCTTGCTATTGTCACAGACCAAATTCTTGGGGCCGAGGCATTGGCGCAAACATCGAGCAGAGAGGTTGTGCGCGGAGCGTTGGGCTCGCCAAGACCATCAGACTTGGCCTAGCACTTGGAGAATGCTAGAAAGCCTGCAAGCCTACTAGACTTAGTAGAATCCATGGAGGATTTACCATGGTAATTTGGGATGGTAAATGCGATAAGCCATCGTGGTTATCACTGATATTATTATGTTATTATCTTGGAGATAATGTTTGTGATAATTAGAGATTTAAACTAAGAGATAGGATAGATCTCATTTGTCGATGTAATTTAAATTGTACCGTTGGATCGGGGGGAGTTCAACTATAAATAGAGCCTCCCTAGCTCAGTTGTAATCATCTCATTCCATTCTCTCTTTGAGTAATAGAAGAAGCATTTACTCTAACTCTCTGAGTGTTCTTATTGTTCTTAAGTGTTCTTTGTGTTCTTGTTGCCTATCGCTTCAAGTTGCTTCCAGTTGCTCTTTAAAGAGCTTCCGCTTAGAACGATCTTGCGTTCGTAGGCTTTGGAAGTATTTGATCTTCCGGAGCGTGAATCCGAGCAGACTTAGGCGTTTGCTAGGAAAGCTTTGCCTAAGGTCGTACGGTCCAGCTAGCAGGAGTCTAGCACCGTAACGAGGGATTCGGGTGACTTAGTCGTAGCATTCAGCCGAGAAGGTGACTAAGGTCGGGCAGTTCGGCTAGCTGAATTCTAGCCCCGTGACAAGTGGTATCAGAGCGTGTTCGGTTAGAGAGGTGATCGAAGCATGTTCGGACCAGGGAAGTGGTGGTCAGTGCGAGTCGAGGAAGGGACTTGTGTGTGTTCAGGGAAGCGACATCAAAGTGAGTTGACGAAGTGACTTGCGTTCGAGCCAGCTTGCAGGCAGAGTGATGAGTTCTCAAATATGACATATTTCATTTGCTATTTTTCTAGTTATTTGGACTTCTTGCTGCTTAATACATGTTGTTTTCGTTATATTTTGTGCAGGGATCCAATTCTGGAAATAGCAGTGAAAATGGGGCATTTCTGCAGTTTTTATTATAATTCTGTCATGACTGGCATCATGGGCACGACACTGGGCACGACGCGTCTGACGTGGCAGTGACGTGGTGACTTCTAGAAGCTTTTGGAACGTTCTGAGAGATCTTATCAGCTTATCCGTTTAGATTTCCCGCATTTAAATTTCAAAACATTTGAATTGTTTTATCTTTTGTTTATTATTTTAAATTATCTCATCATTTTATCTTTGTAAATCTAAGCCTATAAATACCACCCCTTGGTAAAGGCTTAGATCATCAATCATTTTAGTGATCATCTTCTAGCTTTGAGTTTTCTTTTATCTTTGTAAAAACTTTTTAGTTTTAATTCAAGTTCTTTTTCTTTATTTCCTTGTTTTATTTATTTTATGTTATTTAATCATTTTTCCATGACCAAGTTAAGCATGATAATCAATATCATGCTTAGCTAAATCTTTTAAGCTAAGAACCAGCCAAGTCAATTCGATTCGTGAGAATTGAACTTGCTTAAATTCTTTTGGGAAATCATTTTTATCTTTCTGCTTAGATAGTTTGACAATCGGCCTTACTAAAGGTTTTTAACCGTTTTCAAATCAAAAAGAGCTCGTTGGTCTGGAATCGTTTAAAAACATAGTTGGGAGGAAGGATCGGCCTGTGGCAAATTTCGACTTCCTGTGAACACTCTTAGCGGCGGTTCGCTAAGGAAAGATAAAATCAGAAGCGATTCTATTTTTTAGACAATTTCTGAGTTGGGTTTTTCCTGCTTTTATTCTAAATATTTTAACGACGATAGATGTGGTTGATTTATTTAAGAACCATCTTTCGAAGATAGACTTGGGATGATTGGTTACTCGAGAGAGAAACAAGTTACGACGGGTTGGGCCTCGTAGACTGTAACCGACATGATCCCCGAAATAAAAATCTATTTCAGTGATCGAAAGAATTGAAAGAGCTGGTTCGAGGCTATTTCACATACTTGGTTTTTCTTATTATTTTAATTCTTGCATTTTATTTTATTACTTTACTTCATCCAATATCAAATCACTCCCCCCATTTTATTTAATTATTCTGCAGATATTCCTGGAAGTAATAATCGAAGCAATCTTCAGTCAATAATTCCAGCTAATCTCCTCGTGGATCGACCCTCTTTCCCTATATCTACTCAATTTCTTTATTTTATTTATTGTTGAAAGAGGTTAAATATTTATTTATTTTTGACCGGTTAAACGACGACTTGTCACAGAGACAAGTGTTGGTGGATTCCAAACTTGCAGATGTAGTCAAGCGTGGCGGTGTTTGTTCGAGTTAGTCAAACGGACCTGACTAGTTCGTGGTAAAGTGTGATTGAGATGGCACCAAAGAAGAAGACACTGGCAATGGAAGATGCGAGGAAAGCTCTCGATGAATTCGGTGAGAAACATTCTTCTCTTGATTCTCGTGTGTTACAAAATTTTGAATTCATAACGGTTGTGAATACTTGGGTCGAGAAACTCTTGGAATTCGAGAAGGAGGCCAAGGTAGTGTTTGGACATATGAAGTCGATAGACCTGGAGAAGCTGGGTTTGTTAGATCTTGAAGTGCTCGAGTCCATGAAGGGGATCCAGGATCAAGTTCAAGAGGCTCTTAATGGCATGGATGTGAAAATGTCTAACGTGGTGATGCCTTAGAGAATACAGTGGAAACTCTAAGTGATGAGTCCAAGCAAATCCAAGGTAGAAGCTGAGGTAAAAGCTTTGCGAAAAGAGGTGAATGAGCTCAGGAGTGAGCTACTCAGTTGCAAGACCGCAATGAGTGAATGGGGCGTGCTCAAACCTTTCTTAAAGGGACTTAAGTCGAGGGCGAAGCTCGCAGTGGAGCAAAGTGATGCCCAGGGACTTTTAGAGGCCGATGATACTGAACCTCTGAGTGTGCTTGTAGAACAGAAGCAAGCAAGTGTTGAGTCAACCAGTTCCAGCTCGAAAGACAAGGGGATTGGTGAGGCTAAGTCCGTGTCGGAAAAGAAAGTGAGCAAGAAGTTGAAGTGCTATTTTTGTGATGGTCCTCATCTGATACGAGGATGTCCCGAGAAGAACCGCCTAGCTTCCATGGTGAAGATAGCAGACAAGTCAGAGGGAGAAGTAGCGAGACTTGGGGCGATTGTTTCTGTTAGTGCCGCCAAGGTGAGTGTGAGTCGTGGTTCGACTACAAGTGCCACAGTAGTCAAGCCAGGGACGAGACTTGGTGCAATAGCGAGCCAAAAAGCTATCAAGCCGAGGGTGATGAGAAAGCAATTGGAGTGCTACCGCTGTAAGGGGCCTCACAAGTTGCGAAGATGCCTAGTTCGAGCCAAGGAGTCCAAGAGGTTGGGCAAGGCCAAGAGCACCGTGCCGATCAAGCTTGGTTAAAAGTTGTCTAGTTCTGCCAAAGGTACCGAGCAGAATGGGTTGAAGATGTCTAAGGCTACGAGAGAGCTTGCCGAGGATGTTCGAGGGAAGAACATTGCTTTAGAGACCACACTGGAGAGATGGTCTAAGGCAGCGCTATCCGAGGATGTGCTTGGGGAAAAAGACATCACTTTTGAGGTCACTGTAGAGCCGAAGGAAGTGTTAGCTGATGGTGTTGACAGACAAACACCATTGAGTACCAAAGCCATGAAAGGGTCAAAGGGGGCTAAGCCATTGAGAGACATAGCAACCGTGGAGAATTCACCTGTGGGCAAGGTGAGAAAGAAGTGGAGGACTTCGAGGAAGAAGTGTCAACACAAGTCGACGCAACGTTCTTCAAGGAAGAAGAAACGATGCAAGCAGAGAGCACAAGACTTCAAGGTAGAAGGGCCGATGCAGTGTGGCAATCAGAGTAGCGCAACAGACTTGACTGTTCAAAGTTCGATGCGAGGGGTGTCAAACTTCGCAGAGAAAGAAGGGCTGACACGTTTTAGAGTAAATGCAACGACGATGACGTCGACGACAGCGGCGACGACGACCGATAGGAAGGTACATCTCAAGCACATTCATAGTGTTTTTGAGTTTGATTTGCTGTCTTTGATGAGCATAGGCCGAGTGAGACCTAGCCTTCGGTGCGGGGAAAAAGATTGGAAGGGACCTTTTAGAGTTCTAAGAACTTGACAGGTGTTCAATGTTGTGACTTCCAAGTCTTTGTCGCAGGATCAAGAGGATCCGAGTCAAGGCAAATTAGAGATTGTAGGGAGGGACTCCTATGATGTTGATGTACCAAGTGGCGTTTTGGAGCGCGATTATCCAAGGCAGTTTGAACTGAGGCAAACAGTTCGTATGGAAGGATTGTAAGAAGCCGAGGCATCAACAAGTGAACAAGTTAACCATGCCCAGGATCGTTCGAGAGCAGCGACGAGGGCGTCGCTAAGTTCAGTGGGAGAGAATGTCACGGACCAAATTCATGGGGTCGAGGCATTGGCGCAAACATTGAGCTTAGAGGTTGTGCGCGAAGCGTTGGGCTCGCCAAGACCATCAGACTTGGCCTATCACTTGGAGAATGCTAGAAAGCCCGCAATCCCACAAGACTTAGTAGAATCCATTGAGGGTTTACCAGGGTAATTTGGGGTGGTAAATGCAATAAGCCATCGTTGTTATCACTGATATTATTATGTAATTATCTTGGAGATAATTTTTGTGATAATTAGAGACTTAAACTAAGAGATATGATAGATCTCGTCCATCGATATAATTTAAAATGTATCGTTCGATAAGGGGGAGTTCAACTATAAATAGAGCCTCCCCAGCTCTGTTGTAATCATCTCATTCCATTCTCTCTTTGAGTAATAGAAGAAGCATTTGCTCTAACTCTCTGAGTGTTCTTATTGTTCTTAAGTGTTCTTCGTGTTCGTGTTGCCTATCGCTTCCAGTTGCTTCCAGTTGCTTCCAGTTGTTCTTTAAAGAGCTTCCGCTTAGAACGATCTTGCGTTCATAGGCTTTGGAAGTATTTGATCTTCTGGAGCGTGAATCCGAGCAGACTTAGGCGTTTGCCAGGAGAGCTTTGCCTAAGGCCGTACGGTCCAACTAGCAGGAGTCTAGCACCGTAACGAGGGATTCAGGTGACATAGTCGTAGCATTCAGCCGAGAAGGCGACTAAGGCCGCGCGGTTCGACTAGCTGAAGTCTAGCCCCGTGACACTATGAATAAAAAATACTAGTATTGTGTAAAAGCAACAATTTAATGCCATAATGAGTCTAGAAAACACCAAACTAAACTACATCATACAAATATCCCAATTAGATCACACAAATATCATAGAGTTTAAAAATTCAAATAGCGTAATTCAAATATAAAACTTAAAAATTTAAACAAAATACAACTAAAGAAATATTTTTTATTGTTCCAAAACTTCGTTTGTTTCGTTGGTGATAATTGTTGATTACGCTAAAGTCAAGTCTTGTATTTTTACATAAAATATTTTAAATATATGTCAACAAGTCGATAACAAATTAACAATATTTTTTTTTTTTGAAAGTTGTATTTTATTTATCAAGAAACCTTCGGCCGATGCCTCGTTAAAAAACCTCCCTAACCTAGATTGGAGGAAAAAGAGTGCAATCAGACCAAAGGGGAATTACATACTAACCTGTAAAGAGATACAGACTCAAAAATTGCCAAAACCATAAATTATTACAGGCTATCCTTAACTCCAAAAGAAATTACCATTTGCCTAGCCTCTGCACTATTTGCCTATTGCAACCTGCGATCGAACCATTTTGACTCAAATGCCACACCTTATTGCCTCCTCTCAACCAAAACCATATTTGCTTCACATGATCCTCCATCCTCCTTTCTTGCAAAAGTTCCACCAAATCTCAGGTAATTCAAACTCATCTGAACTGTCCTGGGGCCATTTACAAGATATTCTGATCTGATCATAAACACATGCCTACCTCTGCACTATATGCCTGCTACAACCTGGATTCGAACCACCTTGACTCGAAGGCCACAGCTGACTGTCAATCTCACAACCAAAACCATCTTTGCGTCCCACAATCCTCCTTCTACCTTTCCTACAGTAGCTCGTCCCAAACTCAAGCAGATCTTCACCGACTTTAATTCCTATGACCTCAAAGGCTTTAGCCGATACCCTTCTTTGCCAGGCCATCTGCTAATACATTAATGTTTCACGAAACCGATCTGAATATCACTCCTCTGTTTAAGATGAAACTTCCCAGTTCTTTTGTAATTGTTACTACATTAGCCGGGGGGGGGTCAAAATTCCATTGATCCAGTCGATAACAACCTTACAATCTGATTCAACTATCAGCCTATGAGATATCGCCCAACTCGATTTAAAGAAAAGGGAGATACTAACCCTTATAGCTTCGAGCTCCACGATTGCAGACGGACCACGTCCGGTGGCTTCGGAAAATTCGAGTAGAATTCCACCCTTAGCATCCCGTAAAATATTGCCAATTCCACAAGCTCCGGAAGATGAACTTGATGCACCATCTACATTAAATTTAAGGAAGCCATGGGGTGGTGGGGACCAAATAGGCAATGGATTTCGATTATTGCCAGTATCCTGTAGACTCTTAGCTAATTTCATATTCAACACAAAGTCAGCAATGGAGACATTCTCATTGCTGGTTTTTGCTTTTAACCATGAAGCCCATCGGAATTTTAGCATAAAGCTCAATTGTCCCCCATCAAAAGTTTTCCCGTTGAATTGTATTTCGTTCCGCATCAGCCACGTCGTCCAAATGACAGCGAAGAGGGCTGACAAACACCATCTCATGCTCGGGTTGTCGAATAGACCCCTCCATGCTATAAAAAAGGGACGAGGGGATTTCGGCCAAGCTGTTTTAACCCCTGTCAAATCGCAGAAATACATCCAAAGACTCCAAACTTTCTCACAACAGAAAAATAAATGCTCCACCGTTTCTTCCTCTCTTTTACAAAGTGAACATCTTGTATCATTGATCGAAGCCATACCCCTCTTCTTTAACTCAGCTAATACTGGAACTCTACCCAAAGCTAATAGCCAAACAAAGAATTCCACCTTAGGTGGGGCGAAACCCAACAATATCAAATCCTTGTGTTCAAAACTGGAAATTCGAGAACTATCAAAATCCTTCCGAATTGCTTGCACTGAAAAGGCTCCATCGCCCGACGATTTCCAGCTAATCCAATCCTCCGGTAAGGTAGAAGATCTAAAATTGTCTAGCAAATTCCACAATTCACTCAACTGTGCTCTTTCCCAGTCTTTTAGTGGTCGGCGTAATGAGATGTTCCAATTCCAGCCTTCCTCGCTTTTGGTGCCGAATTCACATAGCAACCCCGATTTATTCATAGCCAAGATAAAGATGCGCGGAACTTTTTCTTTTAAAGTGAAGGGACCAATCCATTTATCTGTCCAGAAATGTATCCTAGACCCATCACCTACTTGAAGAACAAGATTTGTTCTTAAGTGCTGACCAAATACATCATCTTCATGGAAAGAATCCGTAATACCTCTCCACACCCATGAGGACTGTTTCCGAGAAGCTTGAAGAGGTAGAAGGCTTGTAGCGTTACCAGGAATTCGGGCTGCAATGACTCGTCTCCATAAACTCGAGGTTTCATTCCCGAATCTCCACGCCCATTTGCCAAGGAGCGACCTATTTAAAATCTCCAAATTAGCTACTCCTAATTCTTTCCGAGAGCATATATTGGACCATCCTACCCAATGGATTTTTGAAACTTCATTCGAGTCTCCCCACAAAAATGATGCCATCAAATTGTTTAATTTCTTAAGGACCGCCACAGGAATCCTAAACAAGGATAGGAAATAGATTGGTAGGCTTGTTAAAACGGATTTGATCAAAATAAGTCTGCCGGCTTTTGACAAGAAACCCGATTTCCAGCCTTCTAATTTCTTCGAGAAATTCTTGATGACTGGTTCCCAAATCGTGAGAGAATTTCTATTGGCCCCAAGAGGTAAGCCTAAATACACAGTAGGAAATGTTCCAGTAGCACATCCTATCGATCGAGCCCATGATTCAGTAACTTGCTGAGGAAGATTCACCCCGAAGATTTTGCTCTTAGATAGATTAAGTTTCAACCCGGCTGCAATTTCGAAGACCCGTAACACTCTTTTCACATTCTTCATCTGTCTTTCCTCTCCACCACAGAAAATAAGGAGATCGTCAGGGAATTGTAAATGAGAAACCACCACTGCTGACCCCTCCTTACCGATCCGCACACCGTCAAAGAGCCCAAGCTTTGAAGCCTTGGTTAACATTAAATTAAGCGCTTCCCCGACTATATTAAATAACAGTGGTGACAAAGAACAGCCCTGTCTAAGACCTCTCTTCATCTTGAAGGATTCCGTTGGAGACCCATTTACTAGGATGGTAATTGATGTCGTTGAAATACATTGACGGATCCATGAACACCATCTGTCGTTAAATCCCATTTCCTTTAAACATCTTAGCAAAAAACCCCAGCTTATCGAATCATAAGCTTTATGAAAATCAACTTTAAAAGCAACACCCCTTCTTCCAGACTTCTTCATCTCATCAATTACCTCATTCGCAATAAGTGAACAATCCAGAATCTGCCTACCTTGAATGAACGCAAACTGAGAATCCCCTATTAAATCTCCAACAACCAATTTCAGCCGCCTAGAGAGTACTTTTGATAGCAATTTATACACTCCTCCAATGAGACTAATCGGGCGATATTCCTCCAATGATGAGGGGTTGAGAGTTTTCGGAATGAGAGTGATAAAAGATTGATTCAAGGCCTCCTCCCATGGTTTACCCAGAAAAAAATCGGAGAAGAAACCCATGATGCTTTCCTTTAATTCAGGCCAAAACTTCTTGTAGAAGGCCATACTAAAGCCGTCGGGACCCGGGGCTTTGTTACTGTCCATTGAACTCAAGGCTGACCAAACTTCTTCTTCGTAGAAGTTGCACGTAAGGCTGTCGGCTTGATCTAAAGACAATTTCCTAAAATCCAGCGACATATCTTCAATTTCTAAGTCACGTGTGTCGTTGTAAATTGCGAAGAAATAGTCCTTCACAGCCGCTTTCACAAGAACTGGATCCTGAATAACGCCATCGTTGCTGCTGACTCGCAATATGGCATTTGCTCTTCGTCGCTTGGATGCTATCGCATGAAAGAAATGCGTGTTCCGATCCCCCTCCTTAAACCAACGAACTCTAGAATTTTGAATCCATTTGCTTTCATCCTTCCTGTAGAGAGCCCAAAGTTCCTTACGCCAATTACATAAAGTCTGAAATGAATCCCCGGGGTCTTGGTCATCTTGAATTCGAAGTTCCAAATCTGATATGCATTTTTCCAACTCTATAATTCTCCCTCCGAAGCTTCTATGTCGTTGCCCCGCCCATACCTTCAAAGAATTTTTTGAATGTTTCAGCAAGCCTCCTATTTTCACTCTTGGCTACCTCATTTTGAGACCCCTTATCGCTGAATTACCGTCTCTTCGAAGCTTTCTTCCATACACCCGTAATTAAAGAAGCGGAAGGGCTTGGGACCCCAATTCGCCTTCTCTTCCTCCAAAGAAATAGCGTTATGATCCGATATAGATTTGAGCTGAAGAAACTGAGATACATTGGAGAAAATCCTGATGAACTCCGAATTAATGAGAAATCTGTCTAATCGCACATACGTCGGCTTTTCTCTATTATTACCCCACGTAAACTTCCCGCCGATCATTGGGAGATCAATCAAATTGGATTGGAAAACAAAATCCCGAAATCTGTCGATAGAGCATTGATTTAGAGTGAACCCGAATTTCTCTTCTTGGTCGAGAATCATGTTAAAGTCTCCCGCAAAACACCATGGAATTTTCCGACTCCTAATCACATTTAAAAGTTCCACCAGAAAATCCTCCTTTTTGGCTTCAACCACTGGACCATAAACATTTACCAATCCTACCACTGCACATTTTGACTTAACAATACCAATAAGATTAATAAACATGTTGTTGATGATGATATCGGATACCTGAAAGAAAGCAGAATCCCAGCAACAAAGAATGCCTCCGGCCGAACCTACCGCTGGCGAGAACGCAAACTGCACATCATTGTTTCTCCAGAATTTGTTTACCTCTTTTACTGTAACAACCTCCATCTTTGTTTCTTGAATAAAAACTATCTTCGAACCTATCCTTTTAACATAATCCCGAACAGCTTTTAATTTCTCCGGCCTTCTCAGTCCTCTAATGTTCCATGAAAGTATTTTTAGAACCATAGCTTATGGAAGCAAAACCTGGTAACAAAACGAAGCTTCTATTCAGCAGCAACCCTTCTCCAATTCTTTCACCCGGCTGATAACAACTTCTTTGCCTCCCTTAAAGGATATTTCTAACAAATTGCATAATTCCCAAACCGATTCCGCCTCCAAGCCAATAACAGAATCCTCCAACTGGTTCAACTGATCTGTTTCACCTTGATCTTCGCTGATTCTTTCTTCATCAATGGAGTCGCGAACCAACCTTCGGATAATTCTTCTTGATTTCGCTCTAAAAAAACCCCTCGGAACTAACGACGGCACCGATGGCACAGGATTATTCCTTGGAAACAGATCAGAAAAATTACTAGAGACTTGCAAACTTCTTCCTTCGTAACTGTCTGGACTAAATCCCGTGAGGGATCCGACAGTATTGATGTTAGTTGGACATTATCTGGTAATCCACTTTCACCCAGTACCGTATGTTCAATTCCCCCAGGCCGCGAAACATCATCTCTTGTCCTCGGTATATTGACCAACATATTAGGCCCAATATTGAGCCCATCCGAATTTAAACCGACCCCTATATCCTCCTGTTCGCTGTTTTCAACCCATGAATCAACAGCCACAAAATCATTGAAGTTATTAGACCCACAAGCATTTCCCGAAATGTTGGGAACTGGGACATCCTCGGTCTGCCCAACCGCTTGATGTTCTGAATCATCACTGACCCCTGGAAACTGTTGAGCAGCCACCCCTCGTGAGACGTCCTGCTGCAGCGGAGGGCAATCAACACCTACCTGAACCACTGGTGACGGAGGTTCGCTAGATCTTGCTTCTGAGAAATCCGACCAAATACCGGCATTATTGTCGTTGGAATCTCTATTTATCCGTGAAGACTCGACTTCCCCAGGACAACCCAGTCTGACTTTGACATTGTATTTTTTCCCCAGTGATTCCAGAATGAAAGACTTTGGAATATCTGCCAAACTAGCAATTCTAATGGTAAAGCAAGCGAAATCCAGCCTATTTCTCATGCTCGTATCAACATCAATGCTGACAAAACTTCCACACCGCTTCCCGATCATTTCAAAGAATTGATTATGCCAACAATGTAAAGGCACTCCCATCAAAGAGATTGAACAGAAATAATGAGGAATTCCATTGACTAGCAGCTTATCAATGTAATTAAACCAAAAACTCAACTCCTCCTTTTTATTTGCTATTATGTTCTCCATTTCAGAGATAGAATTGAAGAGAATTACCTGAGAATCAAAATGAACACCCCATTGCATAATCTTCACTTCAATACCATCATATAAAAGAGCCTGCTGGACGAAATCAATATCATAATCCTTCTTAATGACCCCAACCATACATCGCTGAAGCCACTCAATTTCACTGGACAAGACATTGAAATTATATTTCTTCGTGATCTCTTCCTCCTTGGAAGAAGGCTGACCCGGATCCTCTGTAGATGACGGTGGCGGATTAACGCCATCTAAGACCGCTTCGCGGAAAGTCCTTGGACCAATCCATTCTCTGCGAGGGCTTGACCCTCCGGGAACCGAAGTAACCTGGGGAGTCGCCTTATAGCCCGTGCCTGACTCCCTGTGCGCCATGTCTGACTTCCTCTTCCATGTCGGGGCTTCCTGATGATTCCTCGGATCTTTCCTCGGAAATTTGGCCACTGACGCTTTGATCCACAACCCATCAATTTTCGTTCCATTCAACTTAGCTATTGCTCTTTCCATTTCAGATTTGGACGCCATGGAGACAAAGGCAAAAGTGGTCTCCCTGTACTTCTGTCTAATGTTTCTCAAAGGTATGAGGACTCGCACGACCCTGCCGTAAAAACTGAAAATCTCCCTAATTGCAGAGTGCTGAACTCTTCTACTCAGGTTATCTAAAAAAATCGTCCACTCGAAAGAGACTGTCTGGAAGTTCCTCCTGTTTGACCAAAAAGAACGGTTCCGAACATCCCCAGCGCTGCCTTGCTCTGAACTGTGGTAGCTCGCGGCTCTCCTGAACTCTGCTGCACCCGCTCTGAGAGGTTCCCTGATAACTCCTGCTCTGTCGCCAAAGACCGACGATTGGGCTCCCGCTCCCGCTCTGCTCGCCATTTTATTTGTATATTTTTAAATTAACAATAATTTAAATACATATTATAAATGAAAATAATAAATTCAAAATCAAAACTAACATTCTTCCACATTCTCTGATGCTAGCAAGCTCTCCTCTATCACAATGGGGTCATGAGAAGCACGAATACAAACATAGTACTAACAAGAGCGTCCATCAACCTAGGAGTCAAAAAGGTGCGGAAGGAATCAAGAACACGTCATCCCGTGTTAAAAGCGAGCTCTGAAGCAACAATAGAAACCAGAATCACAAATGTATCACATGCCATGCTTATAAGAATATGATAGTTATTTGTTTGCACAGACCACCAAGCCAAGATATTTAAACCATTATCTTTTTGTTCAAATTAAAACCATCATTATCACGAACACATTTCTCTCTCAAATATATGTCTAGCTCAATTGTTGTTTCAGAAGTATCATTTAATTCTATCTCGATCATGTAATCTTTTCTCAAATTTGTTTTTTTTTCAACTTCCTTATTTCCCCCTCACCACTATGATCACTAGAATGAGGATCGAAAAAGCAAGATCTCATTTGAATTGACAAAGGATGCGAAGAAACATAAAAATCAAACAACAATTTCAAAATACTTTTAATCCGTTAACACAAGTCATGAGAGTCACTAAGATCATAAAAACAACGAACGATCAACTCAACATATCTTAACTTATGCCTAAGATCAAGAACTAAAGCAATGAACAATAATACATTCACATTATTAACAATTGTTCAATACTTGTAATCTTAACTTCATTTGACATGCCATACTCTTAACCCCATCATTCAAGTCATCAACAGAACGATTAATTATGTACCCAATATCATAAATTTTTTCCACAAAGTATTACTATTCACATACTTTGATCCGAAAAAAACTCAATATAGTCTCATAAAAGATTTGAATAAAAGGAAAAAAATGAAGTAATTTTATTCCAATCTTCATCATCAGGAGCACCACCAACCTTCTGAAGCTCCTTTGTGTAAGTAAGATACTTAATTTCATATTTTTGAAAGCTTTTCTAAAGACTAAAGCACTTTTAAGCATGGAAAAAGTGGAATTCTACCTTTTTTTCAATGTCCAAGCAAACAAGAGATTTAGAATTTATTTTTTCCTCTTCAATACAAGCTTTAAACTTTTGAAGCCTTGCAGGGATAGATCTCACATGTTTCACAATAGCACAAACTCTTATAATAGAGACATCAACATCTTTCAGCCCATCATTAAAACCCAAATTCAAAATACATCACAACAAAATAGGGTTTTAGTGGCGTTTTTTAGTCGCCAAAAGTGCCGCTAAATCGAGCGCCGCAACAGTTAGCGGCGTTTGTGAATAAAAACATAGTGGCATTTGATATATAAAATGCCGATAAATGTTTTGGGATATAGCAACGTTTTTGTAAAATGTCGCAAATGCCTTGTCTTTAGTGACATTTTCCCTCATAATGTCGTTATATGTTAATGATTTTTAGTTGCACTTTTAATGACAAACGCCGATATAGCATGAATTTTAGTGGCGTTTTACTTTACAAACGCCACAATAGCTTGACTTTTAGTGGCGTTTTACTTTCCAAACGCCGCCATAGCCTGCCTTTAGTGGCGTTTGTTTTTCAAATGTCGTTAAGCTTAATTGTAAGGGAAATAAAATTATAATAAAATTAATTTTTATTTGTTTCTATTTCGTCAAAAAATGTAAATTACATATACAAAATATTTATTTCATCCAAAAATTTATAGTCACAATTAACTTAAAATATGTGTTAAACAAAATATTTATTTCATTAAAAAAATACAATTTGCCGCAATTTAATCCCCTCTACATATTTCGTTCCTCAGCCTCTCGTCCCCAATCCATTACCTCTTGGTCATCACTACCGCCGACTACCATCCCGAATCCCTATACAAAAAAAAGTTAAATACGAGAAGTTAATAGCAATTTTAGAATATATGTCTATATTACTCATACTCAGAAACAAAATATATGTCTATATTACTCACACTCATATACAAAATTGGACATACACCTATGTCAAATTCTTTGATCAGAATCCCAGTAACATAGGTTTCAAAATATTTGAATGTTGAAACTAGAAATCAATGGTTGCGTTTAGTCTATAATTACTGAGTGATATTGCAAACAAAAGAAGATTACAACTGATAAAACCCTTCCTTCCATATTATTAAACTTTGAATACTAAAGAGAAGATCTCAAACATAACAAAAACACAATCAACTAATGCAGAGTAATATATTCATCAGTTCCAACTCTAAATTATCACCAATTAAAGCTTCTTAATATTATCTACGAATTTGAAAGGGAAATGGAAAAGAAACAACAAATTTAGTTAACTTTACCTCTGTAATGACCCAACTGATGACCAACGAAGTAACAAGAATGTGAGTTCGAATCTATAATTTTAGTATCAACCAACACGACAAGATTAGAAGGTATTGCAAGAAACCTCATTATTTTTCTATACAATTCCAACGATCTAATTTTAATAATAATAAAAACTAAGATTTTCCTACCATAATTTTAAACACAGAAAATATAATGCATGATGCATACAAAGATAAAATGAGAGGAAAATGAAATTACCTTGTCGAGATATTCATGTAGTTTCTTGATGTGGCCCATGTAATCATGGTCTTCATATGTGTTACCGCTTTAGCATCAGCACCTGAACCATCAAACTGAAGAGGTCCTAGATTTCTGTAGATGCCATCCAGCAAAAATCTTGTTGCATTTTGTCTCATCAGCCTACAATTACAGGCTTATTACACATTAGAATGGGTGCTTATAAATCTAGGATCAATGTTGCCTCACTTAAAATAACACTTACTCATATGCTTTGCCTTTTAAATCCACAGTAGCTGGATGAATAGCAGGTTTTCCAATTGCCAAAGAATTGGGATTTTGGGACCAACGCTTTACAATTATCATTGCCTAAGATTTAGCAAATGCTGTAACACCCTGGATTTTAAGTAAAAGAAAAAGAAAAAAAAGAAAAAAAAAGGGAGTTTGCTGTTGTAAGGTGTCGAACCCGTGTCTTTGGCACGTTAGGCAATTGCCTTAGCCAACTCAAATGAGACCATTGTTGGTCTTATTTTCCTCAGGCAAAGTTTTAACTCATGCTCAGTTTCCTATTCAAAATAGGATAAGTCAGTCAGACTCCTTACCATCATTAATGCTTCTTCTCCATCGAAGCAGAGAGAGAGACCATGAGAGAGAGTAAACCAAAAGTCTATATCTGTTGCCGTCCGATCTCCCCCACCGGTGGTCCGTGGAGTACACCGCCGGCACGCCTGCGACCGCCGTCGTGCTCTGAGCAAAACCATGGCCTCCACGCGCAGAACTGATGGGTCGTTCACCGTAGAAACTCAGATCTGGGTTCGTTAAATCAAGGGTTTGAACCCTTTCGGTTCTCCGGCGATTACGGCTGCAACTGCCGTCCGTTTTCCACGCCGAGGCCACCGTTGGACTCTTCGTCCCAAGGGGAGTAAAACCCCTCTGAATAATCGTGGTTTCGACACCGGCGGGGGGGCTCATCGGAGCTTCGTCGCCTTCCGACCATTCTTTGTTAATCTCAGGTAAACCCGGTGAGTTTCCGATTTGTTGGCTGGTTTTTGGGTTAGTTTAACTTCGAACGTGACGAGCTGCGTTTTTTTCCGGCAGATTGGTGTCCTCTTGAGTCACCGGCGACCATTTCTGGTGACCGGCCGGCGAGGTTCGATCTGAAAGGTGAGTGGGCTGACCAATGGCCCAATGTTTGAATCGGCCCGAACTGGCTAATCCGGTTTGAGCCCAGTTGTGGATAAGCCCAAGTCCAAGTCTAATTTGACCCGACCCGTCTGTCCAACCCGTTAACCCAACCCGTTGACCCGGTTCGAGTCAACCCGTCTACCGAGTCAACTCAGCCCGAGTCAGCTCAGTGAGTCAGTCGAGTCAACTTAGTGAGTTAACCTGCCGAGTCAACTCAGTTGACCCATATTGACTGCTGATGTCATGCTGCCGTCAGCGTTGACTTTGACCGTTGACCCAAAAAAAGTCAAATTTTCTGAAAACTCTTATTTTATGTTTTTCGACGTCCTGAGTCCGTTTTTGAAGCCCGTTTTGCAAAATTCTGACCCGAAGGCCTCCGAATTTGACTTTGAACCTGAAAGTGTTTAATTTTGTTAAGAGCTCTTTGGATAAGGACTGAAATATGAATCTATGTTGTTGAAGGTATCAAAGTATCCTTGAATTCGAGATGTTGGGAGCCGTCAAATCTTGGGATCGAGTGCAATCGAAGGAGGTGTCGTGAATCAACCGTTGTATCTCGGAACTAAGGTAATACATTACTACCTTCTGCATGCTTTTGCAACATGTTGGTATTCGATTAATGTTTACACGATCATGCTTGAGCATATGATTATTTCTGATTACGTCGATCAATTATGTAATAAGAATATTCATGGCCAAGGCAAATATTCGCATAAGAGGTTTGATAAATCGATAGGACTTTCGAGTTCAGTAATCGATTAATAAAAAAAAGGTTTAATCTCTAAGTCTGATTATTTTTGCTAATGAATTACGAAAAATGCCATCGATGTATGAAAATGACTAAAATACCCCTATTAATGAGTGTGGTCTGAGAATCTACACTAGATCCGATAAAACAACTGAACCTTCTGAAAATCTTGAAGTTTGCTTGGGAAGTTATGGTAGAGAGGTTTCACGTTTGAGTCTGTAAATTGCTCAGATTCCTTTTTGAGATTGAGTATTCTCTGAAGACAATTGCGAGAAAACAATTGTATGTTTGGATTAGACAAAGTCGCGTAAATTGCTGAATTGATCGAGATGACTGAAATGTTTGGTAATACTGATAAAGTTTAATCGGTCGGAATATCCATAATGATTAAAAAGAATAATGTATCCTCGGCACTAATTAGCAAATTAATTGAAATGACGAATATAGCCTCGATATCGGAAAGGATCGAATAGTTAGAACGACCGAAAGGCTCATAAATTGTTCTGAAACACCTTCAGATATGAAGCATCCGAAATACCTGCGAATGTTGTAATGACTGAAGCTAACTCCAAAACTAGAATTAGAAATACCAATAAAGCTAGACAATATAACAACTCTAAAGTGGTAATTCACGGTCCGTGTTTGTTGGCCGTTTCTGATACTATCCTACTTTTGGAAAGATACCGTGTGACGACATGTTCGGGTTATTTGGATAAAGTACTCAGCGATTGGTAAGAGCAACATGTTTCCTCAAAAAGATAAATTCGATGTTATGGAACGAGTTCGGGGGTTATATGCATGTTCAAGAATTTGGAAAGTTACCGCTAGGATACATGTTTGATCTCTCGTAGTAAGTTCAGTGGATGTAAGGTGAAGGCGATCTACTTTGTTGTTACGCTGAAATCAGTTCTGGAAATGAATGCTTAAGATGTACTTATCCGATTATATTTCAAACTCTGTGTTAATGGTTTCAACTAGTTTAGAGAGACTCGAAAGCTTGATGAGCAATTAGAATTCCTAAATTTTGTACATCATCGTTTATACCTTGTTGGTTCAGCTTACCAAATTACCCTCTGAAGGCCAGAATGACCAACAATACCCTCGTAAGCTTTAGCGATCGAATCACTCTCGATATATCTGAAATCTCAATGATTCTGAAGCAATCAACTTTCGATGTTAATTCGATATGTCTTACCGAACTCCCCTATTCGTAGGGACCTCGTTCTGGAATCAGTCCAAAATTGTCAAATGTCATCTTTCTAACATCTATCAAGTACCTCTAATAAATGAATTGGGCCAAAGTGCATACCATGTATCCGTAAATACTTTTTGTTCTAAACCAAGATCATATGCTTACAAATTTAAAAGTATGATACTGTAATACGAAAGGAAAGCAATTCTCTGATTTCTGACCTCTGATATGAAAAATATATCTGATATATGACATTGAATACGAAATAATAATAATAATAATAATAATAATAATAATAATAATAATAAATAAATTTGATATCTATCTTCTGGTATAAAAATAGATTTGATATTTATTTTCTGTAATACTGTCTTCTGAATATAAACTGAAATCATCTGGGGTGTGTTATCTGGGATATGAATAATGATTTGTAGGCTCAACGCTGGTAAGTCCTTCTGGACCTAAGCTCCTACGCCCACGGGCCTAGGGTAAGTCTTTCTGGACCTAAGGCATCCCCTTAGGTAGGCTCCTACGCCTCAGGCCTAGGATAAGACCTTCTGTATGCAGTTCAGTGGGACTGCATTCTGGAGTTTGATTGGGGTAGTTAAGTAAGTTAATAAAACTTTCTGACCTCTTCTGAAACATACTCTACTAAATTAATGTATCAATGTTGAACCCTCAGTAACTTACAATTCACGTTTAATAGACCACTCTGAACCCCTTGATTCAACTTCTAAAATCTGAATCTCTTTTGAATCTCTGGCTTTAGACTCACCTCTTACGGTTCAGGTGATCAAATAAAGAACAACTCTGTGACCTATTAATTCTTCACTGATTTATCGAATCGTAATTTGAGCTTACCGTTACCTAATTCTTCATGATAATGTTAAGTTGCCATATACCTACTTGTACCTTTAGCATCTCTTGGTAGTTTGTATTACTGAGCTTTTCGAAGCTCGCGTTGTTTTACCATCACAGGTTAAGGATCTACCATGTTGCAGCTATCAACGTCGGTATGAGGGTTTCTACGGCTTTGCTTGCGGAGTACGGCACCTGTGTAATTAGGGGGCATGTATGTCACGTGTTGTTTTATATTCGAGTATGAAACTTGTATTAACAACTTTTATCACATTTTTGTTTCATTGTCTGAATGTTTCTGAAATTGTATTTTAAATCAAAACTTGATTTACGATTTTAAATGGTTTAGCACTTTGTTTATTTTGAGATTTTAACGTGGGTTGCTCCGGTGACCCTAGTGTGACTTCCTAAGATCCGATGTAACGCATAGGCGGGTCTAGGGGGTTACAAATGCAATCAAAGTCAAGCTTTATAGAAAAACGTGATGAAAGAAAACAACACGGAGAAAAAATATTAAAAATGAGTAGATCAGAGGAAGCGTGCTCCTAGCAAGCTAAATGAAATGATGGTTAGAAGTTGTCAGTCCATATCATGCATTATACTGAACAAAATAAAAACTCAACTAGAATAGGTGCAACATGACAACGCCACGTGTTCACTGGATTCTTTAGGTTAGTTATAGTTGTCATGTAACCATTTAAACAAGGTGCAAGTATATGATAACAGACATGTCCAAGAACTTGTGAAAATGCATCATTATTAATAAAGAGAATATTAAAAGAAGGCAAAGGAAACGTAACCTCGCTTTAATGATAGCTTACTAGAAGAAACCTTTAAAAAATTTCATTAATCTCTAGAATATATTTATGATTTCAATAATTTAGAAAATAACAAAATATTGACCATGGGAACTACAATTTACATTTTTCTACTAGATTACACAGGGGGAATAATGGAGAAAACTAAAGCATTCACTTATTAATCCTTCATGTCAAAAGGAATTACCATGATTGCAAGGGAAAATATCAACTTAATGCCAAAATTTGTTTTCCAGAAACTAGGGATAGGAAGAGCCCGCCCTACTACTGTCATGCTCCAACTGGCAGACATATCTTACGTTCAACTTGAGGGGAAAATTGAAGACAAACTGATAAAAGTTGATAAGTTTATTTTCCTTACCGATTTTCTGGTTTTAGATTGTGAAGCAGATGAACGGGCACCTATAATACTTGGAAGACCGTTCTTAGCTACTGAAAGGACGCTGATCGACGTCGAAAGAGGAGATCTTACAATGAGGGTAAATGATCAGGAGATAAAACTGAATGTTTTCCAAACCCTAAAATAGAATGATGACTCAGAAGAATGCAAAATGCTTCATGCCACATCTAAGTTTGAGTTCGACGTCGATAAACCATGCCTGGGAAAATACTGCCTCGACAGTGTTTCTGGTGAATGCCTTGGCAGTCACTCGGAGATTTGCCCTAATACCCGCCTCAACGGCCAGAGTACAAAAGCTGAAGATGAGAAAGAGACAAAAGAACAGGATGAAGTACAGTGGATGGAAACAAGGCCAGGTAAGTACTTTGAACCCCTAGATTACACTAATAAAGGAGGTAAAATTCATAAACCATCTATTGAAGAACCCTCTATCCTTGAGTTGAAACCCTTACCTAAGCAACTCAAATATGTTTTCTTGGGAACCAATGATACGTTGCTCGTAATTATCTCTTCAAAGTTGCAGGCTGAACATGAAATCAAGCTGATAGACCTGCTGCGGCGGCATAAGAGGGCAATAGGATGGACCATCGCCGATCTCAAATGAATTAGCCCAATAGTGTGCATGCACAAGATCCTGTTAGAAGAAGGTTGTAAACCCACTGTCGATGCTCAAAGAAGGCTGAATGAGGTGATGCGAGAAGTTGTCAAAAAGGAAATCATCAAGTGGCTTGACGCATACATCATCTATCCTATATCCGACAGTAAATGGGTAAGCCCGATACAATGTGTACCCAAGAAAGGAGGGATCACGGTAGTAAGTAACGAAAATAATGAACGGGTCCCAACTTGGACTGTGATCGATTGGAGGGTTTGCGTGGACTACTGTAAGTTAAACAAGGCGACTAAGAAGGATCATTTTCCATTACCTTCTATTGATCAAATGCTTGACCGCCTTGCTGGCAAACCCTTCTACTATTTTCTTGATGGCTATTCAGGGTATAATCAGATTGTCATAGATCCTTAAGATCAAGAAAAGATCACCTTCACCTGCCACTACGACACATATGCATTCAGGAGGATGTCATTTGGGTTGTGTAACACACTAGCAACGTTCCAGCGTTGCATGATGGCCATATTTTTCGACATGGTAGAAGATTTCCTGGAAATCTTCATGGATGATTTCTCTGTCTTCGGTAACAACTTCGACAGCTGCCTCAGAAACTTAGAGAATGTGCTAACGAGATGTGAGGAATCTGACTTAGTGCTAAACTTGGAGAAGTGTCATTTTATGGTGGATGAAGGGATAGTCATGCGTCACAAAATATCTTCCTAGGGGATTGAGGTCGACAAAGCCAAAATCAAAGTGATTGAAAAACTACCGCCGTCTCATATTATTGCTATTTTTAGTACATTTTAGGCATAATTAGGTGCATGCATTGCATTTTACAGTATTCTTTACTTTGTCATGCTTTTTATTGATTATCTTTTATTTTGTAAAGGAAAGGTGTTGTTTTAGTTTAGTTTTAGTTTCAGGTACTAGAGTCTGGTAGAAGGAGAGAGGAGTTGAGGACATGATGCTGAGGTAGCAGAACAAGTGAGCTGTACTGATGCAGTTCCAGACAGAGACAACAACTGTCGAGTAGATGTCGTCGCCGTACCTGCTGCCCAGGGCAGCAAGCTGAGGAATTAGTGAACTGGAGTGCGATTTGTAGATCAAAAAATCATGATTCTAACGATGCTATCCACTCAATTTTCTGATGATTGTAGCAGCGGGCAGAGGGGTCGGAGGAGGAGTTCGAGATTACTTGCAGAGCAAGGCAACGCGAAGAAGTCTACATTCAACTCAAAGAAGCTAGAATTTAAGGTTGCATTTAATGCAAAAGCTAATTTGAAGACTTCTACTCCAAGAAGGACTAGACCTAGCTAATGCCTATATATACTCAATGTATTTTTACTTCAAAACAACTTAGGTTTTCCCTTAGGCATAGTTAGGTTTTCTTGCCACCATTATGTTCTAAATTCTCTTTGGGTTTTGGTTATATTGTAAACTAGTGTGATAACGGTTGTTTAGGATTTTAAGTTTGTTTTTGCAATAAAGCTTCAAGGTTTGCTTATCCCATGTTCTTCATAGTTTTTAATTAAGGTGAAAGATTAGTTTATTACTATCCATTTGTTCGGTATTGAGAGAGCCAAACTCACGAAAGGAGTAAGTATGGTCCTCACCTTAATCAAGTGTTGATCAATCTAGTGTAGACATAGGTTAGGGTTTAAGGTGGCTAAAAGAGAACGAACCAAACATTACTATCTTTGCATAATTCACGCCGCGACTAGTATTATCTGTAGTGGGCATCAACCGCATTCTGACTTAGACATAATCAGGATCACTTCCAAAGCGTTCTGTCGAGCCTTGAAATTATGTTGAGTTCTCCGCCGAGACACACATCTATTCTACTGTCGGGGCAGCGAGAGTGTCACAACAGCTAATCTACCATCTCTCGCCGAGGCAGTGAAGTCTGGCAGCGCAAAGCAACTTGTCATTTTCAACACAGTATCACACTACTCAGCAGCATAACCCGACCCATTCTATCAATCTAATCTCGTCCCTTTTATTTACTTGTGTTTTATTTACTTTTATTCTTAAACAATTCAACTTATTTGTGCATTTAATTTTCCTTTGTGCAAGAGTTACGATTCGAGTCAAGTTGTCCAATCCCTGCGGGAGATGATATCTTTTATACTATTACTTGACAGGAGTGTGCACCTGCGCTCATAAATAGAGAACACTAAAACGCTATACAATAGGCAAAATAGAGGCACTGTCAACCGGTGAAACCTACTGCCCAAAGCCAAGCTTCAGAATACTTTCATGAAGAGGAGGCTGCTGCCCACATCCCACAACTCTACAGTCGACAAACCAAGATTGACACTCATCCACTTGATCATGCATAAAAGGTATATCAATGTGGGTGAGATTATAGCTGATGAAATTTTTGAATGTGGGCAGAAATTAAAGGGGCAGCTCTACTTTCCCAGCCTTATAACTGCCTTGTACGAGAAGGCATTTGTCCCGGTAGAACCAAGCGACAGCTTGACGCCGAAACGAACCGGGTGGACAAAGGAGGTCATTCTGCGCAAAATGGAAATCACAGCTGTCACCCTAGAAAACTATGTCGAGGCATCAGAAATGGGTAGCCAACAAACTTATCAAAAGCTCACCTCGACAACCATAATAGGCGGCCTGGTAGCACAGTTGGACGGAATGGAACGTTGTCAGCTGACCTTCATGGCCTACATTCAGGACTTCAACAACGCCATCATCAATACTCTCCAGGAGAAATTCTCGATGGCCCAGTTCCCGGAGTTTCTTACCGAGATCTTTGCCCCGGCCGCACCAGACATGTTTGTCATGCCCTCTACCTCGGCAACCCATGCAGCCACCTCCACAACTCCAACCGCCCCAATCTTAATAGAGCCTCAAGCTTCTCCAGCAGCCACAGCCACCGAAGTCCACTCCATCTCCAATGACTGTGGTGACACCGCAACCGCCCCACTCAGAGAAAAAGGGCAAACATCGCGTGCAGCAGCCGGCGCACCAGCACCATTTGATTCTGCCTACCTCAACTCGTTATAATCAGATTCGCCAGAGTTAAAGCTGAAACCATTGTCAGACCACATCAAGTATGGCTATTTAGGTAATAACTCAATTTTGTAAGTGATCTTTCTTTTGGGGCGAAAAATTTAGAATTCTTCAATCAAATTAAAATTGGAGCTGGACAAGAAGAAATCATCAAATGTTTTCCAATCAAAATCTAATAATATATACCTACATTGCAAAGGGATCCACATTTGTTGCTGAAATTTCTTCCAAGGAAGCTGGAATTGAGTCGTTAGCTCAATGAAGCATCCAGAAAATCCCCTCTTTTACCATTCTCCAAATAACCTACACTTTCTTAATCGATGACCCTTTTGTCTATTTTCTTGTCTTCCACGAATATCTCGACAAATCTCACTCTATTTGGTTCTTGAATCGCCTCAAATGTGCTCTTCAAGATTTTCTTCTCACGGGTTTAACGGTGGACACCGATAATTTGTCCCGAAATATTCTTGAATCCCATTTAAACCCAATCTTTTTCTAAAATAACGGGTTTTAATTTGGTTTCGAAGTTGAAAACATTCCCAAGAGAAGAAAATCAAAACCCAAGTTTGAATTCTAATGAACGGAGAAAAATCGGGGTGGCTCCGCCGTCAGACAAGTCAAATGAAGGGTTGAAAAAGAAGAAGAAAAAATTCGGGTGGTTTGGAGGCTCGCGGTGGCGACGCCAAAGATTCTAATTCTGAGAATGGGAGTGGGATGGAGAATAAGGTGGATGTTTGTGATAATTGTAGGAAATTTCCAGTTTGTATGAATAAAAGTAATGCCGGTGTGGATAGGCAAAAGGTCCAGCAAGCATGGAGGAAACATATTTGGGTTATTTTGATATTGGATTTGCTCGTTATTACTACTTTGTTTTGGATAGATGGAAATCATCTGCCCAGACTACGTTTTTTGGTGCCTCACTTAAAAAAAAGCTAGTTTAGGATTTAGGTTTTAAGATTAGAGGTTGTGGTTAGGAAATTAAAAGTATGTTGTATTTTTTAGGGTGTAGAGTTCAAGGTTTAGAATGTAGAATTTAAGGTTAGGATTTAAAAATATTTTTTTTAGTATTTTTTAGTGTGAAGCATAGAAAGAAGTATAATTAGGGGCAAATATTTTTTGTTCGTTTGAGGTTTAGTTATGGGTTTGCAGAGGCTTTCAATATTTTAGGTGTTTGGCTCCTGTTGTTTAAGATTATGTGACCTAATTTTTAGGTTTCAGTATTTGGTTTGTAAACAATACAGAGCGTAATCTACGGACAAAATATAATAGAGAGTGTAATCTCATACCACCTTATATCATTTGTAATTTAAGACTATAAACATAATCTTGGACTTTGATCCAATTTCCCTTTGTTTTTTTAAAACAAAACTAAGTCTAACTGAAAACAAAAATCTCTCTTATTACACATATTTTAATAAATTATTTTAATTTTATAGTTGGTTTCTCAAAGTTTAATGTCAATATCCGTTCTTAATTTTACATTATCTTAATCAAACAACATAATTTTATATTCAAGTTAAATTAACTCTCTATTGTAATTTTACTTTCATTAATTTTATTTTCAAATATAATAGTATATTTCATGACCAAACATATCACGCCCCTCTTACTATCAAATAATTTGGTGCACAAACAACAATGCACTGGTGATTGTAAAAATCGTAAATGTAAGCGTTTGATTTTTTTTTTCTCTTCCATTTTTTTTTCAATTTATGGCATTCTTTTGGTAAATATGTTTGCGAGTACTAAACTCCTTTCATGTTATATTTTTCACATCCTTTTTACAGTAATTGCTTTGCAAAATTATGCGATTGTACCGAGAACTGTTTCTTCTTATCGTCGGTAATTCTGAGAAAATTGTTTAAATTTAATTTTTTATTAAATAGAGAAATAATTATATTTTTAAAGTTAATATCATGATTTGAATCAATACAAGACAAGACAATATGTTACCTTTGACCACTCAGGTGTGCGACATGTTCATACATATTCTTAACTTTTTGATAATGAGCATACACCTTGTAGATAGAGCGATTTGAACATGTACCTCCTAAGATGAACATCATCCATTTCTTCACTGACACACTTGTTAGGTTCGTTTCTTTTGAGAATATTAAAATTATATTTCTGATAAATATTATATTAATATTATATTATATTATATTATAAGATGACATTAACATTGACCAAACCAAATCTTATGAACAAAAAATATATAAATAATTTAATAATGGTTAACTTACATATTAGCCATTACTCTTAGTGATTTGATTAATCGAAATTGTTTAACCTTAACAATTCAATTAATTAACTTGTAAAATGTAATGATTATATCGGTTAACGATTATAGTCAACATTTTCAATTTAATATGCATACCTCTACAAATACCATACCTTAATTATCAGTTTTGAGTCAACAATTACTAGAACATCTAATTAAAAACTCTTATTGGCATCCTTTTATCTTTCTTAAATTGTGAGTCTAAAACTCATTAAGAGCAAATTTCTTTTTCTATTTCTTGTGAATAAGAATTGTTCAAAAAAATATCAATTTTCTGGCAAACCTAGATGGCAACTAAAAGCTAAAATGAAAACAACGATTAAATATTACGTTATTTCTATAAACGCTCTATTTTCTTTTTATTTTATTTTTTTTCGTTTTGTATTTCATAGGTAAGGTAGTTTTGATATGGACGAGTCCAACTCTTTTGGCCATCCTTATGTTCTCCTTCACTCTTAATTGAACCCTTTTAATTTCTTATTTTATAGTCGCTTCGTCGATTCTACTATCTAATTTACTTATTTGTAACTCTTTTATCCGATCTTTATAGTACAATTATTCGCGTCCACCTCTGATACGGAAGAATGATTCCCTACATCCACCACACTCTTAAATAATACAGCTTATGGTTTTACAAGTTTGTTTATGTTTATAGTTACTCTTTCCGACACACATTTTTTTTTCTGAATGTGAATCCTCAAAAAGGACTCGTATGAAAGTTGATGGGATCTTGACCCTCCAAGATTTGACAAATTAACATTTAATCCTTTAAAAAAATTAATACGGTTTGATTCAAAATTTTTAAAAATAATTATTATACTTCAAAAAATTTAAATATTTTTAATCAAGTCTTCTAAACACTTTCAAAATCCACATTAAATGTCAGTTTAAAAAAATAGTTAAACCTGAAAATTTTCACGAAAAATATAAACAGAACCTACCATTTTTTTTTTGAAAAATTTTATATAACCTTCTAAAAATTTTAAAAATTCCAAATAAGCCATTCAAATTAAGTTGTTAAGATCAGTCCCTACCCTGATTTTAGGCTTTGTCCGGTTGATTCAATGTTGGGTCATGTTTTCTTCGGCCTTCAGCTCCATGTGTTTTATTTTTTTTACATGAAATCTATCGTCTGATAAAAAAAAGATATTTGAACATTCCATTCACACAATTAATGGAGCATCACAGCTGTATATTTTTTCGTACAATTATCCTATGATAATACGTACTAACATAAAGATCCATCACTTTAAAACGTTGGTTTCGCATAATATTTCCCTCAATACTACATAATTCAAGATTGTGATGAATTAATTGTACCACAATCGTATATGTTCCATTCCATAAAATATGTGAAGAAAAAATGTTACCATCTGTCACTGACTGGTATGGTGGCAAAACAAAAATAGTGACCACTCCCACAAAATTGAAAGGAGCCACTACTTAACCCTTAAAAGTTAAAACTGACCCAATCTCTGGTTTAGTAACGTACAAGTTTTGGCCCGCACAAACTTACACCCATGTGACCACTAATTAGTTACGACAATGACAAGGGCTTATTTGAGCAGAATAATGGAAAACCAAACTAAACAGCCTTTCAATTTGGTTACCAATTTGCAAACATTTACGGACACTAGATGCCGATCCATGCACAACAGTCTACCATGGGATCTCTAATGTTTCGTGCATGAATCAGGCTTGTATTTAATTGTTCTTGCTCCCAAAGTTTGGCACCTACACATTTCGCTTATACTAAGCTCACAAAACTTGGGAACACCTACACAAAATAATCAACCTCTTCTAATTGATGCATGTATTTTATATATTTAATGTTCAAACATACAAAAACTTTTAAGAACAAAATCTATAAGATACGAATTTAAGAAATGTTCCTAAAACTATCATTTATTAGGTCTGAACAAATACGTAATAAGAAGAGTCTGAGAGCTACTTGTCACTTTTACCCACAGGGGGTAAGCTTTGTATTGCCCGCACCTCGAGGATTATCATCTTTCCAGTCATCCCATGCTCTTGCCTTCTCTTGGGCAGCATCATCATCGTCATCATCTTCTTCACTTGGTCCCATCTTTGGTTTGTCCTTGTACCATGCTGAGTTGGCTTCTTCAAACATTTTTGCATTCCTCTCCTGCCACTTATTCATCATTTCCATCTCCCTCAGCCCAGCTTCCTCGATACTCATCGTTGGCATCCTACAAGATAATTTGATTAGCAGTTGAGAACAATATATACAAAAAACACTACTTTTTTCATAAATGATTAGAACCAGTGTGTTGCCAATATCACAAGTAAATATTGGTATAACTTGGCAAGATGTTTTAACGAAAAATAATTTGATGCTTGAATCTCTCGTCCCATCCCCGACAATAAAACAGAGTATATGAAAGTAGTATTTCAGGGCAGGGATTTACCTATAAGCAGGTTGGAAAACCTGTGCTGCCATCCTTTCCCTCTCATTAGTTAGGCTTCCACCTATAAGGCTTTGTGGTCCAAAGATCATTGGCTGGTGTTTGTGGTCATGTGCCTGCGAAACACTTGCTCTTCCTTCTATAATATCTTGAGCAAATGTAGCACATGTGATAGGTGCTGCAGGTTGAGTATATCGTGCACGAGCTGCAGCATCACGATGCCATGCCTCTGCTTTCTTGGTGCGATCATCAAGGATAGCCTCAGAAAATTCCTTTTCACCTTCCTGAAACGCAAGGAAGTTGAAACCCGTTCATTAAAAATACTGTCAAAATTTGAGTACAAATATAAAGAAGTAATTTGATGATTCCGTCAGACAAAACCATTTACTTTCTGAAACTAAAAAAAAAAGGGAAAACTATTATCTTTTCCAGCACGAGCTACCAGAAAGCTGGCTATTACTGCATTGGCGAAAGCAATGCACAAGAAATTGAGCATTTCACCAATTAGTCACAGGTTGTAACAAGTCATGGTTCGGCAGAAAGGCAATGAAAAGATTACAGAAGATTTTGTAATGTTTATTGGTTGAATAACTATACCATGTTTCAGGTGATTTGGTTAAAGATTTCTGAAAATTTATAGAAGAAATTCCCAATTTGCTCCATTGTCAATGTCCAGTTGGCCATGTAGCAGCCCTAAACATGAACTTAAGGCTACGGGAACTTAACAAGGGTAAATGTTTAGATGTTTTTCCTAGGCTTAACATCATAAAATATTTAATTCGAGTAAACAATATCCAAATTGGGCTGAAAAGTATCAATCTTGGCATTCTACATTTAGATGTTTTTCTTAGTCTTAACATTATAAAATATTTAATTTGAGTAATGATTTACATCTCTAACTGGTTTGTATAGTGTCATTCTTCAAGTAATTTACTCAAACCTTTAAATCCTCTTCCAGCGGAAACTTTCAACACAACTTATCACCAAAAGGTTCAGAAGGCAGACAAGTTTTCAGGAAAAAATCACTACTCAATACAACAGTTGAGCTATAGTTGATTTACGCAGATTAATAAATAATAATAATACCTTTAGCTGTTTCTCCTTTATAGCAGAAAGCATTTCTTCTTCCTTCTTCAGCATTTCGAGCAGATCAAAAGCCTACAATTGTAGTAGCATGCAATGAAGTTATTGCTAAGATAGAAAAAAAAAGATTAAAGCTTTTACATGGAAGATTTTATTGAAATGTATGACCAACCTTACAAATAGCCAACGAGATAGTAGCAAGCCAAGCCTGCACGAGGAGAATGTTATTCTTTAAGATATACCATAAAGTTTTGTCAAATCAAGAAGCATGGCTAATATCTTCAATAATAAGCATTAGGTATATCATCTCAGTTTCAGAGCTTAATACAATTATTCTGACAACAAAATAACCAAATTTATGGTATCAGCAGCAGACTTCAAAAGGTCTAGTGTAGTTGTAAAGTTTAATTCAGTAGATAAATATCGTACCTCAAAGTTCATTAAAAAGGAAAAAGCCAACAGTCATAGCATCACATAAAATATAACTCAAATTAGAATGTTTCCAATTATAACTTAGTCAGGTATAACCTCACAATAACAGTTAAAACTGCTGGATATCGGTCACCCAGAACATAGTCATAACTGTAGCAGGAAATTGCTTATGATAAAACATACAAACACAAGAAATAGTGTATAAAAGTTTCAGGGTAAGCCTTATTATCCAAGGGCCCTAATCAGACTTCTTGCCTGGTTTCACGAGCACATGCACAAGAACTAGATCAACAACAAATAATCAGAAGACATCTGCTTAGATAATAGCCTCAACTAAAGCTTTCCTGCATGCTACTTTTATTAAAGAAGTAATAAAGCAGTTGCAACAGATTCCTTGTGCACCATGCAAACCTCCCTATGCTCCAAGAATTTACAGATTTTTATAAGATAATATCAAGTTTGACATCTAATAGGGAAAACATTACATCTAAAATAGTTTAGAAGGTGTTTCATGCAGATAACTAACCTCTCTTTCCTCCTCTCCATCATCATCCAGCTGTTCATCCTCTCCAACCTCAACAGGAGTGGATAAGGTAGCTGCTTTAGTTGAACGCCCACGTCGCTCCTTCCGCTCTTTTATTTCTGTCAGCTTTGCTTCTGCAGCTCTTTGGCGTCTAAACCGAGTAATCTGGAGACAGACACAAAAGCACAAGCACAGCAAAACAGCATCCCATTCAACTCAACTATCAAGAATGCATCCAATAATAACAAAAATTCATGCTGTTAGAAATATATATATATATAACTACCTTCAAGGCTCTTCGATCAGCAAAAGAATTTGAAGCTCCTTGTGCAGAAGCTTCCAATTCTTCCTGTGGTACAAGTTCCATTGCCTCGCAAAACGAAATGAATTCCTAAAAGACACCATACTTCATATAAATCCAATTGACATACGAGATAATGTAAATAGATTACAAGTTTTAACATACACAAAAGCAACTTTTGGAACATTATTATCTCTAATGCTAAACTTCCAAAGTGAGTGTTCAACCACACTTCATTTTGCGCTATGAACTAAACTTTACCTTCAATTTCGCCTGCGAAATCTTGAGAATCGGTATCCTTTCATCCCGTGCAAGCTTTTCGGTCAGCTCTGCAAGATAAAATGGCACCTGAAGGGTACAACAGTTAGAACCTAACTAAAATTCTACTTAAATTACAGCCATTACTACTTTATCCAATATTCTAAAAAGGAATAACTCCCAACTTATTTAAGGAGAAAGAAGTAGTAATTGCAGAACGAGAAATCAAAGTTCGGATTAAAACATAAATGACATAGTAGGTAAAATCCATAAAAAAGAAAAAGGAAATGAAAATATTGATGATTACCAGGATGTACTTAAGATTGGCGGTGCTGATGTCATCTTTGGTCTCATTGGATGAGAAAAGCCCTAGCTTGTTTATCATATCCTCGCACTTCCCAAGCACCTCGCATCCTTTCTTCACAAGATCCTGCAGGAGCAATGAAATTCATATTTTTCATTGAAGAAACAATGGATCAAGCATGAGAAGGAGCCGTACCTGATCAGCACCAGACTCCGTGGCCGTAAGATGGATCTTACGAGCTTGTTCGAACATAGCTGCCAACGACATATCCTCCACTTTGCATTCACCCATGCCTGACTCAATCCAAAAACCCTAGAATTTATACTAACCACTCTTCGAGGAAAGAAAAAAAATAGAAAATGTTGAATCGTATGGGTGGCGACGATTATTGAACTTCCAGAAATCTCGACGGTAAATTGAAAATCACAATTTTTCTTCGTTTTTTTTTTGCAAAAAAGAAAAAAAAAAAGGTTCCAAAGAGAGAAGGGAATATAAAGGAGAAGTTAAAAGAGAACAGCGAAAATGAAAGATTTATTTATAGATAGTGTGTGGATAACGTCATTGCGTAGGCATGGCCAACTCCGTTCACGGTATAGCTATAGCCTATAAGTGAGACATATATATCTCGTTATTCTAGTTCGATTCGATCAAAGTTTAGTCAATAATTAAATTAATTGAACTTGACTCGAGTTCGGACTCAAAAAGCTCGCCATCTACTCGAAATATAATATACTAATTTTTTAATTTTAAAATATAAATTCTTAAACCTAAAACCCTATAACATAAAACCCTAAACATAAGTCTTAAACATAGGCGGAACACAAGCATGACATGAGGTGGCCATGACCCTCCTAAATTTTGAAAAATTATTAAAAGGCCTTTAAAATTTTAATTATTTTTATTTGGCCCCTAAAGATTTTAAAGATTTATATTAAGCCTTAAATTTTTAAATAAGTTTAATTAAAACAGCTCTCATATTATTAAATTTTTAGTTAAATCCTAAAAAAAATTAAAATTTTAGTTTAAACTTTCAATTTTTTTAAAAATTAAATTGCCCCCAAACTCTTATTTCAAGTTCCGCCACTGGTCTTAAACCTTAAAATATAAATAATAAATTATAAACTCAACAACTTAAACTTCTAAACCCTAAACTAACACCCTAAATCCTAAAATTAATAAGTTTGTGCAAACTTTCAGTTTACACTTGTGTATCAATTTTTTTTTTCTAATAGGGCTTTTTTAAATGAGACGAGACAGATCGTGAGCTACTCGAGTCCGACTCAATCAAAGTTCGGTCAATACTCAACTTCACTAAACTCGACTCGAGTTCTTAACGAGCCAAGTCAAGCTCATATTATTCAAACTCGTTAAAAACTACTCATACTCATACTCGACTTAAATTTTTAATGAACTGAATTGAATTCAACACTACTCAGACTAGACTTGGCTTGTTTACTTGTAGTTCGCAGCGTCAATTTCTAAGCTGTGCGATTTCATCTCCAAGAAGGGGAAAAAGGAAAAATACTGCAATATATACTTTCGCAAAATTCTAAAATGAGCCTAATTTAAGCTAAATAGTGTAAAAGATTATCAAATTAGGTAAATCATTATAATTTTCGAATATTTTTTATAATTATATAAAAAATCACAATTTATAAAAATATAATGATATTATTTCATTGATAATTCAGATCATTTAATATATTCTTAATTCAATTGATATTATTGTTATTATAATATATACGAAATTATGAGTTCAAATTTATTTATAAATCTCGATTTATACAAATCTTTACATTTATATGAAAAAAGAGGATTTAGAGCAGATGAAATTTATTTGAATTTCAAATTATGTTATCCACAAATAGAAAAGGAATTTACGGGATGGAACTAGAAACACAGCTCTTGAAAGTTGAAAGGATCAGGAAAGATGGGGAATTGTTTGGAGGCTGGGCCTAGAACCCAAATCGTAAGAAAAAGGGCCCAGCCCCAGGCATCGTAATCAGTTCCCCAAACCCCACTTCAAGTCTTAAATCTAAACTCCTTTAAAGTCAGCAGTTGCTACGTGAAGGCTCATGGATCCGGTCAAATCGTACCATGTCTTGAAATAAAAATCATTACTTGTTTGTATTTTTTAATGTAATTTCAAGATTTGTATAAGATATTATTAAAATTATTTTAGTGAGTTTTCTTTTAAAATATTCAAAATTTTAGTTTTCTTTTAAAATATTCAAAATTTTAGTTTTCTTTCAAAAATAGTCGCCGCCTGTTATTTTTTATTTTTAAATTAGTTAGTAATAGACAATTATCTTAATGTTAATGGTCGATCACCAGTGTTCGTTTTTTGTTTTTAGTTGTTATATTTTTAATTATTATTATTTTTTATTTTAAAAAAAAATCTCTGCTCTTGTATTAAGCTTTTCCTCTGCCTTTGTGGCGCATTTTTTTTATTTTTTAGTTTCGTTTCATCTGTCGTTTTGGCATGATTTCAGCATACTTTAGTGGTCGTTTGGTGCTCGCACAGAGATCTTCATGACGCTAGTTTCTGATTATAATTCTGTCGGAAGTCATAGAAAGATAAATTCTCACTCGGTTGATGGTTGTGTGCCAATGTAATCAGTCCTGGGTAGCAGAGCAATTTGCTGATAGTTTGGCTCGTTCACCACTCATTTTTCATCTCGTAATGTGTCTTGTTTGGACATAAATAAGGATATTTATGAAGGCTTCTAAATTTTGACAGTATGTTAATCTCTATAGAAATATTTAATTTTCTTTACACTTTTTAGGCTTTTACATGAGATTTTGGTGGACTAGTCCCCTTTTTCTCCCTTTTGGATACATTGTATTTGTAATATATTTCATGGTTTTTTTTAATAAAATTCAGTTGTCATTGTCAAAAAAAATTGTATTTGAGATTCATAATTAACTTTTTCAAGGGGTTTGCTATACGCAATTCTGAAGACTACGTTTAAATACTACTAGATTTCTGTAATTAATGTTTTTTTTTGTTTCGATGGAAGATTGAAATCTACTAAGATACTTAATTGTAGATATAATTAAGGGTTTTGTCATACATAGCCTTATGGGGCTATGATTTAGGATTTAGGGGTTTATAGTTTAAGGTTTATGATTTTAGTTTTAGTGCTAGGGTTTAGGATAAGAATTAGAGTTTAATGTTTAGGATTTGATGATTGTTTTTAAGATGGTTAATAGAATAGTTTTTATGAGTATTAATTATATCCATAATTAAGCATCTTAATATATATCATTAAAAAATAACCATTAATTATAAGAATCTTAAAGTATTTAAACGGACAATTTTTAAAACAATAAATGTAATACAATTACATTTTTCAGTAAACAATTTTTAAAACAATAAATGTAATACAATTAATACATGTTTTATTAATAAACAATTTTCAAGATTATAAATACAATACAATTAATGTATCTTTACCTAATAAATAGTTTTCAAAACTATAAATGTATTGATAAATTAATATTTTATTTTTTAATATAATAAGAAGAAAAATTAAGCTAACTCAAATACATTTTAGCATGTTGTACTATCATGATACAATTCTTCCAAAATCCTAGTAGATTACTATTTTTCAATCAAATTAAAAACTAAATATCATATATGAACCATGAAAACTTATGATTTTAAGCTTTGTCTCACCTCAATTTCTATGAAACGCAACCCCTTAAACTTATTGATTTTAATGCTAAAAAAACTTATTGATTTTGTTCATCTACTATCAGCTATGAACGAAAGGATATACTTTAATTATTTTCTTAATTTTTTATCTCTATTACCCTTTCATATTTTTCAAATTCCCATGTTATAAAAGAACCGTTGCTCGAATTAAGTATTTAAATTTAAATTTTTGGAGGAGAAAATATCTTAATTAATTATTACTTAAACTAAAAATTACCTAAAATGTCATTATAGTAAAAAGTTTTGGAGGGATAACAACCCCTCTCACCTCATAAGTGGCTACATCCCTGATAACAATGGTACCAAAGGCTCAATCAATAATTATTGTCGTTTTTTTTAAATTAGTGTAAGACATTTAAGAATCAAAAAAGAAATTTCAATATTACTATAATTGATATCGTGTTAATATCAATCCAAAAATATTTGAGAATTCAAAAGAATATCTAATGTAGTATAACACAATTTTTTGTACAATGTATATGTTAACAATTTAACTGTTCTATTTAAAAAATGTAATTTTATCTTTTATGCACATGATGTTTGAATCAAGTTAATCATATGTTCAGAAAATTATTTACATTAACATATACTTATAGTTGAATTTTTTTACATAATTTTGGAGGGATAACAACCCCTCTCACCTCATAAGTGGCTACATCCCTGATAACAATGGTACCAAAGGCTCAATCAATAATTATTGTCGTTTTTTTTAAATTAGTGTAAGACATTTAAGAATCAAAAAAGAAATTTCAATATTACTATAATTGATATCGTGTTAATATCAATCCAAAAATATTTGAGAATTCAAAAGAATATCTAATGTAGTATAACACAATTTTTTGTACAATGTATATGTTAACAATTTAACTGTTCTATTTAAAAAATGTAATTTTATCTTTTATGCACATGATGTTTGAATCAAGTTAATCATATGTTCAGAAAATTATTTACATTAACATATACTTATAGTTGAATTTTTTTACACCCAATAAATAGTTAAAAAGTTTTAATTTATTCAAATTTTTACATGTGTAATACACGAATAAATTATAAATTATAAAATTTTAAAGGGTTAAAATTGAAAAATTATTATTTAAAGTCAAAATGATAAATTTTAAAAATTATCATTTAAAATTTTAAAATAATGAGACAATTATAATTATGACTTAAAATTTAGAGTGAAAATTTTAATATTAATTTTAAAGGGTTATTATATTATTGATTTTTATACTAAAATTAATGAGTTTAACTACCTAAATTATCCGTTCAACTGGGTCATCTACTCAATGAGTATATAAAGTCCTATTTAAACATAACTCTCAAAACCCCCATTTTCAATGGTATTATTTTCAAGCTTTAAACATGAATTTTTAACCAAGATGACAAGGATTTAACTAGGTTTGATTGGACCATACATGAATGGGATGGAAAGCTCACCTCTTAATTGCCTTAATTATTGAATATACTAATGTCATCAATTAGTACACGTCATTTCAGATAAGTAGGGTCCACACTCAGCTTCATCATTAGTAGGGATGGAAATTGTCGGGTACCCGGTTCATCCAGGTACCTCATTAAACGGCCCGTGTCCCGGCCTATTGTATCCTAGTACCCGAGATTCGGGTACCCGGTTCATATTTTTTTTAAATTTTTTTTAATTTTAAAATTAAAAAAATCATATGTTAAACACAAAAATATTTAAAAAAAAATTAAACTTAAAACTTAAAAGAATATAATACAAACATAGAAAAATGTAGGGATTTAAACTTAATTTTAGAGTAAAAATATTAAGAAACATAAAATAAAAATATAATTTTAAATATAAAAAATATATATTAAATTTTATCGGGTCGGGTACCCAGTAAGGGAAAACTCTCGGCCCGTGTCCCGGGAAATTTACCGGGTCGGGTAATTTTTTTTCGGGAATTACCTGATATTTTTATTTCGGGTCATCGGGTCGGGTATTTTCTCCCAACCCTAATCATTAGTATAAAATTCACAGAAGAATCTGACATCATTAGATACAAAATTATATATGGGGTAAACTACACTGGTAGTCATCGAACTTTTAGGACGCTTTTAATAAAGTCATCGAACTTTTAAAACTTTCATTACAATCACCTAACTTTTAATTCGCTTTTAATAAAGTCACTGTCGTCAACCACCGTTAAAAAATTGACGTGGCATGTTAAATTTAAGGGCAAAATACACTATTAGTCACTGAACTTTTAAGAGGCTTTTAATATGGTCACCAAACTTTTAAAACTTTCATTACCATCACTCAACTTTTAATTTGCTTTCATTATCGTTAAAAAAACTTGATGTGACACGTTAAGTTTAAAAATAAACGTTTTCCTACCCTATTTTATCTCCACGTCTTATCAGTTAGATACATTAATATTTTCCTTTGAACTCCTCACTATCTAGTGCATGACTCAGTAAAGGTTGGGCCTGAAGCATAAAGAGGATTTTCATGAGCAAAATTTTAGTTATTTCTTTAGCATTCCATCATCGGATGTCTCCCAATATTTTTCTTGTTCTCACACATATCGCATGCATGTCTAGATACATTCATATTTTCCTTGATGTGTTACTAGAGAAGTAATGACCTTCACCAAAAAAAATACAATTTGATTCATATGGAAGAAAGACATGTTTGGATGGAAGAAAATAAGATGGGAGAGAAAATATGGTGGGAAAACATTTATTTTTAAACTTAACGTGTCACATCAGTTTTTTTTACGATAATAAAAGCAAATTAAAAGTTGAGTGATAGTAATGAAAGTTTTAAAAGTTCGGTGACCATATTGAAAACTTCTTAAAAGTTCAGTGACTAACAGTGTATTTTACCCTTAAATTTAACATGCCACGTCAGTTTTTTAACGGTGGTTGATGGCAATGACCTTATTGAAAGCGAATTAAAAGTTGGGTGACTGTAATGAAAGTTTTAAAAGTTTGATGACCTTATTGAAAGCGCCCTAAAACTTCAATGACTACTGGTGTAGTTTAACCTTATATATGTAATGAGAGGAAATAGAGAGGCTTAAAATATTATTCTTTAATTTTAGTTATTGATTGATTCCTGTATAATCAAATGAGTTTTCAACAACTTGGGGTTTAATCCAAATTCCAAGAGCAGATCTCGGAAATATTAAATTTATGGGATTTGTGGGAGTGGGCTGCTCTTATCTGCTTCTGTATATTTTCCCCATGGGAAAGAAGAAAAAAGAGAGGATATAGACATATTCAATACACTGGATTTTCATATCCTTTCCTCAACAACTTCCTGCTTTACAGGACTCCATCAACCAGACATATTCTAAGAAAAAAGAAAAGAAAATCTTAATAGCTTTGGAGGACAAAATTATTTATCTTTTTTGGTATTTTTTATATTTTATTATTAAAAAACTTAAATTTTAAGTTATAATCCTAAATTTTAAATATTAAATTATAAAATAAATTTTAAAAAATATACCTTACCTTAATTTATTAAATCTTAATTTTAAATTTAATTTTAATGTGAAAGCATAAATAAAAACACCAAACAAGACACGTCGATTTCTATTCGGCTCTGGACCCATCAAGAATTGGCTTCATCACTTCGAAACTGACCTCCTCCTTTGTTTCTCCCCAAAATGCTCTTCACCACTAATTTTTGCCTACCAGGAGGAGCTTTCACAAGTACTAAATTCTATCTTATATTCTTGGAAATCTGAATATCTTCCATTAGGAAATATTTGGTTTTCGTTAATTATAATTGAAATAACATCAAAATTAATATCACTAATCATTATAACTTCTAACTAAATCACACACTAAAATATATCTGGATATGTGATCGAAATAAATCTGAATTAAAATTTAAAATATTAAATTAATTAGATTTGATGTTTTTATAACAGTAATTTTTATGTACAAGAGTTGCTAAGTTGAAGATTGAAAGAAAGAAAAAAAACGTCTGTAGATGTTAAATTCCGACCCAACCGAATTCTATTTTCATGTGTTATGAGTGTCAAATGTATTGTTCAAGATTTTTTTGGTTGCTAAACTGTTTCTAGGCTGTATGCATGGCTTGGTAATGTGGTCCATGCAAAAAAAAAAAAAAAACTCATATGGCTTATATTTTTATACATTTTGTATAATCTTAAGATGTTGATTGATTTGATCTATTAAATGATATTAATAATAAAAGATGATGATATTTCTCTTAAGTAATTTAGATTCGAACAACACAATCGGTATATGTGTATGTGTTTATCGATTTCCATACGCTCCGAACTCATTAAAAATAGAAATATAATACACATCTTAAAAGAGTAAAGTATATTAGTAGTCACTAAACCATGAAATAAATGATTATTTTGATCATTAAACTTTTAAAAGTTACAAAGTTATTATTAAATTCATTAAATTATTATAAAATGGTAATACAATTTATTAAATTGATACAAAATAAACATTAAATTAATCAAATTATAACATTATTTTATGACAATTTTAAAATATCAGTGAACATTTTATCTTTTAACATGTCATTGACCGAAGCGACATTTATATTCATAGTTTAGTTTTTATTAGTGTATTTCATCCCATTTTAACTAACTTTCAGGAGAAATTATTATATAGATCCGGCTTATCACGTTATTCATGGTCTACATTCACTAAAATAAGCCGATTTATCTTTGTTTTTTATGTTATTTTTTATTCACAATTGATTTCTACGTAATTATCCACTCTATTTACATGACAAAAAATAATAATCATTCTTGAAAAAAATAACATAAACAATATAAAAATTAATTGACTAATTTTTAATGGATGAACCACGAATGGCATGGTGAGTCGACACCATACAATAATTTTTCGACTTTTAGGCTAATTAAATTCTGGGTAAACTACAACAAAGGTCACTCAATTATGGGTAAGGTTACATTTGGTTCACTTAATTATTAAATGTTACACTTGAGTCACTTAATTATGGGTAAGGTTGCATTTGAGTCATCCAATTATTAACGGTTACATTTGGGTCACTCAATTATGGGTAAGATTACGTTTGGGTCACCCTTCATATTTTAAAAAGTACATCAATTCAGTCATTTTTTCTTTCAAATCACTTGTATACCCTTGTTAACATTAGAGTAATTCATTTGAAATCATTAATTAATCTAATACACAAATTGATATAAATTTTTTTAAATATGAAGGGTGACCCAAACGTAATCTTAACCGTAATTGAGTGACCCAAATGTAACCTTTAATAATTAGGTGACCCAAATGTAACCTTACCCATAATTGAGTGACTAAAATGTAACCTTACCCATAATTAAGTGACCTACATTGTAATTTACCCTAAAATTCTATAATATTCTATATGTAATAACTGACAAGTAGTTTAAAAACTATTATTGTAGCCTTTTCCAGCATTCATTTTGAAGCCTTCACTTTTGAGCAGTTCTTATTAATTCAATAGATTACAGTTAAAAAACAGAAGAAAAGACACTCTGGAAATAATAAAGATTGTTCCACGGAAGATTTCTCTATTTTCTCCTTGTTAGTAATGGTGGACAAACACCCGGGAATCTAGTGTTGAAAGGAGGAATCCATGAAAGAAGTTGATGGGAAACAGGTGGGTTTACTTATCACTGGAAAGAATCAAAACAATTTCTTCCATTCTGTAAAAGTTTCCCCTTTTTCTTTTTAACTGATTTGTCAGATTTGTACACGTATAAAAGCTTATGCTTTTGGGCATTCCCTGATAGTTTATAAATTATAATGGATATTTTCCCAAATCAAACACGCCCTTTGAAAAGATCTTCCATTGGAGACTTGTAGAATCTGGTGTTCTGTGGTCTGGGTTTCGAGTTCGTGAAAGTATTTCAGCCTTTTGTTCTTGTAAGTTTTACATTATTTTGTTATAGATATTGGATTGTACAATTTTTTTTAAGGTTTTGTTTTTGCAGCTAACTATGTAGGGTATTGTTGTTCCTCCATTATTGTTATGCCTTTTGTGCTCAATTATTTTTACTAGATCAATTAGATCACCCTGAATACATATGGAAATGGGTCTTTCTTTGTTTATATTTTCATAACTTGATTGTTCTTCTAACATTTCCCAAAGGTGAAGAATCAGGCAATGGATGAGAAGAGAGTCTCTGGTTCATATCTGATCATCTCGGAAGACAAAAGTGACAGCTTGTACCCAATGTGTTTTGGTGTTTCTTGTGCCTTTTTTGCTCTCAGATTCCTCGTAGGATCCGAAAAGGGTGATGAGAAATGGTCTGAATTTCGTGATGAAATGCTTCAAGGAAGTGCTCACCTCATGGGGTTGCTTGTATGGAGAACCCAAAGAGAAGAAGAGGCCAATGTGGCAAAGGCCGAACTTCTCCGAATGCTCGAGGCCGCCGATAAAGAGATCGAGGAGTTGAAGCAAATGAGACATGAAGATGCAAAAGCAAATGAAAAGGTCGTCAGCATCTTTGCATCACAAGAGCAAGGATGGTTGATGGAAAGAAAGAAGCTCAGGTTGCAAATTCAAGCTCTTATAAATGAACTGAGAGTTCTGGGGAAAAAGAAAGATGAAGAAATTGCAGGCTTGAGTAACAAATTGAATGAAACCAAGATATCGATGGAGTCTAAGGATAAGATGATTGAAGAAATGGAGCTGAAAGTGAAAGAATTAGAAGAAAAGGCAATCAAGTTCGAAAGTGTGGCTCAAGAGTTGAGAGAATCATCAAAGCGTGAAGCTCAGGAGCATTCCACTGAGCTTTGGAAACACAAAACTGCCTTTATTGAGATTGTTTCAAATCAAAGGCAGCTCGAAGCGGAGATGGGGCGAGCCTTTAGGCAAGTTGAAGCTACAAAAATGGAGCTTGGTGTTGTGTTGGAACAGAAGGAGGAATCAGTTATGTTGGCGCAAAAACTGTCCATGGAAATCACAAAAATGCGCAAGGATTTGGAGCAAAAAGACAAGATCTTGTCTGCAATGTTAAGGAAATCCAAGTTAGATACAGCAGAGAAACAACTGCTTTTGAAAGAGGTTAAAGTATCAAAGGCAAAGAAGAAGCAAGCTGAACTGGAAACAGATAGGTGGAAAGCAGTCTCCGAGACGAGGCATGAGGGACATTTGTTGAAGGGTATGCTCAGTAACCAAGCCCAAGCCACTGCAAAATTAGATGTTCCAGAACTGAAAACCGACCCGGAAGTCTTTTATCCTCTCAGAGACTGTCAATCTCCAGAAGGGACAGAGGATTTTGGTGAGAACTGACAACAATTTCCCTGTTATTATCTTCTTAGCAAGCATTGCAGATAAACTAGTAGTAGCTGTAATATGTCTTTCATGTCGTTTTTGATTTTTGTGTGTTTTTATTTGAGAATAGTGGTGACAGCTGATGTTAAAAGGCTGGAAAGTTGGGTTCGAGCAGAGGCAGAAAAGTATGCAAATGTGATTGAGAAAAGGCATCATTTGGAGCTGGATGCATTTGCAGAACAAATGAGACTGAAAGACGATAAGTTAGAGAGTTTTCGGTGGCGGCTGCTGAGCATGGAACTAGAATCCGAGCGGTTGCAGTCCCATGTTGAAGGACTGAACCAGGATGTGTCTCAGCTCAGACAAGACAACATGAGATTGGAGGCCTTGCTATTGGAGAGAGAAGAAGAATTAGATTCCTTGAAGGATCAGTTTGCCTCACAATTAAAGCCTCTGAGTTGTCAAAAGGGTGACATATTAAATTTATCTCTGCATGATCCAGCTTTAACACATGAGTCCTTTTGGCCCAAAGTCAAGATTATAAAGAAAAAAACAACTGAGAAGGAGCAAGAAACGAAAACAACTTTGCTACAGAAAGAAGAGGTAATCCCATCTTGCAACGAGTCCAAAAACATCAGATTGATTGTTCAATCACCGGAAAAGGAGTTTGAAGAAGAAAGAGAATCTCTTGACCCTGGTTTGATCCTGAAAGAAACTGATGGTTCATTGGTGGTCCCATCTGGTGATAAGTCGGTATCAATTGCGCATTCAATGGGTGCTAAAACCAAAAACAACCCATGGAGGATGGATCTTCAAGCTCTTGGAGTTTCTTACAAGGTCAAAAGGTTGAAACAGCAACTTCTCATGCTTGAGAGGTTAAAAGGAAAGCAAGAAAGCGGAGAGGGCACCGAAGGGGGTGACAAAGGGATGAAAGCCTTTCTATTGTTGATATCTTTGCTTAATAAACAAGTCAGCCGCTACCAGTCCCTTCAAGGGAAGACTGACGATCTTTGTAAGCGGATGGTAAGCAATGACACCGACAGTGATCTGCAACTTCTTTGCATGCATGTTTTTGAACATTTTCTTCTTTATTTGTTGCTAAAATTTGAAATCAAATGGTATTTCATTACTTTACAGTTGCCATTTTCTTATCATTATCTCAATTACAATTTTCAGCACGAAAACAATCTAGACTCGAGTCAAGGAGATTGCAGCACTGCAAAAACCAAAGGGGAAACCAGAACACTGGAGCATTTCCTAGAGGAGACATTCCATTTGCAGAGATACATGGTTGCAACGGGTCAAAAGTTGTTGGAAATTCAAACCAAAATAGGCTCTGGGTTTACAGGGGTGGAGCTTGACAAGACGGCAACATTTGACATGAAGCGATTCTCTGATAATATCAAATCCTTGTTTCAGGAAGTTCAAAGGGGTCTTGAGGTTCGAATAGCTCGAATCATTGGAGATCTTGAAGGGACATTGGCTTGTGAGGGAATGATACATTTTAGAAGGTTGTAATAATATTGTAGGAAGCTATAAAATTACCTAGGTGAAAGCTCAAATAAGGATTGTTATACCATTTGTTCTGTTTGTTGAATATCTACAATCCAATTTGTATATAGGAGTTGATACAACTATTTACTAATTACTACAACATGAATAGCCTGCAGTAAGAACTTTTAACTATTTGCTCATTCCTTCCAGTGAGATTAGCCCAAAAATGAAAAATCAGGGTCAATGTTTTAGAAAGTGGACATGAGGTCAGATTGGTGAGTTCAAATAAGGAGCTGAAAAAAGATGCACAAAAATGTTGAAGGAGACATGAGGTCAGATTGGTGAGTTCAAATAAGGAGCTGAAAAAAGATGCACAAAAATGTTGAAGGAAACTTTCTCTAAAATATCAGAGCCAGGTTTCGATCCTGGGACCTGTGGGTTATGGGCCCACCACGCTTCCGCTGCGCCACTCTGATTGTTGTCTTGTGTTTGGAGATTTTTCATATATAAACGTTATGTTTAGGTAACATACACACTAGAGCTTTTCTTTCTTTGTATTAAATTATTTTTAATATGTTTAATGTAGTGCAATATAAAAACATTATAGTCAAATCGCAAATTAAATTGAAGTTCATATATTGTCATTTTCCGGGTTCTGTTTATAGCTCACTTAACACTCCAAGTATGGAAGGATCGAATTTTGGGAGAGCAGACCCTTGTTTGTAAATATTGTTTATTGTTTGTAAATATTTATGAATATATTGATAGATGCTTTTATATGTACATTTGTCTAATCTTGATAAAAAAATATTTGTCTTTACTGTTGCCTAATTTTTAGGGTTAGTATTTAAGTGTTTGTGATTAGGGTTTATAATTTAAGAATTAATATTTAGGACCTCTAGGGAGGCATACAACAATTTTTAATGAGTAAACTACATAAATGGTCACCGAACTTTTAGGATGGATTTATTTTGGTCACTATACTTTTAAAATATTCGATAAGGTCACTCAATTTTTAGTTTGATTTCAATATAGTCACCGAACTTTTAGTTCACTTCCATTATGGCCTCTCTTGTTACCTTCCATTAGAAGCTAACGTTAGTTTTCGTTTTTTTCCATAATAAAAAATGGGTAAACTACACCAATCATTACTCAACTTTCTTCTCACTCCTATTTTGGTCACTAGAGTTTAAAATTTTCAATATAATAACTTAACTTTCGAATTGTTCATATTTTGGCCACTCTCAAATGACATGTTTATACAAATAGAAAATTTTGGTTAATCCTTAAAAAATATTTTAGTTAATTGGTAAATTCAGATTATTCAATTTTTGATCTTATACTGTACCAATTAAATCAAATAATCGATTAACCAATTGACCGAAATATTTGATTCTGTAAATGATTTTTTTACTTTGTTTATTAAAATATTAAATATGACAATATGGTAAATTTAATAATTGTTCGGTTTGTGATAAAAGTGTAAAAACAACTAGAAAGTCAAAAAATAAAAGTTCACACCTATTAATAACTAGACTATAAGATATTGTAATGCATAAAATTTAGAAATGTTCTATAATAGATCAAATTAGTTAATCAATTTTGCTTAAAACTGTGAACCGTAACCGAATCGAAATAATTTATTTTAAAATTTTGTAACGAAATCAGGTTCGATTAATCCTTAAAAAATTATTTTGGTTAATTTCTAAATTCAGATTATTCAATTCTCAATCTTATATTGTACCAATTAAATCAGATAATCAATTGACTGGTTAATTGAAATATTTGATTCGAGTAATTTTTTTTACTTTGCTTATTAAAATATCAAATATGGTAAATTTAATAAGCAAAGTAAAAAATCATTACCCATATTTTTTAAGTATTAATCAATTTTTTTATTTGTATGACCATGTCATTTGAGAGTGACCAAAATATGAACAATTTGAAAGTTAAGTTATTAAATTGAAAATTGTTAAATTTTAGTGATCAAAATAGGCGTGAGAAGAAAGTTGAGTGATGATTTGTGTAGTTTACCTATTTTTTATTAAGGAAAAATAAAAACTAACATCAACTTCTAACGAAGGTAATGAGAGAGACCGTATCGAAATTGAACTAAAAGTTGGGTAATCTTATCGAATATTTTAAAAGTATGGTGACTAAAATAAATCTACCCTAAAAATTTGGTGACCCATTTATGTAGTTTATCTTTTTTAATAATTCAAGCTGATTACAAGGTAATATCTATTCATATATATATATATATTTATAAATAGAGAGTTAGTACATCCTCATTTTAAAATTCGAACTATGGGCAGAGCCATTATATATTATGGGTGTCACTTGACACTCCGAAATTTTCTAGAATTTTTTTATGTAAAATTTAATTAAAAAAACAACACTCCTTTAATAATTATTTTGACACCTTTTAAATAAGAAATAAACCACATTCCTCTTGAAATATCGACACTTGTCACATAAACAATGGATAACACGCTGTTTGAAAAAAATTATAAAACATTTAATAACAAAAATTTAAACTTCATCCAATCCTCACCGACACCCAACCTCTGCTCAAAATGTCAAAATTTTCCCTTTATAAAGTCTAAGAACTCTAATTTATGGTTTCAGCCGTTTGCTCTCCCTTTCATATTATTGTTGTTAAATCAGTAATATTTGAATGATGAATCAAATCATTATTCTAGTTGGGGTTGGTCGTGCCTCCTGGTTTCAGGTTGTCGATTAGCTGTTGGGTGCTTGATTTCCGTTGCATGGTGCTGTTGTGCGAGAGCCTAGCCTTGGTTTTGGGTGATGTTTTGTAATCGGGGTATTAGGGCTTGTTTTTTTCCTTTTGAAGTCGGTTGTTTTGTCCTTTTAGGTTATTACGTTGTTGAAGAATCTTTTCTTACGACTAGGATTATGAGGTTTTAACGAGGCTCAACTTAGTATTTTTTTTGTATGATTATCTCTTAATAAAATTATACATTATTGATCAAAAAATTATTATTCTAGTATCAAGATAAAATTAATTAGATTTATATATTGTTTTCTATGAACTTTTAGTGTTTCAATTATTTAATTACCATTTGAAAACGAGTTTATATTTTTAATATTTGAGATTAAAAATAATCAAATAAAAAATGAGTTAATATTTTTGTTGTTGCTTATAATGTGTCAATTTCTCCCATGAAATATTGATTGAATATTTCAGGCTATTTTAGATAATTTATTTTCAATTGAGTATGTTTAGTTGTTGTAAATAATTGTAAGGAGGAGTGAGATGTTGTAATTTCAAACATGGGGTATCAACTGTTTTGGCATGAATTTTTTTGGCAACACCAATATGATATGAATGTATTAATCGGGTTAAGGAAAAAATAAAACTTAGCTTAATATGAGGACTAGGAGCTGCTGCCAATAACATGTTGCAATGTTAGATAATAAGAAAAAGGTCTTCTTTGTTATTAAACGAAAAATCTTTTATGTTATAATTCAAACATAGAAGAGAAGGAAGAGATATGGGAAAGTAGACTGTCGGCATGAGGAACCATATTGTACAATCTTAATTTATTTTGATTTTTTTCGTACATTGTATATTCTTTGATATATCGCTTGGTTAAACTTGCATTGTTATTGTCAGTTGCTACGGTAAGTGTAGAAAAAACATTTTTTGCAATGAAGATTGTAAAAATTGCATGCGAAATCGAATTAGAGATCAATGGATGAATGCTTGGTTACATATATTAAGAAATATATTTTTAATCGCATCGACAAAAAGAAAAAACAATTCAACGATTTCAAAATATGAGAAAGCATAATGAACAATTGTAAGAAAAATGTATGTATTATTGAACTTTATTTGATATACTTAATCGCTTAGTTATTGTTGTAATAACTTTGTAATAGTTTTATCGGGTATTATTATTATGTGTGTTGTGAATAAAATAACAAAGAACAATAATAAGAATAAAGAACAAGAATGGAAGAACAAAGAGATGAGAGAAAGAGGAAGATTTGTATTATTCTCAAATATAGAATTGTATACAATGCCTTCAATGAATCATCTATTTATAGGCATAAGAAATACATAATACATTAAACTCTAATTCATAGAGATAATATTCCTAATAATAAATAAATCAAACTCATTTGATAAAGTTCTAATCATGATAGACATCCACATAGATAAATATTCATAACACTCCCCCTTGGATGTCTATGAAGATAATGTGCCTCATTAAAACCTTACTAAGATAAAAACCCAGTGGGAAAAAAATTCTTTAGTGAAGGAAAAAGAGTACACACATCTTTGATACGGATAACATGTTGCCTCGTTAAAAACCTTACCAGGAAAACCCATTGGGACAAAACCCCGGTTAAGGGAAAAAGAGTGCAACGCATATTTACTCCCCTCATGCAAACATCACAGAAGATCTTTGAATCTTCATAATTTAATCTTGAATGTTTTTTTAAAGATCGTGAGGGATGAAACTTTGGAGTAATATGTTCCATGATGTATCTACTTTCAAACTGAGATATACATCTTGCATTATCTTCACACAAGATAGCTTTTATCATATCTTGTAAAAGTAAATCCACATATCTTTTGGATATGTTGGGTCAATGGTCTTAGCCAAACACATTTTTTGGCTTGCCTCGTGCATAACAATTATTTCTATGACATTTGAGGAAGCATCAACGAATGTTTGAAGATCTAAATGTAATGGTCTTTGTATATTCATAGATATTTCTTGACCAACTAATATATAGTGCTTCAAGACCAAGAAAAGATATAATTATCTTTATTCACATCCAACAATCTTACAACTATTGGGATACTCAATAGATATGCTCTATTCATATTAAATCTTCTTTAAGATTCTTTCAGCTTATGTCTATTCATAGACAAAAGAAATATATAAAAATGATCGATCTTCAAGTCGAGATAAACTTGATGTCAAGATTCAAGTACTTGTATTGAAAGTACTTCATGAGTTTCCAATTTGAAGCTCTTTAGAAGTTCTAGAATTATCATAATGGACCTTGATCCAAACTCCTTTATAAAATACATAATGAAATCTAATCATTCGTATAGTATTTTCTCAATTAGTATTCACTAAGGAGATTATACCAAATGCGCCAAAATATTCATGAGACATGTCTAAATAAATTTCCTCAAAAATTTCCAAGTGCTTATAGCATTTTAGATCCTTCAAGGATAAATATGGATCCACAAATAATTAGACGCATGTAAAATTTTCATAACTGCCAAAGTAATTGCATCCACCATGAAGTAATTAAAACTTTTCATAAATCTAGTTCAAGTCGTATTTACGACTACTTATTTGTGCCTCACTTGCATTACACCTTTAGGTGTTTGGACTGCTGGTCCAAATACTTCTATTTTAGAAGTTCGAAGCATCTTTCAACATCGGCCAATTCAATATCTATACTTCTGGATAGATTTTATACAAGATCCTCGATTTCTTTCTTTACTTCTATAGAAGTATTTTATGTAAAATTGTTTGTAAAATCGTTGTCGACAACTTTCTAATTTTCTGGTTTCATTCTCGTAGTGACATAACTCATCGAGATCTCTTCAAGATTTCAATATTTATTTCAGGTACCTGAAACTCTTCAAGAGTTTTATTATTAGTTATGTCTTGGGTCTCTTTAGGAGCACCCGCCTCCAATATATGACCATCTCATAATACTTTTTATTTACGAGAATTTTGATCATTGGAACCATTTCAACTATCATGCTTCAAGCATGATTTACATCCACTTGCTCTGCATGTAATTTAAACTTAGAGCATTTCAGCTGGTATATATGAGACTTAATTACTCTCATCAGGTCAGGAAATATGTCTGGCAGTTGACATGTAATAACATGAATTATCTTATGAACTTCTAGTTCATATACGAGGATCTAGATAATGATAATTCATTTTCCTCTATCCAGCTGATTATTATCTCCCCTGATGTTGAGAAAAATCATGTCATAAATGATTCTCCAATTAATGTTTAATAATTTAAACATAAAAGGAGACTCGTACTCAATATATATTCCCAACCTTTTTTACTTGCCCATTTTGTGCGTTATGGTGGAGCAATTCAACTATATATCGCACATTCAAAGATTCAAAAATGAAAAATATGACTTCTGACCAAAAGTCAAATCATAATGGGGAGTTTATTATAACTCGTTGGCTTGATGCGTATAAGGGTCTGTTTGTTTCACTGAAAACTGTTTCTGGAAAATGAATTCTTGAAAATGAACTACAGTTGTTAGAAAACTAATTGCAGAAATCATTTTCCGTTTGGATGATGTTGTATAATTCATTTTACACTGTTTGGTAGAGTTTCCTGAAAATTTCATGAACAATCCACAAACAAGCATCGATAATGGTAAAAACAAGTTCCAACCAAAACATGATTTAAGGTTTAGGTTAGTGTTTAAGGTTTAGGGTTTAGGATAACATTTATGGTTTATGTTTTAGATTAGTATTTAATGTTTATAGTAGCATTTGGGGATTAATATTTAAGGTTTAAGATTTAGGGTTTAGATTAGGGTTTAGGTTAGTGGTTAGGGTTTATGTTTTAGGATTTAGGGGTTTATGGTAACATTTAGGGTTTATGGTTTATTGATCATGGTTTATGGTAGCATTTAGGGTCTATGGTTTATGGTTAGTGTTTAGGGTTTATCATTTAAGGTTTAGGTTAGCATTTATGGTTTAGGCTATCATTTAGGGTTTAAGGTTTATGCTAGGGTTTAGGGTTTAGTGTTTATGTTAGCATTTAAGGTTTATGGGTTAGTGTTTATTGTTTAGGGTTTATGCTAGTGTTTAAGGTTTAACATTTAGGGTTTAGAATTTATGTTAAGGTTTAGGTTAATGTTTAGGTTTTAGGGTTTAGTGTTTATATTAGCATTTAGGGATTAGGGTTTATGTTAGTGTTTATTGTTTATGGTTTAGTGTTTATGTTAGCATTTAGGTTTTATGGGTTAGTGTTTAGGGTAAGGGTTTATGTTAGTGTTTGGGGTTTAATATTTAAGGTTCAAGGTTTATGTTAGTGTTTATGGTTTAACATTTAGGGTTTATGTTTATGATATAGTATTTAGGGTTTTGTGCTTATGGATCAATGTTTATAGTTTAGGGTTATGTTAGTGTTTATGGTTTAACATTTATGGTTTATGGTTTTGTTTTAGTGTTTAGGGTTTATGTTTATGATATATTATTTAGAGTTTTGTATTTATGGGTTATGGTTATATTAATGTTTAGGGTTTATCATATATGGTTTAGGGTTATTGTTTAGCATTTATTGTTTAAAGTTAAGTTATAGTTTAGGGTTTAAGCTCTCGTTTAGGGTTTATGGTTTATGTTAGTGTTTAATGTTTAGGGTTTGTTGCTAGTGTTTAATGTTTATGTTAATATTTAGGGTTTATGGTTTGTATTAATGTTTAGTGTTTATGTTAACATTTAAGGTTTAAGGGTTTGTATTTAGGGTTAGGGTTTTTAATGTTTAGGGTTTAACATTTATTGCTTAGTGTTTGGGGTTTGGGGTTTAGGGTTTAGGATTTAAAGTTTAGGATTTAATGTTTATAGTTTATGGTTTAAGTGCTCATTTAGGGTTTAAGGTTTATGTTAGGGTTTAATGTTTAGGGTTTCTTGTTAGTGTTTAATGATTATGTTAATATTTAGGGTTTAGGGTTAGTGTTAGTGTTTAGTGCTTAGGTTAAGATTTAGGGTTTATGAGTTTGTGTTCAGGGTTTAGTATTTAAAGTTTATGGTTTAAGGTTAAGGTTTTAGTTTTTATGTTAGTATTTAGGGTTTAGGTTTTAAGGTTCATGGTTTAGGTTAGTATTTGTAGAGAGAATGGGAGGAAGGAAAGCGACTTACCGAAAATCGATGGGTAAGTCATTTTACACTGAAACAAGGTCTGTTTTCCATTGACTGTAGTTGGTTTTCCTTTGACTTTTTCATTTTCCATGAACCAAACAGCGGAAAGTTATGAAAACGTTTTCAAGAAAACCAATTACAGTGAAACAAACAGACCCTAAGTGTTGCTCTATGGAAATACAAAACCCTATTGATTATGTTATCATAAACTCTAAATGATATATCATAAACATAAACCCTAAACACTAAAACAAAACCATAAATCATAAATGTTAAACCATAAACACTAACATAACCCTAAACTATAAACATTGATCCATAAGCACAAAACTCTAAATACTATATCATAAACATAAACTTTGTAACATATGTTATCTATAATTCCCAAAGGGATATTTTGCGAACTCATATTGCTCTCTTAAAATTTCCACTTATAGTGGTGACGATATTATTACCATTAGCGGTAATTATTACAATATTCGCAATTCTGTACTTTTCATAATGTGCTTTCTCTCAAGAATTTATTGCTCTTCTAGAGCATCAATATTTTCAGTACTTTGAGATATAGTACTCACATTATTCCCTTGCATTTAAATGGGAAAATATATCTTATGCTTATGTTGAACATAAATCGTCATCATATATTGTATTTGACAAGTAATCATGTTAAACAAAATAAATAAATATCATAATATATAAATATAAATATAAAACGTAACTAATTAATGTGTGTAAAATAAATAAACGTAAAGTAAAATAAATAAAAATAAATAAATAATTCTCTTCAAAGTTATGAGAATAATTAGAAGATGATTTATTCCTTTCGAGAGTTATAAGAAAATCAACAACGTCCAAAAGAGTTGGACCAACAATGTCCAAATAAAGTTGAACCAATATCATCTTCGTCATGTTTCGCAAACAAAATTTGCTTTTATTTTCTTTCAATTATCATTCAATGATTCTTGATTTTTCAACGTACAACACGTACGAGACCAATAGTTTATAACATCGCATTAGTAATAAGAAGAGTTTTACTTCAATAGAATGATCTTTATCACTCTTGTCATCCTTATAACCTCACTACCGGTTGGTAGAAGTATTCTTAAAATGACCATATTTTTCATGTCTATATTCATAGCCTCGATCACGACTACAACTTCTAATGTGATTTTTATTCCTTCCATAATATAATCTCACATTCACTTCGGGGAATGGAGTAGAGCCAGTGGGCCTTTAAAACCTTTTTCACATATCCTTATCACAGAGAACAAAGATTTAATCCTCGTACGCGACATTGTTAAACCTGTCCACAAGGTCCTTTAAAAATCTCCTTTGAGACTAGTAGCCTTGCAGAACGGGATGTCCAACCAATATACTTGGATTATATCGAAATTATGTCTCTAATTGAATAATGATTTACCATGTTTGCATTCACTTCAGGGAATGAAACAGTTCCAATAATCGTATGGAATAAACATCATGCTTGCATTCACTTCAGGGAATGCCCCATCATTGATAATCGCATGGAATAAAACATCATGCTTTGCATTCACTTCAGGGAATGCCTCCCATAAAACTTTTGGATCAAGATGAATTTTCGTAACTTGAAATTGGGAGAAGTCTATGGTCGAGTTTTTCGACAAAGAAAAAATATTGCTTTCGAGCAAATATAGACTTTATAACAATCTTTTTATAGATTGAAATTCACCATGATTTATCGCACTTTAAAATCATAGTTTAAGGGGAAAATAGATTTTACCGATAATGATTTTCCTTTCGAGAACGATAGAGACATAGCAAATGAACGAGACAACTTCTCATAATCCCTTTATATCACATCTCTTTCTATGTCATTTAAATACATGTAAAACTCAAAACAAGGTTAAAAATATTTGCTTTCACCAATAGAATAACGTAAATAAAAATTGATCTCAATATAAACATATTGAAGAAACGTACCTCTTTCGATTTTATCTTGATTCAAGTCATACCAAAATACATTAACCAATTTATAAACCTCTTATGTGGATGTACGCACATCACCTTAAAGCAATGTTAAAGAACAATGTTACACCAATGGCATCAAAATGGTTGAACGTTGTTTGATTAAATTCACATCAAAATGGAAAGCACCATAACCAAGTGCATTGATACTCGGGATTGAATCGTCATCTATCCAAGTACATTCCCTAAAGGTTTCGCTGATGGTTAAATATATAAACTTGGTGTAATAAACATCATATAATATTAGATCAAAATAATAATTAAATAATATATTAAAATATACCAACCTTAATTTGTGAGTGATTAGTCAATCACTATATCTATATGTAAATAAGTAAAACATACCAGACTTTCCAAGCTAAATTGAATATATTGAATATATGGTACATGTGATCGCCAATATCAAATTGAAATCTTTTCGAGAATCACCAACAAGAACCAGGATAATTGGGCGAGATTCCATGGTTCGCTCAAGCCTTCAAAATATGTTACCATACTTTTTCAAAAATAAAGACCAAGTTAAAATATCAAGATAAAAGCAATCAATAACAAAAATGTGGGAAAAAATTATCTTCGGTTCAACGTAGAATCAAATTTGTTTCGGTAACTACTTTGGGATTCAAACAAAGAGCGCCAAAATCTTTCGAGCAAACTCGTGCTGATAACGTGTTGTGAATAAAATAACAAAGAACAATAATAAGAACAAAGAACAAGAATGGAAGAACAAAGAGATGAGAGAAAGAAGGAGATTTATATTATTCTCAAATATAGAATTGTATACAATGCCTTCAATGAATCATCTATTTATAGGCATAAGAAGTACATAATACATTAAACTCTAATTCATAGAGATAATATTCCTAATAATAAATAAATCAAACTCATTTGATAAAGTTCTAATCATGATAGACATTCACATAGATAAATATTCATAACAATGTGTTATTTTTATTACTTTTTTTAGACAATTTGATTCTTTAAATTATGACACCCAAAATAAAATTTTTAGCTCCACCTATGATTCAAACCCATACAAGATGGTGCAATATGAGCATACTTAGTCACTAGATCAATTAGTGGAACTCTTATGTTCATACTTTTTAAAACCTTTGACATTACACACACATTACAAACAAAACTGATCAAACTCGTATATCATAAGATAAACATTTTCCTTTTTTTATTGAGACCATTCATTAAGTTCATATAAACATAATAATTAAGTTTAAATTAATTTTTTTATCTATTAAATATTGTTTTAGATGGTTCAAAGGATTCTGAATTAACCAACAAGGGTTGAGTACATTGGTAAGGCACATTGCACTCCCAAAAAGAGGACGTGAGTTCGAACCTTGAAGACGACATTATTGAGAAGGGCAGCCACACATCCTGAACATTGGACTGTAAGACGAATATGCATATAATAAAAAAAAGATTATGATTTAAATGTTTCTCATTAGACCAAATAAATCATCGACTTTCTATTTAATTGATTTAAACGACATTCGTGGTTAATAAGGGCGGAAGTATAAGGACTAGAATATTTTTAAAAGTTCTTATTAAATCTTTTTAATTATTAAAAATTTCAGTTAAACTCTCAATATTTTTAAAAATTTTCGTTTAAACCTTCAAATTTTTTAAAAGATTAAATTGACCCTCAATCATCTTACTACAAATTCCGCTGCTTGTGTGGATAATGTTCCAAACTCCCAAATTCTTTTCATCTATTGACCGACAATCTTGACGTTCCTCCACTTCAAAGTGGCTTTATCAGCTCCTTCACACTACCGATTTTATGGAAGATATATGCATTTGTAAGTCACGCAAACTAATATAAAAGGTTTAACAAAAAGAAAATCTCCTTCTTTCTCGTTATTAGGATAGAAGGGTCGTTCTCGTAACAAATTTATATAATATTTAATTCAAATTAATGAATCAATGATTAAATACAAATAATTATACTAAAAACATATAGTGTTTAAATATTTTTAAAGGAAAAAAATACAATTAGAGTTTAAAAGTTTTAAAATAAGAATATATCGCTCAAGAAACATAGGGAAATGAATCGAATTAGGCACGACAAAAGTAAGGTACAAGTTACATCAAACTCCACAATTTTGTCTATGAATATTACTACATATAATTTCAATGCCATTGCTTTTTTTTAGCCTATGATATTTTTTTGGGTAAAGTACACAAATAATCATTAAATTATACTAAAAAATATAAAATAGTCACCGAACTTTTAAAACTTATATAATAGATATTAAACTTTAGTTTTTATTACAAAATGGTCACCAAATCGTTAACCACTGGGTGACATGACAATTATAAAAATTTGTAAAATTACACATTTAATCTTCCAGATTTACACATTCAATCAATTTAGTTCTTATTGAAAAAAATTTAATTTAACCCTCATTATTTAAAATTTTGTTTAATTTGATCCTATTTTTAATTAAAAATAATTTAATATTTTCCTCAAATCAAATGGTGACATGTGAGGAAAATAATTTATGTCGAAGAGATTTGAGGGATAAGAGAATCGAACATGGGTGACGGTGCAACTAGTGAGGACGTGGCTAGTGAAGGTGAAGATGATAGTTTTGGGGTTGAAGATTATAATTTATGGATTAGGGTTTGAGTTTCAGATTATGGTTTAATTTTTTATTTTAAATCTTACATGACATAGGAAAATACTATAAAATCTGTCATCTCATAGGAAAATACTAATGAAATAATCTATGTAATTATATATTGACTAAAACAAAAGTAATTCAAAAAATTAACGATTAAATTAAATTTTTTTTAACTTTTGTAGAAAAAAAAGAGTGAAAAGAAAATTAAGTGATGAATTTAGTAATTTACCATTACCTACCATAGTTATAAAAGTATAGCATCAAAATTTCCACAAACCTTAATAATAACTTAATATATAATAAGTGCATAAGATTTTCTCGTGAATAAGAAGCGCCGGGAGCGTTCGGTGTCGTTGCTAATGCTACGGTGGGACTCTCCGAGTTCACATTCATTGCCTCCCTCTTTACCCACCATCTCTTTCTCTATAAACCTGAAAATCATTTTATACATTGTGTGAGAAAAGAAAAAGAACAAACCTTTTCATGATCAGAAGGTGAAAGCAAAAATGAGATCTCCTCCTACACCAAAGCTTTCTCTATATTCGTTTCCGAGTAAGGGGAAAGAGCCCTTGGGAATGATAACACCGCCGATCCATGTCCCAGTTTCGATTCCATTCCAGTGGGAGGAAGCACCGGGCAAGCCTAGGCGGCCGTATCGGACCACCGATAACGAAACTGATACAAGCAGTCGATCAAAGCCGAACGCTGCGAGATGCTTGGAACTGCCTCCGAGGTTGTTAGCCGAGTCTAAAGTTGCTAACATGCCATCTCCAACAACTGTCCTGGACGGGCCTGATGCTTGTCGGTTTGTGCCTAACGCCTTGTCGTTTCGAAAGGGTGGGTCTTTGAGGAGCCTGGACAACAAGTGGGTGAATAAGGAGAAATGTAAGTTTGGATCCAGTAGGTGGGGGAGCTTTAGAAAAGCTGGACGAGTTGTTCAGGGAAGTTTCGACTCTTCGACTCCGGTTGTCGTCGACGGTGGAGTCGGAGATGCAGAGGTGAAGATCACAAGGGTTAGGAAGAAAGCCAGTTTTCTGAATCTATCTCATGCTAGGTCACATGTCTTGGTATGTTTCAAAACCTCCATTGTTAAGCATAGAACAAACAATTTATCATGTCCTTAATCTTCTTTGTTGTGTCAAACTTTCTTAATTTTCTGGGAATTTTACACTATTCTGAAAGTGAATTTGAGTGATGTTACGAGTAATGAACTATTTTACCACAATCTTTGGTTAGTAGGTATAATAAAGAATTCCTTGACTTTTTATTGAATGTTCTCTAATCGGACAACTACGTTTATCTGCAGGCGCGTATTTATGAAAGCTTACAGCAAGTGGTCCCATGGAGACGTGGGCATGGCATGAGAAAATGAAGAAAAAAAAAGGCTCCTGAAACGCATTGGCACCGTCTGATCAGTTGTTTAACTTTAGAGCACTTTTAAGTAATATTAAGGAATAATTTAGAGCACCTCACATGGATCTGATGCTTCACTTGGCATATACCAGAAATCATGGTTTTTATGTACATAAAATTATCTATTCACTACTACTGATTGACTATATCATATTCTATCTATGGTACCCAGAAATCATGGTTTGGCCAAATTACATTTTTTTACATTAATGTCTATATATGGTTGTTGATTCAAAACATACAGTGAAAGGTAGCTGTGGTGACTGTATTAGAGCAGAAAAGTAAGCGCAGAATGGCATGGCAGTCAATAACAGGAGGCGAGGGATTTTTTTGTTTTGTTTTGTAATTAGCTTCTTTGATATCTCGGTCAATTCCATATCGAGCAGTTTTTCGAGCACCTTAGATGCTCCTCCAACAACTCTATCACATTAGTCAATCCAAGCTTCTAAAATTAATAAAGAAAACAAATTCATCACATCTAGAATATAGGAACCACACGCTTTGAAGAGTTTGGTCAGTTGGCACCATCAATCTCTGCTAATGCCAGCCATTAGTTTCATCATGATCGTGTCATGTTAACGAGACCCTAAGCAAAATGGAATGTCTACAGTAAGAAGCATATATAATTCTGCTAAATGTAAACACAATGCACATTGTTGATGGACTTCAAGCACTTGATCTTCCTATGAGGCCATCGCAACATGTCAAGTTCCCTGCATCTCTTCTTCAACAGAGTTAGCCCCACCTTCATCTCTTTAGCAGTTTTGGATAACGGGAAATCAAACTTGTAACCCCTCGTCCCGGTCTGGGCGGCGGACCGGTCCGAGTGGGTCACACGGGAAAAACCGAAGCGAAATCCGTTAAGGCTCCCCTTCGGTTAGCAACCCTAAAAAACTTTCTTTTAACATTATCTTGTCTAGATGCTTTAATAACTCCTATGTAAAACACGACATCGGAAACATAATGAATTAAAACAAACATGCAAGCAAGCAATTTAAAACAACTCATTTTAGTTTGTACGGCAGACCGTATCGATAGACTAGAGGTGCGTATCGATACGCCTTGACTAGGTCAACAGCCCATAGTCAACATAGGGAGACCGTATCGATACACTGGTTGACCGTACCGATACGTCCTCACTGGTCAACTTCTCACGGTCAAAGCTACGAAGACCGTATCGATACACCTAAGCCCGTACCGATACCATCAATTTTTCGTCAAAATCTCAGATTTCCAGTAGCAAAAATGGTATCGGTACGTCTTCCCGAGTATCGATATGCTTGGCCTAAAACAAGGAGGCCGTTTTGATACGGGCCTAACCGTATCGATACCCCTGACTCGATCAAACAGATTTTAGCTGGTTAAGGCATAAAGGCTGCCTCAAGAAGCCAAACTAGGACCTCCAAACATGCGTTCACGAACTCTAAGACATTACACCCTACTACAAGCATGATCCAACACAACATACGTGAAAAGGGCGTACAATCCAAAGAATCAAGCATTCACCGAAAAGACACCACAAAGAGGTTTTCATGCCTTAAAACTAAACACATAAACATGGTTTACAATCCAAATTAAAGCATTAACAAGCCACAAGCCAAAACATCAACATGCTAAAAGAGTCTTAACAAGCTCCTTAACACAAAGCAACATATACAAATCCCATTGCTTAGCTATTACATCAATTAACTTAGAAGTCCATACTTGTAGGTAGAAAATAGCACACTTGGAGGCCCTTCTCCTTGCACAAGCAACCCACATACTAAGAATCTGTATTGCCGAACAAAAGAGAGCGTAAGCGTAAAGCTTAGTGAGAGTAAGCTCATAAAACAAACTTCGATAATGTAGGGTCCAAGCACGAGCAACAAAACCAAAGATGAATGCATGTTTAAACCAAAGATGAATGCATGTTTTCTTATCTTCGGAACCACATGAATCAATTATATGAAATGCATGAACATAACCTCAATTAACATGTCATGCTCAACATGTCCACAATACAACCATATGAAACACATTTAACAACCGCATTGTCACCTAGCTATGACCCGAATACGCGGATAACAACCGTTGGAACTCACATCCAACAACTTAACCATTACATTACCTTACGGTGGGATTCCACTCATCGCCGTTTCACGTGGAGGAGATTTCACTCATCCTCACGCCCCATCGGTGGGATTCCGCTCATTACCAACTAAAATATAAATGAAGATTTCCGGGCCTACCCGTACTCCATCTTGGTGACTACCATCACCAAGACCACGTGCGCATTTCGACACTCGTGTGCACACTAACATCCTAATGATCGACCATTTGTACCCAAGCATACTAGTGTCAATACTAACTCATCACAAGATCATCATAAAACAATATCCTTACCAATTCTCGTGCCTAGCACGTATCCACCATGATTTACAATCATGCAACCCACATTTTAACAACTACATGCATATCACAATGCATAAATAAAACCTCATGCCTCATCATTACACATATCCACAAAATGCATAGCAACATCAATCACATTTAATACATGAGGCATAAACTCAACATTCGAAGTTCAACCATAGTCTTCTAAACTAAAGCTTGAGATTACACTACCAATCTAATCCCAACTATAGGTGGGTTTACCAAGCCCAACCTAGGTCTATGTGCTCGAACCAAGACATTTTGAAAACCAAATTAAAATCGAAGAACCACTCACCGACTACTCCAAGTTCAACAACTCTAGCCAATTAATCCTCCAAGCTTCCCGGATTAGTTACCGATGTCTCACCAACACAAAACCTTGGTTCTAAGCAATCCAACACAAGCAAAAACATCAACAATCAGTCATCAATCACCAAAGCAAACCCGAAACACATTTTCAAGCAATTAGCCAACTAAGAACACACCCCAAACTAGCATTTTCGAGCAGCCCAAACACACAGTAATTAACCATCGATCTCAACACTTTTAACATACATATAAGCTTCCAAATTAACCCTTAAACATCATACAATCATCAGCCATCGATTCTCACTCATAAACAGCCTCAAAACCATCTTTTGAACCACCTAAAACCCATCTAAAATTCATATCCGAAAATCATTATAAAACCATATAAAAATTAGATATGTTGGACCTTTTGAATAGTAAATAGCTTATTTAACAACAACAAATCAAAAGCTTAACTAAAAGCTATCAAAGTTATCATTTTTATCTTAAAACCCAAAAACCTCAAAATGCAATATAATAGGTTTTATTAAAAACTAATGATATAGAAATGAAAGAGGAAGATAAGGACAACTCAAAAACATCATCACCTTTTAAAAATCTTCCAGAACCAAAAGAGAAGGAGATGGAATAGTAACTTGCAATGGAGGGGAAAATATGTCGTTGGTTTTGAAAGAGAGGAGGGGAGGAAGACGAGTAAAATGCAATTTTTATTTGTTTTGTTTTATTTTAAAAGTCAAAGGACATTTTTACCCTTAATGAAAATGTATAATTACAATAGTGTAAAACCCATGCCCATTTGAGTTTGATTTAAAACAAGCCCAACATATATTTATTTGTTTGAAATATAAATTTCAAAATTATATTTTAATAATTTAATTTCACCCGACCCCCAAACTCGGGTGTTAAAAAACTACTTTTGAATCTCATATAATTCCATTAAGCGGTGGATCCAAAAATATTTTTGACGTTGAGTACATATAAAATCTCAAAATCTCAAGGTGTGTACAATTCATAAAGATTAAATTAATTTAAAGATTAACTTATAAAATTTTAATAATTAAAATCAAGTATATAAAATTTAAAAAGTTCATATATAGTAGAAAAATGCATAGTGCATACCCTAAAGTATACAAGGATACGTCATTCCACTGCATTCGTTGCTCTTCCTTCTAAAACTCCTGCTTATAATTTGCCTTGCATGTGATCCGCTTGAATCTCCAACACACCATATCACGAATCCAAGTTTCATTAATTTCTAATTTTTTTAATAAATTTTAGATAAACTATACAAGTGACCACTGAATCATGAGATCGTTCTTATTTTGCCCACCCAATAAAGAAACTCGTTAATTAGACCATTGAATTTTTAAAGTGCTATTTTGACAACCAACCGTTAAAATCTAATGGAGAATGTGACATGATAGTTGGCAGAAATTTGTATAATTATACATTTAGTCCATGTTAGTTACCTTATATCAATTTGATTCTAATTTTAATTTAATTAAATAAAATTAATCAACCAATAGGGTGTCAGATGAATTTACTCTAATTTTTAATTTGTATTATTTAATATATTTATTTTCATCCAATCAGGTGGTGATGGTTAAATGAAAGTTAAAGAGAAAATGATAACCTTCGTGTGAAATGAACCTAAGATCTTTAGGAGAAATATCCAAGCCTTAACTACTACACCAACCAATCCTTAATAATATGAATTGTACCGTTTTATATATATCTTACGATGCAGTAAATGTTAGAGATAAAATAAATAAAAAATTGTTAGGAGGAAAATTAAACCTGGGCCACTTGGGATGTATAAAAGCATACTAACCACTTGATCAATTTAAATTATTAAATAAAAATATTTTAAATATATTTAAAAAGCAAGATTTAAAATAAAAATAGATTTATGGTTTTTATATTTTTGAATTAAATTAATTATTTTTATATTTATTTTAATAATTTAATATATCTAATATTGAATCAAGTTATTTAATTAATAATTTTAAATTCTACTCAAAATTCATTGAATTACTATAATATATATAATCATTAAATTAAGATATTCAATAAAAAATAAAATTATTAATTAAATTAAAGAAATCGAATCAATATTATATACATATATTAAATTATTAAAATAAATGTGAAAAAATATTCTATTTAATTTAAAAATATAAAATCATAAATCTATTTTTCATTTTAAATATTACTTTAACTACAATTTAAATATATTTAAAATATTTTCACTTTTGGCTTAATTATTTGAATTGATTCATTAATATTTGTATTTTTTGTTGAAGAAAAATGGGCCTCATTAACCCCCTCTAAAGTCACACATGAGCCAGAGGCCCCGAGTGAGCACCTAAAGGGAAAAGAGTACCCAAATGTATTAACTTGGATGAGAATGAATCTCATTAGTTACAAGAGAACACAAATAACCGGGATAATTCGAAGCGAAAGAAACAGACGACAAAGTCCGAAGAGCCCTAAAGGCAAGAGTGTGAGCAACATTGTTTACCATCCTAGGAACAAAACGAACACAAAAGTTATCTACGACGTAAGCAAGACATGAGCATGCTCAATAATAGAGCCCAGAGCACAAAAATCATTACATCGCCAATTTAATTTATTAGCCATAATGGTCGAATTAGTCTCAATGACTAAATTAGACCAGCCGCGAGCATGACCAAACTGAATGCTAGCAAGAACCGCTTGTGCTTCAGCCGAGGCAACATCTGTGCAGTCGCCCAAGGGATGAGCAAGCCCACTAATGACAACACCGCTAGCATCGTGTGCAACAACACCCACGACAGCAGCCTTGGTGAGAGGATCAAAGGCCCATCCGTGTTAATCTTGAGGGCCTCGGCCCCAAAAGGGCTGCCAATGCGGGCACGTAAGGGTTGGTTCATCTGTCTGTCGTGAGGTGGAGCTGGTTGTTGTAGCCCATGCGTAGTCGCGTAGAATGCCCTGAGAATTAAGAACCATGAGCCAAGGGGGCTGGAGCCGATGATTATGGACCCAATCATTACGCCTATTCCATAGGTTCCAAAGTACCGTCAACAACAACACAAATGATTGAAGCGATAAACATGCAGCCCCTTCCTCAAGCAAAGCTAATATGGATGTCGTAGTACTGGAAATAAGGAAGCTCGTTATGAAAGCCAGTTGGAGGGCCTTTGTAGCACCCTGACAATCACGTAAAGCATGGATCGTCGTTTCCGGAGCCATGCGGTAAAAGTGTTGGAGTATGCCCAAAGACCAATCATATGATGATTGAATAGACATACTATTTTACTAGATTTATCAAGTAATGGCATTCCCATTATTATCATTTGGTATGTTTCTGTGCATCAAACTAACCATTGGATAATAATGTCCATACAATAATACGATAATTGTTAATTAGGATCCTTAGTCGAATATTATTACGGGTATGGACAATGATAATATATAAAGACTAATATGTGGTTGATGACAAGCGTTGTCATTGACACAGAGATGTCAAAATCAACACATAAGTATTTGTTAGAGAACAACATACTAGATTGACCCGCTATGAGCATGTTTCTTGGGTAATTATGTGTCAGTCACAACATTGCTCATGATAAACATATGTATAATCCTCAGACTTGAGATCAACATGATTTCAACATAAAGATTTACGTATTTTGACATAATCAAACGTGTGTCGTAACTGACTACATTATAAAGACTGATGATTGGATACGTGATGACCTCTGTAGTGAAATATGGTTGATCAAGAAAGGATTTGTCCCTCCTACATAATGGGAGAAATATCTTCGGCCACTTGATTGAGTGAGATTAGAAAATGCATGGCCATGCTCGAATATTATGATATGAGATATCATAGAGATTCGTTTATCATAATCTACTTAAGACATCAAGAAACACTAGATGGACAACGCAAGTGTGACTAACCCATGACTTGTGTTCATCTAAGATATAAATGACAAAATGATGAAACACATAAAGGAAGTTTATTCAGGAATTAGGAAAGTCAAACCGTGACTTCATGCAACTTAGGTAGCAATGATGTATTGCTAGATGCCACTCATTGTTTGTAAAATTAGAACAGTTCTAAGTTTGCCGCTAACGTTGCATGAACCTACAAGGGTCACACCCTTCGAATGAAACGAACAAAAATTGGAAACCATACTCCCTATTTTAGGGAGGTTGCCGAAAATCCCCTATGGGATAGAGGAAATCGACAACTCCCTTAAATGAGAATAATATTGGATAAATATTGTATTTATCAGATATTATTTAGAGTATGGAAAATATTTAGAGACTTAAATATTATAGAATAAGATTCTAGAAATTTAAATATATATTTGGAATTTATATAATGTATATTTAATTCCAAGTTTATGTAGAATTAGATTCTACATAATTAAAAATATATATTTAAATATATTTAAATCCAAGTAAAGATAGAATGAGATTCTATATAATAATATATATATATATTTGGATTAAATATAATGTATATTTAAATCCATGTTTTATGTAGAATAAGATTCTACATAATTAAATATATATATTTCATTTAATATTATTAAATATAACGTATATTTAATATAGGGTAAACTACACAATTGACCACCAAACTATGGGGTTGGTGTCAAAATGACCACTATATTATTTTTCGTCGCAAATGCACCACACAACTATTTAAATGGTGCCACGTTAGCCACACGCCGTTAAAAAAAACGAAAAAGTTGACGGAACTGTTAAAAAATGGTATAATTACACATTTGGTCCTCTATATTTATACAATATATCAATTTAGTCATAATTTTAATCTAATAAAATAAATTAATTATTCAATAAGATGGTGACACGTGTCACCCAATTGGAGGTGGAAAAATGAAAGGAACAAAATCACCCCTACCAGGATTCGAATTCAAGACCTTTGGGTACAAAGGTTGTGTGCTTGCCACTGAACCAAGCACACTTTCGTGTTATAGAGTCATTAATATATGTATTTAATGATTGTTAATGCCCAGAAAATTAAAGAGAAGAAAATGCAATTGCAAGGATTCGAACCAAGGACCTCATGGTTGAAAGCACATGTGCTTGCCACTGCACCAAGTGTATTTCTTATGATATAAAGTACAACATTTAATATATGTCTTATATATATTTTAATGCTTGAGAAAAGAAATGAAATGTGGTTTTAAGAAATTCGAATGTAATATTTTTATTATCCATAAAAAAATCTAACCCAATTAAATAAATCTAATAACTAAATTAAAGTTCCACTTGCCCTCTGAGAAGCTGTTCGATATTTTTCTGGTGTTCTACTTGCCCTCTGGCAAATCCCTGAAGGTTCCCTTGCTCGATTGCAAGTCCCAGTTGAACTCCTGGTCGATTTCAGACTCCCTCAGGAATCCCTGGAGGGACTTCGAATTCTCCCTAGAAGGTGTTTAAACCTGTCGAAATTTATCCCTAAGTGTTAGGGAGGCGGAAACTTTGTTCGTTTTGTTCGGGTGGACTCCGTAGAGGTCGTTGCGAACCTGTGACGATTCCGGTTTTACTTGACGTGGTTATTCCGACATACCGTCGGTTTTCCAGTTTCCAGAGCTTTAAAAGGTAACTCTTCATCTTTTCACCCCGGATTCGTTCCTGTACATGGATCCTAGCTAGATTACGTCGGATTAATTTTTCCGCTGCGCCACGGGGCGTGCCGACGTGACCCAACAATAGTATCAGAGCCACTTGTATCATACGAATTCAGACTTAAATTCTTGGGTGATATTTATGTATGAGATGCATGCTATTTGATTCGATTTAGATATTTATCGTTTATCGTATCACACCAATAAAGACTTATTTCGATTATCACTGAATGATTAAGAGTTAATCATAACTATGTTAGGTTGCTTCAATGTTAAATGTTAACATGTTGAGACTAATAGTTAGTCTAGAGAACAAGTAGTTGTTCGTAGTTTCATAGATTTATGAAATCTCTGAAAGGGCTTCTAATTTGATAAAAGAAATTTGTAATTATACCCCTATTTTTTTAACTGCCACGTCACCATGCTGTTAACCTCTAACGGCTGGTGGTCACATTGCATCCAATTTAATAGTATGTTGGTTTAATTGCTTCGAAAAAAAAGTAATGTGGTTAAAGCGCAACTTTACCAATAGTATGGCGATTAATGAAGTAGTTTACCCTATTATTTTTATCACTTGCTCCCTTTTTAGCATTAATAACTTATTATTATTAGAAAAAATTAGGGGTGTTATGGTTTATAGTTAGGGTTTAGGGAATTTAGGTTAGGGTGTAAAGTTTAAGGTTCAAAATTTAGGGTTATAGTTTAAAATTTAACTTTATAGTGTTTTTTAGTGTTTCAGAGAAGATTTTAATCCTATAGACATAACCTTCTATTATTAACACATCATTGTTTTGTTTTTTAGTCTTTATGTTTAAGGTTGTTAATGATTCGAGTTTAAATGAACATAACTTTTTCATGTTTGTTTGTTATTTATTTCTAAGTTTATTTCATGATCGACTAAAGTTTCGTTTAAAATTTTAAAACCATGTTAGGGTTGATTTATTTAAAATTATGTGTTCATGTTTGTTTGTTTAATATTTGTGAACAATAAAGAAATATGTCTACATATATGTTTATTAATATATAATTAAACATATACGTGAACAATTAAAATATGTTTATAAATATTTTTCAAAAAAATATGTTTATAAATAATGACCAAACTATAAATGAACATATTTCTTATTTTTTAGATCTAATAATCAAACAAAAATATTAATATTTATATTAGAAATAAGGGTAAACTACTGTGCAGGTCCCTTATGTTTAACGAGTGTACAGAGTTAGTCACCACTTTTGAAAAGTGCATATTAGTAGTCCTCTACGTTTTCGATGTGTAAATACTTGGTCACTCCGACGTTAACTCCGTTAGCTCCCTAACGGATTGCTGATGTGGCGAAAGGATAAATTACTGTAATAGCCATTAAAATTTATCTCATGTACATTTTTTCTCCTCAATTTAAAAAAGTAAACATTATAGTCACTAATAAAACTGTTTCTTTATAATTTCACCCTTAAATTTTAAAAAATTCATTTTTCAATCCTAAAACTTTACAATCAATTAACACAATAATATTATAAATGCTTAGATGAAAAATAGGTGCCCAAAGTATACCCTTTGAAACTTAGGTGCCCAAATTGCTCCTATTTAATAACTCAAACTTAAAAATTTAGTCCACTAACTACTAAAAAATTCGAGTTATTGGAATTTTTATTTTATAATTCAAACTTTATTTTAAATTTTTTAGTCGAGTTTATGAAATTATGAGTCGAGTATTTTCACATCAAACCAAAAAATTTAATTTTTTCGAGTCAAGTCGAGTTATTGGAATTTCTATTTTATAATTCAAACTTTATTTTGAATTTTTGAGTCGAGTTTATGAAATTATGAGTCGAGTATTTTCACATCAAAGCAAAAAATTTAATTTTTTCGAGTCAAGTCGAGTTATTGGAATTTCTATTTTATAATTCAAACTTTATTTTGAATTTTTTAGTCGAGTTTATGAAATTATGAGTCGAGTATTTTCACATCAAACCAAAAAATTTAATTTTTTCGAGTCAAGTCGAGTTATTGAAATTTCTATTTTATAATTCAAACTTTATTTTGAATTTTTTAGTCGAGTTTATGAAATTATGAGTCGAGTATTTTCACATCAAACCAAAAAATTTAATTTTTTCGAGTCAAGTCGAGTTATTGGAATTTCTATTTTATAATTCAAACTTTATTTTGAATTTTTGAGTCGAGTTTATGAAATTATGAGTCGAGTATTTTCACATCAAACCGAAAAATTTAATTTTTTCGAGTCAAGTCGAGTTATTGGAATTTCTATTTTATAATTCAAACTTTATTTTGAATTTTTGAGTCGAGTTTATGAAATTATGAGTCGAGTATTTTCACATCAAACCAAAAAATTTAATTTTTTCGAGTCAAGTCGAGTTATTGGAATTTCTATTTTATAATTCAAACTTTATTTTGAATTTTTTAGTCGAGTTTATGAAATTATGAGTCGAGTATTTTCACATCAAACTTAAAAATTTAATTTTTTCGAATCAAGTCGAGTGTTGCACTTCCCTACATATAATTTTTAATTTTAATCCGTGTTTGTCCCAAACATGAAATTATGTGTCAGCTTTTTAAATTCTAATTCCCTGGGCGATGCACTAAAGGTTGTATAATTGGATTCATGTACTCGTTATTTTTTTGTTGCGTTAGTGCTGCAATGATTTGAAACTTAGTTTTGCGTTAATTATTGTGCTCAGATCAAGAGTTTTATTTTAATTTCTGTGATGAAGTTAAATTTGAGATTAAGATGTTAGAGAAAGAATAAGGTTGTTGATGAATTAAGGTTTAAATATGAGCAGGTGTGAAAGATGCGAGCGATAAAAAGATTCTAGTTGATATGCTGTTTTGGGCAGTTGATAATCCTGCTCCCGGTAATTATCTGTTGATCTCTGGTGATAGGGATTTTTCAAACGCTCTTCGTCAGCTTTTTTAATTATGCTTGGGACAAACACGGATTAAAATTAAAAATTATATGTAGGGAAGTGCAACACTCGACTTGATTCGAAAAAATTAAATTTTTAGGTTTGATGTGAAAATACTCGACTCATAATTTCATAAACTCGACTCAAAAATTCAAAATAAAGTTTGAATTATAAAATAGAAATTCCAATAACTCGACTTGACTCGAAAAAATTAATTTTTTTGGTTTGATGTGAAAATACTCGACTCATAATTTAATAAACTCGACTCAAAAATTCAAAATAAAGTTTGAATTATAAAATAGAAATTCCAATAATTCGAATTTTTTAGTAATTAGTGGACTAAATTTTTAAATTTGAGTTATTAAATAGGAGCAATTTGGGCACCTAAGTTTCAAAGGGTATACTTTGGGCACCTATTTTTCATCTAAGCATTTATAATATTATTGTATTAATTGATTGTAAAGTTTTAGGATTGAAAAATGAATTTTTAAAAATTTAAGGGTGAAATTATAAAGAAACAGTTTTATTAGTGACTATAATGTTTACTTTTTTAAATTGAGGAGAAAAAATGTACATGATATAAATTTTAATGGCTATTGCAGTAATTTATCCTTTCGCCACATCAGCATTCCGTTAGGGGACTAACGGAGTTAACGTCGGAGTGACCAAGTATTTACACATCGAAAACGTAGAGGACTACTAATATGCACTTTTCAAAAGTGGTGACTAACTCTGTACACTCGTTAAACATAAGGGACCTGCACAGTAGTTTACCCTAGAAATAAATAAATAAAAACATTTTTAATATCTTTTATTTAAAATTATCACTTTAAATAAACAAACTTATACATGAACTAATAAATAAATTTATTCATGAAAAATAAATGATCAATTACTGATTTGTTACAAAAGTATATCATCAATCTCTTTGTTCCTATTCAACTAAACACACTAAATTTTTTCAAAAAAAAATTAAACACAACAATATTAAACATGTAAAGTTAAATAGTTGAATTTTTAATAAAAATAAATACTATTTATAATAACTTAACTTGGGTGATGTGATTTTGCTTCATAATTGACCCCCATCAGACCAGATAAAGAAAAAAGGAATCTAGTCAATCTACTGCTGCAAAGCATATCGGTCCCACTGGAACGCCATTCGAAGGAGCTGGCAAAATCTAGTACAGCAAGACGTGCGAAATTCATGTTTCCGGTATTTTTAATGATGTTTCCGGTATTTTTTAATAATGTTTTCGGTAACGCCGTATATTAGCCGCATATTAAGCTGCCGTATGGTAGAAAAATCCGTTAACCTTGCTTGCCAGTTGCTTCTTTATCGAGTACGACTGCAAGTTTTTGCCTTTTGTGCAGCTCCCTGAGCCGGTTCATGTTTGTCGTTTTCTTAATGTCTAGCCAAAAAAAACTGTACATCAAACTATATCGGTCACCGTCAATCACGCTTTGTTTAAGTTCTGCTGGTTTTTAAAGGTTAAATTGGAAGTGGGTCTCGGTTTTTACAGGTTCAGCTGCACTGGAAGTGGAAATAAATGAACAAGCTTGTCTAAGAGGAGGTTAGTTTTTTCAATTTTACTTAGAACCCACTTTCATTAGAGTATAGCTTTTGAATGTTGAGACTCTGAGAAACTGAGAAGAAAGGGAAGAAGAGATGATCCAACAAGGCCTACAATTTGTTTTACTCAGCTGAGCCTGAGAAGTATCTCAACATACACTGTTTTACATAATAGTTCCTGTTCTTTGGCTGTCTCTGCAAATAACGAAAGGGCGTGAAAATTCCCAGCTTTTGGTGCTTCCTTTCTTTTTCTTTTTAAAATGCTTAATGCACTTGAGTATTGATGAAGATTCAGACAAAATGGGCTTTTTCCTATGTATTAAGATCAAGTATTTTAGTTTATTATTTGTCGATTTTGTGTGTTTTTTCCTTTTATTTCTGGGTAGTGGCAGAAATGCAGCAACTGGTAAAGTGCTGTCTGTCCTTTATTATTTGTTTTCTATTGCCTTTGGTTGAAATATTTGCTTTTCTTGTATCTTAGTTTTGAAGTGTCTTACTCTGTCTACAAGTTTCAAGCTTGATGTTGTCATATTGTTAATCATTCTGGTAATCTGGTTTTTAAAATTCTCAAGATTTAATGAGTTTTTCAGTTTCTTTCCAAGGTCTTCAGTATAAGATAATTAGGATTAGGGACATAATATTACTATATGATTTCTATCTTTTTGTTTGATGTTAGATGAACCATTCTTCTTGTTATTCCTTTTCCCCCATTTGCTTGAAGTAAATTTGGTTATTCTGATTGATACAGGTTAAGGCATACTCAGTCTGGTCTCCTTGCCGCAATGCCGATGTCTCGAAAAGAATCCGATTGTGAAGAGGTTTCTATGCAGCAAAGCTTGTTATTTTCTGATAGTCTCAAGGTATTAGAGTTCTTGATATTTGTGCCTGTTTAGTTCTTAGGCTAGCAAGAATAGGATCTTCCTTAAAGTTGAAATCCTTTTCTCATTTCTTTTCTTTGATATCCTGGTCGAAATTTAGCATTTTGACGGCCAAGCTGATTGCACCAGCATTCAAGTTAAATCACTGCCTAATTTGGGTGGTTTTGTCTTAATATTTCAAGGGGTGGATGTTCTTGGAGGTTTCTGAGCCCCCATCCATGTCAGTCTCGTGCGTTATGCACAGATTTAGCACTTTGCACTTTGCATTGTTAGATAATGCATTCATATCCCATAATTATGGTTTTATCACAGAGTTTCTTTGTTTTAGGATTTGAAAAATCTGAGAACACAACTCTACTCCGCAGCCGAGTATTTCGAGCTATCCTACACTAATGATGACCATAAGCAGATGTGAGTCACTCTAATTCCTCATAGCTAGTTTCTTCCAGCGTTGTTCGAGTTTAATAACTTCCATTTTCTCCTATTTTTTATTACGTAGCAAGATCATCGTGTATATGCAGAGTGGTAGAAACATTAAAGGATTATGCCGTAAAAGCTATCGTGAACACCATAGATCATCTGGGTTCTGTGACATACATGGTTAATAATTTTCTGGAAGAAAAGGTTGACCAGGTCTCCGAAACAGAGCTTCAGGTCTCTTGTGTCGAAGAGGTAAGGTTTGTTTCTCGGTGCGATAACTATGATTCTAGCCTTTCGTGTTCTGATGATTTAAGCGTAGTATGCTTACAAAGTATTGAACTTTTCCGTTCTTTAATGTGGCACTGCAGAGAGTACAACAATGCCAAGTATATATTGACCATGAGGGAATTTCCCAACAGTCGTCCGTGATTAAAACCCCGAAGTACCATAAACGGTACATCTTGCCAGGCAACTACCTGTCTCTACTCATTTTACTCTTCGCCTTTTTCCCATTTTATAACAATTACCGGGAAAGGATATGCGGCTGTTTACAATGCCTTTGATTAAATCCCAGTTGGAGAGACCTTGATTGGTGCAAACCAAACCAAGTCAAAATATCAAGGACGCAGTCTAGACGGTGAAGACAACCGCCATCGGTTTAGGCGTGGTAGTCCTTTTATCTATCCTTTTGCATCACCTCTTATATTTTTGGATAAGATTCCAATGTAACTCGATCATTCTTGTAATGATTCCTCTAAAGCTGTTCAACATAAAATTAGAGAAACCCGACCCCCGCCATCTTCTGTCAGGGAAACCCCAGCATCTTCAATCAGGTAAAGATCACCATTACATTCTGATGAATTGCATTAATAAATCACAGTTAGTTTTATGATTAGAGCATCAATATCAACTATTCTGGTAATGGTTGTTGCAGAAAAGAACGTTCTCCGTCACCTTCTCCTCGGCCTCTACAGAGATCTGCAACATTTTCCTTTACTGCTACCATGCCGAAGAAAGAACTAGGTCGATATACTTATTGAACTATTTTATTTTCGGATTGCAATTCTATACTTTCTTTCTCTTTTACCATTGTGATTCCACAAAACTGTTTTCAGTTATGACTTATGAATGCATGTCCTGATGTTGTTTATACGTATAATCAGGATCACCTCATCGATTCCCACGTTTGAGTTTTGGGTCTGATAGCAGGCCTACAACCCCCAATAAGAGCCGGTCAAGTACTCCAAATACGGCTGGTGCGATGCGACGGGTGAGTGTAAAATAGTTTCATTCATATGCACACTCAACCAATGAAATGTTTTGATGCCGAAAACGATTCATAATCTGTTAAGGATTCTAAGTTCAATTTTGTTTGAATTGTCAGTATCCCTCAGAGCCTCGGAGATCGGCTGTAATGCATCTTGAATCCGAGAAAGAGAACACCAAAGGCATTGAAGAATATCCGAGCAAAAGTAAAAGACTCCTGAAAGCATTTTTCAGCCGTCGCAAATCAAAGAAAGATGATGTGCTGTATACTTATTTGGATGAATATTGAGCGAAATAAAGATGCATGATCGAAGACCATCAAAATGGCATATGATAACGGTGAATGTCAAATTGGGTACGTGTCTTGCACGGTGTTCTCTTAAAAAAAAAGGGTGTTCGGGATATATAGCGGATAGGTGTAAATCGTGTATGACGACCTGCAATGATATTTATCACACCCTATTCGGATTCGGAAGTGAGATATATATTATGATAATTCTATTCCAGTATGTGTTTGATTTCAAAACTGGATAAATTATTCGAATATGGGCCATTTAGATGAATAGGTCACCCGGTCCATTTTTTATAATAAGTTTTATTATTTATATTTACGGATCATAATTTCATATTCAGTTCAGTGTTGTAAAAACCACATTGAAATTCAATGTCCATCTGATCCAGAGTATATCATCGGTTGAAAATCTTTTTAATCGAATAAAGATTGGTTCAACCATGTTCCAAAAAGAAGAAAAAAAGGATTGGTTCGACATGTAATGTTTTCTGAGAGCATCTAATGTAATTGAATGATTAAATTTATATCTAATACAAATTCAATCTTCGACATATTTTCACCTTATTTTCTGGGCGATTCAAAAATTTTGGGGCCCTGTGCAATATATTAAAAATGGGGCTCTTAATTTATAATCAATAAAAATATAAATTATTCTTTTTTAAAAAAACTTTAATACAAAAAATCAACTTATATACACACATAATTATATATATACACATAATTATATAAATAAATCTATAATATTTTATAAATATTTAATTTAATTTAATTTAGGTTCTATATTTTGGTGGCCCTGTGCGATCGCTCCTATCGCGTCTGTTCAGAACCCCTACCGCTTATTTTAGAGTACTAATCTATTCCAAAAATACTTTTTAGTCATCTAAATTTTAAATATTAAAATAAAAATTAAATTTTATTACAAAACGAACCTCATGCATCAACTGTTGTTAAAATATTAAAATTATATCTCAACCGATCTTTCAATTATAATTTAAATTAATTTTAGGGTGAAAAGAAGTCTGCTTCTTAGCACGTTTTCTCTGTCTGCTTCTTAGCACGTTTTTTCTGTCTGTTGACACGTTTTTTCCTTTTAACTCTCTTCGTTTTTGTCTTTTTTCAAGTTTCCCACCCTGGTGCTTCTATGGATCCAGCGATGGAAGATGGTCTAGCCACCCTAACAATCGAGGATGATGAGGATAATGAAATCCAAGTGCAAGAGGAAGGGAGAGGTTTCCCTACGAGTATTTCTTTCGATCTATGTTTTGTAGGCCGCTCCCTCACAACCAGTGTGATACATTTTCAGTCCATGCGCAATACTTTGGCTAATCTTTGGTGACCATTAGGAGGGATTGCCATCTCAGAATTGGGTGACAACAGATTTCTGTTTAGATTTTTTCATCCGGTGGATATGGATCGGATAGAGGGGGTGCGCCTTGGAATTTTAACACCCATCTTCTTATTCTTCATCGTCTGAAGGAGGGTGAAACTCCGATGGATGTCCCTTTGCATATTGCACCTTTTTGGATCCTGGTTCATGACGTCCCACATGGTTACATGTCAAAAAGAGTTGCTCGACAATTGGGGTCGTTTATAGGTACTTTTCTTGAATATGATTCGCAAGCAGTCTCATTGGGTTATAAAGGCATCACGAGATTTCGGGCAAGTTTTGACATTTGGAAACCTTTAAAACGATGTAAGAAAATCTCGTTAGCAGCCGGTGGCTGCACTTATGTTCGTTTCGCATATGAAAAACTTCCTCTTTTCTGTTTTATTTGCGAAAAAATGGGTCATGGAGAATCTTTCTGTCTGGTACGTCTTTCCAAGCCAAAGGAAGAGATTACTTTTGGTTGGGATCTTAGTCTGTGTGCGCAAACAAAAAGAGCAGCGATGATAACGCCCAGCAGGTGGCTCCGGGAAGAATCTCTGATCTCATCTCCTAGCCACACTGTAACTGCCAATTCTATGTCGACAAATTCTCATTCTCCGGGATTCAACAGTTTAATTTGGAAGTTCGCAGGAATTTCGAAAACTCCTCCCCAAATTTTGCCAATCAAAATATTTTGGGCGTATCACCTATTTCTGGCAACAATTTGGGGCCTATTCCTTCTAATCTGCATATGAATGTTTGCTTAAATGATGGAATCAGGGCAACTAATGATGTAATCATGACTTCACAAGAGGAAAATTCTCAGTCCCCACTGACAGAGGGTTCTAAACGGCCTAGAGTCATTGCTTCCGTGTCTGACGTTTCTCATAATGATTCGGATGAGGCTTCTCAACATCTATCGGCAGGTCCGACTCTTCGGGCCAGCCGGGCCCAATGAAACTCATAAGTTGGAATGTTCGGGGCTTGGGCCAGTCCTGAACTACCAATCGTCTCAAGCTTATGCTTAGAGATATTAACCCGGTTGTTTTGTTTATAATTGAAACGAAACTTCAAGGCCCAAGAATGGAAAAGGTTAGACGTTTGTGTGGTTATCCAAATGGTGTGGATGTGCCGTCTACTGGAAGAAGTGGTGGTCTATCTTTAGCTTGGAAAGATAGTTGTACAGTTTCTCTTTGCTCCTATTCTGATAGACATATTGATGTCTTATTAGAAAATGATTCTGATGGTCGGTGTAGAGGTGTACTGGCTTTTATGGTGCCCCTGAAGAACAGAATATGATTCATTCTTGGAATCTCTTACGACAACTTGATGATATGCATGATACTTATTGGCTTGTGATTGGGGATTTCAACAAACTCTTACTGGCTTTAGAGAAATCTAGTGGCAGAATCCGTAGTTACCGCCAAATGAACGATTTTTGAATGGCCTTACAAGATTGTGATTTGAGTGATATTGGTTATAAAGGTCCTTGGTTTACATGGAATGGGGGAGGCTCTCTTCAAACTTGATACGTGAAAGATTAGATCGCGGAGTAGCAAACTTTGCATGGTGGGGCATGTTCTCGAATTTTTCGCTTGATCATCTTCCACATGCTTTCTCGGATCATTGTCCCCTTCTTCTAAGTGTGTCTCTCGTATCTCCTTCCAAAGACCGAATCCACCATTTTTGTTTTGAGGCAGCATGGCTAATTGAAGATTCTTGTGAATCGAAAGTCCAACAACTTTGGCAATCGTCAAATGGATCGATCCCAGATAGGCTCGGGTTTACTGGCTGTGGACTTGAGCAATGGTTCAAGAAAATTACAAGGGAGAAGAAGATCCCAACTCGAGCCCTTAAACAACGACTGCAGGAGTTAAATGTTCTCCAGCCCAATAATGACATTCTTGAGGAAATTTTAGAAACAAAAATTGCTTTGAATTTAGAAGCCGATTGTGAGGAGTTGTATTGGGAACAAAGGGCGAGGGCCAACTAGCTTCGAAATGGGGACCGAAACATAAAGTTCTTCCATAGTTTTGCTTTGAGCCGACGACGGAAAAATAAAATTTCTCGTTCAAAAAATGATGATGACGTTCTAGTAAATTCTGAAGATGACATTCGTGAAGTGGCCACCATTTTTTTTACAAAGTTGTTTTCATCTCAGGGGAGTACTGATCCTGTGCAAATCCTTGCTGGTATAAATCCCAGCATTACAAGTGAAATGAATGCAGGCTTGTTGGCTAAATTTACCAAGGAGGACATTTTAGCGGCTGTCCGTTCCATGGGCCCTTTGAAAGCAACAGGGGAAGATGGTTTGGGAGCTATTTTTTATCAGCGTTTTTGGCATATCATTGGAGGAGAAGTGGCTGATTTTTGTATTAGTGATGCAGAGGGTAATCAGGACTTGGCAGCTATCAACAAGACCTATGTTGTCCTTATACCCAAGGTTAATGATCCTTTGTATATGTCTCAATACCGTCCCATCAGCTTATGCAATGTAGTGTTTAAAATTATATCCAAAATGCTTGCTAACCGTCTTCAGAAAGTTCTTTCTACATGCATTGATGAAGCGCAATGCGCATTCATCCCAGGAAGACTTATTTCAGATAATATTATAGTTGCATACGAGATCCTTCATGCTATGAAACTGAGAAGAATGGGAAAGAAGGGAAGCTTTGCTCTCAAACTAGATATGAGCAAAGCCTATGATAGAGTTGAATGGTCGTTCCTTGAAGCAATGGTAGGAAGGATGGGTTTTTCTATGGACTGGATTTCGAGAATTATGGATTGTGTTAAAACAGTCTCGTACTCTATTATTATTAATGGGCAGGTTGGAGAGTCTTTTCTACCATCACGAGGGATCCGACAAGGGGACCCATTAAGCCCTTTTCTCTTTGTCATTTGTAGTGAGGGTCTTTTAGCTCTTTTGCGGTTAGGTACACAAAATGATCTGGTCAAAGAAGTTCGTATTACGAGAGGGGCTCTTTTGGTTTCTCACCTTCTTTTTGCGGACGATAGTTATATTTTTAGGGATGCAACAGCTATAGGGGCTGCTAACCTCAAGGACATTCTCCACATCTACTCTCAAAGCTCGGGTCAACTTGTGAACTTCGAAAAGTCTAGTGTTTACTTCAGCTCGAATGTCATTGAAGTCAACTGAAATAGTGTTTGCCGCATTCTAGGGGTCTCCAGTCAATCTTGCCCTGATACATATCTAGGGCTCTCTTCCATGATGGGAAGGAAAAAGAAGGAACCACTAGCGTTTATTAAAGATAAAACTGCTAAAAGTTTATCTTCATAGACAACAAGATCTCTATCTTCTGGAGAAAAAGAAATTTACATTAAGTCCATCTTACAAGCTCTTTCTCTTTATGCTATGGGATGTTTCTTGGTTCCTCGTTCTTTATGTACTGATTTGGAGTCCATGTTCGCGCGCTTCTGGTGGCAAAAATCAGCAAATAAAAAAGGCATACATTGGTGCACTTGGCAGAGTCTTTGTTTACCTAAGGAGAATGGTGGCATGGGTTTTAGAGACCTTGGTTGTTTTAACATAACCTTTCTTGCTAAACAAGGATGGCGAATTCTTTCGAATCCGATTTCTTTGGTCTCTAGGATCTTAAAAGCGAGGTATTTTCCTTGTTCTGATTTTCTTCAGTCTTCTCTTGGCTCGCGCCCCTCGTATGTCTGGAAGAGCATTTGGTCATCGAGGAGAACTTTAGAGTTGGGCATTTTTTGGAGGATAGCTAATGGTAACTTAGTGTCAATTTGGAATGACTCATGGATTCCCCTATTTCCTACACGCCTCATTACCTCTCCAATGATCCCTAATCTAAATTGGGTTTCTGAATTAATTTGTCCCGAGACACGTACATGGAATGAAGCTCTTATAAGGGCAAGTTTCAACCTTGAAGACGCTCAAGCCATTCTCTCCATTCGGTTACCGAGAGTCCCTCGACCAGATATCCTAACTTGGGGAGGGGAACACACTGGCATTTTTTCAATTCGAAGTGCTTACAGGCTTCTCATCAAAGATCTCTTCCCTAATTGTTACTCAGATCAGTTCTATAATTCTATCTGGAGAATGAAATGCCCTTCGAAAGTTAAAATTAATCTATGGAAGTTTTCTCAAAACTTTATTCCAGTTATGCATAACCTTTACATTAAAAGAATATCTAGCCATAATCTCTGTCCTAGATGTTCTAATGCACCAGAAACTCCTTGTCATGTGAGCCGACAGTGTTATTTTGCACAAAATGTTTGGAATACTTTGGCCTTTCAGTGGCCTCCTCATGTTAATCAATTTGATTTTTGTGAGTGGTTGGCATGGTTATTTGATAATTACAATAGCAATAGACATTCTGAAATTGCAATTACTATATGGGCGATATGGTTTTCACGCAACAAATCGGTTCATGTAGGAATTCACCAAAATAATTTCGATGTTGCAAGGTTTGCAAGGAGTTACCTAGCCGAATTGGGGATAATCTCAGCTCAACTTGTGCATCCCCATACCCACTCTTCTGTAAAATGGTGTGCACCTCCGGCTCCGTTTGTGAAATTAAATTTCGATGCTAGCTTTTCTCTGCAATTAAAGCAATCTTGGTCAGGCATTATTATCAGAGATTATCTGGGTAATATTCTAGGTTCGGCTTACCAATTGAACCAGGATGTTTCTTCTGTTTTCGAATATAAAACCATTGTTGCAATCTAAGGACTATCTTTAGCAATCGATATGGGCTTCTCCCAAATTGTGGCTGAAGAAGACTGTCGGATGCTTTTTCAGAAACTCTCAGCACAAGATGACGATCTGTCAGTTCTAAGACCTTTAATTGCAGAAGCTAAAGAAATCTCAAGGGGTTTTAGGGCTTGCCTTTTCAATTTCACCGGTCGGGAAGGCAACAAGGTGGCGCATGCAATGGCCTCCCTTAGACGCAGAGACATCGAAGACCGCTTCTAGATAGATGAAGCTCCAGCTGAAGCCTCCGCCGTTGCTGATCAGGACCAACATGGTCTGTCGAACATCTAAATAGCTTCATCTTGACTCTATTTTGTGGGCCTTTTTCAGCTTAGCCCTCACCGACGTTGGTACCAGTTCTCTATTTTCCGACACAAGCAGATATCAACCGGCTAAGGATCATCTGATGTTGCTCTCTCTTTCGTTTTTTCCCCTTTCTTAGCTTCGTTTTTTGTGGTGTCTGAACTTTGGTTTATTTGGGACCTTTCGATTTCTTTTACTCTCTAATAATATATCAAATGGTACCTCTTTCAAAAAAAATTATAATTTAAATTTTGATAGCGGAAATATAATTCAAATCCTAAGACAGAAAAGCTTAGCTACTGGTTTCTCTTCAACCCTAACCGCTTGTTTCTCTTTATTCTATGGTAAAATGAAGATCAAGTTACACGCGTCTCTAAGGGACAGAACTATTAAGAAAATAAAAGGGGATTTGGCCTCCTCAATTTTTGTTAATGTATTTTGTTTTGTTAGTTTGAGTGTTTTTTTAGTTTTATAATATTTTTAATTTATTATGTCTTTGTTAGCTTTGAAGTTAGACAATTTGGTTGTATCTATTGTCAAAACTTTTTTGTGCAATTAGGCGTCTAAGTTTTTTATTTGGTGCAATTAGATCCTTATTTTTTACGGTGTAATCTTGTACCCGATATCTATAATTATTCATGTTCAATTTTGACTAGTTTATACTCATAATTTTAAGGGTAAACTACACGAAATACCACTTAATTTTATCCTTTGATTCTAACATACCACTGAATTATAATTTGATATTATTATACCACTAAACTTAATTTTTGGCTTCAATATAAGCACTCGACCGTTAACTTATAACGGGCCGTTAAATTCAAAACGGCGTCGTTTTGAAGCCTAAAATAGGTCAAAACAAGGTCGTTTTGTTAGTAAAGAAAATATAAAAAAAATATTATATTTTGGGAAGCTTGAACCCAAAACCTTTAAAATGAAAGTCTTATACCAAACTACCAAGTCAACTTAAATACTCGATATCATTCTTACGAAAATAATATATAAATAATATTGCAGTTGAACTTAATTTCATTTATCTCATGATATAATTTTATAATATAATTTTATAAATATATTAACTTTATAAATAAATATTATTTATAATATATATATATATTAATAGATATAATATATATAATTTAACATAAACCCTAAATAAAATATTAATTAAAACACCAAACTCGAAACCCTAAAAACCACAAATCCTAAACCATATGTTAAATAAAACCCTAAACCATATATTAACTAAAACCCTAAACCATATATATAAAAACAAATCCCAAACCCTAAACAATAAACCCTAAATATAATTAAATCATAAATCTCAAACCCAAACTTCTAAAATTAAAATATTATTTATAATATATATTAGGATTTGTAATATAGAGGTTAGGTTTAGGGTTTAGTTACATATATTGTTTAGGGGTTATGGTTTAGGATTTATTTATGTATATGGTTTAAGGTTTGGGTTTTAGGGTTTAGTGTTTAATTATATAAATTATATCTATTCAAATATATATATAAATTATAAATAATATTTATTTATAAATTTAATATATTTATATATATGGTTTAAGATTTATTTATATATATAGTTTATGGTTTGAGGTTTTAATTAATACATAGTTTAGGGTTTAGGATTTATTTATATATATGGCTTAGGGTTTGAGGTTTTAATTAATATATAGTTTAAGATTTGGGTTTTAGGGTTTAGGGTTTAATTATATATATTATATCTATTAATATATATATAAATTATAAATAATATTTATTTATAAAGTTAATATATTTATAAAATTATATTATAAATATTATAAAATTATATTATGATATAAATAAAATTAAGTTCAACTGCAGTATTATTTATATATTATTTTTGTTAGAATAATATTAAGTATTTAAGTTAGCTTGGTGGTTTGATATAAGTCTTTTCATTTTAAAGGTCTTGGGTTTAAGCTTCCCAAAATGCAGTGTTTTCTTATTTTCTTTACTAACAAAACGATGTCGTTTTGGCCTATCTTAGGCTTCAAAACAACGAAACTAAAACGACACCGTTTTGAATTTAACGGCCCGTTATAAGTTATCGGTCGAGTGCTTACATTGAAGCCAAAAGTTAACTTTTTTTTTTTTATTATTACACACGTTGAATTTCAATGTTTAACGTTCTGCAGTTAAAGTGATAATTTGTTTGCAAATTCAAAAAGTTAAACATTTAAATTCAACGTGTGTAATAAAAAAAGTTAGTGTCCAATTATACTAAAAATAAAATTAGGTACCTAGTTACACCTTAAAAATTAGACACGTAATTGCTCACAAAAAATAAGTCTTATATATTATATATTATATATATATTAATAATAAAATTAGGTCCCATAATTATATTTACCTTGAATAAATCTTAAGAGACTTAGATTTGAGCAATTTTATTTGCAAGATATACATACATTATCAAAGGATTAAGAGAAAATATGAATAAATATTATTTTGAAATAACCTTAAGACGATTAAAAATATATTTACCCTAAATTATATTTAAGATCAACATTGACAATTTAATGTGTTATTTTAATAGTCTAAAGGTGATTACAATGTAGTATATGTTCATAGATATTTTTAACCCTTTGACAATGCACACACACCTTGCTGAGAAAACGATTAAAACTGAGTTTTCTAAAATAAACATTATCTACTGAGAGCACTTGTTGAGTTCATAATTTAATGTGTTATGTATAATAATTAAAATAAATAATTAAAATATTATATGTTTTCTTTTTTTACTTATTTTTTGATCTCTCTCCATTTTCCTATTATATATAAGTTTGGGTATCTTGATAAAAATCTTCTACTCCTTTTTCGGTATTTTTTAGCCCAACACTAAAAAATAATAAAAAATTTAAATTTTAAAGCTTAACCCTAAATTTTAAATCTTAAACCTTACACCCTAAAAAATACATCTTACCCTAAATTTCCTAAATCCTAACCACAAATTTTAATCTTAAACACTAAACTTTAAATCTTAAAACTAATTTTTAGCGTGGAGCCATAAATAGAAACACCGAAAAGGAAAAAAATTTCTATTAATCTTTTATATCATTAAAAGCGATCGTATGCTATTTTAAGTGCACACATTTGGTCTCAACATTGTAAATTATGAAGGAAACACTGCTGTGGGTAGTGTAAACTTAAAATGAATATTTTAACTAAACTTCATTTTCTTTTCTTTTCTTGGGCATCTAAATATATATAAAAATAAAAATAAAAAGTAGCAGAACACTTGATTATTTAATCTTAATACATAATTATGACAGGCAAAGGCAAAGGCAATAATAGCCAGTGATACACAGTCACAACATATTGCTGCTCTAAATATATTATCATGATTATTGCAGCTCTAAATAAGAAGTCATTGAAGAACACCATAATATCACGCCTTTCTAATACAAAGAGATCATCAAAACCTCTGAAAAGAGAGGGAATGAGTAGACAGTAGAGAGTTGATATATGTATATCAGGGTTTCCCAGGTTTTCTCCTTGGTTCGTGCTTGGTATTAGCACCTGTATCATCATAATCCAGCATTGCACCCGTCAACAGCTTTCTGGACGATGAACTACTCCCACCCTTCATCTAATGATTAAAACCAACAACATTTGGAAATAATTAAATAACGTGTACATTATCTGCATCTTTGCATGCATATATTAATCCCAAAGCTGGAGAAAGAAAAAGACAAAGATTATATACCTGTTGATGAAGTGAGCAATATTCAGCCTGCATTCCACCTTGAAACCCGTTAACCATGCCTGCCAACAACAATCACTCTCATCAGCGCTTCAGTAAAGACTAAAGAGATTAATGCATTCCATCTAATGTTATCATTGTCCATATGATGGTGATATCGTTTGTTAATTGAATGAGTCCCACAGTAATCAGTATATGCATATGCAGTGAGTGGAGTATTGGTTACCATAGGAGAAAGGCATGAAGAGGAGCAAAGACAGCAGAAGAAAAGCGTTGAAGCGAAGAGTTGACATGGGTGGTGCTTGTTCAGGAGGCTGGTTGGCAATGGGAGAGGGCAAGGTGTGGCTTTATATGATGTAGCTACTAAGCTAGGTTTGGTTTAGCTCTTGTCAATTGTCATGGCGCACCCATCATTCATCATGAGATGCATTACCCCCTTCTTTTGCCCCCCTTAAGTCAACTACTCTGTTTTTCATTTCACAAACAAACCTTATTTATTTATTATATTGGATTGAAGATGGGCAGACGGTACACCTCCCCACATTCGGAATTGTTTTCATCGACTCACCATTTTCTCTCTTATATGTTATCCTCAGAAGATTTATAAAGTTAGAATTGTCTCAGAATTATCATATAACAAGTATTGTCTGTGGAACAATCAATCAAACCAAGACATCCCAAATTTGATGTCCCAAAGGATATAAGACATCGCCTTTTGAGTTAGCTAGCCTAAATAGTACAATATTGATTGTTGAGGATTTACTTGGTTGTTAAACAGATGACACTTTCTAAACTTTCTCACGAAGGAGTCTAATTATTTATCGTTTTAACGTGTGTATTATAGCTTTCACACCTAATGCGCAGATATTATCGCCATGTTTGGTAAGGAGAGGTTTGAGCTAAAATTAGAGATTTGACCGGTCAAATTCGCTAATTTGAATGTTTGATAAAAAACGGATTGAAATAACGGATTAGATAAAATCTCTAATTTTGAAAAAACTGCTAATATGAGCTTTTTGAAATTAGAGGTTTTGAGATAAGATTTATAAAGACCTTTTTACCCTTAACAATTATAAAATATCTTCAAATAACTTAAATTTAACCATTTCTAGTTTAATTCTTCAACCTCATGTATTTACATTGTGATATTTGTAAACTAATATTTTTTTGTTTTTTTATTCTCACACATTTATATTTGTATTTAAATTTAATAATTAATTAAATTGCATTAAAAATAATTATATAAATAATAAAATAATATATATCCTTTAAATATGCTTAGTAATGTTATATTAAAAAATATTTTTTGTAATCTAATTAATATTAATAGATATAAAATATTGATAACCAATAAACTATTCAAATAAGTATCGAATATAATTATGTCATTATATGTCATTTTGCTTGTTTAAATAATCAAACAACTATCAGATATCAGTTAATTTTACCAAACACTTTTATACAATCAACTAATACAATCTCTGCTACTCAAATCAACCAATGCAAAACGCTATCAGCTATTATAATCTGCTATAAGCTATCAGCTATCCGCTATGTCAAATAAAACAGATACATAAATATAGTAATATTTTCAATAATGTATTGAAAATGATTAATAAAAGAGGTTGATTTTATCATGTTCCTAGGGAATCAAATCATGCTACTATATAAATAGGTTTAAAATTAAATATACTACTTTTATTTAGATATTTGTTGTGGTGTGAATCACGAATATTCTTCACGTATCCGTTTAACGATTTAAATAAAAATTGATTTCTTTGAGTCAAGTAAAACAAGTGTGACAAAATTCTCTCATTTAAGTATTTAATATTGTTGCATTTCCAAGGAATCAAACACGAAACTTTAGTTAAGTTGAAACAATCACACATTATTTGATTCAAACATTTGATGGTACAAAACTTTTTATTTAGTGATCATATGTATTGTTGCAATAAAAAGTAGCAAAAGTGGTAAAGCCAAGTGTAAGATTTGGTTCATGTCCATTTTAAACAACAATGAACAGTCCATTGCATTGCTCAGTATATAGGCCTATTTTCAGGTTGGCCTTTTCTTTATGGGGGATGCATTTATCACCCATTCATAAGTCAATCCACTTTTCGATTTCTGTTCTCCACCTAATTTTTACTTTCCCATCCTTTGTGGTGCAAATTTAAGGGGAAATGTTGCTGAAATTATCATTCCTTTAAAAAGTATAATTTATAGTGGCTCTTGAATCTCTTATCCTAGATTTCTTAATCCGTGGTACCAAACACCACTTTATCAAACAGTAGTTTCAGCACATTCCAAGGCAATTACGATGGGGACAAACAAGTCATAGTGGCCAACACACGAAATCAAATAGAGAGAATTTATGGTGTTGAATTTTAGCTACATCCATTAACAAAGAGCACTACGAAAAATAAAAGGTAGGGGACAACACAACATCTTGAACCCCTAACACTAATTTTAGTTTAATTGTTAATTAATATTCAAAACTTGAGTTAATCATCTTTAAGGAGACCATATGCTGGCAATGATGTTGTTTAAACCAAGGTGATTGACTAATGAGTATACTTAAGGACCAATTTCATCAATAACCTCAAGAAGTCTACAAGTAATAACATCATAGTATTTTTTTTATTGGTAAACTGTTGGGTCACGCCGGTACGCCCCATGACGTAGCTGAAAAATTATCCGGCGATTACCACCAGAGATTCGTGTACGAGAAACGAATCAGAGAAAATAAGGGTTTAGAATTACATGTTTAAAATCTAAAATTCTGAATTTGGAGAAGATAGATATTTAATCACGATTTCACAATGTCGATTCCTAAACCGCAACAATAACGATTCGACTGCTACGTACTTTACCACTTGAAACGAGCATATAAAAATTCTCTAAACCCTTTAGAAGGGAACAAGCATATAAAAACTATCTAAACTATTTAGAGAGATTTTCCCAAAAATCATTAATGACTGCTAGATCTCTCATGCCTTTTTATAGCCTTTGAAATCCTAATTTAATTCATATTAGTATTTCAATATATATATATAATTAGGATTTCAAAATATATATATATATATAATCGCAATTCAACTTAATTAAGATCTCAATATATATATATATATAAAACATATATAATTCTAATTCAACTTAACTAGGATTTCAATATTTATATATTAAATATATATAATCCAAATTCAACTTAATTATGATATATATATATATATATATATATATATATATATATATATATATATATAAAATATATATAACCTCCCAATTTAACTTAATTAGGATTTTAATAAATATATTGATTTAAATTGAATTATATTATTTATATATTAAAAGAGACATAATCACAATAATTATTTTTTTTAATATTTACCCAATAGTTAAATTATATATATCAAATATATATTAATTTAACTAAACTCGTGTACAACAAATTTGTACATATATAATTCGTTTAATATATGCTCATTTCAACTGTGGGTGTGACCTTGTAGGTTCATGTAACGTTAGTAGTAAATATTAGAACATTTCTAATATTACAAACAATGAGTGACATCTAGCAATATGTCGTTGTCACCTAAGTTACAAGAAATCGTGATTCAACATAAACATTTTCGTGATTAACTCTATTTATGTATTACATCCTTTTGTTCTTTATATCTAGACTGGACACAAGTCATGGAACATTCACACTTGTATAGTCCATCTAATATTTCTTGATATCTTGAGTATACTATTATAAACGAATAACCATGATATCTCATATCAAGTTATTCGAGCATGACTATGCATTTCTAGTCTCACTCAATCAAGTGACATATGATATTACTCCTATTATGTAGGAGGGAGAAATCCTATCTTGATCAACCATATTTCACTACATAGATTGTGACATATCCAATAACAGTCTTTATAGTGTAGTCAATTAAGCACACATTTGACCGTAGCAAAATATGTCACCCACGATGTTGAAATAATGATGATCTCAAGTCTGAAGATCATACATGTAGTTATCACTATGAGCAATGTTGTGACTGTCACATAATAATCCAAAAACCATGTTCATAGCGGGTCAGTCCAGTATGTCGTTCTCTAATACATACTTATGTATTGATTTTGACATCTTCATGTCAATGACAACACTTTGTCATCAATCAACTAAATATTAATCTTAATGCATTATTGTTGTCCATGCCCACAATAATACTCGACTAAGGATATTTTAGAATAATCATATTATTCTAAGAAATTTATTATAATTCAATTTATTTATGCACGTAGAATTATAACTAAAAATCATCTTATGATTTGTCTTTGGGCATACTCTAACAATCTTCCACTAGCACTAAGACCAATCACTCATGTATCTAATATCAAGTGACTTAGTGTGACGATCATGCTTCTGCTACGTCAGAGGCTTTGTTAGTGGATCGACAATGTTATCATCTGTTGGTACTCTACATGTTTTCACTTCTCATCGATCTATAATTTTTCGAATGAGATGGTAATGCCTAACTATGTGTTTGGATCGTTGATGAGATTTGGGTTCTTTTTCTTGTGCGATGACTAAGTTGTTATGACAACGTAGATTTATAACATTCAATATGCTCAACACAACCCCTAGTTCAGATATGAACTTTTTGATCCAAACACTATCATTTGCAGCATCACATGCTGCAATATACTCAATTTTTGTTGTAGAAACAACTATTGCATCTTACTTTGAACATTTCCAGCTCACAACGCCTTCATTAAGAAAAACACAAAATTCGATTGTGATCGAGAATCCTAGGTAAGAATTTTTTTTAGATTCTTACATACTAAATATTTTCAGTACTTTATCTATGTATGTATTTTGACTTAGTTCTAGGAGTCGTCTTGATCTATCTTTATAGATCTTGGCCCCTAATATGTAGGTTGTTTCACCCAAGTCATTCATAAAAAAACATTTTTCTAACCAAGTCTTTACAGACTGTAAGTTAGGAATGTCATTTCCTATTATCATTATGTCATCCACTAATTTTCTTGAAAACACATGGCTCATCTTTATTTTTGATAAAACCAAACTCTTTGGTTGCATTGTTAAAATGAAGATTCCAAAAATTTGAGAAGCTTGTTTCAATCTATAAATGGACCTTTGTAGCTTGCATATTTTTTGGCATCTTTTGGATCAACAAAACTTTTAGGTTGTATCATGTACACACCCTCATTTGATTTTTTCATTAAGAAAAGCGGTTTTATCATCCATTTGCCATATCTTATAAAAAATGCAGCTATCGCAAGTAAGATCCGGATGGATTTAAACATAGCAATAGGTGAAAAGATTTCATCATAGTCTATACCATAAATTTGATGAAAGCCCTTAGCGACTAATCGCATTTTGTATGTTTGTACATTACTCTTCATGTAGGTTTTTTTTTTTTGAAAAACCACTCGCACCCTATGGGCTTAACCCCTTTAGGTGGGTCAACCAAGGTCCAAACTTGATTTTCTGACATGAAATTCATCTCAAATTTCATGGCCTTTAGATATTTCTCAGAGTCTGGGCCCACCACTGCTTATTAATAAGTCTTAGGCTCATCTTGATCCATGAAAAGAACATCACTATGCAATGTGACAAGAAATTCATATTTCTCAGGCGCATTGCATTCTCTCAAAGATCTTCACAGTGGTTGTGTTTCCAAAATTGTTGAATGTTTCTTAACAACTTGTGGAACTTGTTGTTGTTCAATGATATGTGGTTGATCTCTAATTTTATTGAGTTCAATATTTCTCCCACTTCCTTTTCGAAAAACAAATTCTCTTTCTAGGAAGATTCCTATTTGAGCAATAAACACTTTGTTCTCGGTAGGATTGAAGAAACAATGTCATTTGGTTTCTTTAGGATAACCCACAAAATTATATTTATGATATTTGGTTCGAGCTTTGTAGACATCTTATGTTTAATATAAGCTTCACATCCCCAAATTTTCATAAAAGATATACTAGGACGTTTCCTAGTCTATATCTCATATGGTGTCTTTTGAGCTGATTTAGATGGAACACGATTTAGTGTGAAAGTAGTTATTTTAGCGCATGTCCAAAAAAAACTAGAAGATCAACATGACTCGTCATTGATCGAACCATGTCTAACAGTGTTCGATTTTTCTTTTAAAAAAACTCCATTCTATTGTGGAGTACCAGGAGGTGTGAGACAATCCCACATTCCTTAAGAAGCTCACCAAACTCCGTGCTTAAGTATTCTCCTCTTCGATCTGATCGAAGAGCCTTAATACATTTCCTAGTTGATTTTGTACTTTATTTTAAAATTCCTCGAACTTTTCAAGGGCTTCAGATTTATGATGCATTAGGTAAATGTACCCATATCTACTGAAGTTATTTGTGAGAGTAATAAAGTATTGAAACTCTGCTATGGCTTGTGTATTCATTGGTCCACATACATCACTATGTATTAATCTCAATTAATCACTTGCTCGCTCAGTTTTACCATTAAAAGAAGCTTTGGTCATCTTTCTCAATAAGCAAGGCTCGCATAATCAAGTGGTTGGAAAACAAATGAATCCAGAAATTCATCTTTATGGAGTTTTGAAATGCATTTTTCACTTATGTGACCCAAGTGACAATGCCAAAGATAAGTTTTATTAAAGTCATTTGTTTTTGATCTTTTCGTATTTATGTTGTAAATTAAATTCTCTTGATCTAAAATATAGAGGTCATTTATTAATTGTGTCACACCATAGAAAATATTATCGAGATAAAAGAGTAACAATTATTCTTAATAATTATCTCAAAACTAATCTTGTCTAAACAAAAAATCGAAATGATGTTTGTTTTAGTCAAACTAGACACAAAATAACAACCCTCTAAACATAAATAAACTCCACTAGAAAACGATAAAGTATATGTTCCTATAGCTAATGCAGCAACTCTTGTTCCATTACCAACCCGTAGGTCCATTTCTTTTTTTCTTCTTAAAATTTTACTCTTTTGTAGTCCTTATACAAATGTGAAAAATATGAGAGCCACGATAGGTGTCCAATACCCAAGAAGTAGGTGTTGATAAATTAATATCAATAACATAATTATCCGAGGCGGATGCTCCGCTTTCATTTGCCTTCTTAAATTTTTCAAGATAAACGGGGTAGTTCCTTTTAGAATGACATGTCTTATTACAATGGAAACATTTTTCTTCGAGTGACCAGTCAATGTATTTTACGCCGTACAACTTGTCCTTCTCAAGGACCGATCGCAATGATAACAAATTTGTATTTATCATAATAAGTCTAAAATAATAAAATATGAATTTTGAGTACGTTTACCAAGTTTGTTTATAAAAGGTCTTTATACTCCAACTATTTTTATTAATAACCCTCAAATATTAATGTCAAAAATACTTTATGTAAAGTTTTTCTAGTGGGCAAGGATCTAAATTTCACATTCTCTTAAGTCAGCTTTGGCTTTTCTCTAAAGATTATGGTCTATCTAGGTAAGCAACACTTGGTAATTATATCTCATGTAACTCATTCATATGGTGAACAACTCTTGTTCATAATCATCTTATGATTATCCAAATAACTAACTTTTAGGTTTTCTAATCATATTAGAGTAACCTAGTTAAGTCTTTAACCAATATTACAACCAACGAATATCAATTACTTATTCTTCGCGTTTGGCCAAGATAGAAACAAGTACCCCGCTTTAGCGGAACCTATATTGTATCGATCTAGACTTTAACGATGGTTAACATTGGGAAGCAATAAAAGACTTGATATTTTATTAAGGGTTTTTGTTATTATTATTTCACCATTTAACATTTGATCTTATCAATTAACTAGCATGCGTCTCACACATTCATTTTATCACATATATGAAATATAGTAAATATGAATGCAATAGCCACAACCCATATCCTAAAGTGGCCCATCCCAAGCCAATAGGAGAACCAAATTATTCTTAGGATAAAAACACTTCTCAAGCAACTTTCTGTCGACTCACACTTCTGTTCCTCAGGTTCATGCTTCTTCGTATAGATTACAATTTTAGAAACTCGTTTTACATATGAGGAGGTAAGATAAGAAGAGAATTACAATAGAAGTAGAGAAAAGCACGACACGTAGGTCGTATTTATAAAACCTTATGAATAAAACTAAATGGGTCATTGGGCTATAACCATGCATTTCAAACACAGTGCATATCAAACATAATAACGACACTGTTTGTTAATAAGGTCTTACCAGGTTGTTCCTACGAAATAGTCAAGCCCCTTGTAGAGTTTTAAGAGGGCGAAGCCCCTTGCAGGGTTTTGACGAGCCTGCAACTACTGGCGGGGTTGCCGATGCACGATCAGTTGTGGGGAAAATTTTTAATATCAACATCTTAATTGATGTGTAAAAACCTCACGATTTGATAACTTTTATCAACATTATCACGTTTTCAAGATTTTAAAATCCACGAGATTTTTACTAAAACAACTCTTGTCACTTTTCCGCACGAAATCTATAGACTAACCATTAGTCTAATATATAACTATAACCCGTGTATGTTAACACTTAACATATAAAACCATAAAACTCCATATTGAATATGTTAACAATTAACATATAATATTTCAAACACTATCAACAAAGTTCTTGATGATTAACTCTTAATCATCAAACTTAGGAATATATTTTTTTAACTGGATTAACAGATTAACCATGATTGAATAGATTTGCTCACGCAAATATCATATGTTCGCTAAATAAATTGAAAAATAACATGTATATCATACAATTACATCACACAAGTAATTAAAACCCGAATATGTATCGTACAAGTGTCTCTAATACCACTGTTGGGTCACGCAGGTACACCCCATGGCGCAGCGAAAAAATTATCCGACGATTACCACTAGAGATCCATGTACGAGGAACGAATCAGAGTGAATAAGGGTGGAGAATTACCTGTTTAAAATATGGAATTCTGAATTTGAAGAAGATATATATATATATATTCAATCACGAATTCACAATGTAAATTTCTAAGCCGCAACGATAACGCTCCGACCTCTACGTAGTTCAGTCAGTTGAAACGAGCATATAAAAATTCACTAAACTATTAAGAAGAGAACGAGCATATAAAAATTCTGTAAACTATTTATAGGGATTTTTCCAAAAAAGCATTAATCACTGCTAGATCTTTCATGCCTCTATATAGCCTTTGAAATCCCAATTTAATTCATATTACGATTTTAATAATATATATATATATATTAAATATATATAATCCCAATTCAACTTAATTAGGATTTCAATATATATACATATATATTAAATATATATAATCTTAATTCAACTTTAATTAGGATTCCAATATTATATATATATATATATATATATATATATATATAATCCAAATTCAACTTAATTAGGATCTCAATATATATATATATATATAATCATAATTCAACTTAACTAGGATTTCAATATTTATATATTAAATAAATATAATCTCAATTCAACTTAATTAGAATTTTAATATATATATATATATTAAATATATATAATCTCAATTCAACATAATTAAGATTTTAATATATATATATATATATTGATTTAAACTAAATTATAGTATTTATATATTAAAAGAGATAATTACAATAATTATTTTTTTAATATTTACCCAATAGTTAAATTATATATATCAAATATATATTAATTTAACTAAACTCGTGTACAACAAATTTGTACATATATAATTCGTTTAATATATGCTCATTTCAACTATGGGCGTGACCCTGTAGGTTCATGTAACGTTAGTAGTAAACATTAGAACATTTCTAATATTACAAACAATGAGTAACATCTAGTAATATGTAACCCCCTCTCCCCGGTCTGGTCGGCTTACCGGTTCGAGTGGGCTACACGGAGAAAACCGATGCGAAACCCGTTAAGGATTCCACCTCGGTTAGCAACCATAATTTCTCTTTAATTATATCTTCTCTAAAGGCAAGTTTAAATCCTATGTGATCGTGACAGCGGAATACAATACAGGATAAAAGCAACCAAGCCCAAACAACATGCTAAACATCCCATTTTTAAGTTATTAGGCAGGCCGTTTCGAAACACCCTTGAGGTGTATCGAAACACCTTGACTTGGTCAACAGCCCCAAGTCCACACGAGAAGGCCGTATCGGAACGGAGGTCAACCGTTCCGAAACACCCCTAGCGGTCAACTTCTCGTGGTCAACGACATATTGACCGTTCCGAAACACTTGAACCCATTTCGAAACCCCAAAATATCAACAATTTCTCAGATTTCCAGTAGCAAATCTATACCGAAACGGACCCTAGGCGTATCGAAACGCCTGGCCTGAAACAAGAGGCCATATCGAAACGAGACCAACCGTTTCGGTACACGGGCTGCGAAAAGACATATTTTTGCTGGTTTAAGACACTAGACAGCCCCAAAACTCCACCAAAACACTCAAGACTCAATATACAACCAATCTAGATGATAGACAACCTAATAACACATGCTTAGCACACGATAAACATGTAAAGCCAAACATCAACAAATCCATATGCAAAACAAGGATTCTTGCATCACATTCAAATATCATTCAAGGCATACTTAAACATTAATAGCCCATAAAGCGCATGTCTCCACACATAGAGTTTACATGCAACTAAGACACATGCACTCAACCAAAAGCATAGCATTTCAATACAAACATTTGACCAACATATACCATGGTTTACATATCCAAGTAAGGCGTAAACATCAACAACATCCATGAGTCAAACAATGCTCATACAAAACACATAGTAGCCCCATTGCTAAACTACCACTTTAATTACTAAATCATACTTGAGCAACTACAACTTGGAAAGCCCCTTCGCCTTGCTCCTTGCTAACACCACGCTAATGATCTGCATTGTTGAAAATGAGAGCGTAAGCTAGAAGCTTAGTGAGGATGCTCTAAAATAAAAAACAACAACAATGCAGGGTCCAAGCATGCAATCCTTAACATCGCACAAAACATATATGGCATCAACATATCAACCTAGCTAGTGTTTCAAGAGTCATAAATATGGCATCTTACATCATATTAAGCTCAACAATATAATTCAATTATCTCAACATCATAAACATAAGAGCAATTACATTGGCCACTATTAGTTTACTCGGATGTGCGGATTTACTCTCAACAACAACATTACCTCGGTGGGATTACACTCATCACCGGACCTTGCATGGGTGGGATTCCACTCATCACCACATGCCCTACGGATGGGATTCAACTCATCACCACATGCCCTACGGATGGGATTCCACTCATCATCACGTATAATATAAATAAATTTTCGGTGGAATATTACATCACCGTACTCCTCCTTGATGACTCAACGCCATCAAGGCCACGCGCGTTTTGACTCAATCGTGTGCACACCAATTCTAATGATCGATCATTTACACCCGGTAAGTTAATTAGTACCAATTTCTTTAAACCACATCACATCAATCATCATTCATATCATTCAACCATCATCACACAACAATCTATACACATACAAGGTCAATTCATACTATGCAAGATCAAGATAGGCATAGGAAATCAAAGCTCATTAACAAACAAGAAGTCAAACTACCAATTTAACTTCTACCTTGGAATGGTCTACCAAACTCATTCCAATAACTCCACTACACACACTTGAACCAACTTTAAAACAAATTTAAAGTTTTACTCACCACCCTTCCTTAGCAAACCAAGCAAGCAAGTCAAGCCCCTCCGATTCCCAGATTCGGTCCCACTCCTTCTCCGATGTTCCCTCTTGATTCTAACCAATCAAAACACATTTATTACTCACCAATTCAATGCTAAATGAAGTCAAAAACCCCACTCACAAACACATGTCAAAGCTTCACAATTTCAACCCAAATTATTCACCAAAACTTCCATTTTCGAGCTCCCCAATTACCCAGCTGAAATCTATGATTTCTAACACCCAAATGACTTCAAAAAGGTCTCAAAACACTTACCTAATAACCCTATACCATCTGCCCTTCAACCAACACAAAAACAACTCAAAAACTCAAGTTTAGGCACTTTAAAAATTGCCCCAAAGACCCACTTCAGGTTTTCTCCCAAATCCAACCATTTTAAGATATCAAGTGTATTTAGATGAGATTAAACCAAAACCCAACTCAACAAATCAACCACAATTGCAAAACCCATTAAAAATTCAAACTTTCATCAAACTTGAAAAATGCAAATGTGGGTAGTTTTGAAATCTAAGGCAAGGAAAATGATGGGGATGATGAGGAGAGTTGAGAAATGAATTTACCTTTGAAAATGCCCTTGAATTGGTGGAGAAATCAAATGGAATAGTAAATAGGGGTTTAGAGAGGGTTTTGGTTTTGATTTCACGTTAAATGAAAAAAGGGGGAAATATGATAGCTTTTTTTGTTCTTTTTGTTTCAAAAAGGTTGTCATCCCCTTTTCACTTTATTTACAAAATTGCCACCCCTTTTATTTTAAATCTCAATTAAATCAAGACTAAGGTCAATTTAATTAAAATCAATTTTGATGACTCGAACCGACACATACACCTAACGCCTAGCCCCAAAACACGAGTGTTACAACTCTCTCCCACTTAAGAAATTTTGTCCCCGAAATTACCTGACCGAAAGAGATACGGAAACTACCTTTCCATATCCTCCTTCCTCTCCCAAGTGGCCCCGTCCACCCCTCGACGTTGCCATTGCACTTTCACTAACTCAATCGATCTACCCCGCAACACCTTACTGTCAGAAGCTAGGATCTCCACTGGTTCTTCCTCATAAGTCAAATCCGGATTCAATTCAATCTCTTCCACAGGCATAACATGTGATGGATCGGACCTATACTTACGGAGCATCGAAACATGGAATACATCGTGTATCTTCTCTAGCTCGGATGGCAAACACAACTAATAAGCAACCGGGCCAACCCTCTTCACAATCTCATACGGTCCTATGTACCTCGGACCCAGCTTCCCCTTTTGGCCGAATCTCATTACTTTCTTCCACGAAGACACCTTCAAGAACACCTTCTCACCCACTCAGAACTCGACTTCCTTCTTCTTCAAGTCGGCATAGGACTTCTGCCTATCCGAAGCAGCCTTCAATCGATCGCAAATCAATTTCACCTTGTCGGTTGTCCCCTTGAGCAATAAAGAAACACATTCGAACCAAAATCTACATAATAGACTACTCATTTTACACTTACAGGGCAGGCCGTATCGATACACCAATCAAGGGTATCAATACGCCTTGACTAGGTCAACCTAACAAGTCAACTCATGGAAGACCGTATCGATACAGACATTGAGCGTATCGATACGCCCCTCTCGGTCAACATCTCGTGGTCAACGAGATAAACCCGTACCGATATGCCCCAACACCGTACCGAAACGCCAAAAACTCCCCAAATTCTCAGAATTCCAGTGAGCAAAAACCGTATCGATACGCCCCCGTGTATCGATACACCCAGCCAAAACTTAGTCCTACAGGCAAGACCGTATCGATACGGCCCTCAGGCGTATCGATACGCCCTGCTCTGCAATTCTCCAATTTCAGCAAAAACAACACCAAACACGACTCTAAATGCATTTTTGAACTCCCCTAAGCTCATGCAAACATCCATACAACATGCTACGACCAAGGACTAGCATATAGAGCAAACAAGATGATTAACAGGGCATCCATACATGGCATTCACGCAAAGGGGTAAATTTTGCACATATGGGCATACTTTAGAGTTTCAAAAAGCCACAAGGTACAAGTTATCACATACGAGGTTTGCAATATACGACCCAAGCAACCTAAACATTCAAGCATGGCTTCATCAACACAAGCATTCATCAAGGCATAGTATGGTTTACAAAATCAAGCCAAACATAAACATTCAACAACACTTATGAGTCAAACAATGCTCATACAAAATGCGTAATAGCCTCATTGCTAGACTACCACATTAATTACTAAAATCATACTTGAGCAACTACACTTGGAAAGCCCCTTCGCCTTGCTCCTTGCTAACACCACGCTAATGATCTGCATTGTTGAAAATGAGAGCGTAAGCTAGAAGCTTAGTGAGGATGCTAAAAAAACCAAAAACAACAACAATGCAGGGTCCAAGCATGCAAATCCTTAACCTCACACACAACATACATAAGCATCAACAAGGCAACCTAACTAATCTTTCAAGAGTCATAATATGGCATCTCACATCATATTAAGCTCAACAATATAAACCAACATCACGACATCATAATTATAAGAACGAGTTCATTGGCCACTATTAGTTTATCCGGATGTGAGGATTTACTCTCAACAACAACATTACCTCGGTGGGATTACACTCATCACTAGACCTTGCATGGGTGGGATTCCACTCATCACCACATGCCCTACGAATGGGATTCCACTCATCATCACGTAGAATATAAATAAATTTCTAGTGGAATATTACATCACCGTACTCCTCCTTGATGACTCAACGCCATCAAGGCCACGCGCGTTTTGACTCAATTGTGTGCACACTAATCCTAATGATCGATCATTAACACCCGGTAAGTTAATTAGTGCCAATTTCTTTAACCACATCACACATCCACCAATTATATCACATGTTCATCGCATACACATATCAAGGTATATACATACGAGTCAATTCATATTTCACAAGATCAAATAGGCAATGGCATAACAAGCATCTTTAGAGATCAAGGAGTTAAACTACCAATTTAACTCCCAACTAGGAATGGCCTAGCAAGCTCATTCCAACACATCCACTACACACACTTGAACCAACTTTAAAACAAATTTGAAGTTTTACTCACCACCCTTCCTTAGCAACCCAAGCAAGCAAGCAAGCCTCCTAAACTCCCGGATTCGATCCCGATGCTTCTCCGATGCCTCCTATTGCCTCTAACCAAATCAAAACACAACCATTACTCACCAAATCAATGCTAAATTTCAGTCACAAACCCCACTTATAAACACAAGCCAAACTTCACCAATTTCAAACTCATTTACTCACCAAACTTCCAATTTTCGTGCTCCCTTATTACCCAGCAGAAAACCATGATTTCAAGCACTCAAATGTCATCTAAAAGGTCCCAAAACACTCCCCTAATATCCCTAAACCATCAACCCTTCAACCCAACCATAAAACTCACCAAAAATTCAATTTTAGACACCTCAAGAATGGCCCCAAAGACCCACTTCGGGTTTTCACCCAAAATCACCCACAAGATATCATGTGTATTTTGATGTGATTAAACCAAAACTCAACTTAACAAATCTAAATCAAATGTAAAACCCATGAAAAATTCAATCTTTCTTTAAACTTGAAAATCACAAAAATGGGTAGTTTTGAAATGTAAATGTAGAGGACGATGAGGAGAGTTAAGAAATAGGTTTACCTTCGAAAATGACCTTGAATCAATGGAGAGATTGAATGGAATAGTGATTAGGGGTTTGGGAGGGGTTTAGTTGATTTTCAACGTGAAAATGGGGGAAAGGAGAAAAGATGGAGCTTTTTTTTTTGTTCTTTTAATTTCAAAAAGGTTGTCATCCCCTTTTTCCACGTATTTACAAAAATGCCACCCAATTTATTTTATATTCCAATTAATCAAGACTAAGGTCAATTTAGTGAAAATTGATTTTACTGACTCGAACCAACTCACGCTACTAATTCCTAATCCCAAAACACGGGTGTTACAAGAATTAATTGATTTTTTTAAATATTTTTACTAAGGATTTTTTACTACGAGTTCTTTTTTATTTTGAATAAAAATTAAGTGGTGTGATGTTTATATTTATGTTTAGTTCAATATATTATAATTTTTTATTTGTATAATTTCTATACATTAATAGCTAATTTATGTAGATTTGATCATGTTTTCATGTTTGTGTTGTGCAAAAGTTATTCATTGTAAGAAATAAAATTCCACAGTTCCAGTCAAGCGTCGGCGATGCCAAGAACGACAAGATCAGGGGGTGGGCAATCGGCAAAGGGTGTGTACTCTGTTTGTTAAGAATATTTCTGATCGCCTACATTGGCAGGGTGTATGACAGGTAGGGGTGGGAGAAAATACCCGACCCGATTGACCCGACCCGAAAATCCGAAACTAAAATACCGGGTAATTCCCGAAAAAAAGTACCCGACTGGGCCGGGTACCCGACTGGGCCGGGTACCCGACCAGGCAAATTTCCCGGGACACGAGCCGAAAATTTTTCCTTACCGCATACCCGACCCGACCCGATAAAATTTAATATATATTTTTTATATTTAAAATTATATTTTTATTTTATGTTTCTTAATATTTTCACTCTAAAATTAAGTTTAAATCCCTACATTTTTTCTATGTTTGTATTATATTCTTTTAAGTTTTAAGTTTAATTTTTTTTAAATATTTTTGTGTTTAACATGTGATTTTTTTTAATTAAAAAAAATAGGAACCAGGTACCTGAATTTTACGGGTACCCGGATATAATGGGCCGGGACACGGGCTGTTTAATGAGGTACCCGGATGAACCGGGTACCCGGTTTTCCGGGTACCCGAATCACGGGTACCCGACAATTCCCACCCCTAATGATAGGCGTTCGATTGGCATGGTGAGGTACTCGATGTTTTCATCCCGGCAAAGAGATCTCGAGATGATGATCATTTTGGATTGTGCGTATGGCGAATCGTGCGGACGCGTTAAGGGTTATAGAACGATTACATGGATCATGGCTTTATGAAGCTTTTTGGAGACGAAAGAAGGGTGATGTGATGGGAAACAAGGAGGAGTTGCGGGTTTTATCACATGTGGATGCAGATGTTGTGCAATCTAAGAAGAGTTTGACGGGTCAGAATGTGAAGCCATATCACCATATTATTGGAATCCCGAATGTGGATAAACTAGAGGTTTTAAGCACGTTTACGGTGGCTTGGTGTCGCAGGCCGATGACTGGGGTTGTGTTAATATCAGAACTACAAAAGGCGAAGTTACATAATTGTTCGATTATGCGAATTTTAGAGTCAGTATACTTATTGATGTTCACCAATGTTATTGATCATTAGGCTACTCTAGCTTTAGATGGGTTAGATCAATGGTTTGAACGGGTGGTGGAATGGTAGCCAGACATTTCTTGTGGATATCGTAGTGTTTGGTTGTCCATAATTAGTTTGCCGATGCAGTTGTGGTCTGTTGAATCCTTCCAAAATGTGGCAAAATGTTGGGGAACTTTTGGTCGGGTGGTTGAAGCTACCTCTAAACCTAAATCTTTTGAGAGAGCTCAGGTGTTAATTGTGACTAAGAAGTGGAGCGGATTGATAAAGTGCTAGAAATTGTAAGTGAGTGCCGATCATCTTTAATCCGAGTGCATGCGATTGATGTTATTCATGCTCATGATATTGTGTGTGAGTGTGAGTGTGAGGAGGAAGAATGATATTTGTGATAATAAGGTGTTATAGGATCGGATAGCTGGGGAACAAGTTGACGAGGGGATGTCGGATTGATCATAGGGTATGAATGAGGCAAGGGACAAGTCACGGGCAAATTGGCAATCTAATGAGGTAGGGGCGGATAGTGTGGGGTAGGTTGGTGCGGAGTTAGTCGAAGCTTGTGAGGGTGTGTTACTTGTTGAATTAATAAGGCTGATAGGGCGAGTGTTTTCGGTTACAAGTCATGGTTTTGATGTGGCATGTTACGAGTTTGGAGACATACCGTTGCGAGGGGTAGTGCTCGTCAGTGCAATCAATGAATATCTGGAAGGGGCTATTGAGGTGGATGTAGAGTTTGAGTTAGTCTCGAAGTCTATTGTTGGGAAAGAGTTGGAGGTTGTTGGGTTTGTTTCAAAAATTTTACGAGATAAGGATTTGTTTGAGGTGGATTTGGTGGAGAATTATCCAGGTGATAGATTAGTCACCCCTTTGAATTTAGAGATAGATGTGGTTGAATATTTTCCTTGAAATAAGAACTTAGCTGTTTGGCAACCAATTTCTTTGCATCTGGACATTGAACTATGTAGAGGTCTTGCAACCAAAATAGTTCTTTATTGCCTGAGAGACTTCGTGAGATTGAAGCTATGCGTGGGAAAAAACAACATGGTTGACCTTGTAAAGGTTCAGTGAAGGAGGTCGGTTTTGTGAATGAGTCCCTATCGGTTTTGTGAGTGAGGGAGGTTCAACAAGTAATACAACAGTGAGTTGAGTATCGAATCCACATGGATTGACAAAGACTTACTACTTTGATTGTTTACTTATCAAGGAAAAATGTTGATTGATTTGAAGTTTGTTTTGAAAGTGACTTAAAGAAATAAATTAGAAATAAAACAGCGTTGGCAAGATGAGTTTTTGAATGAGTGATGAGCATTGGTAGGGGATGCCTGGTTTACACGTTATTCATGCCAGCCTTTAATAATATACTGCCTTGGTATTATTACCAAGCATATTCAAAGATGGCATTACCTTTGTCGATAGAAATGATCGAAATTAACCATGTTAAACCCTTATATGTCTATAGTGAAGCTTTTTATTAATTAATTTGATTAAGTTTTAATCTATAATCCTAAGGGGTAGATTCACTTTAGAAGTAAGCTTATCTGCTTAAGCATCTTCTTTCAAAGCTTCTCTCATTAGAATCTAGCAACTGGTCGTTACCTCAAGTCTGTTAAGATATAAATGTGCAATAGGCAAACAATGCCAACGGTCGCATGTTAAAGAATTTAGAAAAACTAAATATCAGGCCAAATAAGAAAATAATACCAAGACATTTGAATTATTAAAAACTAAACATAAAACAAACATTTAAACACAAACATCCCTCAACCAACTGTAAAAGTTTAGTTCATGGTTGGGGGTCAATCCACAAAACATCATCGTATCTTAACACCACCATTGAATAAAAATAAATAAAACAAATAGAATAAGCAGGAAGGGGTTCTGTCGATGCATCCCTTCAATGGCTCCAAGCCCTTGGTCAAATTGGTCAAGCCTCGTCGCTCCTCGGTGCAGCCTTCCTTCCAATCCTACCGCCCCTCTTGGAGCAATGGTCGATCCTTTAAATAGGCAAGCACGAGACGCCTAGGATAAGCCTTTAAGTTTGAATTTTGAACGGACATGGTGTCGCAACTCTTTTCGAGCTTCAATTTTTTTGGAAAATTTTAAAAAAATCAACGGAGTCGCCACCAATCTTTTTAAAAAGTGTGACCGGAACACTTTAAAACGGGGTTATTTTAATAAAACATTTTGTTTTAATAAAACAACGTTTTGGTCTACAAAAATCAGAAAAACAGGTTCGGGGGTCGGTTACGTGTGGGGAAGGGTTAGCACCCACAACTCCCAAAATTGGTACCTAATTGATTTTAAAAACGTTTTCAAAACTGGATTTTGCAAGTTCACGAAGGTTTGACTTTATTTGTCCGATTAATGAATATCAATCTATTTTAACGGCCCTATCGCCCAAGAGATTAACTTTAATCACCGCCAATATTTCTGGTGCTAACCCGACATTCCCGTTTGATAAGAAAACGCATTGAATTAATTTCTTTTTTCAAACATGGGAATTTTCTGTGTTAAGCCTTTTATTTATTCTAGGTCTGATCATTTAAAATATTAAAAAAAGTCTAAGTCATTTATTCCTAATTGAGGGTTTGACTTTGTTTAATTGTGTTTTAATTTTTCTGAAGAAAATCTTTCTACAAACATGTCTCTATCTAAGCTTTTAGAACATAATCCTAAGTTTTGACCTAATTCTAAGAACAAAAAAAAACTTGAATTATTCTTTTGTGTTTTTATTAATTCCTTAAAAAAACCTTTATTTCTTTCTTTTTTACTTTAAAACCTAAACTCTTCTTTTTAACATTTTGACATTTTTTACTGTTTTATACATTTTATTTTTTTATTTTCAAGGAAAGAGTTTTTTACTTTAAAAAATCTTAAAAGATTATTATTATTCTTTGTCTCATTTTTAAAAGCTTTTCTTAAAAGATGATTTAAACAAAATTTAAAACTTTATTTTAAAAAAGATTTTTTTATTTTTTTTTCAAATTTTTATTGTCTTAAAATTCTAAACTTCTACCTATGGTTATTTAAGCACTTTTAAAAAAATATCTTTTTTTTCTTTTTTTTTTGAAAACTTATTATTTTTTCTAAAGCACCATTGTTTACATTAAAAAAAAACTACTTTAAATTACCTAAGCACCTTTATTATTAAAACTATATTTCAAAAATTTTCTTTTATTTTTTTTTCTAACATATTAAGCCCTTTTTATTATTTTTTTTACCCATAATTTATTATCTTCTAATTAAACTCCTTGATTTTAATTTTTTTAAACAACATTAATTCACTTTTTGAGCATCTCTTATTTATTCAGCATGAACTCTTTTGTTACTTCAGATTATTATTTTATCATTATTTGGAATATTATGTGATATGGACTTTGGGACCATTTATAATTTTGGTTTTATTAAATGCATGCATTTATTAAGTTATTTTCGGATATTTAATCAAATTGTCGGAACAATGTATATGACTACGTTTTATAATAAATGAAACTTTATTGAGCTATTTATTATTGATTAATTCAATTTTGTAATTTAAAGTATTTAAACCTAGAATTTATAACTTGAGGGACAAGTTTTCAAACGCGACTTTCTAGATTCGACCTATTTCTTCTAGGCCGAGTTTATGGGGTTACATTTAGTGGTATCAGAGCATAGGTTCAACCTTCGGACTGTGAGGCTCACAAAATTTGTTTTTAAAATGTTTTAGACTTTTGCATGCATCTAAAATATTTTGGGATAAATGGGAATTTTCTGAAAATATTCTATCTTATTAATTGATTTTGACCTTGTTGTTTTCAACGTAGTGTTAAATCCGAGACTTCAGTATCGATTCTGACTCTAGGTTATTACCTTTTGTAGATAGTCTTCTAAGCCACCAAGTATGAGTTCTAACTTTGTGAGAGGTCGAGGTCGTGGCCGAGGCCGTACCGTTGTTTCTAGTGGTGGTCATCTATCTTCCGTCGAGCAAAGAGAAAATCAAAATGAGATATCGGATAATGAGAATGAACCTTTGGGAGGACATCAGATTGGGAGTGATAACTCACTTGATGTTGAGGACACTAAGACAGTTCAGCCTGACAGTGCCACAGTTCAGCGTGAATTGCTCCGTTATTTTTGTCAGTCAGAGGGTTCGAGGAAACCCATGTCTACATAATTCATAGCTGATGGGATGAGATTGTTTGAGGGTAAAATTGGTACACATCCAGCCAATGGGGAATATTGGCTAAATAAATCACAACGATTGTTTGTTGAAATAGATTACCCTGCCAATCAGAAATTGAGGGTTGATGTATCTTTGCTAGAGGGCGAAGCTCAAAATTTGTGGGAGTCTATGGTAGATACTATTCCACCTAGTCAGGTCACATAGGATTTTTTCTGACAGGCTTTTCAGGATCGATATGTGGGAGCCGAGTTCTTAGCAAAGGGTCGCGATGATTTTATGAATCTGAAACAGAACAATATGTCAATGAATGATTATGAGATAGAATTTCAGAAGTTGGCCAAGTAAGCTCATGGGTTAGTTACGACTAAGGAAGATAAGTGTGACGGGTTTTTGAAGGGACTTCGACTGTCGATTCAGAGAGATATTGCTACACATCATGATAAAGTATTCAACAACATGGTTAGTCGGGCTAAAACTGCTGAGAGGATTCTTGCACTAATGGAAAATGAAGATCTTCAGAATTCTGATCAAGTCGTGAAGCAACCAAACACATCTGCTCAACCTAGTTTTGTCAACTCATCTGGAAAAAGTCCTAGAGATGATTCGATTCCTTATAGTTATTGGAATGTGAGACCTACAACACTGACAGTTCTGTCTGGCAACATGGGTAGTTCAAAAGTTCATCGGCCTATTTCTGTATGTGGTTATTGCAATAAGAAGCATAATGGAGAGTGCAGATTGATGAGCAGAGTTTATATGTAGTTCACATGTTCATTACTTGAAAAATTGTCCATGTTCACCTATCGCTTCATCCATACAGAGTCAGAGACATGCATCAGTTCAGGCACCTCACCGAGGTAGAGGGTAAGTTAGGTCAGTCACTTCTGGTACTGCTAATAGATGTAGACATGCTCATAGTGGTGGATCAGTTAGATCTGAGATTATACGTCCAGATTCGGTACATCCGACCATAGTTCGAGTTGGATATGATGATTTGCGCGATGACATAGCAGGTACAATATGATGTTTCAGTTTTTGTTGTTGTTATAATGGTTTATGATTTCAGAATAAGAAAGTATAAGTATGTGTTCATAGTTTTGAAATTTATTGCTAAGTTTGAAAATTTTGAGGACGAAATTTCTTAAGGGGAGGGAGAGTTGTAATACCCCAAATTTTCCTTAATTCAGAAAACCTAAAATTTGAAATCCTTAATTTGAAACCCTAATAAATTGGGATTTTTTAATCTTAAAACCCTAATTTGTATTTAAATATTTAAATCGTCATAAGCCAAATTTTGATGGCTAAAATGAATAAAAATCAGAATTTGACGGCTATGGTGTTAAGCAGGCTAAGTGTGAACCTATCCCTGGTGATTTTCCCATTTGTTTAAGGTATAAACTTAAATTTTTCAGTCCTAATGTTTCTCGGGCCATTTTTTTGAAAGCAGCAACCGCACTCTCCTTTCTTTGCACTCTCTCGTTTTTCGTCTTTTTAGTTCCCCCTCACTTTTGCTCTGATCGAGCTCTATTCATCGGCCTAATTTCATTTGTGGCTCACACAGTCACTATCGTTGAGACCGTCTTTGACCCGCGAGCAAAGCTCAACCATTAATCTATCAGTGCCGGCCACCATTAGGGAAGAAACGACAAGGAACCGTTCGAATCTCCCCTTGCGTCGTCGTCCTCCACCGCTCCTCCTCCGTGCATCATCTATTGTTTGCACTAAGTCAAAGGGTAACGGTTCGTTTTCCTTGATCCGTTCGTCCCCCACGCTATCGTTCGTTGTTTGTTTGTCGTCGTCTTGCTTCTATCGTGTGTGGGTAAGCCTTGAACCCATGTTTTCGGTTATGATTTGGTGATTTTGAGTTGTGGGTTGTGTTTTGATTTTAGATTTCGTTCTTGTAACACCCCAATTTTGGGCTTAGAAGTTTAGGGTCTGAACCGGACCGATCTGATTTTCGATTCGAATATAAAAGTAGGTTTTAGGGAAAGCCTAGTTCGGGATGCTTTAAAAATATGGAAAAATATCTAAAAATCCTCTTTTAATATATATAAGAGAGTGGTGAAATCAATTTTACAAAATAAGGTTTGGAAATACTACATTTCGGTGTAGTGACTAAAATGCGATTTTTGAAAAGTTTAGTGGTGACTGTTTTGTAAGGATTGAAACTTTGAATCTTTAAGGAGCTAATTTACCCAAAAATGATTTCTCCAGATTTTTCCTTAATTTAGGTGATTTAATTAATGTTTTAATTAAATTAAAAGAAAAGGGAAACTACTTTTTGGAATTTCATAACTACATTTTCCTAAAATTTTCTCATTCCTTTTTCTCTCAAAATTCCCTCATCCAAACACTTTTCTCCAGCAACTTTTTCATTGATCTTCACTTCAATTGATGACATTACTATCATCAATTAGTTCCTAATCCATCTTGCATCAAATCCTTTTGATTTCCTCATTGGATTTTTAAGAAAATTGGCTCAAATCAAGGAGAAATCACCATTTAGAGGTAAGATTGTTCTTCTCCTCTAAATACTCAGTTCTTTACTGAAATTCCCAAGTTATCAATCCTTAATTTAAGTTTTGTAAATGGTTTTAATGTTAGAAACTTGATTTTGGCTTAAAACTCAAGATTTGGAAGAAATCTTGAAGAATTTCGTTGTGATTGTTTGGGCTCTGTTTTGAGATGATTCTTAAATGTATTTTGGATGTCTAATGATGTGGAAATGAGGTTTTATCAATGCAATCCCGAATAGGTTGTATTTACTAAGTTTTTGCTTATGAAAATGGTGGTTTTTGAGGTGATCTTGGTGTTCTGTTATAGCTGGAGGTATAAGGACGAGTTTAGGTTTATTTTGGATGTTAATTAATGTTTAGAAATGGTTAGAAGTGATGGATCTTGGCTGGGTTAAGTTTTGGAAGGGTTTGGAGGTGATTTCGGTTGTGTTTGGTAGCCGAAATGTTGGTTTTGGTTAGAGCAGCGAGTTTAGGTGTGATGGCTGAAGATTTTAATGCATGATGATGCATTAATCCTCTGCTTTGATGTGTTTAAAACAGGGGAGGCATCTTCGGACACCTTTGGAGTTGATCCGGAGGCTTGATCGGCGTTTCGGCAAGCTAGCGAAACGTAATTGGTGAGTGGAGTTGGGTTTCCAGCTTTGAAACAAATGTTTGAAGGTTTTGGGAGCTTAGTTTAAGTCTAAGCAACTTAACTAAGCTCAAGAGTAAGTTTTCGGAAAAACTCCCTTGGATGAGCCATGAAGTGGTTTGATGCATTGGTTATAATTTGCATGTTTAATTTCTGTTTTGAAAGTATGTTTTAGCATGGTTAATGCTGGTTTTGAAAGCCATGTGTTGAAGGATGCTCAAGGTAAGAGATCATTGGTTTGTCATATTGTAAATATGGATTTGATGCATAGTTATGCATGTTGTTAAATGGCTTTGTTTAATGCTTTAAAATAGTGAGTTATTGATGTTATATGATGTATATTGGCAAGTGATGTAATGGTTTTAAAGTACTTGAATCGGATATAGTTAGCCGGCTATAGGATTGGGTGCACCGTGAATAAAGTCGCCTTGGATGTTGAGGGGTTGTGATTGTACCGTAAACTCTATCCAAGTACCCTAACGAGTGAGGTAAGATCACAACGGTGGTTAAAAGTCTGTGTGTGGATCTTGTGTTATGTGTTCCTTGCACTCGCTAGTGGAATTATACAACTACCGATGAGTGATATGGAGGGGTTGTGATTGTACCGTTAAACTGTAACACCCGAGTTTAGGGGTTAGGTGAAAATAATATTTTAATATTGTTTGGGCTCGGTTTATACTCTAAATAATATATCGAGTTTGTTTTCAAAATTAATTAATTTGAGTTGACCATGTTTTAAGATTAAACCCCATTTGGCCATGGATTTCATACTATTGAAATTTTCCTTATTCATTAAGGGCAAAAGGGTCATTGGGCCTTTAAACTAAAACAAAACAAAAACAAAACAAAAACACCCATTTTCTACTATTCATTTTCCTTCTTCAAAACACACCAATGGGAAACAAAGAGCTCTCTACCCAATCTACTATTTCATTCAAAAGCTCCCTCATTTCAACTCCGTTTTGAAAGAATCGAGTTTGGGCATCGGCGAAGCATCGGAAGTAAATCTGGGAAGTTGAAGGCGGTTGCTTGATCGGTCTTTGAGCTTGGAAGCTTAGGTGAGTGGTTAATTGTTTTAAATGGTTTTAAAATAGTTGGTTCGAGTATATGGACTAGGTTGGGCTTGGTAGACCCACCTAGAGTTAGGATTAGGGTGGTAGCCTAATCCTAAGCTTGATCTAGAGCCTTTGGGTGAACTCATTCATGTGGTTGTGTATGTCTCGTATGTAATGAGATATGAATGCTTACGTATATTGTATTATACATGTGAGATGAGATATGACTTGCGATGCTTGAGACATGCATGATGATGGTTGTTGGTGAGTACGTGCTAAGCACGAAAGTGATTGACATGAGTAATGTGGAGTGAGTAAATGTTGGCACTAGTATACTTGAATACAAATGATCGATCATTAGGATGTTAGTGTGTACACATGAGTCGAAAGTCGCGCGTGGCCTTGGTGGCGTTGAGTCACCAAGGAGGAGTACGGGTTCGCCCGGAAATTGTATTTAAATATAGTCGGTGATGAGTGGAATCCCATCGACGGGGCGTGAGGATGAGTGGAATCCCCTCCGCGAGACCGGTGATGAGTGAAATCCCACCGTGAGGTAATGTGGTTGTTGGATGTGAGTTTTAACATGTCTATCCGCGTATTCGGGTCATAGCTAGGTGCCAATGTTGTTTGATATGTGTATCAATATGTTGAGGTTTATGATCTTTAATGGGATGCTTGAATGTGATTACATGTATTGTGGATTTGAGCTGATGATCATGGCATTTATATTGTCTATTGCTCATGCATCTTTACCTTGTGGCTTTTGTGGACCCTTGGTAAATTTGTGTTTACCTTGGCTAGATCGTGCTCGGACCCTGCAATGTTGAGGTTTGTTTTTAGAGCTTACCCTCACTAAGCATCTTTGCTTACGCTCTCTTTGTTCAACATTGCAGATCCTTAGTTCGTGGGTTGCTTGCGCAAGGGGAGGGCCTCCAAGTGTGGTTGTTGGCTTGAGTACATCAAGTATGACTTTTAAATGTTGAACATGTAATAGCTTAAGCAATGGGACATGTGTCTTTTTGATGGATTATTGTTGGTTGTTTAGGAGCTTGTTTAGACTCCATGTTATCTTGCTTGTGTATGGCTTGTAATGCCATGTTTGAATTGTAATCCATGCCTAAATTGCTTATTCTGAATGTTAGCTATGTGTCTCTTGAGGTTGCCTTCATGTTTGAATGTTGAAGTATGAACTTTGAATGCTTGAATGCCATCTTGGGTCTATTGCATGATTTCCTTGATGTTTATACATGTTGGGTGCTTGTATGGCTATAAAGTGGTATGTAAATGTTGTAAGAATGTTTGGTTGGGGCTAGGGAAGTCTTAAATTGCATTTAGACTCGAGTCTTGATCGTTTTGTTGAGTTTGGGAGGTTTTGCAGTGCAGGGGTATCGATACGGTTGGTACGGTATCGATACCACCTTCTTGTTTCAGGCCTCGTGTATCGATACACTTGGGGTGTATCGATACCATTTTGGTCACTGGAGCTACTGTCCATTTCGGTATCGATACCGTCATCTTAGCGTTGACCGTGGGAAGTCAACCGTTGGGGAGGGTATCGATACACTCCTTGGGTGTATCGATACGGCCTCTACGGGTTGACTTTGACCAGTTGACCTAGTCAAGGGGTATCGATACACCCCTTAAGGGTATCGATACCGCCTGCAGTTTAAGTTTAAAATTGAGCTGTAATCATGATTGTTGAGTTCGTTTGATTGTTTTATATGTTGTTGTTCCGCTGTATGATCACTTAGGGTTTAATATCCATTTAGACAAGATTTTAAAATGAAAAAAAATTAGGGTTGCTAACCGAGGGGGAATCCTTAGGGGTTTTCACTCGGTTTTCCCCGTGTGGCCCACTCGGACCGGTCATTCGGCCAGACCGGGACGAGGGGATTACATAAACTCCATCACGGGTGTTGAGGGGTTGTGATTGTACCGATAAACTCCACCTTATGTTGTTCGGTAGTGTGTATGAAGCGTATGGGACAACGCTTGTAATCTGCATATCCGATTGTGTTTTGAGTTGTAAATGGTTATGAGATATCACTTGAAAGCCAATATGATGTGATGGTTTTGATGAAGCATGAGATGTTTGTTATGTATGCAAGGTTGCATGAAAAGAATTGAGCATGTGTTTAGAAAGCTTTGTTGAAAGTGTTTTCTAAAATGCATTATTGTGTTGTTTTCTTTAGAGCATGCCTCACTAAGCAATTGTGCTTACGCTCTCTCTCTTGAACCAATAATGCAGATAATTGAAGTGCTTAAGGGCAACAAGGAGGCTAGAGTGTCCAAGGGAAACCAAACTAATTTATGGTGATGTTTTCATACACTATTAGTTTTGGTAATTTGGCAATGGGAACCTAAAAGTGTGTTTTGGGAGATGTGTTGAACTCCCTAGTTTGTGGCATGTTGCTTTTAATGTTTTGGTTTTGTAATTGGCCTTTTGATACTTGATTTGGAGTTTGGTTGGTTGTTTGGTTTTGGATATTAGGATGCATGCCTATAGACATGTGAAGTTTAATCTTTGATGTCATGAATGTGTTTAGAAGTTGCAAACATGCACCTTATATGTATGATGACTTGTTGGCATGGTTAAGAAGTCATTAGGATGTGTTTGAATGGTTTAATGTATGAAAAACCAGCAAATTCGGCAGCTTCTGGGCAAACCGTATCGGAACGGGCACTGGCATTTCGAAACGGGGGCCTATAATGGCCTTCGTGTTTCAAAACGGCTGGAGGCTGTTCCGAAACGATTTGGCTACTAGAAGGCCCTGTTTCGGAACTAGTCTCGAAATGAACCCCTGTTTCGAAACGGTCAACACCGTTTCGAAACGGGTGACCGTTGGACACTGATTTGAATGGTGTTAAGCTTTCCAAGCTTTACATTTTAGTCCCAAAAGATGTATTTGCAATTGCATGAGTTTGAGATGTCCGATTAAGATGAAATTTGACAGAGAAGCATGTAACATGACTAATTAAATATTGGTAACCTTAAAATCAGTTAAGATCTTCTAATTTTCATAATTTACATTTTGGTCCCTTATGTTTGTATGTTGTGCAATTGAGTCCCTTATTGAGATCCGATCGTTGTGTTATACACGTAAATGTTTCTCAAGTGTTTGCTTAGGGTTAATGTGCATCTAGACAAGATTAAAAAGAAAAAAAGGGTCGTTAATCAAGGTTGACTTTCGGGTTGACTTTGGTTTTCTCCATGTAATCTTCGTAGTTCGGGTCAACCGTCTAGGCCGGGCTAAGGGGGTTACAGTTCTTGTTGTGGGCGTGAAGGACCACTATGGTTATTTTGTTGTGTTTTCAGCGGGCTTCCACCGTCCTTACCGTTCTCTGCCGCCATTGTACATCATGGCGAGCCACCACTGCCTTCGTTTGGTTCTGTTATTGCCGCCACGAGGGTTCTGGTAACCCTAGTTTCCATTGATGCTTCATTGTGCTATGGTGGAATTGGGCTATCAGGTGTTACTAATGAAAAGCCCATTTGTGAGGGACCAAAATATGTGGTCCACTTCATTAGTAAGCCCAGAACCAAGTGGGTGACCAAGACCAAAATTGGTTATATTGGGTTGGACCAATTGTATAAACTAAACCAAACTAATTGTGTGGTTGTGAACCGAACCTATGAACCAGTTGTTAACTAAACTGAATAAACTAGACCAAACTGATAGAATTGATTCGAACCGGTTTTGATCATAACTCGTTGACCAGATCTGAATTGTGGATCGTTTGACCTTGACTAAGCTTGACCTGTTGACTAGATTTGACAGTTGACCATTTGATCGTTTGACCGAGTTGACCCTTGATCAATTTTAGTGTTGACCAATTTGACATTGGACCTTTTGACCAGTTGAATTTTGACCTTTTATTGACCGATTTGACCAGTTAACTTTGACCAATGTTGACTTTGACCAGAGTTGACCAAAGTTGACTTTTTCAGAGAACCTTCATCTTGACCTTTTTCGACGTTCTGAGTTCAAATTCGTTGCTCGTTTTTTCTAATTCGAACCAGAAAATACGTTTTGCTAATTTCAATCAGTTATTGTATAAATTTGGTAAGTTATGGATTTCAGAATTTGATTCGGAATATTCTCGTGTTCAAGTAGCGGCACTAAGGCTGGCGAGTTACCTCATCCTGTTCAGACCGACCGTGCACGTTCTTCGAGATCTTTACGTGAGTATATCTATAGTTTAGTTCTTAGTGTTTTAGTCGGTAGCTTAGTGTTAGTAATAAATGTTAATATAGAATTCATACCTCGTAGGTCTTGATTCAGTGAGATTTGAGAGTGAGGCTCACCCTTCTCGAGATTAGAGCTACTGTCATCTAAAGGTGTGTTTCTTGTGGTGTTTTAAATAAATAAATTTTAAGTGTGTCTCTTACTGTGCTATATATATTTGTGAAATGATATTTTATACTTGCTTGATAGATTATCTGAATTGTGATTTGATATTATTTGAAACATCATTCATGGCATTCTAAAATGTGTTTTTAAATCAAGCATCTGATTTTCAGAAAATATGACACTCGTAAGAGTTCGGATTTTTGATTTTGCAAATCATATCACGAGTCATGGGATCGAAAATATGTATTCGGTAAAAGAGAGGGAAACCTCCACTCTGGCGAGGGCAACCTCCACTCTGTATGATATCAGACAGTAGGGTATTGAGTCATGCATCAAACATCATAACATTTATGAATTTGATTTATCGGACACACTATGTTTAAAAAATGAATTTATCGAAAAATAAAATATTGTTTTTGATTTGAGTTTTGTTTGCACTTAAGGACACACTAAGCTCTTTAGCTTACACCCTTAGTTTTTTTCAAATACTCAGACTCTTTAGGCGACTCGATACTTGGAGCATCTCTTATTTATTTAGTATGAACTTTTTGTTACTTCGAATTATTATTTTAACATTATTTGGGATATTTATGTGATATGGACTTTGAGATTGTTTATAATTTGGGTTTTATTAAATGCATGCATTTATTAAGTTATTTTCAGATATTTAATCAAATTGTCGGAACAATGTATATGACTGCGTTTTATAATAAATGAAACTTTATTAAGCTATTTATTATTGATTAATTGAATTTTGTAATTTAAAGTATTTAAACCTAGAATTTATAACTTGAGGGACAAGTTTTCAAATGCGACTTTCTAGATTCGGCTTATTTCTTCTGGGCTGGGTTTAGGGGGTTACATATACTATTTTGGTGTAATTGCTTATTTAGTTGTACTAGGTCAATTTGGAGTCTTTTTTATTAAAGGGTGTAGTTTCCATTATTTGTTTGAGATTCATTACTATAAGTACTCTTTTCCTCCATTTAGATGAAGGGCAGTTTTTAATGAGGCTTATGATAATGAGGGCTTGTATGATTTCCCCTTGATAAAATCATACTATTACTTATAAAAATGAAAAGGGGGATAAATTATAAGGAAATTAGACCATTTAAGAAAAAAATGGGTTGAATTCACTTTTATGTATGATTTGGGGGAAAATGACATAGCATTTTTTAAAACCCATGTCATTTTCCCTTCATGGTCATAGTTTTCCTTCTTCTCTTTCTTTTTCTTTCTATTTCCTAAACTTAGAGCTAGTAGATTAAATGAATTATTTTTTGTTAAATATCAATCATCCAAAAAAATTATAGTGTAAGTTTCTCAACCCGCTCCTCGTCAACTCCAAGAGAAGCTCAACTTCTTCATAAAAGATTTTGTGAAGCTCCTTGGAAGGTTTTAAGAAGGGTTTTAATTTTGAGAGCATCTATTGTCATTCTTACATTCTACATACGTATTATCATTCCCATTAATCATTTTAATCAGTTAGAAACTTTTTTATTATGTGTTAAAATGGTAGCAAAAAATAAGCGAGAGTCTACCAAAGTTAAGGGTAAGATCATGACCATTGAGGTTTAAGAAGGAAGCTTGTGTTGCTGAATTAGAGGTAATGCATGTCAAACTTGAAACATGCCTAAATGTGTATAAATGCTCATATGTTATTGATTAACTTTAAGGGGTTTAAATATGGTTGTTTGAGGGGTAAGTTTAGACTATTTTCAAGCTATTTATGGGTTTGAGTATCGATATTCGATGAACGACTATCAATATCATAAGAATACCTCTTAAAATTTGTATTTTTCAATGATGAGTATCGATAAAAATTCATGTGGTATCGATATGTTTCATCTAGTATCGATACTGACTAGATTAGTATTTATAATGAATGGATCGTGAAATTCCAGTATGGCATTTTAGTACTAATACTATGATTTTAGTACTAATACTCATAGTTGAGTGTCGATATTTAAGGTTGAGTACCTATACTACATGACTTAGTACTTATACTCATGTTGTTAAAACCATAGAAACATTTTTTGTCACACCCATATATCTTTTAATCATTCATAACGAACATACAAGCTTAGTAGTATGTCTTAATACATAAAGTGACTAAAATATCTTTAAGTGGTGTAAAAGAATAAAATATCTTTATTTACCTAAAAGGCTAGAACACCCTTGTGAGTTGAAATGGCAAGATACCAAAAGTTAAGAAATGATTAAATTTCCCTTAATTTAAAATTACTAAAATACCCCTAATAATATTACATGTAATTGCACAAATACAAATTATGGCGTATTGGCAACGAAGGCAGAATGGGAGAGTAACATATGAGGAGTCTCTCGTTTGGACTTTTTTTCATTTCAAATATCTCATAAAAATACATTGGAAAGGGATGTGCTAGGTCTTCAATCGTCATAAGGTTGTTCGGGATGTTTTTATTCATAAAAAACGATTGAGAGATGGATTGAGATTTAGATTTGTGTGAATGCAATCTGAAGTGGGTGTCAATAGGGTAATCGAATGATTGAATGGGAGATAGATCTATGGAGCTCGATTAAGGGTGCATATATGATAAGCTCTCAAATATGACACTTTTTAATAGCTATTTTTCTAGTTTTTAGGATTTTTTGCTACCTAATCCATTTTGTTTTGCTATATTTTGCGCAAGGAACCTAATTCTGGAAATAACAGCAAAAAAGGGCATTTTATGCAGTCTTTTTATTATTTTGGTCATGACTGGCATCGTGGGCACGAAACTAGGCACGACGCGTCTGACGTGGCAGATGCGTGGCGACTTCTGGAAGATTTTGGAACGTTCTGAAAGACCTTATCAACTTATCCGTTTAGATTTTCTGTATTTAAATTTCAAAAACATTTGAATTGTTTATCTTTCCATTATTTTGAATTACCTTATCATTTATCTTTGTAAATCCAAGCCTACCACTCCTTGGTAAAGGCTTAGGCATCGAATTTAGTCTTCATCTTTTAGCTTGAAACACTTATTATTTCTAGTCTTTAATCAAAGTTCTCTTTTCTTTACTTTTGTTCTTTTATGTTCTTTAATTATTTTTATGAAATCAAGTTAAGTATGATAACTAATATCATGCTTAGCTAAATCTCTTGAGCCAAGAACTAGCCAAGTTAATTCAAATCGTGAGAATTGAACATTGCCTAATTTCTCTCGGGAATACATTTTTATCTTTCGGTTTAGATAGTTTGGCAATCGACCTTACTAAAGTTTTTAATCGTTTTTCAAATCAAAAAGAGCTCGTTGGTCTGGAATCGTTTAAAAACATAGTTGGGAGGAAGGATCGGCCTGTGGCAATTTCGACTTCCTATGAACACTCTTAGCGGCGGTCCGCTACGGAAAAATAAAATCAGAAACGATTCTTTTTAAAACAATTTTTGAGTCGGGCTTTTCCTGTTTTCAAAAGTAAATATTTTAACGGCGATAGGCGTGTTAATTTGTTTAAGAACCAACCTTCGAAGATAGACTTGGGAGGATTGGTTACTCGAGAGAGAAGCAAGTTGTGACGGGTTGGGCCTCTCAGACTGTAACCGACATGATCCCCGGAGTAAAAATCCATTTCAATGATCGAAAGAATTGACAAGGCTAGCTTGAGGCTATTTTGCATATTTGGACTTCCTTATTATTATCTTTACTTTTGCATTTAATTCTACTATTTCATTTTCACTCAATATCAGATCACCCCTTTTTTACTTTTCTTGTTTTCACAAATATTCCTGGAAGCAATTAATCAAAGTATCATTCAGTCAAGAATTCCGACTAATCTCCCTGTGGATCGACCCTTTTTCCCTATAACTACTTAATTTCTTTATTTTATTATTTGTTGAAAGAGGTTAATTTATTAATTTATTTATTTGATTGAATGGGAGATATATCTATGGAGCCCGATTAAGGGTGCATATGGCACAAAGAGATGCTCGATCGTCCTTCTGGCGACGTAAAAAACTGCAAGAGGTTCCTATGCACAATCAACATGGTGATCTGATCGTGGGATCCGTAGGGTGGCTGGTGTAATCGATAATGACATGTTAGATATTCTAAAAAATTACACAGTAGCCTGGTGTCATAAACCGTTACAATTGGAGATTCTTTCATAAGAATTGAGAGAAGCAAAGATTCAGGGGCTGACTTTCATGAGATTTGCTGGACCCATGGTGCTTCTAATGTTTTATGTTAGTGAATAATGCAATGAATCTATACGGAACTTGGATTTGAGTAAATGGTTTAGGCGTGTTGAAAATGGTCATCGAAAATTGAAGTTTTAACTCGTATGGTCTGGATCTCCATCAGTGGATGCCAATCCAAGCATGGTCTAAGGAGACCTTCCAGAATATTGCCCATGTTTGGGGTGAATTTGTGAAAACTAATGATGAAACCATGGAATTCAATTCTTTTGAGAATTGAAGGATTCTTATTGAGACAAATTTACATACTAAGATCGATGAAACTGTTGAATTAGTTGTCGTTGGAAGACTTTTCGGTTGCATATTATAGAATTAGATAGGCCAGGGGTGCTCGAATGCAATTGTACTGTGAGGGATAAATCTACAGCTACCTCAAAAAACAGATTGACTGAGCCTAGCCATCATGCAGGTGATCGTCGAGAGTATTACATAGTGTTGGTAGCATGCCCAATTTAATTATAAGTGACTCGACCTTTCATCAAGCTACCATGGAGGAGGAGTAAAAGGGTGATCAAGATTCCAACGAGGGGGAAGAGGTGTCAATGAATGTATCAGGCTAGTCTAATGGTTGTTATCAATAGCACATGACCGAGACAATGTGCACACCCCGAAAGACATCTGAATAGAGAGGACAAGGGTTCAAAGAATCTATTGTGTCAAATTTAGTTCAAGAGATGGCCTCCGAATCAAATCTCAAGCTGTTAGAAGTGGCAAAACGAATTGATATGGGAGTATTAGATAATAGAGAAAATGGTATTGATGAATTTGCGGATGCAAATGTCGGGTTTGTATCGGGGGACGAAAGAGATGATGATAATTTTGATGTGATGAAATGTGTCATTGAGAAAAGGCCCACAACCTATGATAGTGAGGGTAGTTCGCGTAATGCTGGGCCGAGGGAATTTAGGTATGCAAATTCCTCAACTTTTAGGGCAATTTTAATCAAAATAGGTGATGCCACCCATAAAGTGCATTATATGTCGAAATTAACAAATAGGGTACTACCGTCTGAAAAACATTTGGGTTAGGAGAAGGAAGTAACTAAAAGAGGAAGGGGTAGACCGCGGAAAGACAAAGATCAATCTTAGAGAGTGGCGAACGGATCGTTATCTGACTCAGATTTTATTAGTAGGAAAAAAGAAATCTTAAAAGAAGCATGTGAGACGATAAACTTTGGTAATCTTGTAGGGGGGTTTCACGATTGGGAATGAGGTCAAACTAGTGAAAGACATCTCTATATTAATTGAAGAACGTGAAAGGGTTCATTAAGAGCAGTGACATGAAGGTATTGTCATGGAACATTGGGTGGCTTGGGATCGAGATCAAATTATTAATCGTTACAAGATCAATTATGACAATTTTTAACCGATTTTTTAGTTAACGAGGGTGTCAATCATGTATTGAGTTTGAATTGGGGTATTAAGTTTGTTCATGTGGATTGGTTTTGATTCGAGCAGAGTTTGGTGGGGGTGATGGTTTTGCGATGTTGTTATGATTCGGTTTGCAGGCAGGGCTAGATTTACCATTTGGTATTCACATTAAGAAATGTTTTGATTGATGATTTACTTGTGGAAAGTAGCTACTATTTTGAGGGATTTATTGTTTACTTGCTTTTAGCGTGCTTATTGGTGGTGATTAGATTTTTATCCTTTTTGAGTGGGATATGATTTTGGTTTGGTGGATGGTTTTGATTGGGGAAATTCTAAAATTAGGCACCTTAAAATTAGGTTAATATTAGGCAGCATTGGTACGACCGTTGGATGTAGGTAAAATGAAACCGAGTCGTTGGATTTAAAAAAAATTACAAAAAAGGGTAAAGGGGATAAAAGGTTAACCGGTTAACCTTATAGAAAAAATGTGGGAAAGAAAAGGGGGAAAATCAAACATGATTTTTTTACAAACTCACATTTTTCTTTCATCCATCTTCTTCAACCTCGATTTCTTTGAGTTTGAGTTTGAGTAGATTAATATTTGAGGTAAGATTCTTCCTCTTCACATATCAAGCTTCAAAATAAGATCTATGTCTCCATATATGAGTTTTATGGAGTGTCTATGGTTTCGTTGAGATTATGTTTTAAGAGAGGTTTTTGAAGGAAATTGAGAAATGTTATTGATACTGCAATAACGTTGGTGGCTTCAGGAAGTCTTAGGTACACTACGAGAAGGTTAGAGTGCGATTGAGGAGCATTTTCGAGCTTAAAATGGCATTTTCTTCATTTTGATATCGGTATTGTTATTGTAGTATCAATACCATTTGAACGAATGTAGAAATTTGGGTAAAAGTATCATGTAGTATTTGTACTGTTCTTAACGATATTTATATTGTTCTTGACGGTATTTGTACTGCTCTTACATATTACATATGAAATTGAGAATGACACTATACTTACACATATTTTATTTTTCAAGCCCTTTTCCTTTTTAATAATATATATGTATATAATCTTTAAACTTATTGTTTTGGTTAATAAAATTTATTGAGAATTGAGATTGAATTGTTGCAAACATGTTTATTTGTATTTTTGCAGGTTGACTTATCCGATTTCTTTAATAATGTCTCTTTCTTAGACTTGAGAAAATTCATGGTTAATTTATTTCTCAGTTCAACCCTTTGTTTGATGACGTTGTCGCTCTCTCTTGAAATTTTTTAACTTTCGAGCTTCTTCCTCTGACTTTGATCCACCACCGGCATCAAATGCTTGATGGATTTGTTTCTCTTGTTTTTCTTGATTTACATATATGTCTTTGGTTGTCATTATGAATTTATGGATGACACTTTAGATGTTTTTTTTGTTGCATTGATGTTATTAATTTTGTAGTTTCATTTTAAATGACTTGGATCTATTTGAATATTCTACATTATGCTCATATTTTAGATTATGACATTGATCTTATGTAACTATAAATATTTTGGATTACCACTTTTACTTATATTGTGCTTATCATCTTATTTGTATATTGTCTTTTGATACTATTAATTATACAAATTTTCTTAGTGCTTAGAATAATTGTTTCCAAGAGTTTTAAACAATTTTTCTTTTAAAGAGTTCCACAAAACTTTAGTCAATGAAAATAAAATTAAAAAAAATCAAATAATTTTAATTAAAACCTACAAATTTATATAGGCAGTGAACTAAAATGGTATATATGCTACACAATAGTACCGATACAACTAACATAACTACTGATACCATAAGTTTGATTGGTTTTAGATTAGGAGATGTGGGGTAATAATTTGTGTAGCTATGTTTTTTATTATAACATATGTAAAGATTTATGTAGGTATTGTAAACTATTGTGTAGGTATCGTATTTATCATGTGTTTCGTAACATATAAAGTAATCTTTTAAGATTTGAGGTAGTTACACAATTTCCTATCATAAGTTTGGTTGGTTTAATATTAAAATATATGGAGTAATAATTTCTATAGTTATGTTTTTTTACTATAAGTTATGTAAAGCTTTACGTAGGTATTGTGAAACATTGTATAGGTATCGTATTTATAATGCGTTTTGTAACATATAGAGTAATCCTTTAAGATTTCAGGTAGCTACACAATTTCCTACCATAAGTTTGGTTGGTTTAAGATTAAGAGATATGGGGTAATAATTTTGGTAGTTACTTTTTTTACATTATTTTATGTAAAGATTTCTATAGGTATTGTGAAACATTGTGTAGGTATCGAATTAATAATGCGTTTTGTAACATATAGAGTAAATTTTTAAGATTTAAGGTAGTTACACAATTTTTACCATAAGTTTGGTTGGTTTAAGATTAGGAGATATGAGGTAATAATTTCGGTAGTTACATTTTCCCCTATATTTTATGTAAAGAATTATGTAGGTATTGTGAAACATAGTGTAGGTTTGTAATATACAGAGTAATTCATTAATATTTCAGTTACTTACAAAATTTATTACCACAAGTTTGGTTGGTTTAAGATTAAGAGATATGGGGTAATAATTTTGATAGTTACTTTTTTTTACTATAACTTATGTAAAGAATTATGTAAGTATTGTGAAACATTTTGTAGGTATCGTATTTATCACGTGTTTTGTAATATATAGAGTACTTCTTTAAAATTTCAAGTAATTACACAATTTCCTACCATAAGTTTGGTTGGTTTAAGATTAGGAGATATGAGGTAATAATTTCGGTAGTTATTTTTTTACTATAACTTATGTAAAGAATTATGTAAGTATTGTGAAACATTGTGTAGGTATCGTATTTATCATGTGTTTTGTAATATATAGAGTAATTCTTTAAAATTTCAGGTAGTTGCACAATTTCCTACCATAAGTTTGGTTGGTTTAAGATTTGGAGATATTGGGTAATAATTTCGTAGTTACGTTGTTTACTATATTTTATGTAAAGATTTATGAAGATATTGTGAAACATTGTGTAGATATGGTATTTCTCATGCGTTTTGTAATATATATAGTAATCCTTTAACATTTTAGGTAGTTACACAATTTCTTACCATAAGTTTGGTTGGTTTAAGATTTGGAGATATGGGGTAATAAATTCGGCAGTTACATTTTTTTGTTATATTTTATGTAAAGATTTATGTATGTATTGTGAAACATTGTGTAGGTATGGTATTTCTCATGCGTGTTGTAACATATAGAGTAATCCTTTAACATTTCAGGTTGTTAGACAATTTCTTGCCATAAGTTTGGTTGGTTTAAGATTTGGAGATATGGGATAATATATAATTTCGGTAGTTACATTTTTTACTATATTTTATGTAAAGATTTATGTAGGTATTGTGAAACATTGTGTAGGTATCGTATTTCTCATGCGTTTTGTAACATATAGAGTAATCCTTTAACATTTCAAATAGTTACACAATTTCTTACCATAAGTTTGGTTGGTTTAAGATTAGGAGATATGAGTTAACAATTTACGGTAGTTACGTTTTTTGATATATTTTATGTAAAGATTTCTGTAGGTATTGTAAAACATTGTGTATGTATGATATTTCTCACGCGTTTTGTAACATATAGAGTAATCCTTTAACATTTCAGGTAGTTACACAATTTCTTACCATAAGTTTGGTTGGTTTAAGATTTGGAGATATGAGGTAATAATTTTAGTAGTAACGTTTTTTACTATATTTTATGTAAAGATTTATGTTGGTATTTATGAAACATTGTGTAGGTATCGTATTTTTCATGTGTTTTGTAATATATAGAGTAATTCTTTAAGATTTTCGGTATTTACAAAATTTACTATTATGATAAGTTTTTCTGTAACTATCGTTTTTCTTACATTTACTATAACAAATTATGTAACCGCATCGTAATAAATAATGTAATTACAGGTTATCGGTATAATCGATCGGCTTAATTTTAAGCTACTTTTAAGCTGCCTAACGGCATAAGCTCCCTTTTGATTGATGTTGTATGAAGGATAGTAATTTAGAGATAGCGCATTTTTTTTGCTTTTTTTGTGAGGAGTTTGGAGGTGATTTTGGATTTTATTTCCAATTGTTTGGTGATTGATGCCGTGTCTTTGCTGTTTGGTGGACATTGGGAATTATTGGATCTCATTTTCATTTGTTAGGCGTGTGCTTCTTCTTCTTCTTTTTAGTTTCCAAGTATTGTTGTGTTGATTTTTGTTGTATTCTTTTTATACTTTGTTTCCATTACTATGAATATTTTTTTCTTAAGTTTATAGAGATTTTTAATGAGGCTTATGGTAGTGATGACTTGTATGATTGTTCATTAATAAAATTATATTGTTGCTGATCAAACAACAACAACAACAACAACAATAATAATAATAATAGATTTTACTACTTTTAAGTGTCCCCAAATAAATGATTTGTTCTGTGTTGGCTATTAAGTTACTAAGAAATAACCATTCTATTTGTTTGTGTAGCATGACTGCATGGTTATGTTACATTCGATAGTATGTTTTTGGCCGTTGAGGCATGAGATTGATTACGATCACCCACCAGATTAGATGACAAGCTTTGTAACCCCCTCGTCCCGGCCTAGTCGGATGACCGGTCCGAGTAGGCCACACGGGGAAAACCGAAGCGAAACCCGTTAAGGTTTCCCCTCGGTTAACAACCCTAAAAATTTCTTTTTATTTATCTTGTCTAAATGCATTACCATTACCTATGTGAAACACGTCAGCGGAAACAAGAGCAATACAAAGATCAACCATTCAAGACATCATTCATAGAACAACCCATTTTCTGTGATTAAGCAGACCGTATCGATACACCTGTTAAGGGTATCGATACGCCTCGACCAAAGTCAAAACTCAGGGTCAATACAGGAAGACCGTATCGATACAGACCTTGAGCGTATTGATACGCCCTTCCCAGTCAACATCTTGTGGTCAACGAGATGAACCCGTACCGATACACTAACCCACCGTACCGATACGGTAACATCTCACCAAAATCTCAGAATTCTAGTAGCGAAAAAGGTATCGAAACACCTTCCCGCGTATCGAAACGCGTGGCCTAAAACAAGAAGGCCGTATCGATACGGGTCTAACCGTATCGATACCTCTGCTGCGAACAGACAGGTTTTAGCTGATTTAAGGCACAAGGGTGCCCCTAAACCTCACTAAAACCACCAACAAACACTCTAGCAATAATCCTAAAGGCAAACCAACAAATGAGCATGCTCGAACATCACCACAACAAGATTAACACTAAGGCACAACATCACAAAATCATTCATCCATGCATAACATTAAAGGTGTTAAACTTCAACATAGTCAACACTTAGGAAAATTCAAGATGGCAAGCTACTAACAAGGTTTCAAGCAAGGCATACATCTCAAGCCAAAAGCAAGCACATACGAGGAGTCTAACATGCTCCTAAGCAACATCAACCACAACATAATCCAAAAACATCAAAATACGATTACATGTCTCATTGCTTGACCATTACATCTTAGTTTAAAGTTCATACTTGGTAGCTAAACAAGCACCACAAGCACACTTGGAGGCCCCCTTCTTGCTCCTAGCAACCCACGAACTAAGGATCTGCATTGTCGAACAGAGAGAGAGCGTAAGCAATAAAGCTTACTAAGAGTAAGCTCTTTAAAACCAAACCTCGACAATGCAGGGTCCGAGCACGATCTTAGCCAAGGCAAAATACATAATTATCAAGAATCCTCAAGAGCACAAGTTAAAATGCATGAACAATATCCAATTAAATGTCATGCTCATAAGCTCTATTCCACAACACATGTAACCACATATAAACATCCAAATAAGGATCATAATTCACAACACATCAATACACATATCAATCAATATTGGCACCTAGCTATGACCCGAATACGCGGATAAACACGTTGGAACTCACATCCACAACCACTTTACCTCACGGTGGGATTACACTCGTCACCGGTCTCGCGGAGGGGATTCCACTCATCCTCACGCCCCGTCGATGGGATTCCACTCATCATCGACTATATATAATTACAATTTCCGGGCGTACCCGTACTCCTCCTTGGTGACTCAACGCCACCAAGGCCACGCGCGACTTTTGACTCATGTGTACACACTAACATCCTAATGATCGATCATTTGTACTCAAGCATACTAGTGCCAACATTTAACTCATTCCACATTACTCATTTCAATCAATTCCATGCTTAGTACGTACTCACCATGAACACAATCATGTACCGTTACCATGCATGCCATAAGCATCACAAATCATGCCTCATCTCACATGTATAACACAATATACATAAGCAACCATATCACAAGTCATACGAGGCATAAACATCCATATATATAAGTTCATCAGAAGGCTCTAGATCAAGTTTAGGATTAGGCTACCACCCTAATCCTAACTCTAGGTGGGTCTACCAAGCCCAACCTAGTCCACATACTCGAACCAACCATTTAAAAACCACGTAAAATGTTTAACCACTCACCTAAGCTTCCAAGCTCCAAGCCAAGCAAGCGACCACTCTCACAATCCTGGATTTCTTTCTGAAGCTTCTCCAACACAAATTCCCGCTTCTAAACAACCTCAAACACAATTCAAACAATCCCAAATCAGCCCAACATCAAAAGACCAACCCGGAACATAATTCAATCACAATTTACAAAGTTGCAAGCTATGAACAAATCCCATTTTTAGCAAACTCGGGTAGCCCCAAAACCATCTCCAAAATTCATGTTTCCAACACCCATTGCACCCACAAATGATCCCAAATCAATCCCCAACCATAGTACTATAAATAGCCTATCAAATTCCACCTAAAACTCACCCAAAACCCTCCAAAAACCCCATTTTTACCCAATTTCGGTTTAGATACACAAAGACACAATTTTTAATCAATTCCTTTGAAAATCCCATTTTCAAAACTTCAATGAAAATGAAAATAAATGGTGCTTTTAAAGAGAGTGAGTTGAGGGGAAGTCAAAAACGTTGTTACCTTTCAAAAAGGAGTTGAAATGGAGGAGCTTTTTGGATGGAATAGTAACTTGAAGAGGGAAGAGCTCTTTCACGTTGAAAATGGTTGAGGAAGAGAGTGAATAGTGATTATTTGTGAAGAAAGGGGATTTAAATTGAAATATGGGTAAATTACCAAAAGGCCATTAATGAATGGCTATTCCCTTGTTCTTTAAAAAGCTCTTCAACTTGCAATTAAATCAATTTGGTCCCATTTCAAATATTTATTTTGAAACCCGAAATTTTAAAGGATCATTTTAATTATAAACCCGAGCCTAAATAATATTATAATATTATTTTCACCTAACCCCTAAACCCGGGTGTTACAACTCTCCCCCACTTAAGGAATTTCGTCCCCGAAATTACCTGATGGAAACAAATACGAAAACTGCTCAACCATATCCGCTTTCCTCTCCCACACCTCTATTTCTCCACAACACCTTGACCAACTCTATGGTCTTTCCACGCAACACCTTGCTATCAGAAGCAAGTATCTCAACAGGCTCTTCATTATAAGACAAATCCGGATTTAACTCTATCTCCTCAACGGGTATAACATGAGAAGGATCCGATCTATATCTCCTAAGCATCGACACATGAAAGACATCATAGATCTTCTTTAACTCAGAAGGTAACCTCAAACGGTAAGCTACAGGCCCAATCTGCTCAACTATTTCATACGGACCAATAAACCTCGGACTCAACTTGCCCTTCTGGCCAAATCTCATTACCTTCTTCCACGGAGATACTTTCAGAAACACTTTCTCACCCATTGAGTACTCAATCTCTTTCCTTTTCAAATCCGCATAAGACTTCTGACGATCGGAAGCTGCTTTCAAACGGTCACAAATCAACTTCACCTTGTCGGTGGTCCCCTTAAGCAAATCCGACATAGGTAACAATCTCTGACCTGTTTCAGTCCAACAAATTGGAGTCCTACATCGTCTACCATACAAAGCCTCATAAGGGGCCATCTGAATACTAGACTGATAACTGTTGTTGTAAGCAAACTCAACTAACGGTAAGTGCTTCTCCCAAGAGCCCTGGAAGTCAATCACACAACAACGAAGCATATCCTCTAGAATCTGTATCACTCGCTCTGACTGCCCATCGGACTGCGGATGATAAGACGTGCTGAAATGCAAACGGCTACCCAGAGCACTATGCAAGCAACCCCAGAATCTCGAAGTAAATCTAGGATCCCTATCTGACACGATAGACTTTGGAACTCCATGAAGTCTCACAATCTCACGGATGTACAAGTTTGCCAACTTGTCTAAGGAATTCGTAGTGTTCACTGCTAAGAAGTGAGCACACTTAGTAAACCTATCAACAATCACCCAAACAGAATTCTTCTTTGACGGAGACAAAGGCAAACCCGATACAAAATCCATGGTGATCCTCTCCCATTTCCATTCCGGAATCTTCAAAGGCTATAACAAACCTGAAGGAACCTGATGTTCTGCCTTCACTCTCTGACAAACCATACAACGACTCACATACTCGGCTACATCTTTCTTCAAACCAACCCAGAAGTAATCATTCTTCAAGTCATGATACATCTTGGTACTACCCGGATGCATAGAAAAGGGACTCGAATGTGCTTCACTCAGAATCTGACGTCTCAACTCAACATCTTCTGGTACAACAATTCTATCTCTAAAGCACAACAAGCTCTCACCACTGAAACTGTACTCGGTCGATCTTCCCTCGGCTATGTCCTGAACATGAGGAACTAAAGTCACATCTTGCAACTGCTTCTCTCTAATCATCTGAATCAAAGAAGGCTTCACTTGAAACTCGGTGATCAACCCACCATCATCGGACACACTCAATCTAGCGAACATAGCTCTCAAGTCAACAGCCACTTTCCTACTCAAAGCATCGGCTACTACATTCGCCTTATCCAGATGGTACTCAATGGTCAAGTCATAATCTTTTAACAACTCTAGTCATCTTCTCTGTCTCAAGTTCAACTCTTTCTGTGTCATCAAGTACTTCAAGCTCTTGTGGTCGGTGTAAACTATACACTTCTCACCATACAAATAATGACGCCAAATCTTCAATGCAAACACAACTGCGGCTAGCTCTATATCATGAGTAGGATAGTTCTTCTCATGAGTCTTCAACTGTCTAGAAGCATACGCAACAAATCTTCTTTCTTGCATCAAAACACATCCTAAGCCTACGTAGGAAGCATCACTGTAAATCACAAACTCCTTACCTGAAACAGGTTGCACTAACACTGGAGCATTTGTCAAAGCTTCTTTCAATTTCTCAAAGGCCTTATGTCTTGCATCTGACCATTCAAACTTAACTCCCTTTTACAACAATTTAGTCAAAGGAGCAGCTACTCTAGAGAAACCATCAACAAATCTCCTATAGTAACCGGCTAATCCTAGGAAACTCCTAATCTCGGTCACGGACCTAGGTTGCTTCCACTCAACAATAGCCTCAATCTTCGATGGATCAACACGGATACCTTCGGCCGAAACAACATGGCCAAGAAATACAACCTCTCGAATCCAGAACTCACATTTACTAAGTTTCGCATACAACTGATTGCTCAACAATCTCTGTAAAACAAAACTCAAGTGCTCATCATGCTCTTCTTCTGTCTTCGAGTACACAAGTATGTCATCAATGAAAACAACTACAAAACGGTCTAGATAGTCTCTAAAAATTCTGTTCATCATATCCATGAATGATGCAGGTGCATTCGTGAGCCCAAATGGCATCACAAGAAACTCATAGTGGCCATACCTAGTCCTAAAAGCTGTCTTCGGAACATCACACTCTTTTACTTTCAACTGATAGTACCCGGATCTCAAATCTATCTTCGAGAACACTGAAGCACCCTTCAACTAATCAAACAAATCATCTATGCGAGGCAACGGATACTTGTTCTTCACAGTCAACTGATTCAACTGTCTATAGTCAATACACATGCGCATACTACCATCTTTCTTTTTCACAAACAACACGGGAGCACCCCAAGGAGAACTACTAGGCCTAATGAAACCACGGTCTAATAATTCTTGCAAGTGACTCTTCAATTCTTTCAACTCTTTCGGAGCCATACGATACGGAGCTATCGAAACTGGATTAGACCCTGAAACAGTCTTAATCACAAACTCAACATCTCTGTCAGGAGGTAAACCTGGCAACTCTTCAGGAAACACATCCGGAAAGTCACAAACTGTTCTGATATCTTTTGGTCTAGTTTCACTCATATTCGGATTCATAACATAAGTTAAGTAAGCCCCACATCCGGAGTCCATCAACCTATGAGCCTCTAAAGCTGACACCACATTAGACAAGAACTTAATGTTCTTGCCTACTACCACTACCTCGTAGTCATCAGGAAGCTTCAAAGAAATTCTCTTCGTCTCAAAATCCACACTAGCTCGGTGCTTAACTAACCAATCCATACCCAAAATAATATCAAAGCCATAGAAAGGAAGTTCCATCATATCAACTGAGAATACATGACCCTGAATCTTCAGTGGACATCTCCTATACATACGTCTAACCACAACTGTCTCACCAAAGGAACTAGTAACATGCATACCTACATCTAAGATCTCAACAGGGATATCTAACTTCTGTGCATGCTCACTCAAAATGTAGGAATGTGTAGAACCCGAATCAACCAAAGAAAGCAAATACATAGACTGTAACTCAAAATTACCTGCTATCACATCAGTGTCGTTCCCGGCCTCTCTCTGAGCATAAACTCTCGCTGGTCCTCCTGCCTCTGCCTGCACCGCCACAACATGAGCAAGGTTCCTCTGAGCATCTACCCTAGGTGCATCAGCCCTAGGCTGGAAGTAGCCACGACCGCGCCCACGGCCTCTCTGAAAATCATTCGCTCTCGCAGGAGCCGGAGCAATGTTCGGTGCCTGTGCCGCCTGATGCGGACAATCCCTCCTAAAGTGGTCCCTCGAACCACAGTTCCAACAAGCATGCAAGTTACCCCAACACTCACCAGCGTGTTGTCTCCCACAACAGGTGCACTCGGGCAAACGCCCTCCTCCTCTATGGCCCTGATGGCCCCTACCATGATGGCCACTGCCACGTCTCTGGTCAAACTGATGTCCGCCACCTCTATGCCTCTTGGCATCTCTACCATCAAAGTGGTTATGCCTCTTACCAGAACTGGAACCACCAGATCGTTTGGCCGAACCCAAACTGTGCTCTAAGTCCTTGGCCCTCGCGACCAGTACATCAAAGTCTGAGTAGTCAGAAGCTAACGTGTATCTCTTGACCTCTTCATTCAATCCATAGCGGAATTGGTTACAGCGTTCCACCTCCGTAGGAACCAACTCTAGTGCATACTGACTCAAGCGAACAAAACGGATCTCATAGTCAGTCACAGAAGCATCTCCCTAAGTAAGGGCCATAAACTCTCGCTTCTTCTTATCTAAGTACCTCGGTCCCAAGTACCTTTTTCTGAAAGTGGACTCAAAGAAATCTCAATCAATCTCTGCCTCTGGAACCCCAGTAGTAATGGTGACCCACCAGGTGTAGGCATCACCCTGAAGCAAGGAAATCACACAGCCCAATCTACGTGCGCCCGCACAACCCATCTGAGCCAAGATACGAACTGTCTTCTCTAACCACAACTCCGATAAATCTGGAGTAGATCCCCTGAACTCTTCAGCCCCCAAGCTACGGAGCCTCTCCAAAGGTAGACTAGCATCGTCACATCTAGGCTGAGCTGTAGCCTGAGCTCCCGCAACTACGGCCTGAAATGCTCCCGCTATAGCTTGCACTAGCAGCGTCATATCAATTCCGGCCGGACCTTGGCCACCTTGAGGTCCCTCTCATTCAGCTCCATCCTCGCCTCCAGCTCCAGGCGGAGGAGGTGGTGGTGGTGGTGGAGGTGGTGGAGGAGCGCCAACTCCCGCGGCCACCGACCCTTCTATGTGAGCCTCCACACCAATCACCGGCTCAACAGGAGCCGCAACACGTGGTTCCTGACGAACCACTCTCGGCCTAGACATCGCTCTCAAACGATAACTACAACCACAACAAACAAAATATACAAGATCGGGTTAGCAAGGCAAGGCTTCCAAGTGCTCAAGTACGTTTCCCTCACTTAAAATTCTTTTCCGATGTAATAGTAGCAATGGGACTCTCAAACAACATGCTTTGAAACAAAATAGTCAACATACTTGTCACATAAGCAATCATACTTACAAAGCAAGCAAACACCGTGCATATCAATTCAAAACTTAAACTTACCTCACTTATATGCCCAAGGTCTCGGTAACCTTAGGCTCTGATACCAACAAGTGTAACCCCCTCGTCTCGGCTTGGTCGGATGACCGGTCAGAGTGGGCCACACGGGGAAAACCAAAGCGAAACCCGTTAAGGTTCCCCCTCGGTTAACAACCCTAAAAATTTCTTTTTATTTATCTTGTCTAAATGCATTACTATTACCTATGTGAAACACGTCAGCGGAAACAAGAGCAATACAAAGATCAACCATTCAAGACATCATTCATAGAACAACCCATTTTCTGTGATTAAGCAGGCCGTATCGATACACCTGTTAAGGGTATCGATACGCCTCGACCAAAGTCAACACTCAGGGTCAACGCAGGAAGACCGTATCGATACAGCCCTTGAGCGTATCGATACGCCCTTCCCAGTCAACATCTCGTGGTCAACGAGATGAACCCGTACCGATACACTAACCCACCGTACCGATACGGTAACATCTCACCAAAATCTCAGAATTCCAGTAGCGAAAAAGGTATCGAAACACCTTCCCGCGTATCGAAACGCGTGGCCTGAAACAAGAAGGCCGTATCGATACGGGTCTAACCATATCGATACCCCTACTGCGAACAGACAAGTTTTAGCTGATTTAAGGCACAAGGGTGCCCCTAAACCTCACTAAAACCACCAACAAACACTCCAGCAATAATCCTAAAGGCAAACCAACAAATGAGCATGCTCGAACATCACCACAACAAGATTAACACTAAGGCACAAAATCATTCATCCATGCATAACATTAAAGGTGTTAAACTTCAACATAGTCAACACTTAGGCAAATTCAAGATGGCAAGCTACTAACAAGGTTTCAAGCAAGGCATACATCTCAAGCCAAAAGCAAGCACATACGAGGAGTCTAACATGCTCCTAAGCAACATCAACCACAACATAATCCAAAAACACCAAAATACGATTACATGTCACATTGCTTGACCATTACATCTTAGTTTAAAGTTCATACTTGGTAGCTAAACAAGCACCACAAGCACACTTGGAGGCCCCCTTCTTGCTCTTAGCAACCCACGAACTAAGGATCTGCATTGTCGAACAAAGAGAGAGCGTAAGCAATAAAGCTTAGTGAGGGTAAGCTCTTTAAAAACAAACCTCGACAATGCAGGGTCCGAGCACGATCTTAGCCAAGGCAAAATACATAATTATCAAGAATCCTCAAGAGCACAAGTTAAGATGCATGAACAATATCCAATTAAATGTCATGCTCATAAGCTCTATTCCACAACACATGTAACCACATATAAACATCCAAATAAGGATCATAATTCACAACACATTGATACACATATCGATCAATATTGGCACCTAGCTATGACCCGAATACGCGGATAAACACGTTGGAACTCACATCCACAACCACTTTACCTCACGGTGGGATTACACTCGTCACCGGTCTCGCGGAGGGGATTCCACTCATCCTCACGCCCCGTCGATGGGATTCCACTCATCATCGACTATATATAATTACAATTTCCGGGCGTACCCGTACTCCTCCTTGGTGACTCAACGCCACCAAGGCCACGCGCGACTTTTGACTCATGTGTACACACTAACATCCTAATGATCGATCATTTGTACTCAAGCATACTAGTGCCAACATTTAACTCATTCCACATTACTCATTTCAATCAATTCCGTGCTTAGTACGTACTCACCATGAACACAATCATGTACCGTTACCATGCATGCCATAAGCATCACAAATCATGCCCCATCTCACATGTATAACACAATATACATAAGCAACCATATCACAAGTCATACGAGACATAAACATCCATATATATAAGTTCATCCAAAGGCTCTAGATCAAGTTTAGGATTAGGCTACCACCCTAATCCTAACTCTAGGTGGGTCTACCAAGCCCAACCTAGTCCACATACTCGAACCAACCATTTAACAACCACGTAAAACGTTTAACCACTCACCTAAGCTTCCAAGCTCCAAGCCAAGCAAGCGACCACTCTCACAATCCCGGATTTCTTTCCGATGCTTCTCCAACACAAATTCCCGCTTCTAAACAACCTCAAACACAATTCAAACAATCCCAAATCAGCCCAACATCAAAAGACCAACTCAGAACATAATTCAATCACAATTTACAAAGTTGCAAGCTATGAACAAATCCCATTTTTAGCAAACTCGGGCAGCCCCAAAACCATCTCCAAAATCCATGTTTCCAACATCCATTGCACCCACAAATGATCCCAAATCAATCCCCAACCATAGTACTATCAATAGCCTATCAAATTCCATCTAAAACAACCCCCAAAACTCACCCAAAACCCTCCAAAAACCTCATTTTTACCCAATTTCGGGAATTACTCAAAATCATTCAAAATTCACATATGTTGTACTATTTGGCTCCTATATTCCATAACTAACCATATTAGATCAAAATATTAGTTTTAGCTACACAAAGACACCATTTTTAATCAATTCCTTTGAAAATCCCATTTTCAAAACTTCAATGAAAATGAAAATAAATGGTACTTTTAAAGAGAGGGAATTGAGGGGAAGTCAAAAATTTTGTTACCTTTCAAAAAGGAGTTGAAATGGATGAGCTTTTTGGATGGAATAGTAACTTGAAGAGGGGAGAGCTCTTTCACGTTGAAAATGGTTGAGGAAGAGAGTGAATAGTGATTATTTGTGAAGAAGAGGATTTAAATTGAAAGATGGGTAAATTACCAAAAGGCCATTAATGAATGGCTATTCACTTGTTCTTTAAAAACTCTTCAACTTGCAATTAAATCAATTTGGTCTCATTTCAAATATTTATTTTGAAACCCGAAATTTTAAAGGATCATTTTAATTATAAACCCGAGCCCAAATAATATTAAAATATTATTTTCATCTAACCCCTAAACTCGGGTGTTACAAGCTTTTGATGATATGTGGGTGTTATTCGACCATTTTTTTGGCGTAAAGACTATTTGAATACTTGTTTTTGATTCGTAACAACGATGTTTAATTTAGATGTATTTCATGAAATGCATTATATGCCTTATCGATATCATGATATTTTAATGGCTATGAGTGGAGGAATGAATGTGAGTATTTGCTTAAGGATAATTAATTGTGAGTTGTTTATGAGTCTTGCTCGATCGATAAGATATGATTAAGCCTCATTTATAATTGCCTAACCTGCTTACTTCATATATTTTGATTAGTTTGCTTATGCTTATCTACCTCATGTAGTACAATAGAGTAGGATAGCGTCATCATCAAGGCATTTCAACTTTTAGAGCACAAAACCTTTCAACCTATTAGTGGATATATGTATTTGTATGACCCTTAACTGTCGTATTGGTCTATAAACTCTATTTAGTTATACTTTTGACTTGAAAACTGGGTTGATTTATTTTGTATATTATGTCTTACCTTTTGAATCTGTTTTAACATAGCTCATTTCTTTTTATAAATGTTTTTAACTCGTATGGTTTATGATTTGTATATTCAATATTTATGCACAAACATAAGATTTTTAAATTTGTCAACCACCTCGATGACTTAATATGACCTCATGAATCTTCCAGATTGATGGAGTCGAGTTTAGGGTGTTACAAAAATACATATTTACTCACTCAATTTTTATCGGTTTTTGTTTTGGTTACCTAACTTACGAATTTCATTTTTTTTCACCCAATCATTAGTTCTGTAACGGAAACAACAAAAAGTTGTATTTTAGGAAGTTGTATTATGAAATTGACCTAATATTCCACATTTCTTCTTTCCCTTAGTCAACATCTTTCTTCACATTTTTTGATCGTTGTCGGCCATCATTTACGACGTAGCTAGAAAAATAACGTTCCCCTTTCTCCCCCATTTATTCTTGACATCAACTTGTTTTTTCTCTAAAATTCCCTCACAACTAACAAAATTCAAATAAAACCTTCAACATTATATTGGTCTGATATGCAATCTTCACTCTCTATTCATCATAGAATCCATATATATTACTTTTATCCTCCATCTCGACCTCTCTGTTGTTTGGATCTGGAAGAAAATACTCTGACAATGGTGAATCGAAGAGAACAAAAAATTTGAGTTCGTAAGAAAAGTTTCACAGTTTTTTTGTGTGCATAAATTGACCAAAATTTTTAAAACAATGTTAGAAACTTAATGGCTAACTAAACAAAAGAATGAAATTCAAAAGTTCAGTGGTAAGAGCATAAGTTTTTAGTTGGGTGATCAAAACAAAAACAAAGACAAAGTAGAGTGACCAAAAATATAGTTTACCAATTTATTTTTCTCTCGGAAGAGATAAAATATGAGTAACCAAAATTAAGTATTATATGAGAAGGGACAATATTAGCAACCAAAATTTTTTTGAAAAAGATATTAGCAACCAAAATTAAGTACATATATATTTTGCCCTTGCATGAGAATTCTTAATAGAAAAAGTCTGATGCATAAAATACAGTGAACTTGTTTGTTGGGTACATATGTGATATTTTGAGAATAAAACAAGATGATGATAACTTTATTTCCTTCTGTCAAATTGTTCAACTATGGCAGCAATGGATGAAGTCACTTATACTGCTCCAAGTGGCATATGCTATTTATGTTGGATGCTTACAATAGAAAATATCTCTTCCTTTTTCTCTATGATTTTCTCCATTATCCAATAATTAGGTTTTTCGTTGCAGTGTACGACCATGAAGGCCACTAATCAACAGAGATGAAACGATTTATCACAAGAAAATACAGAAGAAAACTCATGAATTTCATGGGATCTCATCACCCCTTTATCATTTAAACCGTTTTCAGTGAGTGTATGTGTAAAGTATGTCGACCAAGTTGGTTGAGGTGATCAAAATCAAATATTTCAACAGGTTTAGATTTTTTATGTCGATATTTTCTTATGGTCTTATTTTTTTAAGATGATTTTAAGGTAGTACATGTTTATGCATATTTTTAAACCTTTAACAATACACACTTTACAGACAAAGCGATTTAAAAAATTACAAGAGTATTTATTTGATAATTACGGGAACATATGAAAAAGAAGATAATCTCACCTCAATTTCTTGTATTCTTCTCAGTTTCTTGACAAAATGAAATCATTCTTCTTAAGAAAACTTTTTAGATGGCCCAACTTTTTTGCATCGCATAGTTGATATATATGATTCATAGTTTTGTTTATAAAAAAGAATAAAGCTCTCTACTGCTATAAGATGGATTTTTTTCTTTAAGTTTACTTAAATGAAAAGTTTAAGAAAATCTTGAAGAAAATTATTTAAATTTAAAATTATACATTATTAGACGATAATAGTAAAATAATATGCTAAGTAAAAATATTGTTTTATTTTATCTTTTAGAATTATTTAACAGTGTTCGTATAAATGATATAGTTTGTTAATAAGAAAGCTTGAGTGATATAATTTGATTAAATTACAATTTTGATCTATATGAAAATTGAAGTAAAATTCAATGATATAGAAAGATAATTACCGGAAAAGATCTTTAATTTTATCCTTAAAATTATATAATTTTGGTATGGACATTTGAATAAAAATAATTACTTTTCTTTACCAAGCAAAGAGCAATGGCAATGTTAAAGATAGTTTATTTTTCTTGCAATAAAGCAACAAATGTTATGGGCAAGCAAAATTCAATCCGACTCAAACTTTTAAATTTTTTTACTTAATTTAACGCAAAAACCGAATCGTCTTGAACCGACTCGTAACTTCATAAACTCGACTTGAAAAAAATTCAAATAATTTTTTTTGTTGTAAAATAGAAACTCGAATAACTCGAAATTTTTAGAAATTAGTGGATTGATTTTCAAGTTCGAGTCGAATCCTTCATTTCTACTTGGTATATATATAGCACATATGAAAAAATACATTTAAATTGGAATCAATATGTACTATAACATTATAAATAATTACAATTAAATTTGTATAAAAACTCAAAAATTCGACTTGACTTGAATTTCATAAATTTGTCTTGAATCAAAAAATTCAAATAAAATTTGAATTGTAAACTCGACCAACTTAAAAGAAATTTACTCGACTCAACCAAACGCTCACCCTAATAAACGCTACTAAATTCAGCTTTAGCTGGTACTAGAAATATGTGTGGGAATCTTAGCAAACTTTGAATGCTAGCTTTCATTATCTTAGCAAACTTTTAACAATGTCTTTCATACCTAATGTTTGGCGTTTGGCACTAAAAGGTAGGCATTATAATTCAATAAATTAATAATTGATTTAATGTTTCTTTGAATATCTCCCGAACCAATAGGAACTGCATTTCTAGCTTTATCTAAAAGGTCTTTTGAAGGCATGAAAGGTTATTCGCACACAAAAACAACCTTTTTATTTTTTGTAATATTCTAAAAATAATTATAAGGTAGTATTTGTTGTGAAAATGGCGGCATTGATGTCGGAGATGTGATGTACGGTAGTTGTTTGTGTTTGAGGGAGATAAACAGTGGTTAGAAACAAATGGTATTATAAACAGGAGATAAACTGAAACAAATGCAATCAATTTTTTCTATTAATAATGGATCCAAAGAGTATTAGCCCATTACATGCTAATGGCTTATATATGTTTAAAGAAATTCTTCACCTTTTAACAATGCACACACACATATTGCAATTAAACTCGGGTCTCTTAAAATAAACATTATTCACTCTTCCACTGAAACTACTTGTTAGGTTGACAGCTGTTATCTTTTCAAATCCTGAGGTAAGAGGAGATGTTGATGTTAGTTTTAATCATTGTTAATGAAAAATTAACAATTTAACTACTATTCTGCCGTGAATACATAATCTAGAATTATCTTATATAAGTACTCACAAGTCTCTCAAGATGTTGTCACTCTCGGGTGCACATTCAGATACTCGAAAGCACGTTGTCAAACTCAAAGGTGTGCACCCTGTGATGAGTAATTTAAATAGTTACTTTTTATCTTTAATTATGCGCTTAATGGTTAGTTTATGGCGCTGATTTGGATGTGTTTGGACGTTTTCTGTGCAGAACTATAATTATGGAAATTGTACTTAAAAGACATTATTCTGTTGTTTTGTTTTCTGGAATCAAGGCTAGGCTAGTGGGCATGACTCTGGGCATGAAGTCTGATGTGGCATCCAGTCAGCAGCTTCTAGAAGATCCAGTCAGCAGCTTCCAGATGGTGTGATCATCAAGGACGGATAATAAGATCAGCTGCGTTTTAAATTTCAAACTTAGAATTATCTTTTGTTTTTAGGAATTAATTTGAATATTTTTAGGATTTATTTTTAGGTAATTTTTTAGGGTTTCAAAATACTATAAATACTATAAATGTTTTTGGTTTTTTTTTTTAAGATCAGCTGATACTTTGTGCTATCCTACCTTGAAGCTGTGTAAGCAGAAGCTGAAATTGAATCTAAAACTGGAAACTGAAATTGATATAGACCTTAATCCTGGAAACCTTTCAACAAAACTGGACTTTTGCTTTCATCCTTCACATAACAGCATGACGAATAAAACTCAAAGAAAACAGAATTATCAACAGAACACTTGGAAACAAATAACAAGTTCTGTGTAATTTGGGGAACATGCAGAAGTTGATCAACTATTAAAGGCCTTTCTAACGAATTAATAGTATGCTCTCCTATGTGAGAGATAGGAAGAGAGGTACTATCACCTATATAGACCTTACCCTGTTCAGTGTAATGCTGAGCAGAATGAAGATAAGCCTTATCATTTGTCATGTGATGCGTGGCTCATGAGTCAGGGAACCATTTGGTTGATGAAGTGAGAGTGTTGACTTGAGCAGTGTCGACAGGCACAGTGCTAGTAAAATTCTCAGCAACAAACGGAGTGTAGGAATATCAACAAAGTTCTCATGGTTGCAACGGCAAGTTTGAGCTTGAGCATCAGTTGTACGAGATGGATTGGTATTGTTCTTGAAGTGAAACCAATATCTATCTGCCAGATGACCAAATTTCTCACAAATCTAGCATTGCGGCTTGGACCTGCCTCTGTATCTACCACCAGTCGGTGCTCGAGAGTCGCCCCTATAACTTCCACCAGATTGAGACCATCGTTGACCATCACCAAATTGGGGTGACCAACGTTGTACATCCGGAGTCTCCTCAATAGATTCTTCAGAAGACTTATACGTAGTGTTATTGATCCCGATCGGCAAGCGAAGAGGATCGTTAAGACGAACCTCAGCATCAACCAGTAAGGACACAACTGCATCAAACGAATACAACTCCTTGTTGTGACCACAACAACAGTAGGCTCAAACTCAGAAGGTAGTCCATTAAGGATAGTCGCCACTTGCTCGATTTCAGATACATGATTGCCACAATTGAAAAATAAATCGCAAATCTCTTTAACTTGAGAAGTGAAATCAACATGGAGAGAGTGCCTTTCTTGAGGGAGCGCAAGCGACAGTGCAGATGCATCAGCCTGGTGGTTGTGAGCTTGGAATAGCGACGACACACAGAGCTCCAAATGGCGGCAGAGGACTCAGATCCAACAAAATGAGGAAGCAATCGCGGGCTGGTCGTGGAAAGCAACCACGAGGCAAGCGAACTATCTTGCTTAATGAACTATAGATAAGCAGGATTGACAACGCAATCGCCATCAGAACTGGCAATCAGTTTCGCTGGCAGTTGAGTGTCTTCGTCAAGGAAATGCTCCAATCTGAGGCCACGAACTAGAAGTTTAATTGTTGCCGCCACAAGAGCAAGTTATCATCATCCAGTTTTACGCTAATGTGCTTAATAGAGAAAACATGGGCGGAAACACCATCGTCAATTGAAAGAGAATCAAGACGATTCTTAATTGACTCATCGCCGGTGGCAGGCATTGCAGACGGAGAAAAATGATGGCAGCGAACGCAAGAAAATCTCGGAATCGAGAACACAGAGCGAATGATACCATATTAATTCATAGATGAATCATGATGAAGGAGATGAACAATAAGGACAACGAGAAAATAGGTATTTTGACCAAGATAGTCAGAGAGAGAAATTATGTGTATTTTGTATTCTTGAAACTTACAAAATGATATACAAAATACCAAATGACTCTGTTTAACTATAAGCCCATTACATTGCTCATATAGCCCATTGCCCCAACTAACTACAATTAGTTACAACGACCCAACAGATTTTAACATAATACACTTCCTTTAACAATTACTTTCGGGTTCATTTTCTTTATTTCGAAATTTTGTTTCCTCTCTTCATCTTTATGTTTTGTTTGATTGCTCTGAACATTTAAGAGATAAAATTAATAATAATTTTCATTTTCTGAGTTTAATGCAATATTTGTATTATTTGAAATTGTATGAAATTAGATATTCACTAATTGGTCAAGTGACAATGACGCTTATATTAATTTATTTTGTATGGGTTTAAATCTCGACATTTGTCTTGGGAATGAAATATATCGCGGCTTAATTAAAAAAATTGCATGAAATCATATTTTAGTTTCATTTTTTTCTACATATTTAATATTTTTATTGTATTTGTAGCATTTTACCTTAATAATAACGGGTTCACGTTTATAAATTGTTGGAAGGCGGGTTCAAAAAACTTATAATTTTTAATTTTAATATTTTATAATTTTATATCACAAAAAAATAGATTTTTCTATAAAAATATATTATTTTTATTTTTTGAAGTTCCGAGAATCTTTATTTTTTAATTTTTTAGGATTCATTATTCAATAAATAATTTTTTAGTTTTTATGTATTTTTAAAGATTAAAGTTCGAGTTGACAAAAAAAAATGTACATGTACATCATTAAAAAGGTTATGATGTCTTTTTCAGTTGTCATATTAGCAATTGATGACAAAATTAGACGAAAATAAACGGAATGTGCAAGATTTTTAAATTAAAAATAGTATGGAGACTCAATGTCTCAAAATTAAGGTACATAACTAAATTTTATATTTTTAAAGAGTACATGAACCTCTTACATCTTTAAACTGTTTTCATTTCATGAAATTTCAACAACCTAAATCATTTTTAAAAATAATTGTTTATATAAATAAAATAATTATAAAAGTTAGGGTAAACTAACCCAATGACCACCATACTATGGTAAATGTATTAAAATGACCACATTAAAAAATCGACTCAATTGACCACCCAAACTATTGAAATTGGATCAATGTGACCACCAGCCGTTAATGGACTAACAGAAGGTGACGTGGCAGTTAAAAAAATAAAGGTATAATCACACATTTGGTCCTTATTATTTACACATTCTTTCAATTTAGTCCAAATTTTAAACTAATAAAATAAATTAATTAGGTGGTGACACGTGTCAACACCTTATTGGAGGAATTTAATTATTTATATTTGATTAATAAATTATTTTCCTCCTCCAATCAGGTGGTGACACGTGTCACCACCTATTTAGAGGGGGAAAACAAAACCCCCAAACTTGCTTTAGGTGGGAATCAAACTTGGGTTCAGCAAGGACAAAGGCAACGCCTTAACCACTGCACCAAGCACATGTTTGTGCTAAAAATCACCAATTATATTATATGTCTTATTGTTTGTTACCATTCAAATTCATCTTCTTCTCCATTCAAGTATGCAACACCCAGAAAATAACGCTAACAAAACCTTCCCAGGGTCCCTAATTCAGAAACTTTTTCCTCCTATAAAGAAACCAAATGCAAACAAATGCAGACAAACTTTAATTGCAAACATATGAGGAATAATGCAGCCTTAACAATGATTAATATGTGTATGAATCATTGTTTGCAAACAAATGCAGACAAACTTTAATTGCAAATGCAAACAAATGCAGACAAACTTTAATTGCAAACATATGAGGAATAATGCAGCCTTAACAATGATTCATACGCATATTAATCGGGCTATTTTCCCTTTTTTTGAATCATTTATTTGCAATTTTATGTCACAAACCAAATGCAAACAAATGCAGACAAACTTTAATTGCAAACATAAGAGGAATAATGCAGCCTTAACAATGATTAATATGTGTATGAATCATTGTTTGCAAACAAATGCAGACAAACTTTAATTGCAAACATAAGAGGAATAATGCAGCCTTAACAATGATTCATACACATATTAATCGGGCTATTTTCCCTCCTTTTTTGAATCTTTGTTTGCAATTTTATGTCACATACCCTAAATTCGTATGTGTAAGAATTTCACGAAGATTTGATTTCTTTATAGGAGGAAAAAGTTTCTGAATTAGGGACCCTGGGAAGGTTTTGTTAGCGTTATTTTCTGGGTGTTGCATACTTGAATGGGGAAGAAGATGAATTTGAATGGTAACAAACAATAAGACATATAACATAATTGGTGATTTTTAGCACAAACATGTGCTTGGTGCAGTGGTTAAGGCGTTGCCTTTGTCCCTGTTGAACCCAAGTTTGATTCTCACCTAAAGTAAGTTTGGGGATTTTGTTTTTCTCCTCTAAATAGGTGGTGACATGTGTCACCACCTGATTGGAGGAGGAAAATAATTTATTAATCAAATATAAATAATTAAATTCCTCTAATAAAGTGTTGACACGTGTCACCACCTAATTAATTTATTTTATTAGTTTAAAATTAGGACTAAATTGAAAGAATGTGTAAATAATAAGGACCAAATGTGTGATTATACCTTTAATTTTTTAACTGCCACGTCACCTTCGTTAGCCCATTAACGGTTGGTGGTCACATGGATCCAATTTCAATAGTTTAGGTAGTCAATTGAGTCGATTGTTTTTTTTTTGAAACACAGAAGTTTTATTAAGTTTTAGGGAGAACCTTAGTAAGCACCTCATTAAAAAACCTCCCTAGATCCTAATGGAGGAAAAAGAGTGCAACCTACCAAGGTTCTAGGGAGATTGAGTTCAAAACGACAGGCAACCTGATGAGGGTCTCTTCCACGATTTCTTTGCGATGACCTGTGGAATACAGGAGATTGAGTTCAAAACAAAAACATTGCTAGTAATCAACGAAGCCTGGGGAAAAGCACACCCCCATTTTGCTCCACCCCACTTGCATAATCTAAACACAGATAGATTGAAAATCTCGCTCGGATTGGCAATTCTGTTTTTGAAGATTCGATCATTGCGGATTGTCCACACCGACCATACTATACAACGAAAAATCATCGACCATATTGCTCTCTCCTTAAACCCACTGTACGTCTGTTCCCAAATTAACATCCAATCTTTTGGGTTGTTAGGAATTACTAGATTGATGTTCTACAAGCAGCACCATTTCATCCAAACTTCCCACGTCATCGGACATTCACAAAAGATGTGGTCAACCGACTCCTCTGCATTTCTGCAAAACGGGCAAACAACGTCACTAATATTGCAACAACCTCTTTTCAACAGCTCAATCTTAGTGGGGATTCTTCCATGGAGGAGTTTCCAAAGGAAGAATTCTATTCTGTAAGGGGCTAGGTTTAGCCACACCAAGTTCCAAACATTGCTTCTAGAGTCATGCCCCGGATTCATAAACCTGCAAAAAGAAGATGGAGTATACACTCCACTGGAATCAGCTAACCACCTTGCCGAGTCTTCCTTCAAACACCCCAACCGGGTCTCAAGTAACGTTGATCTCATTTCGTTCCATTCCTCCACTTCCCAGTCGAATGGTTGTCTCCTAAGCTCTACATCCCAGGTCCAGCCTTCCTCTGTGAAGCTGCCGAAATCTGCTACTCTACCTTCTTTATGAACTGCCAGCGCGAACATCCTCGGGAAGGTCAGTTTTAGAGGCCTATTCGAACACCAAACGTCATTCCAGAAATCCACTCTTATGCCGTTACCAACCACCTGCCTAAGATTCATCGTAAACCTGTCTCCATGTTCTTGAAGAGGTTTGATAATCCCCTTCCAAATCTGCGATTTATTAGAACCTGTTAAGTTGACTGGCATCACTCGACTGTTGCATCTTTCATACTTAGCATTTATAACCTGACGCCACAGTTTCTTATACTCGGTACCATATCTCCATAGCCACTTATTCAAGAGGGCTCGATTTTTGAGTTTCAAGTCACATAATCCCAAGCCTCCTTGATTCTTGGGTTTGCATAGGGTCTCCCAACTCAGCCAATGTATTGTTCTTTTATCGAGAGCTCCCCAAATGAATTTGGCAACCAATTTGTTCAGAGACTTCGCAACAGCAGCGGGCATACTGAACATGGACATATAGAAGATTGGAATGTTGGATATCACGGATTTGACCAGCGTAATTCTGTCGCCCAAAGAAAGAAGTTTCCCTTTCCAGCTACCCAAGTTGCTCTCAACTTTCTCAATGATGGGTGACCAAAGATCCGCTGCCTTCTTGTGATAGCCGAGTGGTAAACCCAAATATGTGCTTGGCAACTTTTCAGATTTACATTGAATAGCCATTGCCCATCTATCCACCACATCTTGAACTACGTTAACTCCTATCAACTTTGTCTTATTCAGATTAATTTTAAGACCCGATGCGATCTCGAAACCCCTGAGTATACGGACAATATTTTTTAACTCAGTTTCACTGCTCCCGCAGAAGACGATCAAGTCATCTGCGAACTGTAGATGGGAGATCTTTAAAGCACTATCTCCAATTCTAACCCCGCTGAAGTATCCTCTGTCCGAAGCCTTTATCAAGAGCGAACTCAGACCCTCTGCCACTATATTAAACAGCATCGGCGAAAGCGGGCAGCCTTGGCGGATGCCCCTTCGAATCTTGAAGGACTTAGTTGGGGAGCCGTTAATAAGAACTAATATAGAGGCTGAACAGATACAATTCCGAATCCAATTTTGCCACCTCCTCCCAAATCCCATTTTCTCCAACATTAAGAATAAAAAATCCCAATGAACAGTGCCGTATGCTTTGTTGAAGTCCACCTTTAGAATCGCTCCCAATAAGCCTATTTTCTTCAGAAAATCAATCAGCTCGTTTGCAATCATCGAGCAATCCAGCAGTTGCCTTCCTGGACAAAAGGCGAATTGCGCTTCGCCAATTAAATCTTCAAGACATCCACTGAGTCTTCTCGATAGAACTTTAGTCAGCAATTTATATACGCTCCCGACCAAACTTATAGGCCTAAAGTCGCCAATGGCCACTGGATTTTGCACCTTTGGTACTAACACAATAAAGGAATGGTTTAGTGAAGGATCCAGGACACCACTATTATAGAACCTCTGGAATAAATCACATATCGCTTCTTTTAAATTATCCCAAAAACGTTGAAGGAACCCAGGGTTGAAGCCATCTGGGCCTGGGGCACGGGAACCATCCATGGAGAATAGCGCTGACTTAATTTCGTCCAGTGTAAATTCACGTTCCAGCAGGGAGGCTGAAACTTCTGATAGTCTTCTAATGTCCACATCAAAATATTTAACCGGAATCACAGCAGAGGAATTATACGTTTCCCGAAAGTAGTTTTCAATGCCAGCCTTAATGTCTTCTGGGTCATCACAAACAAAATTTTTAATCTGGATCGAGCTGATACTGTTCTTCCTTTTTCTTGCCGATGCAATCGCGTGAAAAAATCTGGTGTTACGATCACCCTCTAGGAACCATTTGATTCTTGATTTTTGCTTCCATTCTCGTTCCTCCTCTCTATATTTCCCCCAAAGCTTCTCCTTTAAGGAGACTAGATTATTCCTCGCTATAGGGTCTGACCCATTCTGAACTAGCCGGTATTCCAATTCATCACATTTTCTTTCAAGGCTCTAGACAGTCTCGGAATCTTTACCCTTCTTCTCCTTTACCCAAGCTTTAGAAGCTCTCTTGCACAACCTCTGAGTGGCGGCTATTCCTTGCCCCGAACTTTGTTCACAACAGTCGACTATATTACTAACCAGATCCTTGTTTTCAGCCCAATAATCGAACCATCTAAATGGTTTTGGCCCCCAATCAAAATCTGAATTGAATAAGCCCACTGGATTGTGGTCAGACAGGCTCTTGGGAAGCAATTTTTGGAATAAATTTGGCCACAAGACTGAGAAGTCAGTAGTGAAAAGAAATCTGTCCAAACGGCTTGCCGATACCCTTTCTCTCGTGTTTGCCCAAGTGAAACGACCCCCACTTAGGGAGATGTCTTGAAACTCCAAGCACTCTATAAACTCCTTCAGATCCTTAGAAGCTGATTTATTAAAAGTAATTCCCACCTTTTCCTCACGGCATAGAACGGTATTTAAATCCCCACCAAGAATCGTGGGGAGGTTCGACTGATGCACAAACGCAATCAATTCTCTGAAGACTGTGAGCCTCTCACCTTGATCATTTGGTGCGTATAAGTTGATAATATTACATCTGGCCTTGAGGGGCTTCAGGAGGCCTTGAAGTATAATATAGTACCTATGAACCGAATCCTTATCTTTCTCAAAAAAGCTGTTGCACCAAATAGTTAATAAACCGCCCGAAGCTCCCACTGAGGGAGAACTAAGAGACCTGAGGTTTGTGTCATTCCCACAGCAATAATTAATTAACATATCCTCCATCAACTGCAGTTTTGTTTCCTGAATAAACAACATCTTTGGTCTATTTTTTCTAAACAAATTTCGCAAAGCAGACTTTTTTTCACTTCGACCCAGACCCCTAACGTTCCATGTGATGAAATAGCAAACTGAATCTTGTTTCTTCATAGAGAAAACAGTAGAGAACGCACCTTCGACCTGGAGATCCCAATCGGATCATTGATTCCCCGAGGTATGATCACTCACAATCTCGATGAATCTCTTAACCACTTCTTCTTCATTAGCATCGAAGCAAAGGCCCAAATTGTTGCAAATTTCTACCGAAATACGAGCCTCGGCTGCTTTGTCCAAGTCGGAAGACTGTTGGGACGGTTGCATGACATTTGCCCTAGCCGTGGCAATTTCCAGATGGTTTGTTGAGCACGGACGGAGGGGTATCTGGAAAGCAGAGGGAGAGACAGTCTCTCTTAAATTCAGTGAGCTTACCATTGATGTCTGAAACCGAGGCTTGTTCCTCGCATTGGGGATGTCTGGTTTTCCTCTAGAACTAGGATTGGGAATATCTCTGATATTCCTTTGTAATCTAGTTTTTATTGTGTATAAACCCGTTGCACAATCAAAAACAGGGTCATCCGATTCGCTTTGGGCAACAGAGGAGCTATTGGGCTCCTGGGCCTGTGCGACTTGAATTTCCAATAGGCCATTATCCAGGCTGGGCCCCTTATTGGACGAAACTAAGCCTGGTGACTCGGTCTGATTAACCCCCTGGACCATAATCGCATCATTTAATACATCCTCTATGATAACTCTCGAGCCGCCAGCTTCTGAACGTGGGGCCAACTGTTCAGAGAATGTTTCTGTATGCCAATCGTTAGGCTCCTGTTCCGAGGCAGCATTTATGCCCCTCACATCCAACCTGTCGCAAGTTCTGGAAAGACCCTCATCAGCGTCTGCTGGTCTTCCACCGTCGATCCATGTCCGATCATCCTCAAACTCCGAGACAGCCACCCTGATCCAATGGATTCTACCATTGACTGATATTAACGTAGTCGATTGTTTTTAATGTTGTTATTTTAATACATTTACCATAGTATGGTGGTCATTGGGTTAGTTTACCCTAAAAGTTAATATCATAAAATTATATATTTTAATGTATCTTGATTTCAATTTTTTGAAATTTATCATCAAAATGTACGTGAAGTAAAAAACATAAAAATAACTTTTAGTCATTGAACTTTACAATTTCCCCTACCTTAATCTCTAAACTTTATTTTCATCTATATTTATCATAAACCAAATTGAAAAAAGAATTGTTAAATTTCAAAAAGAAAAACTTGTTTTATAATAAAAATTTGTTTAGTGGGGGATGCTAAACAAAATAACAAATAAGGAATTATTTTGGGTCAAAAGTACTTTTGGAGGAGTAAGGAATACTAAACAAATAATATTTAGAGAATAAAAGTGGGTTTGACATCTCAAACATAAAAGTTAAAAAGATTTAATTTTTTTATTTAAAATAATTTTAATTATAAATTTAACCTTATTTTTTTATCGTATGATGTGTTTATTTTACCATTTATAAACTTATGATGTTAATAAATACATAATTATAAATTAATGAATTATTTTTGGGTTTGGAAATCTTATCTTCTTTTTTTGAATAGGTGGAAATCTTATATAAGATCGTGCTAAGTTAGTAGATATATTACAAACTTTTTTATAATTATTTTATAGCTTTACCATATTTTAGGTTGATATATTTTATATATTATAATATTAAAATTTTAAATACCACTTGAATGTATATTTTTAAATTACTACAATGGTAAAAATGTCATTTATATTCGCAAAAATACCTTTTAACATAAATATTGAATACTTAAATTTTAAACTAAATTTTACGAGTATTCTTAAACTTATTTTTTTTCAATAATGCTAAACTTGTCTATAAAAATAGGTGCCCAAACTAAAGGAAATAAAAAGCTTCCTCACTAAAGAATATAAATCTTTTTTCCCTTTTAATGCTCATATTTATATCCTTATACTAAAATATGTTTAGAGTTCAAGGTTAATGTTTAAGGTTATAGTTTAGAATTAGAGTTTAAAAATCTTGGGTAATATGTATTTTTAAAGTTTAGAATTTAGTATTTAAGTTTTAAAGTTAAAATTTAAATTTTATTTTTTTTTAATGTTAGGGCGTAAAAAGTACATTAAAGAAGACAGAATTTTTGACTTTCACTAAGTGCCATGTTATTTCATTGAAAGCGTTGAATGACACTTAAGACTTTGATTTAAAAAAACTTAAGACGAATAAGCCTAGTGCTATGTATCTATTCAATTCAAGGATCAGATTTTGTAAGACTTGACATGTTGTTGGATTGAAAATGCATCATGCATGATGAATGGCTAAGATGAATTGGTTTCATATGGTGGAATGGTTGGTCAACTTGTTCTTATGACGCTCGGAATTTTGTCCAACATCAAAATCAATAGTAATGACTGGACCCAGATTTGAGGTGGAATGTGTCGTGGAGTTTGGATTTTTAATATAGACTTATAATTTGGTTTTCTCTAACTAATGCCCTAGGGCACAAGGTAAGGTGCATCTAACATTATTAATTAAATCGAAACTTTTATTGTTGCAATTAATAAGAATATCATTTAAAAGATTTTTTTGATTATTTAATTCATTTAATAATATTAATTTTTATATTGAGTTGTTTAAGGGTTTAGAGTTTTTAGAGATGTTGTTTAGAGTTTTTAGAGTTATGGTTTAGAGCGTTTAAAGTTTAAGGTTTAAGGTTTGGTTTATGGTTTATGATTTTTAGAGTTTAGGGTTATGAATTTTAGAATTTATAGTTTAAGGTTTAGCGTTTAGTTTTAGGGTTTATGGTTTATGGTTTAAGATTTAGAGTTTATAGTTTTTAGAGTTTAAGGTTAGGATTTATGGTTTAAGATTTTATATTTTAGGGTTTGTGATGTTATGGTTTAGAGGTTTTAGAGATTAAATAAATGATAGTATTAAATAAATAAGAATATATTTTTATTAAGTGTTTTCTTGGTTGACCTCTGGTTTGCAGGGTTGTGCCCTGACTAATCCAGACCGAACCTGATTTTGGTGGATGAGTCTCCCAACGGAAATTTCATGTATACACAACACCTCGAACCTGAGACCTACTTAAGTGATACTAAGTTGTATACCACTTGATTTAGTTAAAGGTATTAAGTGCACCTTAACCAACAAAGCCTTGTAATTTTGTTCAACACTCTTATATTAGTGGAATTTGGTCCAGACCTTAAAAATCCAAAACGTTGCGAAATAATATCAAATTTTAAAAGAATTTTAGATAGTTTATAATATTCAAAAATGTTAAATCAAAACACGTGTTAACAACTTAAAATAGTGGCTCAAAAAGTCAACATTCTCTAGAGTATGTAGTTAAAATTTTTCGGTTGACACCCTCCATTCTCCTTAAAGTTGTGAGTTCAATATTTATTAGGAGCAAATTTCTCTTTCTCCCTCCCGTAAGTAGTAATTGTTCATAAATAATATTTGTTCAAAAAGTACATAAAATAGTTTAAAATAAGTACCAGATTAAATATAAAGTCTATAATAGTTTAAAACTTATCGATAAGTTTTAGCATTGAGTCAGATTCACGTGTTGTGGTTTCATGGTGTTAAAATTATGCTCTCTGTCCTTGGCGTAATTGGGAGCATTTTCAATGTATTGATATGCTTGTAGGCGTTTGAAATGTGTTTGTATTGGTCATGCCTTCTAAGGATCTAATAGTATAACCGATGCGTTAGCAAAGGGTGGGGTGTACCGACGAGTTGGTTTCATGTCATGCACGATGCTGCTCGATGGCGTTGATGTGTGTGTTATGTATTCCAGTGCTTGTTGCTTCTGTTGCTAGTGATGTGGGGTAATGGGTTAATGGGTTGGATCAAAGTCAACAGATCACGGGTGGAGTCAGAAGATTCATGGGTGGGATGAGTTGAGCAGAGATTGAGTATGGGTACAGGTACGAATCTCGAATCAGGCTTCAAAGGTTCAATATTGGGCCAAGCGATTCCAGGTTAAAGGCAAATCGGGTAAAGTGCCTCAGCTTGGTTGACATTAGGCCAGCACTGAAATGGCTCAATTTTGTTTCATAAGATCAACGATAAAGGCTCAATGGTAATTGGGCTAACACCAAACAGATCAATACAGAATTGTAGGCCGAGGATAGATGGTCACCTTGACTAATGGTTGAACAATATTTTACCAAGTTCACAATTACTTTTTGATTTGCAGAGAAGATGATTACTAAGGGTAATTTTTTTAAAACTTACATTCTTTATTTAGTTTGGGAGGATTTCCACTAGGATGTAGTATTCTTGTCCTAATAATGGTCTTTTTTTCTTTTAAATGGTGGGAATGTTATTCCCCATATTTTTTAGGTATTATACAACTCCTTCTCCTTTGAACAATATTTCACTTAAAATAATGAATTATGTTCATGTTGATCCTTTATTACATTTTTAATTAGGTGACTAATTATTTATGGTGTACATTTATTAAATATTTTTATTTAATATTAGTTTAATATATAAATCGTGTTTCATATATTTAAATAATGTTGTAATATTTAATATATTTTTATTAATATTATATTTATGATATTTCTAGGGTTATAGGACGAGATTGCGTGTTGCTTGAGAGTGAATGAGTTAAGGGTTGATGTTATTAAATTTATTATTTGATTTATAAGATATTTTTCATCTTAAAAAATTAGTGGGTTAATTTATTTTTATTATTGTTTTACTACTTTCAGATTTGTTTTACTATTTACTTTAATTTATTTTTAAATATTTTTAATTTATTTTTTCATCTTAAAAAATTAGTAGGTTAATTTATTTTTATATCTTAGATATTTTTAATTTTATAATCGAAAGTTTAACTTGTTAAAAAGAAAATATATTATAAGGACAAGTTGGTAAATTTTACTTCTAATTAATCTTATATTCCTCCAATTAAACATTGCAATATATCTTATATTTCTACCAAATAAACCAAAGAAGATAATGTAACGTTCCCAATAATGTGCCAGATAATATTACATTCAAATAATCTTATTTTTAAAGGTAATATTACATTAAGTGAACCAAATACCCTCTTAAGATTCTTCGAAGAATAAGGTACACGACGTGTGACACTGAGTGAGGACGAATTGATAGTAAAGTAGGGGTTATGAGAAGACAAAGGGTAGTGATGTCCAAGGGTACGGTTACAAGAGTCGTGCAAAGATTGAAAATGGGCTTACTATTATACGAGCCCATTTGTTCGTAAATAAAATGGCGGCATTTATTATTAGCTTTTATTGTGTCATTTTGTTTTGTGGGTTAAGACCCCATATTGCATAGAATTTACTTTGTCTGTTGAACCGATGAATATGGTTTAGGCTTTGCAAATTCCAATCCCTGCAAAGCATACACAAGACTATCTAATGACATGCGCCCCACGCGCCCCCAATCCTCCCCCCTTAGTTTTTCGAGCCTCAGACAGTTCTAATTTCGATCTATTCGTCTGCCTTGCTGCTTGGCCGTTGTGTACGGGTGACGTCGTCCCCGCCGGAGGTCATCGGAGCGCTGGATCGCTAGAAGACGGCGACGTTTGGTGGCTTGCTCGGGTGAACCAAGGCAGCCTTTTCAGTGGGGTTCCGTGGCTCGGTATCCTAATCTCCGGTCTCCCTCTGAAAATTTCGTCCAGTCTCGGAGAGTTTATAGCGCTCGAATGTTCTTGGGTGCTGGACGTTACTCTGTTCTCTCAGGATCCACTTTTTTCGACGGTGGTGTTCTCCCTAAGTTTTTCTGGTAGTTGTTTGTCTCTCTATAGAAGCAAGCTTTTGCCCGTTCTTGGAGGAACATCTAACGGCACCTCAGGGATGGTTGCCTCTACCGTTCAGACTGTGCCTCGTTACGGGGTTCCCTGGCTCAACGGCAATCGGTCCGTCAGACGTTTGGAGAAGAAGCTCCAAGAGGGAGAGAAGAGGCTGACAAGGGCAAAATGATCCTTTACCCCTTTGATAAGACCTGGCACACATGCTTTGTCCTTTCCCATTTATGATCCTTTCCTTTTCCAGCTAAATCTTTTTGGATCTTATGGGATTTGGCTCAATGGTTTCTACTTTAAGGTGCTTCTTATCGTGAATTGTGGATCTGGGAAAGAAATTAGATCTAGGAGTGTTGGAAATTATAGGAAGTTGATTGCTACCAGGGTTAAATGGGATCCAGGCGGCCCTGCTCAGTCCTCTAAGCTTCGGTTATTACCTTGGACCTTTCGGATATCAGTTTTCTTGTCGTCAACGGATGAACACCGGACTACGATTTATCAGTTTTCTTTCTTTGCTATGTTCAGTAACAACAGTTTCGATGAACCAAGATTTGGAGGAGGCTCGGTGAATTCATTATCTCCTCATATCTGGGATACAGTGGTCGATGCCTTGACAAGGGCCAACGTATTCGTGTTGGAAGCCTGCCTCTAGATAGTGCTCTCATGCACGACTACTGTCTTTCATCCCGGGAGGAGTGTATGGTTTTATCGCTTTTGCCAGTATCGTTATGGTGTTATCGTTTTAGGAAACACGATCTACGGTTTAACCGATGAAGGTGTCTATTTGGGTGATCCAGTTTTTTTCCGCTCTGGCCTGGTTGGATTTCCGCGTGGTCTGCTTTTGTTCGTGGTTTGATGCAGCTGGGTTTGCCATGGCAGTCAGCTGTTTGGTTCTTTAAACTTCTTCAGTTTGGTGTTTGGCCTCGCTCGTTATTGATGATCGTATTTCTACCCCTCGTGTTTGCAGGTTTGCTTTTGTTGTTGTTTGGTTCCCACCGAGGCTTACGACTGGTGGATTTGTTTTTAGGTTTTCAGGTCTTGCATGGCTTTTTGCTTGTTTTCACGGTTGTTTGCTTGTCTCGTTTGTGTGTGGGATTTTTAGCTTCCTGTTGTTGTTCTTTTTCTTTTAAGTCAATGGAAGTTATGCTTTGAACAAAAAATGGTTTAGGCTTTCTTCTTCCATGCATCCTTCATCTTTTCTTTGTTACAACTCTAATTATTATTGTTTGTCTTTCTTAATTTGCCATCTATATTTGATTTCTATCTCCTTTTGGATTAATAGTGGATCAAAGGTATCAAAGACATCTCACCCATGGATAAACTCGATTTTGGTGATGGTGCCAAAACTTGCACTCAAACGGAGACATATTTTGTTGCCTGTTATGGATACGTCAAAGCATTAGATAGCCGAGTTCAATTTATAGAATCCACTAATGAAGGTCATTTGGAAAATTGAGTTCTAATTTAGGTTTTCGTTTGACACAAAAATTTCTGCAATGGAAGAATGATTGCAATCTACTCTTCCAAAATTCTTTCGGTGGAAATATAGTTCTACTAGATGGTTTCGTCATCTCAATGGAACCACTGACTTCTACTCCATTCAGGCATCAATAATTACTGTCAATATACTTCCCAAACTTCTTGTGCCACCGTCTTTTTCGTCAGCTGTGACAACCATCTCTGTTGATAGAGGAATCGAGCCATCTTCTTCATTGGGATTATCCATCTATACGATGTATAACATAATGGGATTAACAACGAGTTTCTGAGACCCAGCTCGAGGCAAAGCTCAATTACTATCTAGTGATCCAAATCGAGTACATTTTCGGGCATTCAATATGGGTCACCAACATCTTTAGCCAACTGTTGCGTTAGCTCCTTGGAGTCATGAAAAACCGGTTCAACCAACCATTCCCAACATGATTCAGTTCGATTTAACTAGACCAGATTATGTTAACTTTCAATTTCCGGCGCAGCCTAGTCTAGACCAATGCATCTTGGAACATCATGTTCACGACAGCTTGCCCTGAATGGATTAAGGTTGTTTCCACGGCCATTTGATTTCCATAATGATATATGATGTTGTGAATATGAATTTGCCTCCTTCATTGGAATCGTTACTTTATACGGGTATAACACTGTGGGATTAGCAATGAGTGTTTGAGACACAACTCTAGGCAAAGCTCCATTACTATCGAATCTACAGATTGGAGTTGAAGTGGTCTGGATCTAGTGATCCAAATCGAGTACATTATGGGGCATTAAATATGGGTCACTAACATCTTTATATGTTACGTTATCTTCTTGGGGTCATTAAAAAACAGTTCAACCCACCATTCCTAACATGATTCAGTTCGGTTCAGCTAGACCAGTTCACAATAACTTCCATTTTCCGATACAGTCCAATCCTAACCATTACAACTCAGAGCATCAAGTTCACGACAACTTGCCTCAACCGAATTAAGGTTGTTTTCTACGGCCGTATCATTTCCATAATGATAATTCGAACGATGATGTGAATATGAATTCGCCTCCTTCATTGGGATTGTCACTATATACGATGTATAACATAATAGGATTAGCAACAAGTTTCTGAGACCCAGCTCGAGGCAAAGCTCCATTACTATCGAATCTACAGATTGGAGTTAAAGTGGTCTGGATCTAGTGATCCAAACCGAGTACATTATGGGGCATTCAATATGGGTCACTAACATCTTTATATGTTACGTTATCTTCTTGGGGTCATGAAAAATCAGTTCAACCCACCATTCCTAACATGATTCAGTTCGGTTCAGCTAGACCAGTTCACAATAACTTCCATTTTCCGATACAGTCCAATCCTAACCATTACAACTTAGAGCATCAAGTTCACGGCAACTTGCCTCAACCGAGTTAAGGTTGTTTTCCACGGCCGTATCATTTCTATAATGATAATTCGAACGATGATGTGAATATGAATTTGCCTCCTTCATTAGGATTGTCACTCTTGTTGAGTGTGTAAAAGTTCTATAATTTACCCTCTATTTAACCCATATTTCTGCTGCATTCAAGCATAATTCATTGCATTTAGGTTAGATTTCAGTTATACATCACAAATATATTAAATGGCACAGTTTCTACTTAAATTGGTTGCTTTTGCAAGTAGCTGCTGTAGCAGATGGAGAAGCAGACGCTGGGCAGTGATGCAACAGACCTGGAACTAGATGTGCAGACGAGGAGGATGATACTGCCGTGTCCGCTGCCGTGGCAGCCAAGGACGACATCAGTGGTGAAGAGAAGAAGCAAAGTGGGCCTCGACAGAAAGAGAAAATTAAGCTCGTCTGTCGTGGAGCACCCTTATATTTTTCCAAGCCCTAGATCAGAATGAAGGTCAAGCCTAAAGTTCAAGAAAGAAATTCCAAGCAATAAGGAAGGACGAATTAAAGATATATCCTCTGAAGATTTAGTCTTTAATAGAGTTGTACTTTAATTTAAACTTGTATTTACTTGCCATATTAGAAAACTTGAACCCAAGGCCTATATAAAGGCATGTAATTCGACCTAGGGGAGGATATCTTGATCTCTAGCCTTCTTCCCAAAACCCTAGCCGTTTTCCCCTTCTCAACATGTTCTAAACTTCCCTTAGGGCCACGGGTTGATTTGTAAAGTAGTTGCAAGGATTGCATTTGTTTTAGGAATTTTCTGTTCAATAAAATAAACTTCAAGTTTGCTTATTCTAGTTTTCAACATCTTGCAAGAGTATCGGGAGAGCATTGTGAGATTATCTATTTACTTAATATCGGGAGAGTTAAGTATACGAAAGGAATAAGTACGGGTTCTCCAGTTTATGGTTAAACTATCTCGGACCTAGGGATAGGACGAGGTTAAGTGGCTAAGGAAGAATTCAACAACATCGATGTTCATCCTTCGATTCACGCCGGGAGGTATCATCAAAGACGTGTTCATCGACAGACTTGGACCTAGAGATAGGCCAAGGCACAACAGGGATTCTTGTCAAGCTTGAAGTACAGAGTTGTGTGATCGCTGTCGCGACCGGCGCAACGGCAGAACATATATTCCCAGACTTTGCAACACCTACACTACTAAGCAATTCAATACCGGCCCATTCTCTCTATCTTGATTTCTTTACTCTTAATTCCCAGTTCTCTTTATTATTTCGTGACAACAATTTAAACTATTCTTTTTCCTCTCGTGCAGTAATCCAAGGTGAAGCTATTAGCCTAGTCCCTGTGGAGACGATATCCGATACTTACGTATCACTTTACTACTTGCGTCGTGTACACTTGCACTACATTGCAATAGACACTTTTACACGCAACAAATCTATACGATGTATAACATAATAGGATTAGCAACAAGTTTCTGAGACCTAGCTCGAGGCAAAGCTCCATTACTATCGAATCTACAGATTGGAGTTAAAGTGGTCTGGATCTAGTGATCCAAACCGAGTACATTATGGGGCATTCAATATAGGTAAATAACATCTTTATCTGTTACGTTATCTTCTTGGGGTCATGAAAAATCAGTTCAACCAACCATTCCTAACATGATTCAGTTCGATTCAGCTAGACCAGTTCACAATAACTTCCATTTTCCGATACAGTCCAATCCTAACCATTACAACTTAGAGCATCAAGTTCACGACAACTTGCCTCAACCGAGTTAAGGTTGTTTTCCACGGCCGTATCATTTCCATAATGATAATTCGAACGATGATGTGAATATGAATTTGCCTCCTTCATTGGGATTGTCACTCTATACGATGTATAACATAATAGGATTAGCAACAAGTTTTTGAGACCCAACTCGAGGCAAATCTCCATTACTATCGAATCTACAGATTGGAGTAAAGTGGTCTGGATCTAGTGATCCAAACCGAGTACATTATGGGGCATTCAATATGGGTCACTAACATCTTTATCTGTTACGTTATCTTCTTGGGGTCATGACAAAACAGTTCAACCCACCATTCCTAACATGATTCAGTTCGGTTTAGCTAGACCAGTTCACAATAACTTCCATTTTCCGATCCAGTCCAATCCTAACCATTACAACTTAGAGCATCAAGTTCACGACAACTTGCCTCAACCGAGTTAAGTTTGTTTTCCACGGTCGTATCATTTCCATAATGATAATTCGAACGATGATGTGAATATGAATTTGCCTCCTTCATTGGGATTGTCACTCTATACGATGTATAACATAATAGGATTAGCAACAAGTTTCTGAGACCCGGCTCGAGGCAAAGCTCCATTACTATCGAATCCACAAATTGGAGTCAAAGTGCTCTGGATCCAGTGATCCAAACTGAGTACATTTTGGGGCATTCAATCTGGGTCACCAACATCTTTAGCCAGCCGTTGCGTTATCTCCTTGGGGTCATGAACAACCGGTTCAACCCACCATTCCCAACATGGTTTTGTTTGGTTCAGCTAGATCAGTTCAGAATAAATTTCATTTATTGATCCAACCCATTTAGACCAATGCACACGGACATTTCATTTCCATAATGATAATTTGAACTATGATGTGAATATGAATCTGCTTAAGGATAGAACATTGAATAAATTGCACTGAGTAGATACTATAACAATTCTAACTACATGCGAAAATCAAACTTAGAAGTTGAAATGCCCTCAATTTGATGGAACAAACTTTTGTGTTTGGTGGTTTAAACTCTAACAGTGTTTTGAAACTGAATTCATTCTAGAGAATGTTAAGATACATTTAGTTATGTTGCACTTAGATGGTAAAACTTTGCAATAGTACCATTTACTGATTAGAAATGTTGGGAGAATTAATCATTTACATTGGCATCAATGTTTGATTTTGATTGATCAAAACATGTTTTGTTTGACTCTTGAAGCCTTAATTGCATATAGTTATGGGGAGTCTCAATTGCATGAGTTACACGTTTTTGGCCTTTTATGCTCATATCTATGTATTTGGCCTTAAATTTGTAATGTTTGGTTCAACCATAGTGAAACCATGCTTTCTATGTTTTAAATGTTATGTTTTGAGAAGCATGTTGTTAATTTATAGCAAAAATGATCAAAAGGCGCATCTATGACTTCTTAGAGTCTTTGTATGAACTTAAGACTAAGTTGTAAGGCTATTTAAGTTGATTTTACTGCATTTTCACCAATTTTGTGCCTTCGGTATCGGTACCGCCCATGCCGTACCGATACGGCCATCTACCAATATTGATATGGTTGAGATTGTACCGATATGCATAGTCAAAAAGGACAAGTTTGTCTTCTTTTTTCCATGCCTTATACTTATTGGTTTATTTTCAGAAAATGACATGTTTAAATGTATTTCTTGTATTTATTTTATTTATTTATTTGAAATTCATTATTTCTCTTGAATTGTTGGACTAACAATTTTGTTGATGCTTGATTAAGGATGAGCCTATTCTTTTTATTATTTCATGATTAATTTTTTTGGTCTACTCTCCTTTGTTATCATGCTTTAAAGTGGTTTAAAATATTGTTTTGAATTATTTTTATAAATAAAAAAGGGAGATATAGGTTTGAAAATTTTAATTTCAAAAAAAAAATGGAGAGCTTAAAAATATTTTCCCAAAATATTCTCTCTCTTTTTTCTAAAATTATTTTTTAAGGCGGAGTTTTCACAAAAAACAATTTTCAAGTGGTTTCGTTATATCAAAAAGGGGGAGATTGTTGAGTTAAAGATTTTGATATAACTTTTGAGAAAATATTTTTGGACTTAAACATATTTTAGAAATATTTAAAAGTCCATAAAACTTAAAAATATCTTTAAAATGTTTTTGAATTTGTTCTTATATCGAATATATCTTTTTAAAGTCAATTTTTAGCCAGTTATACAAGTTTTTAATGAAGGTTTCGAACCCCCTATAAGTGGTTTCGAAACTATTGAGGCAGTAAGGCCTGAAAACCAAACTTGAGAAACAAGTTTCTAAACCCCTATCAAGGTTTCGAAACCCCCTACTTGGTTTCTAAACCAAGCCCTTATAATGACTAATTTTTTATTTAAAAACCCCCAGGTTTTGAATCCTCTGTGTAGGTAAGCATTTAATGTTCAGTTGTAATGGCTTCCAACGGTTAGTAACAGTCAAGAACTCATTATAGGACTTAAAAGGGACCTTCAAGCAGCCATGGAACAACAAGAAATCAACTACCAACATTCAATGTTAGAGGAAGTCTTTTAGTGCTCAGTTTTGTCATATTTCTTTGTAGAACACACTTGTGAACTTAATTGTTATATTTGCTCAAGTGTTAGGTTTTGGGTGAGAGCTTAAAATTGCAAACATATTTGCCTTGTGAGGTTTTTCTAGTGCTTTGGGAGATTTGGGGTTGTGTAAAGGTTATCTCCTTGATCTTAGAAAAAGGGAAGACAAATTAGTGAATTTGTGGAAAATCCTTAGTGTGGATAGCTAAGGTAGTGGAGGTATAATTGGTTTAGAAGTCGAACCACTATAAATTATTGTGCTTTTTTTATTTTTCAATTACTTCCACCACAATCTCTCAAAGGCCAATTCACCCCTCTTAGCGATTTTGGTTGATCATTTGATTCCAACAAACTAAAACCTAAACTTTTTGTAAAAAAATATGTGGTACCAGTAACTAAAACCTTAAGGTTTTCATGAGTAATTTAAAATAGATTTCAATGAGTTTAATTTTAATGTATATACTAATTACATATCTACATTAATAATTAATTATAAATATCTTTACATGTATAAAAATGTGTATTAGATTAATTAGTGATTTCAAATGAAATGTTATGGTGTTAACGATGGTATACAGATGATTTGGGAGAAGAAAATTGATTAAATTGTTATATTTTTAAATATGAAGGTTAAATTTATTGAATGATATTGAATTAAAACTAAATTGATAGAATATATAAGTTTCGGGCTCTGAAACTGTCATTATACCAAGTCTTGTTAGATATGCATTTAAATTTTGACGGAAGAGTTACTCGATTGTACCCAATTTTAGTTGAGTGGCCTGCTTGTAACTCCAATAATAATTGAGTGACCTCCAATGTATTTTTTGACAACATTTAAGGTCAGTTTGCATTTAAACGTGGAGTAAACTAATTGTAACTAGAATATTAATTAAATAGTCCAAATGTAAGCTTACTAATAATAATTGAGTGACTCCATTGTAGTTTACCCTAAGTGTAATTACACCAATTGTAAAACAAAATAAAAAACAATTCCAAAAATTCTAAACTAAAAAAAGTCTAAGAATCCGCTCCATCAAGTGTGATTGCCACCTCTAGTTAGAACATAGCTTGCTAGCCCATATATAAAAATAAGTAATAGCTTGGAAATTAGGTACTTAAAAGGAGATAAAGTGGAAAAGGAACATAAGACAACATGATTAAGAAAAAAATGACATTTGAGTGAAACATTAATGAACCAAAGACTAGAGAGTATCAGTTGGTCTGTTTGTCGGGAGGAGCTTTTGTTCACATCATATTTTCTAAAACCAAATTAATCAGTCTCTTGCTGTGTCTCATGTGCTTCTTCCTTCAATATTACTTTAGTTCAATGTATCTATGTTCTTAGTTACACCATTCGATTTGACTGTCCCTTTATAATACTATTTTTAATTTATTTACATTTTATATAAAGCTTTTGGAGAATTTAATGCCACTTAAGTCGGTGATATAAATTTTATTTGACAAAAATATTGTTATAAAAATAAAGCTAAAGAACAGGGGCGGTGTAAAGATTTTGGGGGCCCTGTGTAATTTATTAAAATATGACTCTTAATTTATAATCCGTAGGAGAGATAAGTGTTTTTTCAATATTTTAATACAAAAAATATTGTTAAATTTTTCTCCTGAGCAACAAAAAATCGACTTATAAACATTTAAATATCAAACACTTTCACTTTAAAATTATCATTCTTTTTGCATATTTTAAGTTTTAGATATATTTTTATATACACATAATTATATATATAATTTTATAACTTCTTACAAATATTAATTTAATTTAGGTTGCCTATTTTCGGGGTCCCTCTCTCTTGGGGGCCCTGTGCAGTCGCTCCTATCGTACCTATCCAAAACCCCCACTGTTAAAGAATCGTAAAAGTCTCAATTACATAGTTCAAAAATAGAATTTAGAAATCCAAATAGCATGATTCACATATAAACTTATAATTTCAATATATATATATATATAATTAAGGAAATATAGTCCACTATGATTCTTTAATTTACTTTGTCACCAAGTTTATCTTCTACTCATTTTATATGGTTTCGAATCTTAACATTTACATTAAAAATATAGATATAACTCTATTATACCAAAAAAATATATTCAATTGATGCTCAATGTCCTAACACCCCTAATTATTGGTGGAGTATTAAAAGTTAGGATAAAAATTGTTTGTCCCTTAATTATACTTTTTTTGGTGCCCTACTTAAAAAATAAATTTAGGATTTAAGTTTTAGGGTTTATGGTTATAGTTTAGAAAATAAGAGGTAGTGCGTATTTTTTAGAGTTTAGGGTTTAGGTTATAAAATTTAGGGTTAAATTTTAGAATTTAATTCTTTTAATATTTTTTAATGTGAGACATAAAAAAGTCCTGCTTAGGGGAAAAGATTTTTGTTCTAAAAGTTATGTATATAATATATATATATGTATAAATTTTTAGTCATGCATGTGAAGCTCAAGTAATGATTTTTATTTATTTTATTTAAAAAATTTTAAAGATGTGAAAAGACAAATGTACCCTAAAGTAATAATTGTTATAGTTCAAAGGTAGAGTTTGTTTGTAATTTCCATAAGTTGGTGTTTAAGTTGATTTGTAACACTAAACTCAATCGCATTTTAATAAGTTACATAGATATGAACCCAACAAGTGTCCTAGTAAAAAAGCGAATGATGTTCATTTTAAGAGACACGAGCTCAACTCGCTTTATCTATAAGGTGTATGTGCATTGTCAAATGGTTAAGAATATGTATGAACATATATTATCTTGTAATCACCTTTAGATCATTAAAAAATTACATTATATATATTTCATTCAGAACATGTTTTTATCAACTACCAATTGTTTAGTAAGATTAGGTGTTAGATCCTCAAACAATATCCATATTGTGAATATTGATATTGCTTTTTAAAAATAAGATTAACCATGTATTAATCAAGAAACTCATCGGTTAAAACATCATCCGAAATACAATCTAAAAAATTAAACACAAACCAAACTTGATGACTACAAGAGAGTGCCAAATGTGCTAGTTTATGGGCTACACCATTTGTAAATATTGATATTATAAATAAAACAGATTGAGTTGAAAGAGGTTTTAAATAATGTATCTCTATAATATCAATTCAGATTAATCGATCAATAAATTAAATATCGATAATTATACTATAAAAATATATTCATTTACATAGTGAATAGGGATGAACCCATGTGGGTCATGCAAAGGGCTCTTGCCCCCGTGCAAAAGAAAAAAAAATACCTTTGTTTTGTATATTTTCTTTAATATATATATATATATATCAATTGTAAATTTGTCCTTCTAATTTTTAACGTATATAGTTTTTTTTTTTCAATCATAGTTCGTCCCTGATAGTAGATGTGTGTACATATTATGTTGGTAAACAAAAATAAAAACACTAAAAACAACTGTATAACGTATAATATTAAGAAATGTTAGGAGACATTAATATCTTATTATAATATGGTTGCTTTATGGAGTTATATAGGCTCTGATTAAGATTTATTTAATATATTTTATTTAGAATACATTACTTTTGATGTACATAAAAAACAATTCATTACTGATATTTGGTTTGTGAAATTTAAGATTAAATCATATTATCGTATTTGGGTGAAACATATTTTCTTAATCTGGTGATATAATTATCAATTTTTCGGGAAATCTTAGATTACATTGGTAATGCGAGGCCTTTGATAATTTTACCCTATTATTAATTCATTTTACTTGAATCAAAATAAAATAATAACTAAATGAATTATATTCTTAAACTCTTTAATATATTATTCAAATAACATTTCAATTATACATGCTATAAGTTGAGTAATGTTTTGTCTATTACATTTATCGAAATATTGCTTTATAACAATTTTATCATTCTATTTCTTTGTCACTTCAATCATAAGTGAAGCTTGAACTATTTATTGTTCAATCTAATTTTATTTAATTTGTTTGAGAAATGAATTATCAAATTAATTTACAAGAGAAAACGCGTTTATTTTCCATTACAATGGAATATTACAAATTTCAACTTTTGAGTAATGAATAACTAAAAAAAACAAAATTTGTGAAGAATATTTTGTAAAATGTGCTTTTAGATTTTTTTTTTAAATGGAATTTGAGGCCTCGTTAAAACCCCCCTAAACCTAATGGGGGAAAAGAGTGCCTCGTTTTATTAGATCATCAACGATTACAAGCAACAACACATATTAGAATACAGGGGACCAAACAAAATCACTGAAACACTCATTGGTACACAGGGGATGATCCCACATACTCCTGAGCAAAAACGAAAATTCCCCCTGTTGACTACAGAAATGAACGCTGGCCACGGTGCAGTAAAACTATACTTACAATCACGCAATATTGCTTGCCACATCATCCTTAACTTGCTGAGAGACCCAAAGCAATTGATTAGTTCTTGAAATACCTTTAGATGCCAATCTGTGTGCTACACCATTGAACTCCCTGTGCACAAAGGCGAAGTTCCACACATGTTTTGAGCGAAGCTTCACAATGTTCTTAATTCTATCAGCGAAAACCGCCGGGCACTGTGAATGAAGCTCGATCCACTTTATGACTTGCTCACAGTCGGACTCAATGGTCAAACACCTACTTCGACTGTCCTTCAAATTCACCGACAATCTGCACGCTTCAAGGATAGCCTCTATTTCTGCTCCGGTAGGGTCCGATAGCCCGATAGACTTTGAGAATATGACCAGTGAGTTACCTTTGTGGTCTCTTAATATCCCGCCGATACCTGCCTCACCGTAACTTCCCTTTGTGGCCGCATCAACATTGAATTTCAGACTTTCTTCCATCGGCCGCTGCCAAGCAGAAGCAGCAGAACGCTCCAAACGAGTTTTCACCACGACAATATCAGCGGGCCTTGTTAATAAATCATGAAATTGGAAAAGCGAGGTCGGCCACTTCGCTTTTAACCATTGAAACAACCTCAATACAGCCAGATCGAACAGGGTGTCCTCATCCACTTTGGCGCTGTTAAAAGTGACATCGTTCCTGCAACACCAAACAGACCAAGCAAAAGCAAATAGAGCCATTTTCCATACCGGTTGAGAGTTTGAATCTGCCACCAGGGAGTTCCAGTAAACAATCATCGACTTAAAGGAGCGCGGTACTATCAACACCACCTTCCACAGATTAGCCCATTTTTGCCAAACCCTCCATACCAGGCTACAATGAACAAGCAGGTGGTTCGCAGATTCGATGCACGTTTTACAGTAAACGCACGCTGCGTTTGAATGCAGCTGGATCCCTCTTTTACAAAGTTCATCGATAGTTGGGAGCCGTTCATGAACAGCTCTCCAAACGAATACTTCCACCTTTGGTGGCGCCAAATTAGACCACACCAATTTCCATACGGCATCCTTGGACTGACCATTATTTGAAAGCAAGGAGCAGTAATCTTTCGCTTTGTAGGTACCGTTAGAAGCACCGGCCCACCTCACACAGTCATACTCGAGCTTCGACGCTGATGCTTTCTCAATGTTTTTTTGAAAGGCCTCCCATTGTTCCATTTCCCACACAAAAAAGGCTCTCCTTCGAGGAATATTCCAGCACCAGACCCCGTTGATTTTTTTCCCGAAATCTTTCACAACCCCTGATTTGTATAGGGAGACGGCGAATACTCTGGGGTAGGCTACTCTTAAAGAGGGGACTTCAGTCCAGAAATCCTCCCAGAAATTAATTAGGTTCCCATCCCCAAGCAGAAATCTGCAATTGCTGATGAACATATCCTCATTATTCCTCAACGGCAGCGTTATATTTTTCCATATCCATGAGTGCTTTCTATATTCGACAACACCCTGGTCTAGCCTTCTCGGTGCAAGATCATACTTGGCTACTATCACTCTTTTCCACAGTTGATCGCCCTCGCTGACATATCTCCAAATCCATTTATTCAAGAGTGCCCGATTCTTTGTTCTGACATCGACTAACCCCAGCCCTCCACTGTCCTTAGCACTGCAAAGATTGTCCCATTTGATCCAGTGAATAGCTTTATCTTTATTGAACCCCCATATGAACTTCGCCACTGTTCTATTTAGTCTATCGGAAACAGAGGCAGGGGCTTTGAACAAATACATGTAGTAGACCGGAAGGTTGTTTAACACTGCTTTCACGAGAGTTAATCTACCCGCCAAGGATAGAAGTGAACCCTTCCAGCCTTCAAGTTTAGCTTTGACTCTTTCCAACACTGGCTTCCACAATTCAATCGAATTTCGCTCGCAACCCAATGGCATTCCCAAGTACATAGTGGGAAAGGACCCGGCGGAACACCTAAGCTCAGCCGCCCACTGTGAAAGCATCGATATATCGATGTTTATACCATAGAGTGTTGTCTTCTTCATATTCAATTGTAAGCCTGACATTGCTTCAAATATCCTCAATAACCTTGCAGTGCACTTCACATTTTTCAGATCTGCATTGAGAAACAGAACTAAATCATCTGCAAATTGCAGATGAGATATTCTAAACCCAATATTACCAACCGTCACACCCTGCAGCACATTCAAATCGGTAGCTCTGAGAATCAGTGAGCTTAGACCTTCCCCAATCAAGTTGAACAATAGCGGAGATAGCGGGCATCCCTGCCTGAGCCCTCTGCTGATCTTGAATCTATCCGACGGCTCACCGTTAATAAGTACCGATATGGAAGCAGTGGTAACACACAAGGAAATCCACTTCCTCCATTTCGCTCGAAAACCCATTTTTTTCATCACAAAATCGAGAAAGTGCCAATTCACTGTATCATATGCTTTCTTAAAATCAGCCTTGAAGACTATTGAACCCTGATTACCTTTCTTCAACTCATCGATAACTTCGTTTGCAATTAAACAACAATCAGTAATCTGTTTACCGGGCAAAAAGGCAAATTGAGTGTCTCCTATCACTTCATCGATGCACAGTCTCAATCTTCTGGATAACACTCTAGCCAAAATTTTGTATAGACTACTAACCAGCGAAATAGGGCGAAAGTCTTCCATAAGCGTTGGGTTCTCCTTTTTCGGGATAAGGACAATATACGAATGGTTCAGAGTTTTATCTCTCAATTTTCCACTATGGAATTCTTTGAAAAATTCCATGACCTTGTCCTTAATCGATGGCCAGAACGATTTATAGAACGTGAGGTTAAAACCGTCCGGCCTCAGGGCCCTTTCACCGTCTGCTGATTTCACCGTTGCCCAAATTTCCTCCGCCGAGAATATGGCCTCCAACCCCACTGCCGAATCACGACTAATTTTCTTTAAATTGCACCCGAACTCTTTTAGTGGGATCGTATTCGATACATTGTAACACTCCTTGAAGTGCGACTCGAAGGCTTTCGATATACACTCGTGCTTTGTTACACGATTGTTCCCCACCTGTATAGAGCTGATGCGATTTCTGTTGCTTCTAATTGTAGCCGATAAATAAGATACAATATAAGTGAAATGTGCTTTTAGATGATTTTACATTTTATTAATCAAACAAGAAAACGTTTTGTTTTAATCAAATGAATCAACATGTTAACACACTAAATAATCTTACATACATTACCAATAATCCTTGCGGAAAATAATGTTAGATTATATAAACTAAATGCCTCTAATTATTAATTTATGCCACTAAAGGTCGATTAACATTTCATTTATATTGTATCTTATTTGTGAAGTTATTTGGCATAGATATCAGTTCACTACATCAGAAAACAATATTTTAAAAAGAAAATCGTTTAGTATTTAATCTGGTATGATACCATATCCATAAAAAAATTGTTTTAATCAAACCCCATCAAATAATCCAAGAACTTAAAGGAACTAAAAAATGGAAGTAATCAACCTGCCTTTTGATAGATAGCTATAAAAAGCCAACACACTTAACTTTGTCCCTTACCAACTAATCATGTTTTGTCCTAATTGTCTGCTAATTACGGTACCTCTATGTGTTTTAATATCAATTAATTTGTCTTTTTTTATAAAGTAATCCTTCTTGTTTAAGTTCCTAGTGATTTTTTAATGCGTCATCAGCATTTTGTTAACTTTTGATCTCGCGCTGTGGCTTGTTTATCAAGGAGAGGAGCATATATATATATATATATATATATATATATATAGGATAAGATCCAGTTACACAGTATAAAACTCTCTTAAGTTTTATTTGTTTTTTTTTCTTTAGATGTGTGAAACGGATGGATAAGAATAAAAGTAGAATATGTGAAGATTATCACTTGAAAAAAAAAATAAGGGGTTAGTCTCAGCCATTCATTTTCTCCATCCAACGATCCAAAAAACGTGTAAAACTTAAAGAGTTTTACAGTGTGTAAGTTGATCATAACCCTATATATATATATATATATATAGTTAAGATCCACTTATATAATGAAAAAATTTATGCTCTACACGTTTTTTGGATCGCTGGATAGGGGAAATGGATGACTAAGATTAACTCCTTACTTTTTTTTTTCAAGTGATAATATTTACATATTTTACTGTTAATCTCAGTCATCCGTTTCACCCATTCAATGGTCCAAAATAGATGAAAAAGTAATTGAATTTTACAATGTGTAGGTGAATCCTAATTCATATACGTGTGTGTGTGAGAGAGAGAGAGTATGTGTGTGTATGTATGCATGGGATAAGATCTTGTTACACAATGTAAAAGTTTTTAAGTTTTATATGATTTTTGAATCGTTGGATGAGTGTAACTGATGGCTAAGATTAACAGTAAAATATGTAAAGATTATCGCTTGGAAGAAAAAAAAAGCAAAGAGTTAATCTCAATTATCCATTTTCTCATTCAACGATCTAAAATACGTTAAAACTTAAAAACTTTTACCCTTTAAAATCGATGTTCTTTATTTTAATTTGGTTGTTTTATTTTTCTCAAACTTTGATCCTTAGTGTCTTCGGCCTCGGATTCTGGTTTTGTCAATGTTTTTACAAACACTAACTTTTGTCGCTGTTTTTGCTTTGTCATCTTTTAAAGCCTCTTTTACTTTCACTAAGAACAACTATTAATGTTTAACACAGTAAAAAGAAAGCCTAAAATTTAGGTTTATGAAAGCTCAAAGCCATTAAATTTTTGGGAAAAATTAATTAAATTATTAATTTTTTTAAAATTAATTAAAATTTTAAATCAATAAATTGGTTCAATTAGATCTTTTGACTAATATTGATCATTTATTTTTATCGATTTTTTCTTAAAATATTACTATTATGTGACAAACTACAATTATGTCATGTGATTTTTACATATTTTTTAAAAATTATTTTTATAAGTTTTGTGAAATTTTAAAATTTTTAAAGAAAACAACATGTTACACCAACTGATCCGGAAAAAAAAACTGTTAAACATAGTAATGAATATGGGTCAAATGAGTGAATTGGTAAAATTTTAATTGGTAAAATTTTAAAACATACGGCCTTAATTGGTTGTGATACCCTTAAGCCTAAAAATTTAATCAATCTTCATCACAAAAAACAACAGGAAAACATAACACTGTTATGCTCATGTTCTGAGTTCTAACAACAATTTGCTTCTCATAGTCTTATATAGCTGGGAGAAAAACCAACCCAATAAATAACTGAATTTATCTACAACGGTTGATTAAAATTACAAATGAGCTAAACTCAAGTCAAATCTATTTGAGTCTAGCTTTCAGAAAGATTTTTAAAAAATGGATACAACTATTTCGGGTGTTGGTATAAATATCAACGCACTACATCTACGAATTGTGTTAGCAGACCGACCACGAAAAACCTCCATTATACATGATGAGATCTCTATTGCCTTCTCGTAACATAACTAGTGAAATCCAGGCAACTTGGAGGGTATTCAGATTAACTAACCTTGGTCACCCGCTCCAAGAAAGATACACAGCCACTTGTTGCAACCAAATTCAGTTGCAGACCACCGTGATGAAACCACAGGTTCTCAAATTCTGAACTGTGCACGAGTATCAACCATGCGGCTCTGAGCAAGCCATGGCAGTTGATGCTTTCACATCTCGACATCACTTGTCAGCCTACTCAAGATCAACAAAGTATATCTGGGAAACCGGCTAGTATTTTCACACGGGCACTGGTAAACCATAATTGAGGAAGGATCTAATTCTTCCATCCAAACCAGCTGTTACTATAACAAGACCCCATGCATGGGATTTAAATGTATTCTGGCAAGAAGATTTCAGAAACTTGTACTGGGACTTATGCATTGCAGATGACACAGTCGATGGGCTGGATGGAGGAAGTGTTTCCTCTGGCCAAGTTGCAGATTCCTTCGGAAAAGACTCCAAAAAGTACTCATGGCTCAAAGAGAAATGCAAAGGCGAGGAAAATTGAAGGTTATCGGGTAAATTTTCATTCAATACTTCAAATTGCCTTCCATTTTCTGCATTCTCACATTTCATGCCACACCATGGGATTGCAATGGATGCATTGGCAAAGAATCGCTCAAAAGATCTTACATCTTTAGCACGAGTACGTGATTGTTCATCCTGGTCAACACAATTCCATATATATACATTTGCATCCTCACAAGCTGAGACAATATGCTTCCCATCAGCAGTTAATGATGTGAATGCCTGGTTACCACCGTTACCTGCTCCTGCAGAGTTAGAAAAAAAGCATGAATTAGGAGGGAACACAAAAATTGAATAAATGTAAGAAACTGAAGTTTACAATTCCAGGTTTGATGATTTGCAACAAACCATTATTATACGGTTGAAGGTTTAGAAAACAAGATGATTATACCCTTGTATTTGCAGATCACATTGAGTCCTTGAAGAATTCTGACTTGAGAATCAGCACAAGTAACCATTACTTTGCTTGAATCTTGTGGCAAAAACTGCGGCGAATTATATATATGAGCTAAAACTGCACATTTCAGCTATTAAGAGACAAGCCTATACTATAGTGACCAAAAGCAGGGATAAGAATTACTACCTGCAAGCCAGTTATCCTTCTGCAAGGTGACCTCTTTTTCCCGGTTAATAATATATGAGCATCCAGTTGCAAACGATTATCTGAAAGAAACAACACAAAAGTTGGTTTGTTTAAGAATCAACCCAACTATAAATGCAGCTTCATGAGAGAAACATGTTTCTAGGCCTATGTCAACCGTAAGAAATCTTTTCTATGACATGTTAAAGAAACAGATCAAAATGTTCCTCTTAATAACAGTAATCATCAATAGGCCCCCCAACTATGTATATCACTGTGAATAAACATGAATCCCTTTCAGTGTGAACATACCTGCCACATTGTAAAATCGGCAGCTGCCTGTCATTGAGCCAACAATTCCTCCCTGCATAAATTAGAAGGAAATGATTTACAACAAATTTAAAACTCCTCAACCATAAGATGTAGTCCCCTAGGGGATAAAGGAGCATGAAAATCAACAAACCTGTCCATCCGGACGGTAACAAACTGCAGTAACTATATCTCCTACATCACTCCAGTCAACAACCTGGCAGCTAGAAATTGCCCAAATACGCACTTTTCCATCAATTGAACCACTAATGAAGTAATTTTCATCCACAGGGTTAAACTGAACACATGTCACTGCAGCATATAAAGAGAGGTAATCCTTATCAGGAACAAGGACAAGATCACTCCCAAAATACAGCAAAATTTACTGATAATTCAATTAGTTAATTACATGTTAAATAATGCACGCACACAGACAGATAGAGAATCAGCCAGAAGCGCACCATAATTACTATGAGAAAACACTCTTAGGCAATGGTCAGATCCAACTTGCCACATACGAACAGTTTTATCAACAGAGGCAGACAGCAGAAACTGCAACATGAACACACAAGTGAGACACATTAAAGGAGAATCTTAGATGAAGGTTTTTCTTCTACCTTCTCTTATTTGGTGGTGATTATGAAAAACATAGGCATAAATAAGTTGACTTACATTTTTCTTTGACCATGAGAGATCCAGGATATCACCATTATGCCCATGGAACTCATGTAATGGTTTCTCCAATATTCGGAAAACATCGGGAGGGAAGATTACACATGCTGAATCAGAAGTTTTTCTCATGCTCCTTAAATTGCCACCTTTCTCCTTATCTACAAAGAGGGGTTTCAATTCGGAAAGATGATTCACTGTGAAGTATATGCAGGAAGGATCTATTTCTGGAATGTCATGGTCGTTGCGTCTCTGATCTTCCACCACTTGCCAGACTCTCACAACACCATCTTCACCAGCACTCGCCAGGTATTTCCCATCGGGACTGAACTTCATTGTCAAAATTGTACCTTCATGGGCCTGGATATCTTGTCCTTTATAGAGTGCGGAAAGTTCCTTTGTTTTCTTCCTGCTTTGGTGGACCTTAACTCTCTGAACCTTAGTACCCAAAATTGAATCGTCTTCATCCCGTCCCAATTGATTATCTTCAACTTGTGTATCCGCCATACAAGATATTGAACGCAATCTACTCAACCACCTGTCCTTAACTCTCTTTGCTATTCTCTCTAATTTATTCTGCTTCTCAACTTCATTCTCCCTAAATTGTAGAACAGAGGGCGATGTCACACTAGAGCTCTCGGATTTCTTGTTGGTTACCAATTGTTCATCACTCGTTTCCCAACCCTCACTCGCCTTCTCATCCTTCTGCACTTCATGAACATCGAATGAAGCACCCTTACTTCCTTCTCTGCACACAAAATTATCTCCTGAACTAGATTGCCCAAACAAATCAAAATTATCATTCGACCAACAGGACATGGAAGACCGACTAGAAGAAAACTCCTCTTCAAAGCCAGATGTTCTCAAAACAGCATCACTAGTTTCCATTACCCTATAGAATTCCCCTTCCATACAAGGTGCGTCTACTGAATTCTCCGGCGAAACTTGACCTAAACTCAATCCCATCCAATCCAAGAATTTATTACGCCGTTCCTCGACACTTTGTGGGCTATTAATCCATACATCATATTGGAAACTACTCATAGTCACAGACGAATTATGAAAACCAGAATCTGAGTGGTGTATCTCTGTGTAATAAGAATTTAAAGCAGGCATTGTCCAAATGTGCTCATGAGCGTCAAAAAATGAACATTCTTCGTCTTCTCTTAAGCTACCCATTATTCTTTGAGTTCAACCCATGAAACTCTCCACAAACAAAAAGAAAAACAAAACTTTTTTAAGCCCTAGGCAATGTGGCAGATTCTAAATTCCTTCCACACAAGCAACCCCAGAAGAAAAACGCTGAGAAAAATTGAAAAAAAAAAACAAATAAAAACAAGAAACACAAAACACGAGATCAGTTAACAAAACCAAGAATAATTAAATAAAACAAAGAATTGATAACTAAACCAAAAAAACAAAAACCCAAGAGATCCAACATAGATCCCAATCAAAACCCATTGAACCTGACCCTTTCCAATGGGGAAAAAAATCCAATCTTTAATATACAAAGGAAAGCTTTTTTAGAAACAAAATTGTGCAACAAAATGAGGGGACAAAACAGTTTTCGGCACACTGAAATATAAATGAAGCTGGTAAGATAAAAGAAGAAGAAAATATGAGTGATGAATTAGGCAAGGCGAAGATAGAGGTTGAAGGAATATAAAATAGGCTTACATGGGGATTGGGCTTGTTTTTCTATGAGATTTCTTCGAAACTGAAGGTGGCATAGATCGAAGCATCCATTAAAAACGTTTTTGGAGCACTCTCTTTTCCTTGGGGAAGCAAAGCCAACACCGGACAGGAACTTGAATATAAATAAAAATATGAAAAGTATACAGTTAAAATTTAATATGATAATCATAATAAAACCCCGAAGGTAAGGGTAAAACAGGAAAAAGAATATTAACCTTGATATTGGTGAACGATTGGACCGAGAAACGAGATTTAAAAGGATGTGTTTGTGACTTTCTCTTCGTGTTGTTAATATTATTATTCGTCAACCATTATTTAACTATTACTACAACTTAATTTGTAAATATATTTTGGTTTTATTATAAAATATATTTAAATTATATTTTTTTTGAAGTGTTCATAGTTTTTTTTCAAAGTACATATTTAATGTTTTATCTCGTTATCATATAAGGTCAATCTTATATTAAAAAAATTCAACACCCAATAATTACTTGTGATACGGTTTTAATTTTTTAATTTCTTTTAATTTAAAAATTAAAAATTTCTTGTATTTTCAATAAAATTTCTAATATTTTCTAATTACTCACAAAACCCCTAAATTCATAAAACAATTAAAATCTCAAAATTTCTAAATCAATCATTTATCGTCATCAATTATTATATTGTCGTAACTGTAATAAAGTTTCCTCTTCTCGTAACAAGATATGTGATGTCGTTCATTGATTTCTAGCAATAAAAGAATAGAGTATTTTGTAGAAAAGTCTAGTGATAGAAAGAGTGAATGGTGATGGTTGATTCGACAACGATAGTGGATGAATTTAAGATTTTTGAAATTATGGATTCTAAGGGTTTTTAAATTTATTTTTTTAATCAAATGAAATTAAAACTTAAGTTAGGTACCATACATTCATTGAATACTTATTTTATAATAAAACATTAAAATATAACTAAATAAAATGTTAAACAATTATTTTAATAAAAAAACTTTATGTATCTAAACAAATAGAGATATAATTTAAATACTTATTTTATAATAAAGTCATGTTTTTAAAGTAAATATTATTCTTATATAATTGATTTATGATTCAACGCATAGTTTTTCACGAGAAGAAATACAAAACCATGGAACTTGAGTAAAATTCGGCTGAATTCAAAAAATATATATTTTTTTCTAATTTCGATTTATTCAAGTCAAATTGAATAATTATTAAAAAAATTTAATTTGATGTCAACTTCTAAATAACAAGAAAACATTCTTTTTTTAATTTAGTCCCTTAATTTTTTATTTTATTAAATAACAACATTACAAATCTTGCTTACACATGTGAAAAGATATGAAGAAACATATATGTATGTTTTATATGATTAGATAAAGTTGTTTAAATTAGAATCAACATGTACTATAACCTTATAAATAATTACAGTTAAATTTATACAGAAACTCGACAACTCGACTTGAATTTTATAAAATTGACTTGAATAAAAAAATCAAATAAAGTTTAAGACAAAAAATAAGACTCGTCAACTCGAATACCCCTAGAATTAAATCATCAACCACTCTCATGCTAATTATTAAAGTTTTAAATTTAATATATTATTTCCTTTAATACATTAATTATTAAAATTGATCCAAATATGAAGTATACGTTTACATGAAATTTATTAATGCAAAAACATTTAAAATTTCGGAAAAGGAAAATGAGATCATCAATTTGTAATGTTGAACGAGTTCAAGTTGGGAATATTCAAGTTTCTACTAATGAGTCAAATGTCAAACATTTGAACTTGCGTTTGTGACGTCCATACGCGTCGTAAACCTGTGCATAGAAAAATAATTTAATAAAAATGTTACAAAGAATTAATTAATTAATTAGTTTAACATTGTTTTTTTCTTTACATTTTTCAGTATGTTGTCTAGTGTTTTACTTGGTTTTTTTAGATGGGTTACATAGCAATATTTGTGTTTAATTTTTTTAAAATTTTAAATATATAAATTCGACATCATTTCATATTACTTGTGAATTTATTTTCCTACCAACAATGTTTCAAATAATGATTATTTTTAAAATTTCTTTTAACATTTCATCTTTTACATAAAAAAAAACCTTAAAAATTATTAAATAACATGTTATCCTTTTTTATGATGCTAAACTAGATTTAGATCAGTCGTAATGATGATATTTAAATTGTTCAAATGTATTTTAGTTTGTATGTTTGATTGTTTGGTAATTGAATGGTATATAATGTTAATGATCGATTATGTTTATTATTTTTTAATATAATTATATCTATTTCAAAGAATTTAAAAAATAAAAAAGAATGATATAATGTGTATGATTAAAAAAAACATATTAGACGACTGCTTCCAAATTTCAATTCAAAAAAGTGGAAATAAATAAAGTGAAAAAATGAAAAGGTGGTGATAATGGGGCGGTCCATAGTCAGAGAGGTGTCTCTGCCGTGCCCGATCGCTAAACATTCATCCATTAATATTTTTTTCCTCTTCAATTTGTCCCAATTTGATGTTGTTTAATTTTAGGTGACCAATCTCACCCTTCTTTTCCTAGTTCAACAAACACCATTACCTGTGAACAAGGGTATTTTTGTCCTACGCAATTTAATGAATAGAACTTAAATAACTTTTATTCATTAAAATAATTCAAAATTTTATTTCATTGCTTAAATTAAAATACTTCATCTTTATATCTTATAATTTTAAAGTTAATTTTTTAAAATACAGTATCAACAACAAATTATATTTTCAATTCAAATTTAATCCAATTTTAATAAGGATATGATTGTTTTGTAAAGAAAGACTTTGATAAATTTTGGGTTTTTTTTACTGTGTTCGCTTTTGTTTAGAGGCTTAAAATCTTATTTAATACTTAGATTTGTTATTCACAAATATGGTGTTATGTGTTTTGTAAATTATATGTACTACATGTGTAAAACTGACAAATTTAGATACTAAATATATAATTTTGAAAAAAAAACACACATAATAGAGAGATAGAATCAATTTATACAATGTAAAACTCTTTAAGTTTTATATATTTTTTGGATCGTTAGATGGGGGAATTGATGGCTCAGATTAACTCCTTAATCTTTTTTTCTAAGGGATAAATTCACATATTTACTGTTAATCTCATACATTCGTTTCACTCATCCAACGGTAACGTGTAAAATTTAAAGAGTTTTACACTGACAGATTTTATATATATATATATATATATATATACCAAATTGATTTAAAAGTACACTAACACGGGTGCCCATTTGTAAAATATGATAGATTTGATTACCAAAATAGTATATTAAGCCTTTTGAAAAGGTTTGATTAAGTGGAAAAAATATCTAAACTATATATTTTTTTCATTTTACGCATAAAGTTTTGTTGTTGAAAATAGGTGTCTTATCATTTATATCGATATCATTTAAGTGTATGGCTATTAAAAAACTCGTTAGCCAATTAAAACGTCGCACATGAAAAGATTTTAATTTATAGTTTTTTTATTTTAAAAGAAAAAACTTAAAATCCTTAATTAAAAAAGTAAATTACATTAGTGACCACTGAACTAATTGGGATATTTATTTTGACCATCGAACTAGTCAATAAGACCACCAAATTTATTAAATTGACCTATTTTGACCACATCCGTTAAAAAAAACTAACGGATGAGCAGTTAACAGAAATTTGTAAAATTACATATTTAGTCCATGTTATTTACCTATAATATCAATTTGGTCCTAATTTTAATTTAATTAATTTAATTTAAACATCGAATCGGATGATGACACATGGCATCACCCGATTGAACAATTTATTTTAATTTTTAATTATTTTATTTAATATTTAATATATTTATTTTCCTCCAACCAGGTGGTGATACATGTCACCTCCTAGTTAAAGGAAAATCAAATAAATAAGGAATGTACTTAGTGTGATTTGAACCTAAGACCTCAAAGGCAAAAACCCATGCTATTACCACAACACAAAACCACTTCTATTGATACAAATTACACCCTTTTGTATATATCTTATAATTCAGTAATTGTTAGGGAATAGGAAGTAAAAATGATTGAGAGGAGATTCGAACTTAGGTTATTTGAGAAGTGTAAAAATATACAAACCACTAAATTAAGTCAATTCTTTTAGAAAAAAAAATAAAATATTTTAAATATATTTAAAGTATAGTTAAAATAAAACAAATTTATGGTTTTTATATTTTTAGATTAAATTAAATATTTTCTTTCTCACATTTAGTTTAATAATTTTATATGTATAATATTTTTTGATAGAAAATGGGGTATCGTTATCATATGTCTCATTAAAAACCTCCCTAAACCTAATGGAGGAAAAAGAGTGCACATGATAATGATATAGTAACAATATAATAATTACGTACTAAGAGGTACCAAGTCCTCACGTAACAAATCAACAACATATAACGGGGCAGAAGCCAAAGTAAATAAGTCAAAATCTGAAGAACTTGCATATTTCGCCAACGCATCTGCAACTTGATTACACTTCATAGGGATAACGCGAATAGAGATCTGCCAATCCTTCTGAAGCAAGGCCTGTATAGAACGAGTAATATCAAGAGATAACCCATCACGGTCGACTTGATGAATAAGCTTGATGGCTTGCGCATTGTTAGTCTCCACCTCAATACTCCGAAAACCCAACTCCTAAGCAAGGGAGAGGCCTAAGAAAATACTCCACAATTCAGCTTCCACGACTGAACAACAACCAATAAACTTGGTAAAATCATGCAACCATGATCCGAAATGATCCATTAGCACCCCACCACACCGAGCTCTCCCATCATGAGTCGAACACGAGGCATCTACATTCTATTTAATTCAATCCACAGTCGGCGGCATCCATCGAGACACAGGCCTCACTATTGACGAACAAACCTATCTCCGTCAGTTATGGGCTAGCGAATCTTGAATGGTGTTTGCAAGTCGCACACTCCGTGCGACAATGGATCTCCATTCATCAACTTCGGTATCAAAGACGATCGCGTTACAACCATATCATGTGAAGATAAAAGAAAAACATGATTTTTAAATCCCTTTGACATGTAAATTTCTCTAAACAATCAACAACCTTGTTACTTTTCTGATTCAAGAGTGCATACTATTGAAGGTGGGCTTGTTTAGTTAACAAGTAAATTACAAAGAAGAAACCCAAAAAGGAAAATTAAAGAACGGTTACAAGAGAGAAAGTAGTTGTAACCAAGTGTAGCCCCAACATTCAAAATTATTTGAATCCAAAGGCCATCTCATATCAGTTTTATATAGTCCACGACTTAGCTTACTAACTGGCACTAAAAAGTTCAGTTAGTTGGGCTAGTTCATACGGATATAACTGAACTCTTTTATCTAATATTCACTCTACTTCATTAACTTCTTAGTTTTTCTTATCTTCATTGACAGTTGTACTGGGAGCACACTGAGTCTTTTCCTCAAATCTTGAAACCAAGTCATAGGTAAGGGTTTTGTAAGTACATCTGCCACTTGATGGTGTGCTCGGATGTAGTTGACTTAGAGTTGTTGTTGCAAAATTTTCTCTTGTACAAAATGAAGGTCTAAGTCCACATGCTTAGTCTTAGCATGTAGAACATGATTTGCTACCATTGCCAATGTGCTTGTGTTATCACACCATATTTTTAGAGAGTCTGACATGTCAATATCCATATCACGTAACACAACAACTATCCAAATTGCTTCTGAGGTTGCATCTGTAAGACTACGATACTCAACTTCAGTTGTTGACCGAAAAACTAACTTCTGCTTCCATGAATTCTAGGACAATAAGTAATTGCCAATGTAAGAACAATATCCAAAAGCTTACCTCCTATCATCTATGTCACTTTCTCAATCAGCATCCGAAAAAGCCACAAGCTCAGAGATCAATGGTTGAGATGAAAACCATATACCATAGTTAACAGTCCTTTTTAGGTATTTGAAAATCCTCTTTACAACAGCCTAGTGCATATATGTAGGTGAGTGCATGAACTGAGCGACCCTATTAACATCATAGGATATGTCTGATCGAGTGTGACAAATATAAAACAGAGCTACCACATCACTTATGTACATTTGCTCATCACAGTTGTTTGTACCATCACTTTTACTAACCTTGAGAGTTACTACCATGAAAGTATCAACAGAGTGAGTTTCACTCATATTGTACTTGGCCAGCAACTCATTAATTTACTTTTCCTGGTATGAAAACAAGTCATATGTATTTCTTTTAGCTTCCAAACTCAAGAAGTAGTGCATAAAGCCTAGACCCTTTAGAGAAAACTTATCATGTAATTCTTGCTTGACAAGAGAGATCACATGTTCAGATGATCTAGTGATCAAAATGCCAACGACATACACAACAACATATGTCACATCCGCATCACCATTTTTGATAAAGAGAGAGAGAGAGAGAGGCATCAGCACTGGAGGACTTGAACCCATGTAAGCATAAAAACTCTTTCAGCTTATTGAACCAATTTTTAGGGGCTTGCCTTAACTCATAAAGAGCTTTCTTCAGTTTACATACAAGCATAATTTATATCTTCCATTCTCTTCTCAAACTCAGGATGTTACACCATGTAAACATCTTTGTGCAAATCTCATTTGAGAAATGCATTACTGACATCCACTTGATGTATGTGCATATTGTTCGAAAACTACTAAAGATAACATAATATTTACAGTGGGAGACTTAACTACAAGACTGAAAGTTTCCTGAAAGTCACAACCTGAAACTTGAGCATACCCTTTTGCCACCAAACGAGCCTTGTGTTTGTTGTTGGAACCATCTGAATTGTACTTGATTCTAAAAAGCCACTTACAACCAATGGCTTGCCTATTACATAGTTGTGGAACCAAATCCCATGCGCCATTGGCTATTAAAGCATCAAATTTAGACTGAACTGTAGCACTCTAAGTAGAACTCTATAATGTTTCCTTGATTGTATATGGAACCATAGAAGATTTAACATTGTAAAGCTCCAGCTTAAATATATCAGCTTTGCTTCTTGTCATCATTGAGTGACTGTTGCAAGTTAAATTTCTGCCTAAGATTGTTGAGAATTTATTATTCCTATGTACAGTCGTAGAAGATCTTATTTTAGCTTTCTCATAAGGCACATTTGTAGACAACATATCTAAGGATGCAGTAACAATTAGTTCCATTGATAAAACACTGTCAACATCTTCTAAGGGGCCAGTAGCTTCTAATGGACCACCAATATGTACTGGAGGTGACTCTGCAACCTCAACAACATTTCTATCTTGAATTGGTACCTTAATAGACTGAATAGGACCCTCATGAATAGTATCATTTATTTGTTGGGCAGGTGTATCATTGACAACACCAGCTTGCACATAATCTTCACAATCAACAACATGACTAGGTGGACTGTCTTCACCCACATTATTAGAACTAGTGTACCATAGTGGGGCAGACTGATAGAAATCAGAAGTAACATTCACGTGTTGTAGTTTTAGAAAAAGGAAAAGTGGCCTCATCAAATTGAACATGCCTGGATATGTAAATGCAACCATCATCTGTCGTACACTTATACCCATGACGTTGAGGAGAGTAACCTAAAAAAGTGCATAGCTTGGACCTAAATTCAATTTTATGTCTATTATAGGCTTAAAGACATGGAAAACACTTGCAGTTAAACACTTTTAGGAACTTATAATATGGTTTCTTTCCATACAGCTTCTCATGAGGGGATAGCCATCCTAAAGCTTTAGTGGGCAGCCTATTTATAAAAAACACAACACTAAGAGCAACATGAAACCAATAATGAAGGGGTAGATGCCTATGTTTTCGTTCAATAACTCTATTTTTGTGAAGTCTTAGGGCATGTTATTATATGTTGTATACCTAACATAGCTAAATATGTTTCAAGAGCATAAAACTCTCATCTTCCATCAGTTTGTAAAGATATAATATTTGCATTAAACTGATTTTGACTATCATATGAAAAATAATAAAGGTACTTGAAACTTCAGCTTTATTATTCAACAAAATAACCAACAATTTCTACTATACATGTCTATAAAAGAGACATAATACCTAAAACATGTAGAAGAAATCGGAGTTGGTCCCTATATATCAGCTTCAACCAACTCAAAAGCTTTTATATATGTAGTAGAGGACAACTGAAAAGGAAGATTGTAACTCTTCCCTAATTGACATGCTTCACACAAGACATGTTTATTTTTTGCAGAAAAGATTTATTCAACACTAAACCAACATTCTTAATTGAGGGATGCTCTAATTTTTGATGTCATAGCCAAAACTGGTGATCATGCATAATAGTAGAAGTAGATGCAACCCGAGCTAAAGTATTATGACAAGTTGGAGTGCAAACAAAAGTAGAAGAACTAGTTCAAAAAGATGAAGTTGTACTAATGCCTGAAGATGCAAATTTGAAGTAGTAAAGGCCATTCTCTTACTTCTTTTCAATGAGCACATACTGAGTTTTCTCATCCTTCATAGAGAAATTATCACCATGAAACTCAAAGAATGTTGAATTATCCTTAGTAAATTGTGAGACAGATAATAGATTTTTCTTAAGTCTAGGCACATGAAGCAAATTCTTGACATGCAACGGTCTTAAAGTAGTCATAATAGAAATTTAACTTACATTTGCAATACTAATAGCATAGCCATCACCAAGAATTACCTAACCCTTACTTGTATAACTAGATGTGGATGAAGACCGTTGTAGTCCACGAGTGACATGGTGAGTAACACCAGAGTTTGGACATTACTTCTTGCCATTTCCACCAGGTGCCTAAAAAATAAGTGGATTTATATGTGCTATAGTATGAGCATCGTTAGTGACATCAGAATCATAAGTTGACTGCACATAAGGCTTATAACAACACTTTACATTATCTAAATATGCAAAATGACAAATATTGGCCTGAGACTCAAGAGGGGACGAAGATTGAGAAGAACTTCCCTTACAATCTTTATTGAATCTATACCAACATTTATCAACAATATGACCAAGCTTAGCACAAATTTGACATTGTGTTCTAGGTCGCCCCCTCGATCTGCCTTTTGATGAGTCATGAGGTCTGTAACCAATAGATCGATGAGCATTCGAGTCATGAGTCCTGCTATCAGCGTCATATCGAGCATAGTTGATACTCAGTTATATCCACATTTGATTCATGATATACATCTCAGCATTAGATAGAACATAGATTGTATCTTCCAAAGTGTAAGGCTTCTTATTGGCAGTAATCACGGTAGTGAATGGATCATACTCAACTGTCAATCCATTTAGAATTGTGGTTGTATGTTCAACATATAAGACTGACTTCCATAGGATGCTAAGAGATCACAAATCTCTTTGATTTGGGAGGTATTCTCACGCATGAAAAGATTACCCTTCTCCATTGCTAGAAGAAAACAGTGTAGATGCATGATCTTCATGGTTGGCGAAGCAGTGACAGAAGATGGCGTCAGCTCTAACTTGATCAACTCACATTCAAACTTTAGATAAGATGATCACATCCCTTATTCCTTGAGCATTCAAAATTTAAACTCAAGAGCTCAATTATAGGTCTTCCTTGCACACCTATTTACAGAACGATAAAGCAAGCACTAAAGGGACGCTTGGGGATATTGAAAGATCCATTGACGACCAGATGCACTAAGGAGATGTGGTTCGACCAGCTTGACCGAGAGCCTGGACCTTGAAGGCCTGCATTGAGAGACACCCTTCTCACTCATTCTCTTTGTTTAGTTATTTTTATTTTCTTTTAAATGATGATGTGTTTGCAAAACGTTGAAGGTTTTTTGGTTGATACCCTTATCATTTGGTAATGTATATATTCTTGTGGTCGTTGACTATGTATCAAAATGGGTAGAGGTTATTTCCCTGCCAACAAAAGATGCCAAAGATGTTGCCAAGTTCTTGCACAAACACATTTTTACTCGATTTGGTGCCCCTAGAGTGATTACTCATGATGAGGGTATCCATTTTAAATTCAATCTAATTTCTAAAGCTTTGTGCGGGTATGGAATCCAACAGAGGATTGCCACGACATATCATCCACAAACAAATAGGTAAGCTGAAATTTCAAACAAGGAGATCAAAAATATTTTAGAGAAGACTGTGAATCCAACAAGGAAAGACTGGTCCTTGAGACTAGATGAGTCCTTGAGGGCTTATAGGACTGCCTTTAAAACTCCTTTGGGTACTTCACCATTTAAACTTGTTTTTGGAAAATCTTGCCATCTGCCAGTAGAGCTGGAACATAAAGCCTATTGGGCCATCAGAACACTTGATATGACATGGAGAGTTGCTGGAGAAAAAAAGTTACTAGACCTAAATGAGTTGGAAGAATTCATGACACAAGCATATAAGAATACCATAGTCTACAAAGGGAGGACAAAGCGTTGGCGTGACAATAGAATAATGCCAAGACAATTTGAGGTAGGCCAACGTGTTTTTTCATTTAACTAACGACTAAAATTGTTTCCAAGTAAACTCAAATCGAGATGGACAGGCCCTTATGAAGTTGTAAAGCCCAATTTCCATGGAGCTATGAACATTAAGAATTTGAAGAGATGAGATATTTTTAAGGTGAATGGTCAACGTTTAAAGCACTATTTGGAAGGTGATCAGAAGCGTGCAAAATAGGTTATCCTCTTAGCAGAGGTACCGTAACATCATCATCGTGGTTTATTTGTTGTAAATATTATGATTAGATGTTTTTTCTTTTTAAGTATTTTCTTCATTTGTTTATTTTTCTTCTTTTAGTTTTTAATTTTCCTTTGCTGTGTTGAAAGGTTTTCTTTGAGTATGTGCATGTTAGTATGCCAGGTATAATACCAAGGCAGGACTTGACATAAGACGATGACACAATGAGAGAATTCTGTGTGCCAGGCAGAATGCTAGGGCAGAAGCTTGAAATGCGGTGGATTGGAATATTAGAAGAAGAGATTTACCCTAGCTTGATTAAATTCGGCCCACGAGAGTGAAAATTGTTTCCTTTTAAATTTTAACCCTAGTCGCCCAAACTATTAGGTTGAAATTTAAATTCAACTTAATCACCTTATCACTTCACTCTTTAAACCTATATTATTACTTACAACCTTATCACATCACTCTTATCACTTAACACATTATCAAATCAAAACTTTTTCCTTTCTATCATTATCCTTATTAAATTTGGCTACTTTATTAAACCTCATTAAACAATCAACCTTTTACTTTCCACCTACCTTAGCCGTTCAAAAAAACATAACCCTTTTCACTTCTCTTTCTTTATCAAGCAAGAAACCAAGATTTATCTTTTATCTTCTTTTTCCTTTGTCCAACACGCCCAAAGCTTCATCATGTTTTAATGGCTTCTTCATCAACCCCCTTTAAAATCTTTTGCAATGAGAAGATCTGAAAAATGCATGAAGAAATTTCGCCTCAAGATCCTTTTGTTATGAGAAGAATTTTGACTTCAAAGGCGAAGAAACTGTGGAATTTCCCGCTGATTTCATGGTGGCATTCAACCAACATAAATTGGAGCTATTTTGCCAGCAAAGGGGGAGGTTTATGTGAATATTGTCTGGGAGTTTTATGCTCACTTGACCACCAAGGATAACACGTTCTTGATGATACGAGGTACATGCATTTGTTTTGATAAAGGTTATAGCAATGCCATGTTCAGGTTGGGGGATGTCGAGGATGAACATTTGGAGTATGTTGAGTCAATGACCGTTGTTAAGAGGAAGAAGTTGTTGGAAAATCTATGTGAACCAGGCACGATGTGGATAATGTCTTCCGAAGGGCCACCGAACCGTCAAGAGACTGGTATTGAAATCTCAGTCGATGGGGTTGAACGACTTTCTCAAGGCAAATATGATGCCAACCACCCACAATGAAACAATGTTGGAGGAATGGTTGGCACTACTACACTCAATCATAGTTGGCCAGAAAATCAATGTCATCCAGATCATCACTCGAGGAGACATATAAATGTGCAAGTAAGCCTAATAGCAGTATATTCTTTCCTTTGTTAATTTCTAACATTTGCATAAGACATGGTGTGCCTAAGATCGACCTAGAAAAAGGCCAAGAAATCAAAGACACCACAATCACGTCGGCTCTATGACGGCAACTCACTGCCACCGAGACCAAGGATTAAGGAAAAGGAAAGACAACTACGCCAAAGCCCAAGGTGCCAAAGGCGGAATCTGACGCTCCCATGCCAACTAGTGCAGTGGTATTGCTTTCACAAATCAACCATCGCTAGGAGATTATTCTTCTTAAATTAGAAAAATCGAGAAGCGAAATGTCAAGCTTTAGTAGTATAATCATGCCAGGGATGTTTCCATCAGGAAAACTCTTGAGAAGATGTCCCCAAATTTCTTGCAAGCTTTCTCATATTTCCCTACAAAGATCTTTTCCAGTGACGATGCCATGCTAGCCAGTCACCAATCAGCTCGTACCCCATCTGATGCTACAGTCCCATTGTCTTCAGTCCATGTTGAATCTGCAAGTACCGACTCTCCAATTGAATCAAAGGAAACCAAAGCCAAGTCTATCGCAACACTTGTCGCGCCGACATAGTCCAATGCCACCGACGCCCTTGCTGCGTTGAAACTTGTCAAGATTATGGAGGAAGTTCTTCGCAATGTTGAAGCCTCCACTACCGCAAAACCAACCATGACAAGAGTAAAGCGCAAAGCACCCGATCGTGGAAGCTTTTTCAAGAGGAAGACCCGAGTCACACGAGAGAAAGTCTCCGAAGGGGAGTCCTCCTCTTCCTAAACTTCTTTACATTTCATTTCATTGCATTCTTATGTTCATGCATTTTATTTGTATATATGTGTTGTTTTCATGCATTGAGGACAATGCACATCTTGGGTTTGGGAGTGTGCATTGCCTCACATTTATGCTATGACATGCATTCACGTTTTCATTTATGTTTCCATGCCATGTATGTCATATAGATTAGGTTTTAGCCTTACACACCGAACCACTAAAAAAGAAAAAGAAAATTTTGTCTCGGCCAAATTTTAAAGAATGTTAACACTTGTTAGGCTAGTTTAGTTAGTTTTAGAATAATCTGTCTAATGAGGAATTTTGAAGATCTTTAGTTTCCTATGCCAATAGAGTAGTAATGTCAGGTTTGTTTGGCATTTGATCTCAAGTTTAGAGAATTGAACTTTCACTTAACATGTAGTATGCATCTAATTCCCAAGCAAACTTAGAATTTTTGAAACTAAGCTTAGAAAAAAAGAAAAAAAATTGATTGATGACAGGGTAAAAAGAAATAAGGGTAAACTACATAAATGGTCCCCTAAATATGCTCCAATTATCTTTTGCGTCCCCCAACTATCAAAAGTTACAAATCGATCCCATAACTTAAAAAAGTAACAAATTGGTCCAACATTGTTAAAAATATAACGACTGATTACATGGCAGTTAATATAAATTGATATAATTACATAATTACCCTTCAAGTTCTACACTTATTTTAATTTGACCTCAATTCTAAAAAAGTTAACCCACATAATTTTAATAATCTATCAATTTAGTCCATATTCTTTTGTATTTCTCCTCCCATTTTCTATTACTCGATCCTCTGCAGCAACCATATGTTTACGATCCAAACGGCTTGCGTATGATTGTGTTTTTTTTTTTTTTTGGGGGGGGGGGGGGTTAATCACAATACAATGTACATGTAAACTGAATTAGATGCATTGTTCTCATCTCCCCTTCCCTACCTCTACACATATTTGAACAATGCTTGCCATCCTCTGTTTTCATTAAGGTGACAAATTTCTTAGATTAAATTCATTTGCTAGTTATCATTCTGTTGGTTATCCATTGTTGCCGGAGTTAAGATGGGACACTAGGTACTGCCAAAAAAACTTTTGAGATTTTCTTATGAGTTTGGAAACCATTTGAATTGATTGTTATCATTCATAGTGTTTTAGTTGTCGTCATACATGGCAGAGGTAAATAAATAGAAGTAATAGAAGTTATTTTTGTTACAGTTTTGATTATGTTTAATTGGAAACAATGCTAGCTTAAGTGTGGTGAAATATGTTATAATATATTTGGACCCTAAGTTTTTTGTAATGTAGCTTCAGACGATGTATCTTTCTTTTCAGTTCAGTATTTATCCCATGCAGTCTTAGTTAACTCTTCTTCTTAAATATTAGTTGAATTGTCCTCATCGTTTTGGTGTCTTCAAACCAACACATAACCCAACAGATTCATCCACAGACTTGTTTACTAACCCCTCCAAAGTAATGAGTAAACTTAACGGATTTGGGAAGTCAAAAGTGCATAATTCATCTGGTGGTAGGGGAATATTTGATGATATTGATCCTCTTGATGGTATTAGAAAATATGTTCCTCATGTGTTATCTGAGATCAATAAGAGAGGGAAGGATAGAAGTCGTTACAAGCTCCTGCTACTAAAGAGCAAAACGACAGGGATCATGAGAATGTTACGAAAAAGAGGATGCCTTCTATGAACGATTTTCTTGACTCTAATCAACATGTCTTTGACGTACCCAGTATGTCAACTGATTTTCATAGCTCTGTTGGTCAAACTGCAACCCTTTATTCATACTCGAATGTTGGTTCTAATGAGACTGTTTCTCAGGTACATAAAACCCAAAGATTTGAAGAGAACTTTGATGTGTCTGATGATGTTTGGCTCCTATAGAGCAGAAAGAGTTGTTGTTGTTAGGGCTGCTGTAGAGGCTCGAGAAATAGAAAATGAGAGGAGAAATAGAAAAGAAGATGGACTAAATTGATAGATTATTAAAATTATGTAAGTTAATTTTTTAGAATTAAGGTCAAATTAAAATAAGTGTAGAACTTGAGGGTTAAATATATAATTATATCAATTTATATTAACTGCCACATAATCATCCATTATATTTTTAACGATATTGGGCCAATTTGTTACTTTTTTAAGTTGGAGGACCAGTTTGTAACTTCTGATAGTCGGGGGACGCAAAAAATAATTGGAGCATAGTGAGGGGACTATTTATGTAGTTTATAAGGGAATAATGTTTGCCAAGGCAGTGAAAAAATTGAACTCTCCTCTACTTTAGGGATAATAAGTTACTTGGGGCTTCGTGGTTTGCTTCCTTTTAGTTCTCAAGTCCAAAATCTTAAGGTGTGAGTTGAAGAGAAAGATTATGGATAATTGGATTAACGTGGGGGTTCATGGTATACTTCCTCTTATTTCTCACGCCAAACAATGCCACAAGCAAGCTTAAATTAATGCCAACAGAAACCCTTGGCAAGAATAAAATAAAAAAATAAAATTTTTGAGTTTAGGTAGTAAAATTGACTAAGGGAGTAAAATGATAGTTGATGCATGTTGCCCACACATTATGCACTTTTCATACCCTTAGACTAGAGTTATATTGTTGTATTTGAATTTACTACATACTTGGCATTACCGCACTGAGATGACTGAGGACATAGCTAGACTTAATTCGGCTTGCCAGCATTTGTTGGCATTCCAACCAAAACTTTACCGAGGTAATATTTTCACCTTTTTGTTTTTTTAGCTTTCTTGCATTACTTAAGAACAAGCAATGAGTTATGTTTCGGGGAGTGTTAACTCTTCAAAAGTACTAAATTTTTTTGCCTATTTTACAATGCTTTTGCTTACTTTTGAGTACATTTAGTTGCATTTACTTGTTAATTTCATGCATTTGCATAAGGAGTTAGGAATTTTGTCTATGTCAGTGTGAAGTGTTGTTTTGTTGTCATTTTTGCAAGTTAGGCATAGCAGTTGGCAGAACACGACAGCGCGGGAAGGAATGCCAGAGAGAATGTCGAGATGTTGGAACAGATGGACCAAATATTGTCAAAGCACCGGTTGGCAGAGAAGAAAAATTTGATTCCCGGCCAAGTAAGTTGTTGAACCCAAAAAAATAAGACTAGATCAGGCTGCGAGAAAATAACAATTGGATCAAACTCCAAAAAATAGCAGAGAAATAATGTAAAGCTTGGTTGGCGAAGCAGTGACGATAGATAACGTCAGCTCCAGCCTGATCAACTCACATTTAAACTTTGGATAAGATGATCACATCCCTTATCCCTTGATCATTCAAAATTTAAACTCAAGAGCTTATCCTAGGTCTTTCTTGCACAACTATTTCGCCAGAATCAGATTCGATTCATCCAAGAAGTGCTCCAAATCGTGACCGCGAACCATTAACACAACTTTTTGTCGTCAAAATAAAAAATTCATATAATCCTATAGAACATTAATTTTTTATTAGAGAATGTGGAACTTTCGGATTGATCAGCACCATCAACTTTCATTGCAAAAAATGACGAACTGGCACGAGAATAGAGGAGGAAATGAAAGGTAACAGCAGAAAAAAAATCACCTCTAAATTGACTGCTCTGATACCATATTAAAGTTGAGCTCGTTTGGTTAACAAGAAAATAACAGAGAAGAAACCCAAGAAGGAAAACTAAAGAACGATTACGAGAGAGAAAGTAGTTGTAACCAAGTGTAGGCCCAACATTCAAAATTACTTGCATCCGAAGGTCATCCCATATCAATTTTATATAGTCCAAGACTTAGCTTACTAACTGACACCAGAAAATTCAGTTAGTTGGGCTAGTTCAGATGGTTATAATTGAACTCTTTTATTTAATACATACATGTGATGCATTATTGTTATAGGAAAATCCAAGGAATTAGGTTGTTGAAGTACACGAACAACTTTCAAGTTATCAACCTCGACCATGATTCACCTTTCACCGATGTTCCAAGCATGTAAAAGACCCTTATAAACACTCTAAATTTCAGCTTTAAATACTGAACAAACACCGCCAAATTTAACAAAATCAAACACCGAATTACCTTGATGATCACGGATCACTCCCTCAAACTTCACAACGACGTCAATTTATTTTTTACACAGTCGGTATTTAGTTTACTCCAACCTCGTGGAGGGGCTTGCCAATGCGAGGCCTCACGCCTTACTTGATCTCTCTTTGTTGAGGCCAATATAGTAATTGCGCTTGTGTGTAAATAATAAGAATTCTAATTCTTTAGATATGTTTGACTCTCAAAGTGTAAATATATCTTAATTCGTTTTTGTAATGTTTGGTAATATAAAATATAATTATATGATTACATAATTTTAAATTTTAAAATAATATTAATTATACTAAATTTAGTAAAACTCACAAATTATAATAATTGGCCAAACATACTACTAGGGATAGCCATAGGTCGGGTTTTGGTCGATCCGCCCCTAATTAAAAACTTTAACACTTTCATCTAAACTCGACCCGACCTGATATTTTATGATGTTCCACCCGACCTGACCCAAACTCGAATTCTAGAGTAAGAACCCGAACTGACATAAATAAAAAATTACCAATTTTTAATATTATTCGATAAAATAAGGAGCTAATTGTAAAAATACAATTAGAGATGGATCATTATAATATTTATTCCACTTTTATTAGACAAAATAGGAAGATACTTGATATATATATATATATATATAAAGAGAGGGGCATTATAGCAATTATACCTAATTATTTAGAATAAAATAAAATTATTATCTCGGGTCGGGTAGGGTATTTTCTACCTTAAACCCAAGCCCAACCCGACCTCATCCTCAAAAAATCAAAATCGAACTCAACCTGAACTTGATTTTTTTTATAAATAAACCGACCTTATAGAATTGGGTTGGATCGAAAGCCATTGAATATGGATCAAATGGCCATTCTTACATACTACAATTGTATAAATTGTATAATTCAGTTACCATGTAACTGTCCAAATATATTCTACGATTATAAATAGTTAAATACTACTCCAATAATTACATTTGTGATCTAAATTTATCTGCCATACCCAAACCGTAATTCTGTTGGAGTGAGACACAAGTGCCTAATTTCATTTAATTAGTGAAGTTCACGCTTCATATATTAAATATATATATTTATCTTAGATAATTAATTTAAGACATTTATCTAGTATTTTCCACTTAAAAAGTTTCAGAGGTAATCATTCTATAATATTGTGTGAACTTGTATTGGAGCCGATGTGCTATATTCCTAATAATTGAATTGTGATGGGAAAAAAAGGAATGAAAGAATATGATTCAGTTGATAATTGAAAAGTGTGATCTCTGATTACTGTGTGTCGTTGGCACAGCACAATTGGACTTTATTCTCAACCATAATAATTGAATTAAAGTTAGGAGGTAATCCACTCCATCGTGTTATTAAACAATTTAGCACAATATTTTTAGGTCAACTTTAGCAGGGTTTTCCCGTCTCAATCAAATCCAAACAAAATAAAGTTAAAAGTTACCAATGTTTCTAATTGATCAAACATTTCACTCAAGGTGGTTTGATTAGTGTTGGGTTTTTATCATTTTTCAACAAAAATGACTAATCTCAGTTTATTCAATACAAAAGCAAAATATTATTAATCACTATTACTAAGTAATACTTATAAATATATATCAAATGCATTTTTAGCGACAAGACTTACGAATATAATCCTATTAATTGATAGTTATAAAGATAATGAAATTTGAATCATCACAAAACATATTTAATAATTACAAAATATAAATTAGACACAACTTAGATCAAAACAACTATAGATAAAATCACACACATGATGAAATTCGAAACTACACTCTTAAAGTTAAGGGTGATCATTTAATCGAGACAAAAAATTTTAAATTATTTAAATTAATGTGTCATATTTAATAATTACAAGATATAAATAGTTAAATTATTGAACACGGATACTTGTTGAAAGGGTTACACCTTTCGCTATTGGTAATTATGATATGGACAGCAAAGTAAGAAATTAAGGAAGTTGGTAATGAAATGATAGCCCATTAGTAAGACAAGAAGACACAAAGAAGACAAAGGTTTCAATTAATTCCACATCTACCACTACAAGAATATAGACTTTTAGTGACAAATTGACAGTGACTAGCAGTAATTTTGTCACAAATATTAAACTGTTGTGATAGATTTTTTGTGCGACACTATTAGCATAAGTAATTGTGATGGATTTTTATTTGGTCACTATTATAGTAGTAATTGTGACGATTACATTTTTTACAATTAAATTCTCACTGTAAGTCTATAACTGTGACACAAATTTCATTACCACTAAAACTTTAACATATGATAGTGACGATATATAAAGTGGTCACTATACTTTGATATTTGTTGTGACAATGCAATTGTTTGTCACTTAAAATTTTACTTTTGTTATGATAAATTTTGACACCAATAAAAGAATAAACTTAATGACAAGTTATATATTGTCACAATAATAAGTTTATTTTTATAATTATAGTAATAATAACAATTATAAAAAATTGAAGCTACCATAAATGCTTAAACTAGTTTATCAAAAGGTAAAATAATTCTATTAGTCTCTACACTGTATAAATTGTTGTTTTAGTCATTATATTTTGATCAATTTTAGTCCCTATATTTTTGAAATTTTAAAACTACAATCCTAATCCAAACGGGACAACGAAAATATGATTAAATTACAATGACTAAAAATGATTGAACAAACGAATAAAAATCAAAAGTTTTACTTAACATATTTAAAGACTATCATTCTTGTCAAGATCGAAATTTCAAAATTTAAAAAATACATATTTTTTTGAATAGAAAGTACATAAACTTAAAGTGAACAAATTAAAGTAAAAAGACTAATATGTAATCTTGGCATAATATGTGATAGCAAAATTTTACCTTGTAAAAAGTTTTACACTTGATATTTGTTTTAACTTTTCTTGTGGAGGTAAAATTTGCATTGTCAGTATAGTAAATAATTATCACATAAAGGATAATTTTATCAATAATTTAGGTGTAAATCTTAATATTCATATGTTTATATTTTAAAACTAACTCAATTATTTTTATATATTTTCTTCAACAAACGTATTTCATATAGGAAACCATATAAAAATTAATTAAATTATTATTATATTAATTATTGTTATAATTAATACATACTTTTAAAATAAATAAAATTAATTTCAATTACAATTTAATATAAATAACATTTTACTTTCAAAATAATATTAAATTTCTTGCCTAGCCTAATGGATAGACATTGCACTCTCCCCCTAAAGGTTCCAGGTTCGATCCCCCACGAAACTATGCATTGTATTTATTTATTTATTAAAAATTGATATATGAATATGTCACATCATCCATAATTAACCCCCTCGCCATGGGCTAGCAGCCGAGCTAACCTTGGTGTAAGTGACCTTCTCCTAGGCTCATGTGGGCCCTAGGTGTACGAGTCATTGGGACCAAGTGGATGACCTTCTAGGGACTAGTTTGGGGGTAGATGGCCTCATATCACACTCGTCGCAGAAGTCAAGGGTTGGTATCTAGCACATTCGCTATCGAGATAAGTCCTTGGATAATGGTTGCAACTAAAAAATGTAATTATTTATTATTATTGAAAGTGACAATCTACTTTAGACACTATTTCAATATGTATTTGTGATAAAATGTTTGTCACTAATAAGAATAACATTAGTGTCTAAATTTTAGTCATTGCTATTAATCTTTTGTGTCAAAAAAACATAGTCATAAAAAATATAACTTATTGTGACAAAATGCATAAAAGTTGTCACTAATATAATAGTGACGGAGTTATTAGTGACGACATGTAACGACTTAAAAAAATAGTCACTGTAAATTTCAGTGACTAAATTTAATACTTTTACTGACTATTTTTGATGTCACTAAAAATCTATTTTCTTGTAGTGTACCTTTCACTTAAATGACTTTAAGGCACTCAAAAAGCATTGTTAAAAATGAAAAAGAGAGAAGTTTGGCAATCAAAGACACCCTAATTCTAGGACAACAAAACACTAATTATATACCTACTTTTTAAACACTAGTGTTTTTTTATCATACATTTTAAAATTTTTAATTAAAGTATGTTTGATTCTTAAATTATTAATTAGATAATAAAAACAATGAAAATTATATACTAAAAATAAAATAAAATTTCGAACATTATCTCTGTCTCCCTATAAAATTGTCCGAGTCCTTCCTATTCATAGATGCATTTACTTTTGAATCTAACCTTTCCCATCAAAACCTTTTGTTTCAAATTAACCTTTTGATTGTAATAAATTAAAAAAGAACACTTTTTGTTTTTCATGATATAAATAGGGTAATAAGCACCTAGTTACTTTTTAAAATGTAATCCCTGTTTTTTTAACAGCAATAATTGCAAGTTTGCATTGGAGAATTCCAAATTTAACTATTTTCCCCATAAATTGTGTTCGGTTTGAATTATTCAAAACTTGATAGGTCTAATTTAAATGGAATGTGAGATAAAATATATTTTTCAAGCTAAACTAATATCCCAAATTACTTTTTACTTAATAATATTATTTAATTACAAAATATATATTAAAATAAAATCAATATTTTATTTCAAGAGAACATATTTCATTTTTATTATATTGAAGCATATTATTGAAAGGGGAGAGTGGGAATTAGTTTAAATCTTAAAACTTTAATATTCTTAAGGAGTGTAATAATCAATACATTAATTTGAACTTTGAAGGTTAAGATAAGATGCTAAAATATTATAATGGAATTGGGGTTGGAGACATTGTTTATTGCTTATAGCATTTTAATATTTTGTGATCTCTTACCTATAGAGTGAGATATAAGTTAAAATAATCCATCTACTATTAATTTATAATATGCAAAAAGAGGCCAAATGTCACCGTATTGCACTAGGACAATTTCTGAACTAGCCTTATGTTTATTATCATGAGTGAATATCTAATTTGTTATATTAGTGAACTGCAAAATTTTTAATATCCAAGTAATTTGTGAGTAGTTTGCCTGTGCGCGTTAAAAAAATAAAATTATTAAAAATATATTATTTTATAATCACGTGAGAATGTTCAAAAATAAAAGTAACAAGTTTTTTTTAACTTTTTTTTATTCTTACACAATTAAGAAAGATAAACACATGACTTTATGTAAGGGGCAAGCCTATAAAATTATAAGAGGCTAACTTATAAAATTTTAGAGGGAGAGCGAAAATAATTTTTCAATAGAAAATACATAAAAAATTTTAATTATTTACAAATTTTAAATTTTTAGGAGGCTATAATCCCCTCCAGCCCCTCGGTCCATCGCTCAACTAGGAATGGACCGTGAGGGGCTTGAAGGGGCGGTCGTACCTCCTAAAAATTTGAAATTCATGTATGATTTAAAATTTTGTTTATGTATTTTCTTCTCCTAATTTTAGTAAGTTCTTCTTTTAAAATTTTATAGATTTGTTCTCCTAACATAAAATCTTGCGCTCGTACTTCTTTATACACAACGTCATGCATGAGGGAACTTTCCCCTCAATTAAGAAAGATTTAAATAAAATGGAAGAGGGTTGCCATGATTTTTGGCAAAGCTTGCATGGAAATAGAGAATATTTGTAGCCAAAGTGATTGGGTTGGGGAATGGGATCAATGCTTTCGTGCACATGATTGCCATGTGGCACGTTGTGCTACAACTTGTCTTTTTATGGGTTTTATATATCAATCATAAAACTGTCCAAAAGTTGGTGCACCACCTCCATCCCCAAACATTTACATGCATTGCATGACTTCAATAAATATGAAATATTTATTATTTTATGTACAGTTCGATCTCCAAAGCTTCAAAGGCAATTTAAGAGTTTAGGTCAATGTAGTTTGAATAGTTGGTCATCGGTATTCATTAATGAAATTGTTGTAATTTGGATTATGGATTACGATATCTCTAACTTGCCTCTAATTTATTTTTAGTAACGTTTCCTTTTATGTGTAGGACAATATTTTTACAAATAATTCGTGGTTTACATTGTAAGAATTACTTATTATTTTACAAATAATTCATGGTTTACATTGCAAGAATTATTGGCATTTTTATTCTGGAATAAGACAGCTAAAATGCTCTAAAACTATTCTATCATCGGTCACCAAATCTGGAATCTGGAATAGAATGTTAAACCGCCTTGACATTTCTATATAAACATTTGATATATTGACGATGCGTAGAATTTTACCGAATATTAATCCCTTCTCTTCTCTATATATATATATATATATAAGTGTTGCATGAAAGAGAAAATAATAATATACGAGTATTACCATAGCAGAGTTGCCTGTTTGGTACGCAAGAAGGCTCGCCCAAGATTCTAGCCTGCTCATGGTTTTATTAGCATGGGGGGCTTATTTGTTTTGTTATGTTTCCACTTAAAACTGCTAGCACCGTCGGACGTACTAAAAGTGTAATTTACGAATCTAGGGTTTTGTCGGTCCCAAATAATTTTGACTTAAAATCCTCATACCATAAGATTATTAAAACCCTAGCCATAGTTGGATTAAAGGTGAAGCTGGTTGGTGAGGAGACGATCAACCTCTCCCCATGAACAAACCAAATATATAATATATACACTGAGTTCATGAATCATGCATGTCATATTTAGGCCACATGAACAGTACCTTAAATTACTCCTTAATTTGGCAGCCGACATCAATGAATAAATGATTATTTATTTGACGATGTTGGGTTTTTTTTTTTTTATAGATATTTTTTAAAAATTTTTGCTAGTTTGAAAGTCTACTATATATGTGTGTATGTATATATATTTTTCCAGCCGACAGTTGCTGATGATTTATTTGACTGGGATGATGTTGTTTTCACGTAGAAATTACTATTTTTCAACAAAAGTTTTTTTGTTGAATTCATTGAATTTAACTCTAAAAATAGTTTAGAGGTTTCATAAGATTAAAATTGTGAATATATATTTAATGATTTTCTTTCTTTTTCTATTAAGTCTATAATATAAAGGATTGTGTTTTTAATAATGTGAAGTTTTCAATTGAGTCTTAGTTCGATTAGTATGGTTATTTAGAAGGACACGATTTCGAACATGTATAAGTGCGTGTTATCCTCCCTTTTATGAATAAAGTGAGGTCCAGAAAGTTCAAATATGCATTGTATTAAAAACGAAGTGTGGGTTAGGTGTTCTTGATGTTTATGTAAACTTTCATATTTGTTCTTGTTGTTTATGTTTTATTATCTTTTAATTAGGGTTTGTTTGATAACTCATTAGAAAATTCAGTTCATTGAAAATTGCTAATTTCAGTTTTTTTTTTTTACTTTTGTTTGAAAAAAGTTTTTTTTTGACATTTTAAGTAGGAAAATTCTACGACGTGCGACGAACACCGATGAACACCACTAATGATGAACACCGCTAAACACTATTAAATTAATTAATAAAGATTTAAAATTTCAAGGACCCATCATACAATTAATAATTATTTTTAAAAATTCAATTAAATTATTTTTTATATACGTCAAAATTTTATTTTATTTTATAAGGGTAAACTATATATTTAGTACCTCACCTATTTTTGTATTTCTATTGAACTCTCATTATTTAAATATTATTTCAATTTTACCCTGTTTTTTATAAAAAATAATTTAACCCTTAACCCTCAACCTAAAACCCTAAACTCTTAGACTCTTAAACATATACCCTAAACCATATACCATTAAAAATAATTTCACCATCATCGATTCAATAATATATATAGTATATACCCTAAAACATATACCCTAAACCATATCTCCGTTCATCGCCGTCGGTTCTCAATTAATAAAATGAACAAATATCAAACTTCAAACTTGATGATGCATATATTCAGTATCTAGTCTAACAAATAGATTCCAAATGAACACTATTGTCTAAATAATCGATATTCATTATTTATACATGGAATGAATTGTTTTTATTGTTTATCATATGCTTTTTTTTTAAATAGTTCTGTTGTTTCTCAAATAAGATGGTTGAATTGAATTGAATCGATGATGGTAAAATTATTTTTAATGGTATATGGTTTAGGGTATATGTTTAAGAGTTTAAGGGTTTAAGGTTTAATAGTTTAGGGTTTTAGGTTGAGGGTTAAATTATTTTTTATAAAGAATAGGGTCAAATTGAAATAATATTTAAATAATAAGGGTTCAATAGAAATACGGAAATAGGTGAGGTACTAAATATATAGTTTACCCTTATAAAATAAAATAAAATTTTAACATATATAAAAAATAATTTAATTGAATTTTTAAAAATAATTATTAATTGTATGATGGGTCCTTGACATTTTAAATCTTTATTAATTAATTTAATGGTGTTCATTGGTGTTCATCATTAGTGGTGTTCATCGGTGTTCGTCGCACGTGGTAGACTCATCCTTTTAAGTATGCTTGATAATTTAAAATTAAAAGGTCAAATTGTTAATAAAACAATGTGAATAATATTAAGTAGATAACGATATGCTTATCACTTAATGAGGAATATTTTCAACACTTTTGTTTTTTTTTTCTCTTTTAACTATATAAATATTATCCTTTTCTCTTTCTATTTATATCTAATGTTTTATTTTAAACAAATACCAAATATACTTATACTTTAATTCAACATTTGATTTTTATTATTTAAATTTTCAACACTTATTTTTTTTGAGTTCATCAAACAACACCTTATTTTATTTTAATTTTTGGTTCTAATGATTTTCCGATACATTAAAAAGATAAAAATAATACTATTTTTAAAAAATAAATGCATATGAAAATATTTCGCTTCAACTTATAAAAATATAAAAGATGAACTCTTCCCCTACTTTATTTTTCATTGTTCATCGTTACCCATAAAGGTTTTACTTTTAACTTTTATTTACAATGGCAACTAGATTTTATTAATAAAAATATTAAAAAGAATCAGAATTGCAACACATCCAAACATAGAAAGAAAATTGAGGACAATAGTCACCAAAAAACTTAAACATAAAACAAAAATATTAAAATCAAAGATACGAAGAAAAATGAAACTTTCTCTTCAGAATGACGTCCAACATCAAAAGAATCTAGTAATATGGTGGCCGACCTAAGGAAGGAGATTGAAAGTTTCAACCTGAGTTCGAATGTACCAGATCGTATAGCTTGGATTCATGACAAGATGAGACAGTTTTCAGTTAGAAAGTTATCTTCCTTGTTAGTCAATGCAGAAATCGAAGTTTCGAATTTTAACTTCGATAATATATGGAAGATGAAAGTCCCTCCAAGGTAAAATCTTTCTTATGGCTGCTAAAAATCGATAGAATCCCAATCAAATCTTTTCTTAAATTACGAGGAGTATATTTAAAAGAAAGTCAATGCTTATGTAGTTGATGTGGCTTGAGTCAAGAGTATGATAATCATTTATTTGTGAACAATTCCTTTGTGGACTCCTTTTGGTCCTTGTTTTGTGAATGGTGGAATACCTCGAGAAGACAATTTCATAATATCTAGGGGCTGTTTAGTTTATGTTTCGATGTGCCTCTTACAGGTGACTATAAAGGTGTTTGGTTAATTATGGTTGGAGCATCGATTTAGAGCATTTAGCTTGCAAAAAACGAGAAGGTATTTAGAGATAAAGCGTTTAATCTTAAATATCTTTTGTTCTATTCAAAATTGAGGGCATTGTTCTGGATTAAGGCTTCAAGGGATGATTGGTTCCCTAATTGTGATGAATGGTGGACAGGTCTAAGGAAAGGAATTTCAATTATCTCTTTCTTGTTTCAGTTCGTCAGTGACCTAATTTCTAAAATTTTTTGCTGATTTTGTGGTTGCTGAAATCAGAAGTTTGTTTTTCATCGTTTATTGATCTATGCTCTAATCTGTGCTCTAATCTCATCAAAATTTGCTGCCTTTGCTTATCAAGTCTTTTTGCATCGATTCGTCTTGCATTATGGATTTGAAGAATCTGATTGAACTGTTCTGTTGATCTTGTTCATCTGTTGAGTTGAATCTTCTTCCTAATTGCTTGCATTTGTTTGAGCTGGAGTTATCTACCTTCTTGTTGATCTGTTCTGTTGAGATCTTGCTGATTTGATCCTATTGTGTATCTTGCCTTCTTCCTTTCGTGTTGCTTTCTGTTTGATCTGCATCATCTTTCTTCAGTTCTTGATCTGTGTTTGTAAGGCTATTTCTGTTCAAATATGGTTGACTCTACGAGAACATCTGATAATATTGGTAATGATAGTGAACATGCTAATGATAACACTACTCATCCTGCTACTAAAAATACTACTCAGGCTGCTAGTCAGAATGTAACATCTTCTATTGTCACAAATAAAGTTTTCTCTTCTAAAAAGATTAATGTCATCTTAGATGACAACAACTACTTACTGTGGCAACAACAAGTGTTGTTAACTATAAAATCAAATAGACTTCAGAAGTTTATAGATGGAAAGTTAACTTGGCCCTCACAGTACATTACAAAGGAAGGAATTGTCAGTCTTAACCCTGAGTATGAGTTCTATGAGGAACAAGATGGAGCACTTGCCTCACGGCTCTTATCCACTGTGAGTGAAGAAATGTTACCTCACCTCATTGGTCATAACACTTCAGTAGAGATATGGAGTACCTTACATAGACTTTACAGTGGAAAAACCACTTCTAGGTTGATGTCTCTAAGGAGGTTGTTACACTCTCAAAGGAAAGGTGATTCACCTATGAGGGATTTTCTGATGAAGGTGAAAACAATATGTGATAACTTAGCCAGCTGTAGTGAAGTGATCTCTGATCATGAGCATGTTACAGCTATCTTAAATGGATTACCACCTGAGTATGAGTCAGTGATTACAGTTATTACAGCTAGTCCCTCACCTTTTGATGTAAAAATTGTTAGAACCATCTTACTTGATGTTGATGCTAGACATTCTCACTTACTTAGCTCTGTTAATGCATCTGCTCATGTTGCTATTAAGAACTACTCCTCAGGATCTATTACTAGTCCTTCTGATTCTTCACCAAAGTTCACTACTGAAACAACATATGGTATTTCTCAGTTTCAGTCATATCAAGAGTCTAATGATACTAATGGTAGTGGATTTTATGCTGCTATAAGACAAAATTCTGATAACTTTGGAAACACTTCTGCCTCTAATCCATTCTCTTCTCAGTCCAGTTATGTTAGAGGCAGAGGTAGGGGTAGAAATAATTTTTCAAGGCCTCAGTGTCAGTTATGTGGTAAGTTAGGACATCTGGTTGAGAGGTGCTGGTCCAGGTTTGACATGCACTTTAAGAATGAGTCAGCTAGGCCAACACAGGGTTATGGCAGAACTGCTCAGGCCAACTACAGTTATTATACTGGTCGTGGCAACATTTTTCAACCTTATTCATCTCCTCTCGTGTTTTACTCATCACCACCTTATTACAACCCTCATATAATACACTCTAATCCTATCAGATCTCCCATGATGCCCTCTGCCACTGCTCCACCACCACATAATTCAGTGTTTGTTCACCCCTCTGCTAATACTGCCTCTGTCTATCCTCACTACACTGCATCTTCTTCAATGGTGCCAGTATCCTCTCCTTGTTCTCAACCTCAAGTCTATCTTGCTACACCTGAAACTGTAGGTGACAATACATGGTATCCTGATTCTGGAGCTTCACATCATCTAACTAATGATCTTCAGAATGTTCATACAACATCCTGCTACACTGGATCAGGTAATGTCAGGGTTGGTAATGGGCACACTCTTGCTATTAAATATATTTGTCAATCTGCTCTTTTAGGTTCTACAAAACAATTACATCTTAAAAATGTTTTATATGTTCCTTCTATAACTAAAAATCTCCTATCTGTGTCTAAGCTCACACAGGACAACCAAGTGACAATTGAGTTTTTCCCTAAGTACTGTCTTGTTAAGGATCTGCACACCAGAGATGTTTTGCTGACTGGGAAAGAGAACAATGGTTTATATGAGTTCACTTCATCATTATCTACTGCATCCTCATCTTCACCATCTAATGCTTCTACATCTACTGTCATACATCATGCTACTCCTTCTGCATCATCTTCATTCAATTTCATTCCTTCTGCTTCTGTGCATTCTGCTGTTTCAACTTCACCTCTGCATACTTTGCATAAAAATGATGAGAATAATTGTAATGTTGATTGTAATGTTGCCACTGGAGTGAATAAAGTGCATGTGGAAACTTGGCACAATAGATTAGGTCACCCCGCTAAAGAAGTATTGTTCAATGTTCTAAGAAATTGTAATATTTCTGTTGATATGAATAAAATTCTTTCTTTTTGCTCTGCTTGCAAATATGGTAAATCACATAAACTTCATTTTTCTGCCTCTAAGTCTCAGTATAGTTCTCCTCTAGAATTAGTTGTTGCTGATTTCTGGGGACCAACCCCTTTATATTCTAATGGCTTTAGGTATTATGTTGCTTTTACTGATTCTCACTCAAGATATACATGGCTGTATTTTATTAAACAAAAGTTTGGGGGTTCATAATGCCTTTCTTCAGTTTCATCAGGAAGCTGAAAGACAGTTTGGATGCAAGCTTAAGGCTTTACAAACAGATGGTGGAGGAGAGTTCACAACTCTGAATGGTTATCTGCAAGCACAAGGTATTATTCATAGACTCTCTTGCCCTTATACATCTGAACAAAATGGCTTGGTAGAAAGGAAACATAGGCAAATAGTTGAGGTGGGACTTACCTTGTTAGCTCAAGCTTCAATGCCTTTAAGCTTTTGGAATGATGCTTTTACCAGTGCTATCTATCTTATCAATAGGTTGCCTACAAAAGCCCTAGATGGTGTGTCACCCTATGAAAAACTATTTCAAAAGAGTTCTGATTATGTTTTTCTAAAAACATTTGGATGTGCTTGCTATCCCTTTCTAGGACCCTATAACAGACACAAGCTTCAGTTTAGATTTGTTATGTGTACCTTTCTAGGCTACTCCCCTTCTCATAAAGGTTACAAATGTCTTGATCCTACTGTCAGAATCTACATTACTAGGCATGTTCAGTTTGATGAGCAAAATTTCCCATATAAGTCTGGTTATAAGAGTCAAGGTTCTGTTAATGAGTCTAAGTGCAAGAGATGCTCTAGTTTACTCAAAAAGTCTTCTGTGTCTTTTCCTCATGATATAATGTCTCAACAGATATCACAAAATGCTCATTCAAATTCTTCTGTTTGCATTGGTCAACATTCTCTTCAACAGCCTTCCCTAAATATTTCATCCCCACATGATTCTTTGCATAGTCCACCCACTCAAACTGTCTCACTGCATGCTCAAAATCAGCATACACCAACTATGTCTTCAACTTCATTTCCAGCATCATTGCATTCACATTCATCACCTTCTCAAATACATTCATCATCTTCTCAAACACCTTCACATTTGTCATCTTTAAATTCATCTTTCAACTCATCTTTAAATGCAAGTCCTTCTTCTTCATTTTCTCCTCTCATATTATCCTCTATATCACCTGTCACCTCTTTATCATCATTGTAACCCCCTCGTCCCGGTCTGGCCGGATGACCGGTCCGAGTGAGCCACACGGGGAAAACCGAGTGAAACCCGTTAAGGTTCCCTTCGGTTAGCAACCCTATATTTTTTTCTTTTTAATCTTGCCTAGATGAACATTAAGTCCTATGTGATTCACAACAGCAGAAAACATTCAAGGGAAAAACACATTCGAACCACGACCATACATAACAGTCTATTTTTAAGCTTATAGGACAGCCAGTATTGATACCCTAACCAGGGGTATCAATACTAGGGTATCTATACCCTAACCAGGGGTATCAATACCCTAACCAGGGGTATCGATACGCTCTACTCTCACTCAAAACTCCAAATTCCAGTAACTTTGGAGGGTATCGATACCCTTAGGGTATCGATACCCCAGGCAATTACTGAGGCCTTTTGGGCAAGAGAGTATCGATACCCTAGCTAGGGGTATCGATACCCCCTACACTGCAACTCCTCAATCTTAACTAAAACGACCCCAACACAACTCTAAATGCATTTCTCGACTCACCTAAGCGTATACCAACATGCAAGCACACATATTTAAGCCAAGGGTGTCATTCAAACATGGATTTAAGCTTTCATACATAGCATTATAATCAAAGAGCAATATAGGCAATATTGGGCATACATAAAGGCTCAAATGGTCTTAAAGAGAACAAGTCATCTTGGGAGGTTTGCACTTATACACAAGGCAACCTAAACATTCTAAAGCATGCCATTACACTCCAAAATATGCATCAAAGTATCACATGCCTTACAAATCCATAATCAAACTCAACAACATCATCATTCAAATGAGTCATACAAGCTCATATAAAGACACCCTATTGCCACATTGCTTAACTACTACAAAATCAACCATACTTGAGCAACAACTTGGAAAGCCCTTCTTGCCTTGCCTCGAGCTAATACCACGCTAATGATCTGCATTGTTGAACATAGAGAGCGTAAGCTATAAGCTTAGTGAGGGTGCTCTAAAACAAAAAACATCAACAATGCAGGGTTCAAGCACGTTAATCCTAGTCTTACATACATCAAGCATAGGCATTAAAATCAAGTAGACCTAGCTAGTCTTTCAAGTGGCATATATGGTCTCTCAATCCTAACAAGCTTAACATCAATAATAATCATCATGCAACAACACCATATACCACAATCACATATCACCATCATATATCACAATACATGAACAAGTTTAATTGGCCACTTTAATTACCCCGATTGTGCGGATTTAAACCTCAACAACACTTTACCTCGGTGGGATTTCACTCATCACCGGACCTTGCATGTGCGGGATTCCACTCATCGCCACATGCCATACGGATGGGATTCCACTCATCATCCCGTAGAAATAAATAAAAGCTTCCGGTGGAATGTTACATCACCGTACTCCTCCTTGATGACTTAACGCCATCAAGGCCACGTACGTTTTGACTCAATTTGTGTGCACACTATTCTAATGATCGATCATTTACAACCGGTAATTATTTTAGTGCCAATTATCATCATGAATCACATATCATCAACCGCACTCATGCTCATCACATATATTCACATCATGCTATATATACATGCACCATATAATCACAAGCACAAGAGCATAGTCATTAAGCACATTGGCATTTAAGGAAAACAAGACTAAATTAACTACTTGGATTATAAGGAAGTGGCCTACCAAGCAAACTTTACACACACACACTACTCAGGCTCGAACCAAACTTTAAAACAAGTTAAGACCACTCACCGCTCTTCCTTAGCAGTTCGAACCAATCCTCCTACGAACCCGGATTCGGTCCCAAGCCCTCTTCAACGTTTCCTCTTGCTTCTAGTCAAACAAAACACATACATTGCTTCCCAATTCAATGCTAAACTCAACCATCAACTTGCTTTGCAAACACAACCCAATTTCCACAAATTCCCAAACCACATAATATCTCAAAAACCCAATTTTCGTACTCCAACAATCCTTGGCTGAAACACCCATTTCCAAACACCCAAATGACTTCCAAAACATCCCAAATCACCCTCCTAACATAGGTAGACCATCAGCCCTTTAATTTCAACATTAAACCCACCAAAAACCCAAGTTTTCATACTCTAAAATTTGCCCTAAGGACCCACTACGAATTTTCATCCAAAATCAACCAAATTAATATATATTGTGTATTTCATTATGCTTAAACAAAACCCCAACACAATTTATCAAAACAAATTGAAACCCCCCCTTAAAAATCCAAACTTTAATATAAACCCTAATTTCCAAAACTCCATATTTTTGAAATCTAAGACAATAGTTAGGTAGAGGGTAAAGAGGAGGTTAAGAAAACGTAATTACCTTTGAAAAACACCTTTAATTGAAGGAGATAATGGATGGAATAGTAACCAAGGTTTTGAAGAAGCTTTGAAAATGGTGGGAGGCTTCCAACGTTTGGAAGAAAGGAAATGGGAAAAGGGAAGACAACTTTTCCCATAAAGTGGTCTTGCTTTTTAAATTTGGGTCAAATTGCAACATAGGTCCCTCCCTTCTTATTAAAGCTCAATTAGGTCATTATTTGAAGTTAAATTGTTTTAAATTAAATTTTATTTGACTCGAACTAAAACCCGGTTAACTCCTAGGCCCAAGACACGGGTGTTACAACTCTCTCCCACTTAAGGAATTTCGTCCCCGAAATTACCTGACTGAAAGAGATACGGAAACTGCTTTTCCATATCCTCCTTCCTCTCCCAAGTGGCCTCGTCCACACCTCTACGTTGACACCGCACCTTCACTAACTCAATCGATCTACCCCTCAACACCTTACTGTCAGAAGTTAAGATCTCCACTGGCTCTTCTTCATAAGTCAAATCCGGATTCAATTCAATTTCTTCTACGGGCATAACATGTGATGATCGGACCTATACTTGCGAAGCATCGAAACATGGAACACATCATGTATCTTCTCAAGCTCGGATGGCAAAGGCAACTGATAAGCAACCGGACCAACTCTCTTCACAATCTCATACGGTCCTATGTACCTCGGACTCAACTTCCCTTTTCGGCCAAATCTCATCACCTTTTTCCACGGAGACACCTTCAAGAAAACCTTCTCACCAACTGAGAACTCAACTTCCTTCCTCTTCAAATCAGCATAGGACTTCTGCCTATCCGAAGCAGCCTTCAAACGATCACAAATCAACTTTACCTTGTCGGTTGTCCCCTTGAGCAAATCTGGCATAGGTAACAATTTCTGCCCTACTTCGGCCCAACATACTGGAGTCCTACACTTCCGGCCATACAAGGCCTCACACAGAGCCATCTGAATGCTCGACTGAAAACTGTTATTGTACGCAAACTCTACTAGAGGCAAATGCTTCTCCCAAGTACCCTGAAAGTCTATGATACAACAACGCAGCATATCCTCTAAGATCTGAATAACCCTCTCTGACTGACCATCTGACTGAGGATGATAAGAAGTGCTGAAGTTCAAACGGGTACCCAAAGCTGTATGCAGACACTCCCAAAATCTAGAAGTAAACCCCGGATCTCTATCTGATACAATGGACTTCGGCACACCATGCAGTCTAACAATCTCGCCAATGTACAAGTCGGCCAATCTATCTAAGGTGTAAGTAGTGTTGACTGCCAAGAAATGGGCACACTTCGTAAAGCGATCCACTATCACCCAAACTGAGTTCTTCTTCGTAGGAGTCAAAGGCAAACCCGAAACAAAATCCATGGTGATGTTCTCCCACGTCCATTCCGGAATTCTCAACGGCTGTAACAAACCTGAGGGAACCTGATGTTCCGCCTTCACTCTCTGACACACTAAGCACTTACTCACAAAGTCGGCTACATCTCTCTTCAGGCCAACCCAAAAGTACTCATTCTTCAAATCACGGTACATCTTCGTACTTCCAGGATGCATAGCAAACGGACTACTGTGGGCTTCAGTCAAGATTGTACGTCTCAAATCGCTGTCTTCAGGCACAACTATTCTGTCTTTGAAACATAAAACCCCATCAGTGTTGAAACTGTAGTCTGAAGATCTACCCTCGACTATATCTTGCACGTGAGGTGCCAATGATCTATCTAGAAGTTGTTTCTCTCGAATCAACTAACCTAGAGTAGGTCTAACCTGAAGCTCGGCTACTAAGCCACCATCTCCGGACAAACTCAATCTAGCAAACATAGCTCTCAAGTCCACGGCCACCTTCCTACTCAATGCATCGGCCACTACATTGGCCTTCCCCGGATGGTACTCAATAGTAAGATCGTAGTCTTTTAGCAGCTCTAACCACCTACGCTGTCTGAGATTCAAGTCTCGCTGAGTCATAATATACTTCAAACTCTTGTGATCGGTGTATACTGTGCATTTCTCACCATACAAATAATGCCTCCAAATCTTCAGAGCAAACACAACTGCAGCTAACTCTATGTCATGAGTCGGATAGTTGCGCTCATGGGTCTTCAATTGTCTTGAGGCATAAACCACCACTCTCTTGTCTTGCATCAGAACACATCCTAACCCTACATAAGAAGCATCACTGTAGACTACATAGTCCTTCCCGGACTCAGGCTGAATCAAAATCGGAGCTTGGGTCAAAGCTTCTTTCAATTTCTCAAAGGCTCTCTGTCTTGCATCTGTCCACTCAAAATGAACACTCTTCTGAAGTAACTGTGTCAAAGGAGCGGCTAATTTAGAGAAACCCTCTACAAACCTCCTATAGTATCCGGCTAAGCCTAGGAAGCTACGTACCTCTGTCACAGACTTCAGTTGCATCCACTCAACAATGGCTTCAATCTTCTTCGGATAAACTCTAATCCCATCGGCTGACACTACATGTCTTAAGAAGACTACTTCTCGGATCCAGAATTCACACTTGCTGAGCTTCGCATACAACTGGTGATCTAGCAAAGTCTTCAAAACAAGTCTCAAGTGTCGGTCATGGTCTTCTTCAGTTCGCGAATACACCAAAATGTCATCTATAAATACAACCACAAACTGATCTAGATACTGATGAAAAATCCTATTCATCATGTCCATGAAAGCTGCCGGTGCATTAGTCAACCCAAATGGCATGACTAAAAACTCATAGTGTCCATACCTAGTCCTAAAGGCTGTCTTCGGTACATCAACCTCTCACCTTTAGCTGGTAGTAACCTAATCTCAAATCAATCTTCGAAAAGACCGATGCTCCTCTCAACTGATCAAACAAGTCATCAATTCTAGGCAACGGATATTTGTTCTTCACTGTCAACTGATTTAACTGTCTGTAATCTATGCACATTCTCATACTTCCATCTTTCTTCTTCACAAACAACACTGGTGCACCCCAAGGTGAAGAACTAGGTCCAATAAAACCTCTATCTGTCAATTCTTGCAACTGAGTCTTCAACTCTTTCAATTCTTTCGGTGCCCTACGATACGGAGCAATCGAAACAGGAGCTTAATCAAAATAAGTCTCAATGCTAAACTCTACCTCTCTGTCCGATGATAACCCTGGCAATTCTTCCGGAAACACACTAGGAAAATCACATATTGTCCGGATGTCCTGAGGTCTAACCTCACTCATGTTAGGGTTCATCATATACGCTAAGTATGCTTCACACCCCAACTCAACTAATCTCTTAGCCTCTAACACTGAAACCACGTTGGATAAGAACTTCACGTTCTCACCCACCACTACAATCTCATAGTCATCTGTGAGCCTCAAAGAAATCCGCTTAGTTTCAAAATCTATCCTAGCTCTATGCTCCATGAGCCAATCCATACCCAAAATCACATCGAAACCATAGAAAGGTAGTTCCATCATATCCACTGGAAACACATGCCCTTGAACCATCAACGGACACCTTCGGTACATCTTCCTAACTACTACCGTGTCCCCAAAGGAACTAGTAACACTAACTCCTACCTCTAACAACTCACAAGGCAAATTCAAAGACTGTGCATGCTCACTCAATATGTAGGAATGTGTAGAACCAGAGTCAATCAAAGAAAGCAAACCCAAAGACTGTATCGAGAAGTTACCTGCGATCACATCGGTGTCATGCTGATCTTCCCGCTGAGCATAAACTCTGGCCTGACCTCCGCCCTCTGGCTGAACTGCAACTACATGTGCTATGTTCCTCTGACCATCATTCTTCGGCTGGAAGTTACCTCTACCGCGCCTGCGGCCTCTCTGAAAGTCATTGGCTCTAGCAGGAGCCTGAGCTGGTGCCTGCCCCACCTGATGTGGACAGTCACGCCTAATGTGGTCTCTAGCACCACAACTCCAACAAGAATGGTAATTCCCCCAACACTCACCGGTGTGGTTCCTCCCGCAAGTAGCACATGTGGGCAACTTCCCACCAGCTCTCTGACCCTGATGGCCCCTACCGTGGTTACCGCCACCACGCCTATGATCATACTGATGTCTGTTGTCCCGATGCCTCTTGGCATCACCTCTATCAAAGTTGCTGGACCTCTTACTCGAACTAGATCCACCTGACCGCCTGGTCAAACTTAAACTGTGCTCCAAGTCCTTGGCCCTCGCGACCAAGACATCAAAATCAGTGTAATCTGAAGCTAGAGTATAAGTCTTGATCTCCTCACTCAGCCCATATCGGAAGCGGTTACAACGCTCCACCTCAGTAGGTACAAGCTCAGGTGCATACTGACTCAATCTGACAAACTGAATCTCATAATCAGTCACGGACATACTCCCCTGAAGCAATTCCATAAACTCCCTCTTCCTCTCATCGAGGTACCGCAGACCCAAATACTTCTTCCGGAAAGCTGTCTCAAAGAACTCCCAAGTGATCTCGATCTCATCCATCCCCGAAGTAACGGTGACCCACCAGGTGTAGGCATCACCCTGAAGCAGAGACTCAACACATCCAACCTTGCGCTCACCAGTACATCCCATCTGAGCAAGAATACGGACGGTCTTCTCAAACCATAACTCTGACCTCTCCGGAGTAGCACCTCTAAACTCTTCGGCCCCAAGGCCCCGAAGTCTCTCTAATAGCAATCCAGTGCCCTCACCCTGATGATGAGCTGCCTGGCCTCCAGCTACTGCAGCCTGAAATGCCCCGACTATTGCCTGAACCAACGGAGTTAAGTTAATCCCGGCCGGTCCTTGGCCACATTGGCCACCCTGACCTCCTTGTGGTCCCTCTCCTTCGGCCCCGACCTCACCTCCCACTCCCGGTGGAGGAGGTGGTGGTGGTGGAGGTGGTGGAGGAGCTACAACTCCAACCACATGCTCTCCTACTTGAGCTCCAACCCCAACTACCGGCTCAACTCTCGGAGCCTCTGCCCGTGGTTCCGGTCGAACCATCCTAGGTCTCCCACGTGGTCTCATGGTTCAACTAGCAAGGTAAAACTACAACAAGAAACAGATAAGGATTACGTTAGTCAAAGCAAGGGTCCAATAGTGCTTAAGTACTCCTCTTTCCAAAAATCTTTTTAAATTAAGTAATAGTAGCAATGGGCACTCACTCTACACCAGACACAACAGTTCATGCATTCAAAACATCATACGATCAAGCAAGCATCAAGGGTTCATGGAAAAACATGCATCGAACAACATAAGCATTTAACACCTTAAGCTTACCTCACTTACCTGCCCGAGGTCTCGGTAACCTCAGGCTCTGATACCAACAAATGTAACCCCCTCGTCCCGGTCTGGCCGGATGACCGGTCCGAGTGAGCCACACGGGGAAAACCGAGTGAAACCCGTTAAGGTTTCCTTCGGTTAGCAACCCTATATTTTTTTTCTTTTTAATCTTGCCTAGATGAACATTAAGTCCTATGTGATTCACAACAGTGGAAAACATTCAAGGGAAAAACACATTCGAACCACGGCCATACATAACAGTCTATTTTTAAGCTTATAGGACAGCCAGTATTGATACCCTAACCAGGGTATCTATACCCTAACCAGGGGTATCAATACCAGGGTATCAATACCCTAACCAGGGGTATCAATACCCTAACCAGGGGTATCGATACGCTCTACTCTCACTCAAAACTCCAAATTCCAGTAACTTTGGAGGGTATCGATACCCCAGGCAAAATCTGAGGCCTTTTGGGCAAGAGAGTATCGATACCCTAGCTAGGGGTATCGATACCCCCTACACTGCAACTCCTCAATCTTAACTAAAACGACCCCAACACAACTCTAAATGCATTTCTCGACTCACCTAAGCGTATACCAACATGCAAGCACACATATTTAAGCCAAGGGTGTTATTCATACATGGATTTAAGCTTTCATACATAGCATTATAATCAAAGAGCAATATAGGCAATATTGGGCATACATAAAGGCTCAAATAGTCTTAAAGAGAACAAGTCTTCTTGGGAGGTTTGCACTTATACACAAGGCAACCTAAACATTCTAAAGCATGCCATTACACTCCAAAATATGCATCAAAGTATCACATGCCTTACAAATCCATAATCAAACTCAACATCATCATCATTCAAATGAGTCATACAAGCTCATATAAAGACACCCTATTGCCACATTGCTTAACTACTACAAAATCAACCATACTTGAGCAACAACTTGGAAAGCCCTTCTTGCCTTGCCTCGAGCTAATACCACACTAATGATCTGCATTGTTGAACATAGAGAGCGTAAGCTATAAGCTTAGTGAGGGTGCTCTAAAACGAAAAACAATAACAATGCAGGGTTCAAGCACGTTAATCCTAGTCTTACATACATCAAGCATAGGCATTAAAATCAAGTAGACCTAGCTAGTCTTTTAAGTGGCATATATGGTCTCTCAATCCTAACAAGCTTAACATCAATAATAATCATCATGCAACAACACCATATACCACAATCACATATCACCATCATATATCACAATACATGAACAAGTTTAATTGGCCACTTTAATTACCCCGATTGTGCGGATTTAAACCTCAACAACACTTTACCTCAGTGGGATTTCACTCATCACCGGACCTTGCATGTGCGGGATTCCACTCATCGCCACATGCCATACGGATGGGATTCCACTCATCATCCCGTAGAAATAAATAAAAGCTTCCGGTGGAATGTTACATCACCGTACTCCTCCTTGATGACTTAACGCCATCAAGGCCACGTACGTTTTGACTCAATTTGTGTGCACACTATCCTAATGATCGATCATTTACAACCGGTAATTATTTTAGTGCCAATTATCATCATCAATCACATATCATCAACCGCACTCATGCTCATCACATATATTCACATCATGCTATATATACATGCACCATATAATCACAAGCACAAGAGCATAGTCATTAAGCACATTGGCATTTAAGGAAAACAAGACTAAATTAACTACTTGGATTATAAGGAAGTGGCCTACCAAGCACACTTTACACACACACACTACTCATGCTCGAAACAAACTTTAAAACAAGTTAAGACCACTCACCGCCCTTCCTTAGCAATTCGAACCAATCCTCCTACGAACCCGGATTCGGTCCCAAGCCCTCTTCAACGTTTCCTCTTGCTTCTAGTCAAACAAAACACATACATTACTTCCCAATTCAATGCTAAACTCAACCATCAACTTGCTTTGCAAACACAACCCAATTTCCACAAATTCCCAAACCACATAATATCTCAAAAACCCAATTTTCGTACTCCAACAATCCTTGGCTGAAACACCCATTTCCAAACACCCAAATGACTTCCAAAACATCCCAAATCACCCTCCTAACATAGGTAGACTATCAGCCCTTCAATTTCAACATTAAACCCACCAAAAACCCAAGTTTTCATACTCTAAAATTTGCCCTAAGGACCCACTACGAATTTTCATCCAAAATCAACCAAATTAATATATATTGTGTATTTCATTATGCTTAAACAAAACCCCAACACAATTTATCAAAACAAATTGAAAAAACCCCTTAAAAATCCAAACTTTAATATAAACCCTAATTTCCAAAACTCCATATTTTTGAAATCTAAGACAATAGTTAGGGTAGAGGGTAAAGAGGAGGTTAAGAAAACGTAATTACCTTTGAAAAACACCTTTAATTGAAGGAGATAATGGATGGAATAGTAACCAAGGTTTTGAAGAAGCTTTGAAAATGGTGGGAGGCTTCCAACGTTTGGAAGAAAGGAAATGGGAAAAGGGAAGACAACTTTTCCCATAAAGTGGTCTTGCTTTTTAAATTTCGGTCAAATTGCAACATAGGTCTCTCTCTTCTTATTAAAGCTCAATTAGGTCATTATTTGAAGTTGAATTGTTTTAAATTAAATTTTATTTGACTCGAACTAAAACCCGGTTAACTCCTAGGCCCAAGACACGGGTGTTACAATCATCTTCACCTCAACCACCATCCTCATCCTCTTCACCTCCACTACCTCCACCACCACCTCTGGTTCCTAACAGTCATCCAATGGTTACTCGAGCTAAAGCTGGTATCTTCAAGCCCAAGGTGTACATTTCTGAGGCATCTGCACCTGTTTCTGAACCTGCCAACATCACAGAAGCTCTACAGCATCCTGGTTGGATAGAAGCTGTGAATGCAGAATACTCTGCCCTGCTTGCAAATGGTACTTGGGATTTGCAAGTGCTCCTCTCTAACAGGAAGACAGTTGGTTGCAAATAGTTGTTTAGAGTGAAAAAGAAGGCAGATGGCTCTGTTGAAAGGCTAAAGGCAAGACTTGTTGTCAAGGGGTTTTCTCAAACTGTTGGATATGACTTCAGAGAGACCTTCAGCCCTGTTGTGAAGCCCAATACGATTCGAACAGTGTTAGCTATGGCAGTTATGAAGGGTTAGTGTATAAGGCAGATGGATATTAATAATGCCTTCCTTAATGGAAGCCTGGCTGAGGAGATTTATATGGATCAGCCCCTTGGGTTTGAAAAGAATGAGCCTAATGGTGAAGTGTTGGTGTGCAAATTGAAGAAAGCATTATATGAGCTTCGACAAGCTCCACGTGCCTGGTTTGATACCTTGAGGAATTTTCTCACTTCCAATCTGAATTTTGTTGCATCCATGTAACCCCCTTAACCCGGCTCAGACGGTTGACCCGAATTAAGAAAGTCACACAGGGAAAACCAAAGTCAACCCGAAAGTCAACCTTGATTAACGACCCTTTTTTTTCTTTTTAATCTTGTCTAGATGCACATTAACCTTAGATGTGATCATACAAACAGCATACTCAAAGATCACAATCATCAGAGATCAAACAGGGACCCAATTGAACAAATTACAACTTTAGGGACCAAATTGTAAATTCTGAAAACTTTAAGGACTAAACCAAATTTTAAGTTACCAACTTAAAATTAATCAGGTTTCATGCTTCTCATCCAAATTTCAGCTCAAACGGACATCCCGAACTCATACAATTGCACAAACAAGTTTCAGGACCAAAATGCAAACATTTTGAAACATTTAACCGCCCATGTCAGCCCCCAACGGTCACCCATTCCGAAACAGGCAGAGCCCGTTTCGAAACTCGGGGCCGTTCCGCAACGCGTTCCGCAACGGGGGTCTGGCAGAGACCAAACCGTTTCGAAACGGTGCATACCGTTTCGGACGCCTGGGTTCATGCAAGGCACCCGTTCCGAAACGGTGCTCACTGTTCCGAAACGCCTGCACAGATTGCAGCAAAATGGCATTCCAAAACATGCAATTAATCATTCAAACATGCTCCAATTGTCACCAAACTTTACCAGCATGCAATTCAACATATATATGACTTGTAGGCATCATCAAATCAACAATTTAACATCATACATGAAAAGCCCCAAATCTAAAGGCATTCTTCCTACACAAGCAACCACTTAAGCACAAACTTTCCAAACCAAACTCAATATAGCCAAAACATGTTTCAGCAACCACAACAACATTAAAACATACTTGTCCGAACATACACGAATACGAAAACATCAATCCGAGAGATTCTACCCCCATTGCCCTTATTAACTATAGCTATTCATCGAGACATACATCTCAATTGGAGTCCACCTTGAATCCCTTGCTCCTTGCTGTCCAAGCTTCAAGAATCTGCATTGATGGACAAAAAGGAGCGTAAGCACATAACGCTTAGTGAGGAATGCTCAAAACCAAAACATCATCAATGCAGCGGGTTACAAAACACTTTAAAACAACCCGATTTATCAAACCAAAACCATGTTTGAAAACTCTTTTTCAACATCATGCTTAAACCATGCATTGCACTTACATGAAACCAAACCTTAGCTTAGCAAACTAAGAAAACCATCTCAATGTACAACTTGCAAGAACATCCATTTAACCATTTCAAGCATAAACACCATATGCAAAGCTAAATTAAAAACCTTGAAAAACACTTCCATTTCAAATTACTCATTCATAACCTTGAACATCACTTCAAGCAAGAAAACCACTTTTAAACCATTATCCAAGCAATCCAACACATGCATTAACCATAGGCAACTCATGAGCCACAACATCATTATTATCACATGCCTTTTCAAACAAGTCTTAACTAGACTCCAATGCATTAAGGAGATTTCATGCACACATGCATCATTTATCAAATGATAATCAACACTTGTTCAACATAACAAGTAAACATGCATTTACTAGCATTAAACACTTTTCATGCAACCATGCATCTTTTCAAGCATCTCATGCTTCTTTATGATCAAGAACATTACATTGGCCTCCAAGTGATCAACCACATCCACTTTTCAACTCAACAACCCGATCGGATACGCGGATTCCGAGCGTTGTCCCTACGCTCCATACACCCTACCAATCCAAGGCCTCCCAAATGGACTTTTAAACACCATTTGACCTTACAAGCCTAAAGTTCCCATGTATGGACTTTTAAACACCATACAACCTTAGCTTTTCCCGAGGTTCCCATGCATGGACTTTTAAACACCATACAACCTCAACATGCACAAGGTCTCCTTGTATGGACTTTTAAACACCATACAACCTTTGCATAACCGATTGGTAGTTGTATAAATCACTAACGAGATCCGGGACACCCCACACAAGATCCACACATGGTCTTACACCGCCATTGTGATCTTAACAAGCACAAGGTTCTCACATATGGACTTTTAAACACCATATAACCTTTGCTCAACCAAGGTCCTCGAATGGGCAACACATCCATTATGACCTTAACCATCTCGTTAGGATACTTGAAGGGAGCTTTCCGGTCCATTCTTGACCACTCCACCTCCAAGGCGACTTAATTCACGGTGCACCCAATCCTATAGCCGGCTAACTATATCCGATCAACGAACCAAGAACCACTTTCACCACTTGCCAATATAACCATCTTACCATGATAATCCAATGATTCATATGCATAATCACAATGCAAAAACCATCATCACATAGTCCAATGATTCACATGCATAACCAATATGCAAAACCATTACCTCATTAACCCAATGATTCACATGCATAACCAATATGCAAAAAGTAACATTTACCATCATCAATCCACTGTTTTAAAGCATCATACAAAGCCATAGATCAACATGCAACATCATGCATCAAAATCACAATTACCATATACAAAACCAAGGATCTCTTACCTTGAGCATCCTTCACAAATGGCTTTCAAAACCAGCATTAAACCATGCTTAAAGTATGCTTTCAAAACAGATTTAAACCATGCAAAACATATGCATCTCAATCATCCACCACAATAGCTTTTAAAACCAAACACAACACAATTCAAGAGCAAAAACCCAATCACTTACTCTTGAGCTTAGCAAAGTTGTTTAGACTTAAACTAAGCTCCCAAAACCTTCAAACCTTGGTTTAAAAGCTGAAAACCCAACTTCACTCACCGATACTCAAAACAAGGCTAGCCGACAAGCCTTCCAAGCATCCGAAAACCTTCCACAACACCTTCAAAGCTCACGGATCAAACTCCCCTGTTTCAAGCACACAACAACAGAGGATTAATGCATCATTATGCATTAAAAACACCAGCAACAAGACTCAACTCGCTGCTCAACCCAAATCCAACAATTTGGCTACCAAACACAACCGAAATCACCTCAAACACTTCCAAAACTTAACCCAGCCAAGATCCATCACTTCTAACCATTTTTAAACATCAAATAACATCCAAAATGATCACAAACACATCCTTATACCTCCAGGTATAACAGATCACCAAAAACACTCCAAAAACAACCAAAAACTCAAGCCAAACTTAGAAAATTCAACCTATCCGGGATTGCATTGATTAAACCTCAACTTCTAATCAATTTAGCATTCATTTAACATCATTTTGACACTTCAAAACACTGCCCAAACAGATCACACGAAAATTTCACCAAAATCACCAAATCTTGCATTTTAAGCCAAAATCAAGATTTCAATTAAAAAGCCATTAACAAAACACAAATCAAGGATTGAGAACTTAGGAATTTCAGTAAAGAACTGATAGTTTAGAGGAGAAGGATGTTCTTACCTCCAAACTTGAATTTCTCATTTTTAGAGCCAAAATGCTTGATGAAACAACTTGCAATTTGAGAGGTTTTGTAGATGAGATGATTAGGAATCAAAAGAGAGTTGAAATGTGTGATTTAGATGCCAAAATCAGAGAAGGAAATCTGGAGAAATGTGTTTGGGTGGAGAGAAAATGAGAGAAAAGGAAAATTGAGAGAAAATGGAAAATTAGTTAGAAAATGGTTAAAATGATTTCCCTCCACATTTCATAAACTTAAAAATCAGAATAAAGCCTTAAAATATCTTAGAAAAATCTGGAGAAATCCTTTTTGGAATAATAGCTCCTTAAAGATTCAAAGTTTCAATCCTTTATAAAACTGTCCCGCAACTTTCAAAAATTACATTTTGGTCACTAGCCAAAAAGTCAACCTTCCGAACCTCATTTTCCAAAATTGATTTCACAGTTCACTTAAATATATTAAAAGATGATTTTAGAACATTTTTCCATATTTTTAATGCAACCCGAACTAGGCTTTCCTAAATTCACTCTTATATATTCGATCAGCACTTTGACCGAACCGGTCAACTCCTAAAACTTCTGAGCCCAAAACCGGGGCGTTACAACTCTCCCCCCTTAGGAAATTTCGTCCTCGAAATTTCAACCGGCAAAAAAAAAACAACAACCTACTCCAAGCAACACACAAGGCAACACAAAAGCCTCAACCAACACTGAACACTTCCCACACAAAACTCCACCGAACACAACACCACCACATGCTGTTTACAAAACCCAGAACACTCAACAATAGCCACAACTTAACCTTTCACATACCCGGTCTGTACACAGCCCCAACATCAACCTGAAGAACTTCAGCTCCTACAGCACACACACTGTAACACACAACTCCAAAACTTATTTACACAGAGACAACAACCAATCCAATTCAGCCACTATGCAAACTTTTCTGCTTCAAAAGCTCTTGCAAACCCCCAAACTTCTTCCAAGGATTTTTCCACAAACAAAAATCTTTAAGCATCAACTGCTTACCCAAACTCCTCAGCGAATGCTGATAATCCTTCACATCTGCCGCTAACATTACCATAACAACTCACCAGGATTACTCACCCAGATTCCAAGAATTACAACATAACCCCAACTTGAATTCGTCAGCCGCTCCACACACCACCAGCTGACTTCAAACGGAACTTCTTAACCACAACCAGCCAACCACTTCTCACAAGAACCCACACGACCAACAAAAGCCTTCGATCCTTCATAGCCCTTTCACTTCAAACTTCAACCATAACACTTGCATTACCAGAACATCGCTTATCCAAAACACACATAACAGCTTCTGAACTCCTCAAAGGTTGCTAAGAACCAGCACTTACCAACACAACCCTTCCACAACAACTTAAATACTAGACTACTTCAGCACCTGAAAACACAACCGCAAAACTGCAACATCACTAGCACCAAGGAACTACCACTTCCTTTTAGCTACACAAACCACTTAACCGATACTAACCTCAACCGGTACCCTTCACTGCCAAACCACTAAACTCCTTAAGCAACAAACACTATCCTTCCACTAACATGCTATACCCCACTCTCACCACTACTAGCATCTAGCTTAATATTACTTCTAACTCTTACTCAGCACCAAAACAACCTCTAAAACCCATCATCCAAACCAACCACCACACTAACAGATTGGATTAGTTATTAGCGAATGTGAACATCGTATGCATGATCACCTACATGCCCTATCAATGCCTGATGTACATGTATGCAAAACCTCTAATGTCATGCCACATGTATGCATGGACCAACTTATATAATATAATATATAACAATGATTTTAACTGTGCATGAATGCCAGTTCACACCCTCCAATAACACCCTCAAATCCGTCTAAGAACAACCTCCCAACTCACTCCTAACTTATCTAACTCTATCATACCAACAACCACTAACCACAAGATACTCACTAAACCTTCTTCACACCAAAGATGTTCCCAAACAACTACCATTACCCCAAACATGCTAGCAACTAGACTAAACTTACCACGCAAGGAAAACCAACAGAAACCAAACTAAGGCAACTAGAGCAAAGATTACTTAACAAGATTACCTGAAAACACAACACCTCCCTGAAGCTTCATCAGACGAGCTCTCTTCCTTGCGGAACCATCATCCTCCTGCGGCACAACTGCAGCACCAGCTAACATACCAGGGTCAATATCAGCTCCTTGCGGTAAGGAACCTTGGCTATTCCGAGCCAACATCAAACAATCACGTCTCATGTGATCAGCAGACCCACATTTCCAGCAATTCTCTTTTCCCAAACTCTTCACAACCTTCTGCTCTTTTTGCCACCTCCGAACCTTGCCTCGGCCTTGCCCACGACCTTTCAGAGACCCATTAGCTAACACCAAAGCTGACTTCACTCCAAGAGGACAATCACGCTTAACATGCATTTTGGAACCACAATTCCAGCAAACACCCATGCCCTAACAACCTCCAACATGGCGCCTTTCACAACGGTCACACACTGGTGGCTGGGCTTCCACTCCTTGCTCAAGCAACACTCGCTCCACAACAGCACTATCTTCACCTTGTTCAATCCTTGGAAATTCCCTTCCAAGATACCTTTCACAAAAAGCAGACACAAAGAAATCCCAATCAATATCAGGAATATGTGACGCCTCCGCCACGGATGCCCACCAGACACACGCATCCTCCAGCATCAAAGAACACTCCCCAGCTTACAGGCATAATCACAGCCTTCCTGATCCAAGATCAAAACCACACTGGCCAACCAGGCCTCAAATGCCTCAGGTGTCGAACCATGATATTCCACAGCACCCAAATCAAGCAAACGCTGCTTCGGCAAACCCACACATCCCCCAGCCAGCACATCCACTGACTTTACCTTTACCTCAGCCTGAGATGTTCCCAACACCTCCTGAACAACAGATGATGAACTCTCCATCACAGAACCAGCTTCTTTCCCTTGCCTTACCACCTCAACTCCAGGCACAGAAGACTGAAACAAAACACCTCTACAAAAGGGTGAGTTCCATGCCTTAACAACCTGCCCCAAGGCAGCAACCATCTTACCCAACTGCCATTCTCCCATCATCTTTGCCATACAACTAACAACACAAACAATCACAACAAGCAAATAAACCAGTTAGACCAGCATTAAGCAAGGATTCAAACTCCAACTCCAAATAACACAATAGCTATATTAATAAGGCAATGGGTATCCCGAATCCTCCCCCTTTACATGACATAGCAGTCAATACAACATGGATATCACAATATCAAGCATATCAAACAACATACTTTGATCATGCTTACATCAAACAACATCCATTTGCATCAGCATAAAAGCAACATAACATACTCAGTACACTTCCATCATGCATAACATCAGCTCACAACATCAGCACATATCCACATAAACTCAACCAAGATTCATAACCATAAAACATGCTTGCATACTTCAGCAACATGCTCAGAAACATCAACAATTTACTCAGAAACATCAGCATCATACTCAAAAACACCATCAATTGCTCAGAAACACGTGTTTCAACCAACTTTCAACCACACATCAAGGTAAACATCAAACACACATCACAACAACTTACCGTTTTCCCCAAGCATTCGCAACACAGCTCTGATACCACCAAATGTAACACCCTTAACCCGGCTCAGACGGTTGACCCGAATTAAGAAAGTCACACGGGGAAAACCAAAGTCAACACGAAAGTCAACCTTGATTAACGACCCTTTTTTTTCTTTTTAATCTTGTCTAGATGCACATTAACCTTAGATGTGATCATACAAACAACATACTCAAAGATCACAATCATCAGAGATCAAACAGGGACCCAATTGAACAAATTACAACTTTAGGGACCAAATTGTAAATTCTGAAAACTTTAAGGACTAAACCAAATTTTAAGTTACCAACTTAAAATTAATCAGGTTTCATGCTTCTCATCCAAATTTCAGCTCAAACAGACATCCCAAACTCATACAATTGCACAAACAAGTTTCAGGACCAAAATGCAAACATTTTGAAACATTTAACCGCCCATGTCAGCCCCCAACGGTCACCCGTTCTGAAACAGGCAGAGCCCGTTTCGAAACTCGGGGCCGTTCCGCAACGCGTTCCGCAACGGGGGTCTGGCAGAGACCAAACCGTTTCGAAACGGTGCATACCGTTTCGGACGCCTGGGTTCATGCAAGGCACCCGTTCCGAAACGGTGCTCACTGTTCCGAAACGCCTGCACAGATTGCAGCAAAATGGCATTCCAAAACATGCAATTAATCATTCAAACATGCTCCAATTGTCACCAAACTTTACCAGCATGCAATTCAACATATATATGACTTGTAGGCATCATCAAATCAACAATTTAACATCATACATGAAAAGCCCCAAATCTAAAGGCATTCTTCCTACACAAGCAACCACTTAAGCACAAACTTTCCAAACCAAACTCAATATAGCCAAAACATGTTTCAGCAACCACAACAACATTAAAACATACTTGTCCGAACATACACGAATACGAAAACATCAATCCGAGAGATTCTACCCCCATTGCCCTTATTAACTATAGCTATTCATCGAGACATACATCTCAATTGGAGTCCACCTTGAATCCCTTGCTCCTTGCTGTCCAAGCTTCAAGAATCTGCATTGATGGACAAAAAGGAGCGTAAGCACATAACGCTTAGTGAGGAATGCTCAAAACCAAAACACCATCAATGCAGCGGGTTACAAAACACTTTAAAACAACCCGATTTATCAAACCAAAACCATGTTTGAAAACTCCTTTTCAACATCATGCTTAAACCATGCATTGCACATACATGAAACCAAACCTTAGCTTAGCAAACTAAGAAAACCATCTCAATGTACAACTTGCAAGAACATCCATTTAACCATTTCAAGCATAAACACCATATGCAAAGCTAAATTAAAAACCTTGAAAAACACTTCCATTTCAAATTACTCATTCATAACCTTGAACATCACTTCAAGCAAGAAAACCCCTTTTAAACCATTATCCAAGCAATCCAACACATGCATTAACCATAGGCAACTCATGAGCCACAACATCATTATTATCACATGCCTTTTAAAACAAGTCTTAACTAGACTCCAATGCATTAAGGAGATTTCATGCACACATGCATCATTTATCAAATGATAATCAACACTTGTTCAACATAACAAGTAAACATGCATTCACTAGCATTAAACACTTTTCATGCAACCATGCATCTTTTCAAGCATCTCATGCTTCTTTATGATCAAGAACATTACATTGGCCTCCAAGTGATCAACCACATCCACTTTTCAACTCAACAACCCGATCGGATACGCGGATTCCGAGCGTTGTCCCTACGCTCCATACACCCTACCAATCCAAGGCCTCCCAAATGGACTTTTAAACACCATTTGACCTTACAAGCCTAAAGTTCCCATGTATGGACTTTTAAACACCATACAACCTTAGCTTTTCCCGAGGTTCCCATGCATGGACTTTTAAACACCATACAACCTCAACATGCACAAGGTCTCCTTGTATGGACTTTTAAACACCATACAACCTTTGCATAACCGATTGGTAGTTGTATAAATCACTAACGAGATCCGGGACACCCCACACAAGATCCACACATGGTCTTACACCGCCATTGTGATCTTAACAAGCACAAGGTTCTCACATATGGACTTTTAAACACCATATAACCTTTGCTCAACCAAGGTCCTCGAATGGGCAACACATCCATTATGACCTTAACCATCTCGTTAGGATACTTGAAGGGAGCTTTCCGGTCCATTCTTGACCACTCCACCTCCAAGGCGACTTAATTCACGGTGCACCCAATCCTATAGCCGGCTAACTATATCCGATCAACGAACCAAGAACCACTTTCACCACTTGCCAATATAACCATCTTACCATGATAATCCAATGATTCATATGCATAATCACAATGCAAAAACCATCATCACATAGTCCAATGATTCACATGCATAACCAATATGCAAAACCATTACCTCATTAACCCAATGATTCACATGCATAACCAATATGCAAAAAGTAACATTTACCATCATCAATCCACTGTTTTAAAGCATCATACAAAGCCATAGATCAACATGCAACATCATGCATCAAAATCACAATTACCATATACAAAACCAAGGATCTCTTACCTTGAGCATCCTTCACAAATGGCTTTCAAAACCAGCATTAAACCATGCTTAAAGTATGCTTTCAAAACAGATTTAAACCATGCAAAACATATGCATCTCAATCATCCACCACAATAGCTTTTAAAACAAAACACAACACAATTCAAGAGCGAAAACCCAATCACTTACTCTTGAGCTTAGCAAAGTTGTTTAGACTTAAACTAAGCTCCCAAAACCTTCAAACCTTGGTTTAAAAGCTGAAAACCCAACTTCACTCACCGATACTCAAAACAAGGCTAGCCGACAAGCCTTCCAAGCATCCGAAAACCTTCCGCAACACCTTCAAAGCTCACGGATCAAACTCCCCTGTTTCAAGCACACAACAACAGAGGATTAATGCATCATTATGCATTAAAAACACCGGCAACAAGACTCAACTCGCTGCTCAACCGAAATCCAACAATTTGGCTACCAAACACAACCGAAATCACCTCCAAACACTTCCAAAACTTAACCCAGCCAAGATCCATCACTTCTAACAATTTTTAAACATCAAATAACATCCAAAATGATCACAAACACATCCTTATACCTCCAGGTATAACAGATCACCAAAAACACTCCAAAAACAACCAAAAACTCAAGCCAAACTTAGAAAATTCAACCTATCCGGGATTGCATTGATTAAACCTCAACTTCTAATCAATTTAGCATTCATTTAACATCATTTGGACACTTCAAAACACTGCCCAAACAGATCACACAAAAATTTCACCAAAATCACCAAATCTTGCATTTTAAGCCAAAATCAAGATTTCAATTAAAAAGCCATTAACAAAACACAAATCAAGGATTGAGAACTTAGGAATTTCAGTAAAGAACTGATAGTTTAGAGGAGAAGGACGTTCTTACCTCCAAACTTGAATTTCTCCTTTTTAGAGCCAAAATGCTCGATGAAACAACTTGCAATTTGAGAGGTTTTGTAGATGAGATGATTAGGAATCAAAAGAGAGTTGAAATGTGTGATTTAGATGCCAAAATCAGAGAAGGAAATCTGGAGAAATGTGTTTGGGTGGAGAGAAAATGAGAGAAAAGGAAAATTGAGAGAAAATGGAAAATTAGTTAGAAAATGGTTAAAATGATTTCCCTCCACATTTCATAAACTTAAAACTCAGAATAAAGCCTTAAAATATCTTAGAAAAATCTGGAGAAATCCTTTTTGGAATAATAGCTCCTTAAAGATTCAAAGTTTCAATCCTTTATAAAACTGTCCCGCAACTTTCAAAAATTACATTTTGGTCACTAGCCAAAATGTCAACCTTCCGAACCTCATTTTCCAAAATTGATTTCACAGTTCACTTAAATATATTAAAAGATGATTTTAGAACATTTTTCCATATTTTTAATGCAACCCGAACTAGGCTTTCCTAAATTCACTCTTATATATTCGATCAGCACTTTGACCGAACCGGTCAACTCCCAAAACTTCTGAGCCCAAAACCGGGGCGTTATAATCCAAGGCAGACACCTCATTGTTCATTCGTGACAAAGCCTCCTCTCAAGTTCTATTGATGGTTTATGTTGATGACATTTTCATCACAGGTAATGTCTCAGAAGATGTGAATCTGGTGGTTCAACTAATCAATTCTACTTTTTCTTTAAAGGATCTAGGCAGTTTGGGATTCTTCTTGGGCATGGAAGTACAATATGACAACACTGGACTGCTATTGAATCAAAAGAAGTATGTCACTGAGTTGTTACAAAGAACTAAAATGGCATCCTCAACTCCAGTTCCAACTCTTATGGTAGTTACTCCTAAGCTTTCTACAAGTGACAGTGATGCTTTTGTTGACATTCACTTGTATAGAAGTGTAGTAGAAGGACTTCAGTATGTCTGTCTAACCAGGCCGTGTATTTCATATGATGTGAACAAGGTGAGTCAGTATATGAATAACCCCTGTGAAACACATTGGAAAGCTGTTAAAAGGATACTTCGATATCTTAAAGGAACTATTGAATATGGCTTGTTCTTTAAACCAGGAGAGGAGTTTAGCTTAACTTGTTTCATTGATGCTGATTGGGCTGCTTCTCTTGAAGATATAAGGTCAACTTCAGGTTATTGTATCTTTCTTGGTGGTAATTCTGTTGTTTGGAGTTCTAAAAAGAAAAGTGTGGTGTCAAGATCGACTTGTGAAGCTGAGTACAGAAGTTTGGCAAACTCAGTGTCTGAGCTTATTTGGGTTGAACAGTTTCTCAAGGAACTGAAAGTTACAATACTAGGCAAGCCAACTGTGTGGTGTGATAACACTTCAACAATGTCCATGTCTGCAAACCCCACTCATCATGCAAGAATCAAACATGTGGAGATAGATCTTCATTTTGTCCGAGAGAGAGTTCTTGCTGGGCAGCTTGTAGTTAATTTTATTCCAAGCTCAGAACAAACAACAGATATTCTCACAAAACCAATTCCACCAGCCTAGTTTTCAGATCTGCGAACCAAAATTGGAGTCTTATCATGTGCTAATATTCATTAACCAGAAGAAAACTCAACCAGAAGAATAATAGAGTTCTCTACAGAAGAAGACAAACCAGGAGAATGTTAGAGTTATATTTCTGTTAATATTAGTTGTTATTATATTGTTAGGCCGTTGGTGTTTGTTAGGCCGTTTGGGTCTGTTGACTTTTTCTTATAGCTTGGGCTATATAAATGTAAACATGTGTAATTGGGCTCAGTACCAAAAATAATAAACAGAATACTTTTGATCCATTTCCTATTTTGATTCTTTTCAGTTTTCTTTTTCATTTCGATAGCTTCTTCTTCTTCATCTCTCTTCGTTCATTCCTTTCTTCATTCTCTCAGAGATATTTTATCTTCATTCTCTTTCTTGTTCATTTCCTCAATACTCGTTATCCTGACAGCAGGGTGTGGAGGTCTGCTCAAAACGTTCGATGAAATTATGAGAATGCTATTCTTAGGGCCTTGCGAAGGTTTAGGAGCAGACTATGCTGAACTTATAACTATTAATACCGCCTTGGAGCTGTTTATAGAGTGGATCGGATTAGGAAAACATCGCTATTGATTAAATCAGATGTGAAAATTATGCTAAACTGTATTTGTAATAAATTCTAAAGGCCATATGGTAGGTGGATGATTCTTGCAAAAATTGACGAACTGGTGAAAAGAATTGGGAAGGTGGAGTTCAGCTATGTGCCCTGTCAAGCCAATATTTTTGCAGACTACTTAGCAAAAGAGGGTATGTCTCGAAGATCTCTCTTCAAGGCGTGGTGGTAGGTAGAACATGGATCAAGGGACAGTTTTGCGAAGGTTTGGACAAAGCAGTGCAATAAACTTTGTTTCGTTTTGTAAGTGAGGAAATCAAATGGTTGTTGCTTTGAAAGGTCTTTTGCTTGTGGTCACTGTATGTTGTAATTAAATTGGCTCTCGTGTTCCTTCGTTATCCTGGCATGTGTGGTACTTTTTTTCTTCTATTTAGGTTTAGGGGTTTTTAACGAGGCCTGCATGTTTTCAGGTTTTTTATCAATGAAAATTAATATTGCCGAGAAAAAAATCTTTATAAAACTTATTGTCTCTGTCGAACGAGACGTTTTACGAAGTGATAAAGGAGTGGTGAGCGAACCAAACTATTTAGCATGTTGTTTCGCTACACAATTTTGATTATATCTGCAAACAACCTTTTACCAAAGAGGGGATCTGGCTATACGTGGCCACCAACAAACCAATCAGAAAATAAATGTCACGAGGGTTTTTGTGCGAGCACCAGAATGACCGCAGAGATATGCGAAAAACGTACCAAATCATAAGGAACGTGCCACAAGAGCAAAGAAAAAACGTGCCACAAGAGCAAAGAAGAGTGTGTTACAAGAATAGAGATTATTATTCAAAATTGAAAAAAAAAACTCAAGAAAAAAGAAAAACAAAGGACAACATAAAAAAATGAATTATTATCCTATACAGTGGCGATGGAAACTGAAAGTTTCCACAAGCGCCTTAATTTTAGGATTTAATGTCTTAGTTTAGGGTGTAGGGTTTAGAGGTTTTGGTGTAGGGATTTAAAATTTAGGGATAATGGTTAAAATTTAAGGTTATAATTTAGGGTTTATAAGCTAAAACTTAAATCCTAACAATATTACCCTAAAAACTAAACCTCAACATTTAAACTCTACATTTTAACCCTAAACCCTAAATTCTAACTACTATCACTAAATTATAAACCTCTACACCTAAACCCCTAAACACTACACCCTAAACTAATACTCTAAGGGTGCGTTTGGTTCATGGAAAAGATTATTACCAAAGGTAATAATCTTTTCCGGAATAACATTCCCATGTTTGGTTTGAGAGCATTCCCTCTATGGGGTAATAATCTTTTCCCAATAGTGCCATTTTTCCACCTAAATGGTGGGAATGTCATTCCCACCAATTTCTTAGGTATTTGTCAATTCCCACCCATTTGGACTATATTGTCCTTAAGTTAATGAATTTTGTTCATATAGATCCTTTATTTGAAATTTTAATTAGATGATTAATTATTTGTGGTGTAAATTAATTAAATATTTTAACACGATATTAATTTAATATTTAAATGGCATTACACTTATTTAAATATTGTTTTAGTATTTAATATATTTTTATTAATATTATATTTATGATGATTATAGGTTATATGGTAGATTGCATATTTGCTTGAGAATTAATAAGTTACTAGCTGATGTTTTTAATTTTTTTTCTTTGATTTATAAGATGTTTATCATGTTATAAAACATTTTAGTAGGTTAAATTTATGATAAAAATTTTATCATTGTTTTACAACTTTTAGATTTATTTTATTATTTACTTTAATTTATTTGACAATCTATTATAAGAAATAAAAAAAATAAGAAATTGAAAATGTTAAACGTTTAACATTTGATAATTTTGTAAATTCACAAAATTATGTTAATGGAGAGTAACGAAGATATGAAAATATAAAAAATATTTTTTTATTTTTTTAATCTAATAATTATATTAATGATTATGATAAATATATAATTTTTGCAAATTTTAGATAGTATAACAAAAATAGTTCTATGACTTTTTATGTAGATATTTTTAACTTAATATTAAAAGTTTAACATGTTTGAAAGAAAATATAACACATGGATAATTTAGTAAATTTTACTTCTAAGTAATCTTATACTTCTCCAACCAAACACAATAATCTTACATTCCTATCAAATAAACCAAACAAGGTAATGTAAAATTCACAAGGTAATATTATATTCCAGGAATCTCATTCCCAGAGGTAATTATATATTCTGTGAACCAAACGCACCCTAAGTGTATTGGGTATAAATCCTAAAAACTAAAGAAATAATAAACATCGGAGGTCGAAAACCAACATTATAATTGATGTTGCTGTCGGCTAAACAAAAATCGAAAGAAAAGAGAAACACGACACAAAGTATTGATAGAAAATTTAGGTTAGAATAAAAAAGAACCCATGCAATTTTGAATCAATATTGAAGGTTTTACTGTTTTATTTATTGATATCTTGTTAAAATAAACACCAATACACGAATTATGATATGCCCGCATAAATAATTATAAAAGCAAATATAAATTAAGATGCGACATGTAACTACAACATATGTATTATTATAAAAGCTTTGAGAATATCGAATATGAAAAAGACAAAAAAAAAGGTTGACAAAGAAAAGAATTATATATATAGCCACAATTTATTTTTGAAAAACCAGTTGGAGCCGTGGGAAAGTTCCATAATAATTCTCAAATGAATTAATTAGAGTATATTTTTTAATAATAGATATTATGGAGTTGGCTTAAATAATTTCTCAATAATTTGGATCCCATTTTTTACACGTTATTTACTTATTTATATGTTGGCTGTTTTCAAGATGACAATTATAGTTTTTTTAAGGGTAAACTATTGCAGGGGTCACTTTCGTTTCTCGTTTATACAGATTTAGTCACCACTTTTGAAAAGTGCCAATAAGTGGTCATCTACGTTTTCGATGTGTAAAGACTTGGTCACTCCGACGTTATAGTCCGTTAGTCCCCTAACGGATTGGGAATTAATTAACGAAAAAAAGGGTAAATTACTGCAATAGCCATTAAAATTTATCTCATGTACATTTTTTCTCCTCAATTTAAAAAAGTAAACATTATAGTCACTAATAAAAATGTTTCTTTATATTTTCACCCTTAAATTTTTAAAAATTCATTTTTCAATCCTAAAACTTTACAATTCAAACTTTATTTTGAATTTTGAGTCGAGTTTATGAAATTATGAGTCAAGTATTTTCACATCAAACCTAAAAATTTATTTTTTTCGAATCAAGTCCAGTGTTGCACTTCCCTACATATAATTTTTAATTTTAATCCGTGTATGTCCCAACTAATTGTTTTGTTTAAATCGAAATTTAATAAATATCTGAACCAAAAACCCACATGGGATAATTAACACCCCAAAATATCCAGACCCTTCCATTTTTTTTCTCTCGACCCCTCACCTTCCCCGCTCCGGCTTTTGCTCCGATCGGCCACACCACCCGGCCATGGCCTTCACCGCTGCCGCCACGGTGTCCGCCCACTCCCCCTGATCGCAACCACGGTGACCACTCGCGGTAAGTCACTGTCGTCAGCCATGGCGAGCAGTTTGAAGCTTAGAGAGGAAACCCACCATCGCTTGTGTTTCAACGTTGATCTCGGCCACCGCTCGACGGTGGTGTACACCGTAATCACCTCCTTATCCGCCATCGTCCCCCGAACAAAACCCCAGCCGTCACTCGCGGTAATTCACCGCCGGTTTCCGCGAAAGCTGTGACAAAGGTTCGCCCGTCCCCTCTGTTTTTTGCGATTCCGGCCACCGCAACTGTCCGCTCGACGTGCCGTCACTGTTATTGAGTTCCTCGGGTCGAGGCGAACAAAGCCAATACCGTCAATCGTCGGTTCACTGTCGTTTAAAGCTTCATCGGAGCTTCGCCTGAACCTGCCCGTTGACAAACACGGATTAAAATTAAAAATTATACGTAGGGAAGTGCAACACTCGACTTGATTCAAAAAAATTAAATTTTTAGGTTTGATGTGAAAATACTCGACTCATAATTTCATAAACTCGACTCAAAAATTTAAAATAAAGTTTGAAATATAAAATAGAAATTCCAATAACTCGACTTGACTCGAAAAAATTAAATTTTTTGGTTTGATGTGAAAATACTTGTAACACCCGTGTTTTGGGCCTAGGAGTTAACTAGGTTATAGTTCGAGTCAATAAAATTTAAATTAAAACAATTCAACCTAATTTGTGATGTAATTGAGCTTTAATAAGAAGGGAGGGACCTACATTGCGATTTTACCCAAAAGTTTTAAAAAAAAGGAAGACAACTTCCAAAGTTGTCATCTTCTCCCCCTTTTCCCATTATCCCCCACGTGAAAGCACAAAACCCTTCTTCAAAAACCCTCCCAAACTTAGGCTACTATTCCATTGATTTGCAACTTGATTTCAACACCATTTTGAAAGGTAAACATGTTTTCTTACTCTCCTCTTTATCCTCTATCTATTTATGGTCTTAGATTTCAAAGTTATGGAGTTTTGAAAATTAGGGTTTGTATCAAAGTTTGGGTTTTTAATGGGTTTTACATTTTGTTTTGATAAATTGAGTTGGGGTTTTGTTTACTCATGTTAAAATACACATTATATGTTAATTTGGCTGGATTTTGATAAAAATCCGAAGTGGGTTCTTAGACCCATTTTTGAGTTGTCAAAAACTCCATTTTTGGAGGGTTTTAGGTTGAAAACAAAGGGCTGATGGTTTAGGTATGTTAGGAGGGTGATTTGGGACATTTTGGAGGTCATTTGGGTGATTGAAAATGGAAATTTCAGCAAGGTTTTAGGGGAGCACGAAAATTGGGATTTTGGGAGATTATGTGGTTTGGGAATTTGTGGAATTTGGCTTGTGTTTGTAAACTAAGGTGATGGTTGAGTTTAGCATTGAATTGTGAAGTAATGTATATGTTTTGGCTTGGCTAGAAGCAAGAGGAGTCATTGAAGGAGCTTTGGGACCGAATCCGGGTTCGTAGGAGGATTGTTTCGATTTGCTAAGGAAGGGCGGTGAGTGGTTTCAAAATTGATTTAAAGTTTGGTTTGAGTATGTGTAGTGTGTGTGTGTAAAGTGTGCTTGGTAGGCCACTTCTTTTTAACTCAAGTAGCTAATTTAGCCTTTGTTCTCCTTAAATGCTAATGTGCTTGTTGACTATGCTCGTGTGCTTGTGGTTAATTGGTGCTTGTATATTCATGAAATGTATATGTATGTGATGAGCTTGGAGTGTGGTTGATGATATATAATGTGGTTATGAAAAATGGCACTAAATAAATTACCGGTTGTAAATGATCGATCATTAGGATTAGTGTGCACACAAATTGAGTCAAAACGTACGTGGCCTTGATGGCGTTAAGTCATCAAGGAGGAGTACGGTGATGTAATATTCCACCGGAAGCTTTTATTTATTTCTACGGGATGATGAGTGGAATCCCATCCGTAGGACATGTGGCGATGAGTGGAATCCCGCACATGCAAGGTCCGGTGATGAGTGTAATCCCACCGAGGTAAAGTGTTGTTGAGGTTTAAATCCGCACAATCGGGGTAATTTAAAGTGGCCAATTAACTTGTTCATATATTGTGATATGTGATGTTGATATATATGTTGGTGGTATATGGTGTTGTTACATGATGTGGATGTTGATGATAGAGTTTGATAGATTATGTGAAACCATATTATGCCACTTGAAAGACTAGCTAGGTCTACTTGATTTTATGTCAATGCTTGATATATGCGAGACTAGGATTTACATGCTTGAACCCTGCATTGTTGATGTTTTTCGTTTTAGAGCACCTCACTAAGCAAGAAGGGCTTCCAAGTTTCTGAATCAAGTACGATGGTGATTTTGTATTAGTTAGCAATGTGGCAAGGGTTGTGTATGAGCTTGAATGACTCATTTACATGTGTTGATGTTGGATTGACTATGGTTTGTAAGCATGATATGCTATGATGAATGTTGTGTGTGTTAGCATGTCTTTAGATGCTAGGTTGTCTTGTTATAGTGCAAACCTTTTTATTCTTATCATGTGCCTTTTAAGGCCTTTGAGTCCCATGTATGACCTTATATGTTAAATTGCCTTTTTGGAATGCTTTGTATGGATGCTTAGTTTGTGTTGGAAGGCTTAAGATGCTTGAATGTTTGTGCACCACCTTGTGTTGATTAGTGCCCTTTGGTTTCTTCTGAAAGCATGCTTTTATGTTTGGATTGCATTAGGATTGATGTTAGTGTGTTGGTTGGGATTTTAGAGGGATTTAAGGGCCTCCTTGTGCCTTAAATCAGCTCAAACCTGCAAGTTCGTAGCAGCGGTATCGATACGGTTGGTCCCGTATCGATACGGCCTTCTTGTTCCAGGCCATACGTTTCGATACACGGGGAGACGTATCGATACCTTTTTGGACACTGAAGTTACTGTCCAACTTGGTATCGATACCGGTCTCAGGCGTATCGATACCTTTTTGGACACTGGAGTTACTGTCCAACTTGGTATCGATACCGGTCTTTGGCGTATCGGTACGGTCATCTTAGCGTTGACCGTGAGAAGTCAACCGTTGGGGAGGGTATCGATACACTCCTTGGGTGTATCGATACGGTCTCTATGGGTTGACTATGACTAGTTGACCTAGTCAAGGGGTATCGATACACCCCTTAAGTGTATCGATACCGCCTGCAATTTAAGCTTAAAATTGGGCTGTAAGATGTTGGGTTGAGTTCGTTTGTTTGTTTCGTAAATGTTGTTCCGTTGTATGATCACATAGGATTAAATACTCATCTAGACAAGATTTAAAATAAAAAAATAGGGTTGCTAATCGAGAGGGAATCCTTAAGGGGTTTTCACTCGGTTTTCCTCGTGTGGCCCACTCGGACCGGTCATCCGGCCAGACCGAGACGAGGGGGTTACATTTGTTGGTATCAGAGCCTGAGGTTACCGAGACCTCGGGCAGGTAAGTGAGGTAAGCTTAATGTGTTAAATGATTGTGTTGTTCGATGCATGTTTTGCCATGAATCCTTGATACTTGACTGATCGTATAATGTCTTGAAGTATGAATTGTTGTGTCTGGTGTAGAGTGAGTGCCCATTGCTACAATTACTTAATTTAAAAAGATTTTTGGAAAGAGGAGTACTTGAGCACTATTGGACCCTTGCTTTGACTAACGTAATCCTTATCTGTTTCTTGTTGTAGTTTATACCTTGCTAGCTGTATCATGAGACCACGTGGGAGGCCTAGGATGGTTCGACCAGAACTACGGGCAGAGGCTCCGAGAGTTGAGCCAGTAGTGAGAGTTGAGGGTCAAGTGGGAGAGCCTGTGGTTGGAGTTGGAGCTCCTCCACCACCACCACCTCCTCCACCAGGAGCAGGAGGTGAGGCTGGGGCCGAAGAAGAGGGACCACAAGGAGGCCAAGGTGGCCAAGGACCGGCCGGTATAGACTTAGCTCCGTTGGTTCAGGCGATAGCCGAGGCGTTTCAAGCTGCAGTAGCTGGAGGTCAGGCAGCTCATCATCAGGGTGAGGGCACCGGATTACCTTTAGAGAGACTTCGGGGCCTTGGGGCCGAAGAGTTCAGAGGTGCTACTCTAGAGAGGTTAGAGTGGTGGTTTAAGAAGACTGTCCGTATCCTTGCTCAGATGGGATGTACTGGTGAGCGCAAGTTGGGATGTGTTGAGTCTTTACTTCAGGGTGATGCCTACACTTGGTGGGTCACCATTACTACGGGTATGGATGAGGCTGAGATCACCTGGGAGTTCTTTGAGACAACTTTCCGTAAGAAGTATCTGGGTCCGCGATACCTCAACGAGAGGAAGAGAGAGTTTATGGCATTGCTTCAGGGGAGTATGTCCGTGACCGATTATGAGATCCGATTTGTCAGATTGAGTCAGTATGCACCTGTGCTTGTACCTACTGAGGTGGAGCGTTGTAACCGCTTCCGTTATGGGCTGAGTGAAGAGATCAAGACGTATACTCTAGCTTCAGACTACACTGATTTTGATGTCTTGGTCGCGAGGGTTAAGGACTTAGAGCACAGCTTGAGTTTGACCAGGCGGTCAGGTGGATCTAGTTCGAGTAAGAGGTCCAGCAACTTTGATAGAGGTGATGCCAAGCGGCATCGGGACAACAGACATCATTATGATCATAGGCGTGGTGGCGGTAACCACGGTAGGGGCCATCAGGGTCAAAGAGCTGGTGGGAAGTTGCCCACATGTGCTACTTGCGAGAGGAACCACACCGGGGAGGGTTGGGAAAATTATCATTCTTGTTGGAGTTGTGGTGCTAGAGACCATATTAGGCGTGACTGTCCACATCATGTGGGAAAGGCACCAGCTCAGGCTCCTGCTAGAGCCAATGACTTTCAGAGAGGCCGCGGGCGCGGTAGAGGTAACTTCCAGCCAAGGAATGATGGTCAGAGGAACATAGCACATGTAGTTGCTGTTCAGCCAGAGGGCGGAGGTCAGGCCAGAGTTTATGCTCAGCGCGGAGATCAGCATGACACCGATGTGATCGCAGGTAACTTCTCGATACAGTCTTTGGGTTTGCTTTCTTTGATTGACTCTGGGTCTACACATTCCTACATATTGAGTGAGTATGCACAGTCTTTGAATTTTCCTTATGAGATGTTAGAGGTAGGAGTTAGTGTTACTAGTTCCTTTGGGGACACGGTAGTGGTTAGAAAGATGTACCGAAGGTGTCCGTTGATGGTTCAGGGGCATGTGTTTCCAGTGGATATGATAGAACTTCCTTTCTATGGTTTTGATGTGATCCTGGGTATGGACTGGCTCACGGAGCATAGAGCTAGGATAGATTTTGAGACTAAGCGGATTTCTTTGAGGCTCACAGATGACTATGAGATAGTAGTGGTGGGTGAGAACGTGAAGTTCTTGTCCAATGTGGTTTCAGTGTTAGAGGCTAAGAGATTAGTTGAGTTGGGGTGCGAAGCATACCTAGCGTATGTGATGAACCCTAACATGAGTGAGGCTAGACCTCAGGACATCCGAACAGTATGTGACTTTCCTAGTGTGTTTCCGGAAGAATTGCCAGGGTTACCACCGGACAGAGAGGTAGAGTTCAGCATTGAGACTTATTCTGATTCAGCTTCTGTTTCGATTGCTCCATATCGTATGGCACCGAAAGAATTGAAAGAGTTGAAGACTCAGTTGCAAGAATTGACAGATAGAGGTTTTATTCGGCCTAGTTCTTCACCTTGGGGTGCACCAGTTTTGTTTGTGAAGAAGAAGGATGGAAGCATGAGAATGTGTATAGATTACATGCAGATAAATCAGTTGACAGTGAAGAATAAATATTCGTTGACTAGAATTGATGACTTGTTTGATCAGTTGAGGGGAGCATCGGTCTTTTCGAAGATTGATTTGAGATCGGGTTACTACCAGCTAAAGGTGAGAGAGGTTGATGTACCGAAGACGGCCTTTAGGACTAGATATGGTCACTATGAGTTCTTAGTCATGCCATTTGGGTTGACTAATGCACCGGCTGCTTTCATGGACATGATGAATAGGATCTTTCATCAGTATCTAGATCAGTTTGTAGTCATATTTATTGATGACATCTTGGTGTATTCGCGAACTGAAGAAGACCATGACCGACACTTGAGACTTGTTTTGAAGACTTTGCTAGATCATCAGTTGTATGCGAAGCTCAGCAAGTGTGAGTTCTGGATCCGAGAAGTAGTCTTCTTAGGACATGTAGTGTCAGCCGATGGGATTAAAGTTGATCCGAAGAAGATTGAAGCCATTGTTGAGTGGAAGCAACCGAAGTCCGTGACAGAGGTACGTAGCTTCCTAGGCTTAGCCGGATACTATAGGAGATTTGTAGAGGGTTTCTCTAAGTTAGCCGCTCCATTGACACGGTTACTTCAGAAGAGTGTTCAGTTTGAGTGGACAGATGCAAGACAGAGAGCCTTTGAGAAATTGAAAAAAGCTTTGACCCAAGCACCGATCTTGATACAGCCTGAGTCCGGGAAGGACTATGTAGTTTACAGTGATGCTTCTTATGTAGGGCTAGGATGTGTTGTTATGCAAGACAAGAGAGTGGTGGCTTATGCCTCAAGACAGTTGAAGACCCATGAACGCAACTATCCGACCCATGACATAGAATTAGCTGCAGTTGTGTTTGCTCTGAAGATTTGGAGGCACTATTTGTACGGTGAGAGATGCACAGTGTACACCGATCACAAGAGTTTGAAATACATTATGACTCAGCGAGATTTGAATCTCAGACAGCGCAGATGGTTAGAGTTGCTAAAAGACTATGATCTTACTATTGAGTACCATCTGGGTAAGGCCAATGTAGTGGTCGATGCATGGAGTAGGAAGGTGGTCGTGGACTTGAGAGCTATGTTTGCTAGATTGAGTTTCTCCAGAGATGGAGGCTTGATAGTCGAGCTTCAGGTTAGACCTACTTTAGGTCAGTTGATTCGAGAAAAACAACTCTTAGATAGATCTTTGGCACCTCACGTGCAAGATATAGCCGAGGGTAGATCTTCAGACTATAGATTCAGTAATGATGGGGTTTTGTGTTTCAAAGATAGAATAGTTGTGCCAGAGGACAATGACTTGAGACGTATGATCTTGACTGAAGCCCACAGTAGTCCATTTGATATGCATCCTGGAAGTACGAAGATGTACCGTGATTTGAAGAATGAGTACTTTTGGGTTGGCTTGAAGAGAGATGTAGCCGACTTTGTGAGTAAATGCTTAGTGTGTCAGAGAGTGAAGGCGGAACATCAGGTTCCCTCAGGTTTGTTACAGCCGTTGAGAATTCCGGAATGGAAGTGGGAGAACATCACCATGGATTTAGTTTCGGGTTTGCCTTTGACTCCTACGAAGAAGAACTCAGTTTGGGTGATAGTAGATCGTTTTATGAAGTGTGCTCACTTCTTGCCAGTCAACACTACTTACACCTTAGATAGATTGGCCGATTTGTACATTGGTGAGATTGTGAAGCTACATGGTGTGCCGAAGTCTATTGTGTCAGATAGAGATCCGCGGTTTACTTCTAGATTTTGGGAGTGTCTGCATACAGATTTGGGTACCCGTTTGAACTTCATCACTTCTTATCATTCTCAGTCAGATGGTCAGTCAAAGAGGGTTATTCGGATCTTAGAGGATATGTTGCGATGTTGTATCATAGACTTTCAGGGTACTTGGGAGAAGCATTTACCTCTAGTAGAGTTTGCGTACAATAACAACTTTCAGTCGAGCATTCAGATGGCTCCGTATGAGGCCTTGTATGGCCGAAAGTGTAGGACTCCAGTGTGTTGGGCCGAGGTAGGACAGAAATTGTTACCTATGACGGATTTGCTCAAGGGGACAACAGACAAGGTAAAATTGATTTGTGATCGTTTGAAGGCTGCTTCGGATTGGCAGAAGTCCTATGCCGATTTGAAGAGGAAGGAAGTTGAGTTCTCAGTGGGTGAGAAGGTATTCTTGAAGGTATCTCCGTGGAAGAAAGTAATGAGATTTGGCCGAAAAGGGAAGTTGAGTCCGGGGTACATAGGACCGTATGAGATAGTGAAGAGGGTTGGTCCTGTTGCTTATCAGTTGCGTTTCCCACCCGAGTTAGAGAAGATACATGATGTGTTCCATGTTTCGATGCTTCGTAAGTATAGATCCGATCCATCACATGTTATGCCCGTAGAAGAGATTGAATTGAATCCGGATTTGACTTACGAAGAAGAGCCCGTTGAGATCTTAGCTTCTGACAGTAAGGTGTTGAGGGGTAGATCGATTAAGTTAGTAAAGGTGCGGTGGCAACGTAGAGGTGTGGACGAGGCCACTTGGGAGAGGAAGGAGGATATGGAAAGGCAGTTTCCGTATCTCTTTTAGTCAGGTAATTTCGGGGACGAAATTCCTTAAGTGGGAGAGAGTTGTAACACCCGTGTTTTGGGCCTAGGAGTTAACCGGGTTATAGTTCGAGTCAATAAAATTTAAATTAAAACAATTCAACCTAATTTGTGATATAATTGAGCTTTAATAAGAAGAGAGGGACCTACATTGCGATTTTACCCAAAAGTTTTAAAAAAAGGAAGACAACTTCCAAAGTTGTCATCTTCTCCCCCTTTTCCCATTATCCCCCACGTGAAAGCACAAAACCCTTCTTCAAAAACCCTCCCAAACTTAGGCTACTATTCCATTGATTTGCAACTTGATTTCAACACCATTTTGAAAGGTAAACATTTTGAAAGGTAATTTAAAGTGGCCAATTAACTTGTTCATATATTGTGATATGTGATGTTGATATATATGTTGGTGGTATATGGTGTTGTTACATGATGTGGATGTTGATGATAGAGTTTGATAGATTATGTGAAACCATATTATGCCACTTGAAAGACTAGCTAGGTCTACTTGATTTTATGTCAATGCTTGATATATGTGAGACTAGGATTTACATGCTTGAACCCTGCATTGTTGATGTTTTTCGTTTTAGAGCACCTCACTAAGCTTATAGCTTACGCTCTCAATGTTCAACAATGCAGATCATTAGCATGGTGTTAGCTCGAGGCAAGGCAAGAAGGGCTTCCAAGTTTGTGACTCAAGTACGATGGTGATTTTGTATTAGTTAGCAATGTGGCAAGGGTTGTGTATGAGCTTGAATGACTCATTTACATGTGTTGATGTTGGATTGACTATGGTTTGTAAGCATGATATGCTATGATGAATGTTGTGTATGTTAGCATGTCTTTAGATGCTAGGTTGTCTTGTTATAGTGCAAACCTCTTTATGCTTATCATGTGCCTTTTAAGGCCTTTGAGTCCCATGTATGACCATATATGTTAAATTGCCTTTTTGGAATGCTTTGTATGGATGCTTAGTTTGTGTTGGAAGGCGTAAGATGCTTGAATGTTTGTGCACCACCTTGTGTTGATTAGTGCCCTTTGGTTTCTTGTGAAAGCATGCTTTTATGTTTGGATTGCATTAGGATTGATGTTAGTGTGTTGGTTGGGGTTTTAGAGGGATTTAAGGGCCTCCTTGTGCCTTAAATCAGCTCAAACCTGCAAGTTCGTAGCAGGGGTATCGATACGGTTGGTCCCGTATCGATATGGCCTTCTTGTTCCAGGCCATACGTTTCGATACGCGAGGAGACGTATCGATACCTTTTTGGACACTGGAGTTATTGTCCAACTTGGTATCGATACCGGTCTCAGGCGTATCGATACCTTTTTGGACACTAGAGTTACTGTCCAACTTGGTATCGATACTGGTCTTTGGCGTATCGGTACGGTCATCTTAGCGTTGACCGTGAGAAGTGGGGAGGGTATCGATACGGTCTCTACGGGTTGACTCTGACCAGTTGACCTAGTCAAGGGGTATCGATACACCCTTTAAGTGTATCGATACCGCTTGCAGTTTAAGCTTAAAATTGGGCTGTAAGATGTTGGGTTGAGTTCGTTTGTTTGTTTCGTAAATGTTGTTCCGCTGTATGATCACATAGGATTAAATACTCATCTAGACAAGATTTAAAATAAAAAAAATAGGGTTGCTAACCGAGGGGGAATCCTTAAGGGGTTTTCACTCGGTTTTCCCCGTGTGGCCCACTCGGACCGGTCATCCGGCCAGACCGGGACGAGGGGGTTACAATACTCAACTCATAATTTCATAAACTCGACTAAAAAATTCAAAATAAAGTTTGAATTATAAAATAGAAATTCCAATAACTCGAATTTTTTAGTAGTTAGTGGACTAAATTTTTAAGTTTGAGTTATTAAATAGGAGCAATTTAGGCACCTAAGTTTCAAAGGGTATACTTCGGGCACTTATTTTTCATCTAAGCATTTATAATATTATTGTACTAATTGATTGTAAAGTTTTAGGATTGAAAAATGAATTTTTAAAAATTTAAGGGTGAAATTATAAAGAAACATTTTTATTAGTGACTATAATGTTTACTTTTTTTTAAATTGAGGAGAAAAAATGTACATGAGATAAATTTTAATGGCTATTGCAGTAATTTACCCTTATTTTTTCGTTAATTAATTCCCAATCCCTTAGGGGACTAACGGACTATAACGTCAGAGTGACCAAGTCTTTACACATCGAAAACGTAGATGACCACTTATTGGCACTTTTCAAAAGTGGTGACTAAATCTGTACAAACGAGAAACAAAAGTGACCCCTGCAGTAGTTTACCCTTTTTTTAATATATTAGTATAATTATATGATAATATTTGTTTATACTTTTTATTAATCAGTTGACAACGCACCTACAGGGAATAAATAAAAATCTCCTGCCTTTTTTCGGTGCTCCTATCCTACTTATGCCCCAACACTAAAAAATACTACAAAATTAAATTCCAAGCTCTAACCCTAAATTCTAAATCCTACACCCAATACCCTAAAAATACACCCTACCCTAAATTTCCTAACTATAAACCCTAACCTAAAATGCTAAATTCTAAACTCTAAACTTAACTTTGAGCATGGGGCATAACCGCATAAGTAGGGGCACCAAAAAGGTAGAGAATTTCCATCCTACAGGGAACAATTATTTTTAAATAGTAAGGAATAACAATTAGAATAGTATATAGTAATTAATAATAGTATTTTAAGAAAGCAATTTTAATCAACTATTTGAGCGGTTTCAGTGGAAAAAGGAGCATTGATATCCCTGAAAATATGAGTTCAAGCAGTTTGTCTCACGGTGTGTTTGTATTTTCAAAGGGTTAAGATTAAAAAACAAATATTATACTATCATGTAATCACATTATAATATTAAAAAATATTATTTAGAAAATAATTATTATTTTAAATGATAATTTATATTATTATACAATTGTTTGTATCCTTTTATACTTATATAATTTTTAAATAATTAAAAATCATATATAATTGATCAAACATGTAATTAATATTGTCCTAGGTTTAAGAGACATCTAAGGAATTTTGTCCGCGATGCTTGTCCAAATATTGTGGTTTTGTTTGAAACAAGAGTTAGTGGTCGGGTAGCTGATCTGGTTGATAGGAAACTTGGTTTTGATAATTTGTTTAGGGTGAAAGCGCAAGGTTTTAGTGGAGGCATTTGGATGTTTTGGCGTAATGATGTGGTGGTAGATGTTATTCGGGTTTCATCTCAATTTATTCATTGTCGTTTTCGCGTTGAGAACGAGTTGGATTGGTGTTATGTTACTGCAGTTTATGCAAGCCCAAATGCCTATCACAGGAAACTTGTTTGGAGCCATTTAGCACAGATGGATCCAGGGGATGATGCCCCTTGGGTGCTCGGTAGTGATTTTAATGTGATTAGTCGATAGGAAGAACGGAAAGGGGGTGATGTACATATTATGGGTGTTAGTAAGCTTTTTAATAAGTTCATTGCAACTACGAATTTGATTGATATGGGTTTTGTTGGAGCGAAACTTTATTCTAGAGACTTGACCGGTGTTTAATGAACAAGGGATGGTAAATGAAATTTCCGATGTCTCATATTGTTCACTTGGAGAGGGTGGGGTCGGATCACTGCCCCATTGTGCTCCGGCCGGATGCTGGGTTCAAATTTTTTTTTTGAGAAATCTTTCAAGTTCATTGTAAAATGGTAGGAACATTCGTGGTTTAGGGATTTTTTGTCATCTATATGAAATGATGGGAAGGATTTGCAGGCAAATTTGGAGGATATTAAGCCTATGATCTTAGATTGGAATCACGATGTTTTTGGTCATATTGGTAAGCGGAAACGTGAGTTACTTTCCCGTTTGAAAGGTATTGATCGTGCTCTACATAGGAGGTTCTCTACTTACTTAGTGGATTTGGAGGTTCAGTTGAAGGCAGAGCTTGATTTAGTGCTGAAACAAGAGGAGAGCTTATGGCCACAGAAGCTCGAGCGATGTGGGTTGTGCAAGGTGATCGCAATACACGATTCTTCCACGCGTCAACTATTGCGCATAAGTGTGTCAATACTATTGTGCGCTTGAAAGATGAGGACGGTGTGTGGTGTAACGATCAGGATGAACTTCAAAGCATGGCAGTAGATTATTTTCTAAAGCTTTTTACGAGCTCGGGTGTAGGGGAGTGGGTGTATTCATGGCGTGGTATGTTCGCTCTGGTTCTGTCGGTTGTTGCTAGGGAGTTGGTCTGTATCGTAACCGATGATGAGATTCTTGAGGTTATATTTAGCATGACTCTGCTTAGGGTGCCTGGGACTGATGGTATACATGCTTATTTTTACCAAAAGAATTGGGTTCTTTGTGGTAAGAGTGTGTGGCTTTTCTTATGATCAATTTTTGAGCGTGGGGGGTTGCTTGATGAGCTTAACCAAACTCTGATTGTGTTGATTTCAAAGATTATTATTCCTTCTTCTATTAGTCAGTTTATGCCCAGTGTTGTATAAGGTGGTTACGAAGATTATTGTTAATCGTATAAAACCATTCTTATCGAACTGGGTTGCGTGTAATCATACTGGTTTTATTTTGGGGAGGTTTATTATAGATAATATTCTCATGGTGCAGGAAATTATACATTCTATGTGTTGTAAGTCTACTCGTCGAGGGTGGATGGTCATTAAGATCGAATAAGAGAAGGTGCATAATCGGTTGAAGTGACCTTTTATCAATGATACTCAGCGAGATATGGGGTTCCCAAAGAAATTACGACAACTTATTATGACATGTGTCTCATTCGTCTCTTCTCAGATTGCATGGAATGGGTCCACTACAGATTCTTTTCTACCATCTAGGGGTATAAGACAAGAGGATCTGATTTCACCTTATCTCTTCGTTCTGTGTATGGCACGGCTTAGTCAGGCGGTACAGCTTGCGAACGACATGTTGCTCTTCGCTGAGGCTTCCCTGGATCAGTTGGCTGTGGTACGCAGTGTTTTGAGAGACTTTTGTGATGCTTCTAGTTTTAAGGTCAGTATTGCAAAAATAACTATTCACTTTTCTCGTAATGTAGAAGGGAGTTTGCGTGCGCAGATTAGTAGCAAGTTTGGCTTCATTGAAGTTGCTGATATGGGGATGTATTTAGGGGTACCAATTATTCATAAGCGAATATATATATATATATATATATATATATATATATTATTCAGAAAGTTCAGGATAAATTATCTAGTTGGAGGGCGAAAACATTGTCTTTGGTCGGTCGTATTATTCTTACTAAAGTTGTTCTTGCCGCGATTCCTTCTTATACCATGCAAGCGACTTATCTTTCTAAGGGTGTTTATGATGAGATTGAGCGTATAATTAGTCGGTTCATTTGGGGTCATAACCATGATAAGTTGGGTATCCACTTGATTAGTTGGGAGGACATATGCCAGCCTATTGAGTGCGGAGGCATTGAATTTGGAAAGTTGTCGGTTCAAAATTAAGCTTTTTTGATGAAGCTCACCTTTCATATTTTAACGAAAGGGGATCATTATGGGTTTGATTGTTGCGGGCTAAGAACAAATGGCACCATCTGCTTAAGGGTCCGACAGTTTGACAATCGTGTTCTCGGGTTTGGAGGGGTATTTGCATGTTATGGGATGACATTAAAAGTAATATGGTTTGGCAGCTGAGAGATGGTCGACATGTGAAATTCTGAACTAATGCTTGGTTGGGGTCGATTGGTCCTTTATCTGATCATGTTGTTGTTGGCCAATTAGTTTTTGATTTGAGTGTTGTAGTTGCCGATTTTGTAGACGAGGGGGAATAGAGATGGCGCGAGTTTGATCGGTTGCTTCTTTTGGATATTTTACTACGCATTGCGACAATAAAAGCTCCTTATGGCCTTGATGTTCAGGATTCACCTTGTTGGGTGCTATCTTCAAATCGATTGTTCTCGATTTGCTCAACATATTCTGTGAGAAGCAGGGTGCAATATGGACTGTGTGAACCTTTGTGGAAGGTGTTGCATGGCTTTAAAGGATTGCCACGGGTAAAGACATTTTTGTGGTTGGTGTGTCATGACAAGTTGTTAACAAACGAGGAATGAGTCTGATACCACCTCACTATGGATAGTCGATGTGGAATTTGAGGGGCGGGACGAGAGGATATCGATCATTTCTTGCGGTGATGTCCGATCGCGGTGACATTGTGAGGATCTTTGATTCGTAGGGATAAGGTGGATGGTTTCTTTAGCCTACCAATTAAAGCTTGGATTTATGCGAATCTTTCCTCACCAGGACGATTTGCGATTGATGGTTCTCATTGGGACGTATTGTTTGGGGATTTTCTTTGGCGACTTTGGACTCGTCGGAATGAAAGGATTTTCGAGTCGCAACTTGATTGTCATGAATCGATTTTGCAACATGGGGTTTGTATACAACAGGAGCATGTTTCTGCGTAGTTGAACTTACATGGAGGAGCGAGTAGAAGTGCTGTAACTCCTCGATTGTTGGTAAAGTGGTGCAAACCCCCTTCAGGCTGGTGCAAGCTAAACACAAATAGTGCGGTGGATCCTAGTACGGGTAGTGCATTTTGAGGTGTTATTCGTGATGAGAAGGGTAAATGGTTGATTGGGTATTCCAGAAGGTTGGGTGTTTGCTTTGCTATTGAAGCAAAGTTATGGGGTATCTATGAAGGTCTTCTCTCGGTATGGTCTTTGGGTATTCGATGGTTGCAAGTTGAGTCAGATTGTTTAGAGGCAGTAAGGCTCGTTCAGCAATATAGTGCTACAACTTGTGGTTTTTCTCTTGTTATTCATATTGTGGTTTTGCTGAATCGACAATGGGAGGTAGTTTTAAAGCACGCTATCCGTGAAGGGAATAGATTAGCCGATCATATGACCATGTTTGCTTCAAGGGATGATCTTTTGTGTCATCATTTTTTCTTGCCCCCGAAGGATTGTATCCGACAGCTTCAAGTTTATGCATCTGGGAATGGTCACCGAGATGTTGGTGGCGGTTAGGGGGTTGGTGTTTAGGTTTGGGGTTTGAATGGTCCTTGGTTTTGTTTTGGTTTTTTGGTCAAGGTTCTCTTGTAGGGTCCAATTAAAGTTTTCATATGTACTCTTTTCTTGCATTTAAGGTTAGGAAAGATTTTAATGAGGCACATTGTTACTTCTTTCCTCTATTTATCAAAAATATATATTTAATACCACTTTACCTTTAACGCAAGTGTGATAAAATATATTTTATTTGATGTGAATTGAATGTGAGTGTAAAATCCCTGCAAGAAAAATTAGAGAGGTGCCTTCATTCAAATGAGTATGATGGTCGTTTAAATAAACCCTAGAATAAATAGTTAAAAAAAATTTATTGATACTCTTTCTTCTCTTTTAAATTGTAAATTTCAATATTCTTTATGAGTAAAATTACCCTATCTTTTCCCTAAGTAAGAACTGTTCAAAAATATATAAAATCAAGTGAATGGTGTATGTGTCACCTACGAATTTTTTTATTAGTGATATATAAAGATATACCGAGGGATATCGAGGGGTGCAGTTGTATTTTGAAAATTTTAAATTCTTATATAATTTAAATATTTTTTATATTTTATATTAATTATTTAATTTTACATCCCTAAATTTCTAATATCTTTGTACTTGATATAAAATCTTGCGTCCGTTTTTTTTTTTTTTGATAATATACGAACTCATTGTACTTTACTTTGTATCTATGGTTGGAATGGGACCCCAAAAGTGTTTGCTGCATCCAAAACCAAAAGGAAGGAAATATTGTTGATAGAATACAATTCTGGCAAAGGACAAGTTGGAAGAAGGGATGATACAGAAGATGGACCAAATAGAAATTTATAAATAATTGAAATGCCTTGTAAACAATAGACGATCCACAAACACACATGTAACAGCTAATACACGACCAAATTACATTTGAAATATACGAGTTTGAGATTCAAATTTGGTTGAGTTTAGTAGAAGCGTTGGTTATGAGTGAGAAAAGATTAGAAGAATGGAAGAAGTGGTTTCCTTAGGATTTGAGTTATGGGCATGCTTGGACCTTGGATATTTCCCACATCACAGTTGACATACAAAGGAAACAGAAGCAGCACCAAAATCCGCAATGGCATGAGTCCCACATTTACTAGCGAGAAAACAGTGCGAGGGATTGGACCACATCTGATCCTAATACGACGCTACACAAACACCTCTTTAATTATGGACCACCCTAGCCTAGATTTGTTTTCCTGAACCGATTAGGGTGGTCCTGGGGTTTAATAAACAACCCAATGATACGTAAGGTTGGGAATAATGTGTGCTAACTGTTATGGGGCTTTCTGTACCGGATCATATTCATCTCTTTAAACCTTCCTCGTTGTCTAGCACCACCATCTTTATTTCTGAAAGCGATGTCAACTGCTACATCTTGGAGGGTTTTAATTGGTTTCCATTATCAGTTGTAGGATATCAACCAGCCCACTAGCCCATGAATTCATGCCCTATCAGGTAACAGACTACCTACAACAATGTTGCATTGAAACTAAATGGTCATTTTAAGCCCAGGACAGAGGCCCTGGTGGCCGGTGGGTTGAAAGTAAACATGTTGATGGATGCAGTATGATTTTTTTTTTTTTGTATAATGCACGTTCATTTTATGGTCCGGGATGCATAGTTCTCCCTCTCAACAATATCGTCTCCAAAATTCAAACTTAAATTTACTTATTGGGAGAGTATTGTATCTTACCATTGTACTCAACCCTTGTTGGTGATGCAATAAAATTTTTATACTGATCCTGATATAGAAAATTTTTAACCCTCAATATAAAATCTATGGAACTAGGGACAACAATTAGCTTGTCAGCTTTGAAGTAATACCATCAGTTCTAACCTAAGCTTAGCATGTGAATCTATTATGTTATATTTTGACTCAAATTTTAATCAGTAATTAAGTTATTTTTATTGTAATTCTAGTGTTTGAAAATTATTTGGTAATTAGAGACTTAGAGTTTACTTTAATAAGTAACTATCTATATTAGGTAAGAGATCTTATTCAATAAGGTTTCTTGGTGACCAAGTATTTGGGTCTATAAATATAGATTATGTTTAACCTTTGAATTATGAGAGAATGATAGGGAATTACTTTAGAGATATGTAACCACTTCTAGGTTCTCTACAACTATTGGCATACGTTGTAGAGGTGAGTATCGTAGAGATGTTGGGAAGAGTATTTAGGTTTTACCGGGTGCTGAAATATGTACACCGAATTTTAAGATTATATAGGTTCTCACGTATTTGTACTCTTCATATTCTCTACATTAATAGTAAATTGTTCGTTTCTCTCATTCGTAGAGATAGGCTATGCTAAATCATGTTAAATCTTATCTTGTATGTTTTGGTCTATATTATTATCACATTGATTATTTTACCGCATACCAAACTCCTAACATAAGATCCGGAAGAATCGAAAAGCCCCATTCATATCATACCTCAGGCATTTTAGATCTTGCGTCTTTCTCCCATCCCTGCATTACGATATACAGGAAGTTCATGTCATACAATATGGTTTTGGTGCATCCCAATTTAATTACAATAAAGTGTAATGATAGAGAACAAGCGACAAGAAGCACCCATGGCCTAATGGATAAGGCGCTTGACTTCTAATCAAGCGATTGTGGGTTCGAGTCCCACTGGGTGTGTATTTATAAATTTTTTTCGTGCCTACCTTTCTAAAAGAAATAAAGGAAAAACTAAGAAAATACCCATCACCTTCAGGCCATTCGAGGGAGGCCAGCCTATTGAACCTATTTTAGGACCCATCAAAGAGCAATGTTAGGTTAGGTCCAGTCAAGAAGATAGGCCAATTTTAAATCAGGCGTAAGGATAATTTTAGTTCTTAATGTTTATAGTTTTTTATTTTTTGGTCCTTATTTTATTTTTAAGATAAATTTAACCTTCAACTAATAATTTCTTGTCAAATTGCACATTTTTGTTATTTTGATCTTCATTTTATTTTTAAGATAAATTTAACTTATTTTATAAACGTCAGCTGATTTATTATTAAAAAATTCAAAAAAAATAAAAGGGAAATAAAAGAAAATCAACCGACACACGCTATGTCTATCAGTCCGGCTAGATTCCCAAAGCCTCTACTTTTAGGAAACAGAAAGGGGAAAAAAGGAAATGAAATGAAGATCCCCTCCGTCGAAATGAAAAAAACCCTCACATTGGCAAGATCAAATGTCGTCGATCGTCTTCCACCCGTGCCAGAACCTCCGTCGGCGTGTCCTCAACCCAGAACCGGTCATGCATGGAGTTTAGATCAACCTTTGCCGCTGCATCTGCCGATGAGTTTGCGCTCCGAGCGGTGAAGCGGAAGAGACATTTCAAGAACCGCCGTTGAAATAGCTTGATGTGAGCAACGATCGGGCCGATTTCTGAAAAGTCAGTCCCCGGAGAAGTCAGCTTTGTGATTACCGACCTCGAATCACTCTCCAAAATCACCAACCGAAACCCCAAATCCGCCGCAAATTCTAAACCATGCACCGCCGCTAAGGCTTTCGCCGCAAACGCCGAACGGATATTTGAGCTTCTTCGGCAGCATGCACCCAAAAGGTATCCTTCTGCATCTCGCACAATTACACCATATTGTGAAGCTTTAACCGTTGAAGAATATGATGCGTCTACATTTACTTTTACCATCGATGCAGGAGGAGGTGACCAGTTTACAGGAACGGTACTGGTGGAAGGGTTTTTGGCTCGGGCCAGGGCCCCAATCTCCAGTTCGTGGCTTCGAACAAAGGTAAGCAACTCCTCTGTCGTTTGATTAATCCCCTCATGCTTTTAACTAATATTTTTTTTGGTAAATTGTACTTTTTTAACTAACATGCTGACTAGACCGTTAAAATTTTAACGGTGATGACAAGACACACACATAACAATACATTTTAAATGACATGACATCTAACCTATCATATGTTTACATGTGAAATATAATTTTGTTTTAATATGAAATGTAAAAAAACAATTGAGCTTTAAATAAAATATTTAAAAACAATTAAAATATGGGTAAACTACAACGGAGATTCACTCAATTATGGGTAAAATTACATTTGAGTCACTCAATTATTAAAAATTACCCTTGGGTCACTCATTTATTAAAAATTACCCTTGGGTCACTCAATTATGGGTAAGATTACATTTGGGTCACTCAATTATGGGTAAGATTACATTTGGGTCACTAGAGTATTTTATTATGGGTAAGATTACATTTACATCAATTTCATAATTTTTTCTTCCAAATCACTTGCATACCCTTGTTAACACTAGAGTATTTCATTTGAAATTATTAATTAATCTAATACATAAATTGAAATATATTTTTGAAATATGAAAGGTGACCCAAATGTAACATTGCCCATAATTACGGTTGTGTCCAGGTGTTGTTTAGTATAATATCGTTTTCAGAATTATGCTACCATTTTCTCTGTGACTGTCATTTTACGAAACATGTATTGTCCAATCTGAACCTGGTTCTGTCACCTTTTACTGCTGAAGATGAATGGCAATACTCAGAATTTGGCCCCTCCTACCCCAAATGGATTCCTCCGACGGGCGACACTGTGGACGCTACTTTGAACTCAATTTCAGGTATTATCATTCGTAACTTGGATGGTGAAATCATGGCATCCAACACTTACCCAAACCCAGATGTGAGCAATCCGGGATCTAGGTTTTCCCAAACCAATTTTTGAAGGAGATTCTGTGAATGTTAGCCAAGCTCGGTAACGATCTCTCCGAAGGAATCACAACTTACCAGCCCATCTTCTTGCAAAGTTTGGCACCTCCTCAACTCAACCCATGATCTGCCAAGCATTTAATCCCTTTCTCAACGGAGCTTCTACAATCTTACTTCGTCTCTTTGAATTCATCTGCGTGCACATCTCTTTATTATTGTAACAATAAAAAATGAAACTCAATGATCATCATTGATAACAACACATTGTAACATAGAAATCAGAGAATGGTATTTATCTACTATTGTCAAAAATTTTGACTTAATCTAAAAATTGAAAATATTTATGGGCAAAGTAAAATAAACAGATTTTGTTTTTAATCTGAAAGTTATCTTTGGATTGAGTCTGATTATGTAAATGTGATAAACGTCCTTAATGATAGGTCCTCATCTTAGAGCTGTCCATCTATTGTACATCATATTTGGGACATGTTAGATCGAAGTTGGGTTGTTAAGTTATCGGTTATTTCCCGTGAAGGTAATAAGGTAGCAGATGCTTTTGTTCAGTTTGCTTGGAAAATGTCACTTGGGTTTCATGAATTTGTTGAACCGCCAAGTTTTATCATGCGTGTGTTTCAGTTAGATTGCCCGGACTACGTGTCTTGTAAGTTTTTTTATCGAGTATGGCTCGTTTGCTTTTATAAATACTAGCAAATGTACTCTTTCTCCTCCATTTAAGTTAGAGAGATTTTTTAATAGGGTAAACTACAACATAGGTCACTTAATTATATGTAAGGTCACATTTGGGTCACTCAATTATTAAAAATTACATTTGGGTCACCTAATTATTAAAGTGGTTACATTTGGGTCACTCTACCGTTTAAAATTAAACGGTGGTTAGATGTTGTCATCATTAAACATTTTATATTAATAAAAAATTACACATGGTGTACACCTCATTATCTTATATACACGTAATTATTAACAAAAGAAAAGAAAAGGCAGATTAAAGTCGTTTTAACCCTTTCAATTTCATTCCATTAGGTTAACACATTTGGGGGGAAATGTTTAGGATAAATTTCAGAGCATATTTTTGGGTTTCAGTGGGATTTGTCAAATTATCTGAAGTTTCATTCTTCTTCTTCTTGTCATTATCTAAAGTTTGCTTTATGTTTTTCAAATCGTCTGAAGAAAAACAACCATTTCTCTTGCTCGTCACCATCTTCCAAAAGTTAGATCGAGGCCTCGACCCCAAAAATACAAATACTACTGTACAGATTTATGGCCACCAAAAATAAGAGCTTGACCTTGTTTTCTAGTAATTAAGAACTGCAGAAAGGATTGGTAAAAATGCAGAATCTCCCCATCACTTTCTTCGAGTTAAAGCTCTAGCAGATGAATGGGTGTAGCTATTTCAGATTTTTTATCCATTTTCTTTGACTATGTTAGATAATAACTACTTAAATTGTCGACAAGATAGTCGTACTGCAATCCATGCCCATAATCAAACTTCTCACTTGTTGGTGCTACTGCATTTTGAGTAGAATAAGGACAACATAAATCATGTGTGTTTTTGTGGACTTCCATGTGATCTAAGGACAGCTTGGTCATCAAACAATCCGGTTAGACGTTTTTGTTGTTGGAAGAACTATGAAAAATCTCGATTTCAAGGTTCCTGTAACTATGAAAAATTCGGGTATGATCCACCTATCACATCTAGATAAAAAGTTGTTGTGCTTGAATTGTTGAAGGAGATTAATCGAATGGAGAGGGAGAGAAAGAAGGAAATAATTGTTTTGGTGGTTATCTTGGTAGGATTAGGACTGTTGGCAATTGGCATGGGGTTTGGAGTGGAATTAGGGGGAACTAGGAGAATTGCAACAAGATTGTTCAATAAATGTGTTAATTTTTCATAAATTATGAATGTATTCTAACTAATAATATTAATGCGAATTTTAAGGAAAAAAAGAAGAAGAAAAGAACAAGGTAAACAAACAAGTGACCTCCATTGAATATAAAGTTGAATTGAAAAATATAAGTTTGGTGCAATTGTCACCACATCAAACATAATGTATGTGACTTAGAAAATAAGTACTTGAATTGTTAGTTCCAAATTTCCTATACTGTTATCCTAGTCCAAAAGCAGTTTCATGAGTAACATCAATGACAAAATAAGCACCTTATTTTGATTCTATTGAATCATACACAAAAAGATGTATTTGGTCACTCCAATGGAGCAGCAACATTTGGTCATTCAGCAACATCAAGTTCAATCCATACTTGGCCTTGATCTTGTAGGAGGTTCTTGGAGAGCAGGGCCTGAATATATGGTTCCTTGATCCATAGATATAGTACCATGATCAGTTTCAGAGCATATTCTAGGTGTCGACATCCACCTTATAATGGTTGGTGATGGCAGTTCAGTTGGTGGTGGCTTCCTCTTGATTGCTAACTTCTTCCTTTGAGGTTGTTGAGTTGAAGATCTAACTAACTGTTTTGATGGTTGTGGAGTTGTTTGTGTTTGTTGACTCGAATGTCTTGCTGCGTTTGTAGCTGGTGGCGGTTTAATCCTTACTTCCTGCCTTGCACTTCTAAACTGTGTAATAGAGTAACAAATTTAAATTTTAGCAACTCAATAACAAGTATCAAATTATTGAGAAGTATTCAGTATATAATGAAACTAATAATTAAAAAAATACTTACATTTTGGTTCAAATTTCGATTGCAACCAACAACAACCCCCTTGCATGTTCTAACATTGTGGCCTTTTTTACCACATTTACTACATCCTTTTGTCTCACCTTTCTTTCCCACCTTACCAGAAATCGACGGCTCATCTGCTTCTTTCCTTCTAATCTTGTGAGGTCTTCCAGGTGGTCTCCTTAGTTTTGGTGGAAGGATTGGTTCCATATCTATAACTGGAGACCACTGGTTAGGACCCTTAATTGGAGAAATTAAGTGGCTATAGATTTCCAACTGTTTTCTCTTGGTGTAACACTCATTCACATAGGCTTCAGGCCTACCATGGATACTGAGAATGCAACTAATTGCATGGCAACAAGGGACACCAGTCAAGTCCCATTTTTTGCAGCTACAAGTTTTTTAGTCAAGGTCAACTATATGTTGGTTGGCAGGACCATGTTGAACTTGAAACTTGTTAGGACCAGCAGGTTCAGGCCAACACCTAGTCAAATCAACTCAATACAATTCGTATAAGCAGTAAAAATAATGTGTATAAGCAGCCAACATTAAAAGGAATTAAAACAGTAAGCAATTAAAATAGTGATCTACCACTCACCTAGTTGCTTGCTCAACATTACAGTCCAACTTTTTTTGTATCTTTGGACACAATATTCCAATATACTTATCAGCTGCAGCCCTCTTTTTTATTATCCTTTGCATCATTAAGCTTCTTATTGTCTCCATACAAGTGAGTATAGGTTTATCCCTTGCTTCCATGATAAACTACAATTCAGAAGAAAAAAACACGTTATTTTTCTGTTAAATTATTATATTGAATATAGCAATAAATGAATACTAGTATAATTGTTACCTTGTTAAAACTTTCACAAAGATTATTTAATAACATATCACATTTGGCTCTGGTGGAGAAGTGTGATTTAGACCACTGTTTAGGATCTTTTTTCCACAACCATTCATGAGCCTTAGAATCGATGTTCTCCATTTCAGTCATTGCAACCTTATATTCACTAAGAGTGGTTGCTCTAGCTGCTTTCCACAACAAATTTTTCAAAGTTTTGCTTGTATGCTTGGACTTGAAATTGTTGTACAAGTGTCTTACACAAGTCCTATGCTCACCATTTGAAAATAGCTCAACAATTGCCTCCATAAGACCCTAACAGAAAACATAAGAACTTATTAATATTCCTAAATAAACAAATAAGTTAGATATATTTATTAAAAATAATCAAAATTGATCATACCTTCTGTCTGTCTGACATAAAAGAGATGTTTTAGGAGTTTGTTATCTCTAGATCATTCTGGAACAGTTCCAAGAACCAACACCAGCTTCCTTCATATTCGCTTTCAACTACAGCATATGCGATTGGATAAATGCAATCATTTGCATCTATCCCCACTGCTGCCAGAATATGCCCACCATAATACCCTTTTAAGTGACAACCATCAACGCTAATTATGGGCCTGCATCCACTCTTGTATCCCAACTTACATGCCTCCAAACAAACATACATTCTCTGAAAAAGCCTTAGGTCTAAATAACATATTGTGGTTGTACCAGGATTAGTTTGCCTAAGTTCAGCTAGGTACTCATATATCTTCTCATATTGATCTCTCTAGTTTCCAATAACTTTTTCAAGTGCCCATTCCCTTGCCCTGCTACATTTGGTGAGAGAGACTTACATAATCAATGTCCACATCTTGTTTAAGTAAAGTCAATGAATATGTAGGGTCAGCGCTGAACTTGTGAAGATACTTCTTAGCCATGCATTTGGCAGTCAGATTTCTATTCTTAATTACCCTAAGACACCTATGCTCAGCTTGATAGGTCTTAATTTGCCATGTTTGATCATTTGAATTTTTTGATGACATATGAGACCCCCACAATCTCCATGGGCATCCATTCCTACAAACTACTCGTACTCTTTTCTTATCATTATTAAAAAACTTCACCTCATATCTATTTTTCCTCCTGTATTTCAGAATAGCTTTTGTTAAATGTTTTTTTACTTGAAAATACTAAGCCCTTCATCAATTTAGGATCAACCAAGTCAACATCAGCATTGAACTCTGGCCAATGTTGACCATCTGAGTCAGAATCATGCAAACTGTGCAATGATCCTGAAGAATCATACTCATGTTCATCATCTTTTTCAGTGGGTACAAAATTAATAAGGACCCCTACCCCTTCTAGTGTAACATTAATCCTTTTTACCTCATCATCTGCATCACCTATTTCATTATCTGACTCTATAAATTCATTGTCAGAATTGACAGTCTCAAAATCTACTCCAACAATTCTATTTTCTAAATCTGTAACAACACAACACAATCAAATAAGAAATATAGACAAAAAAAACTTATGTATCAAAAAAATTATGAATCCTACTGTAAGAAATAATTTAGTATTATGCTCGCTAAAACCGAAGTTCAATTCTAGTTAATCCAAAATAATCAGTATTACAAAAATAGCTCACTTTCACTCATGATTTCTTTACTATACAAGGCATTAAAGGGGCATTTTATAGATTACACATTTAAAGTTTATAAAAAACTGCAGGCATTAAAGACCTCAACTAACACCAGTAAAGTAATTGAGGACCAATATGGTATTTAAGACATATTTTTTATTGTAATTTAACATAAAAGACAAAGCAAAAGTTCTCCAAAGAAATATAAAGTAAACTAAAATATATATATGCACATTGTCCCACTCACCAACAATACACTTTCATGGACAAAAGTAAACTAAGTGTTTTAACATTGTCCCACCCACAAACGAAACATGTTTAAATGAAACACTCATAATAAATAACAAAAATACTTACCTTCTGAAACGACGATCTTCCCTTTTCTTCCACTCGATTGTCCCTCCATGATCCTTGTGAAATTGTTGGCCAAAACATAAGATAAGGATCAATAACCTACTATTCAACAATGGTTTTTAGATAATTTGATAAATCCCTCTGAAACCCAAAATATGCTCTGGAATTTACCCTAAATGTTTTCCCTCAATGTGTTAACCTAATAGAATGAAATAGAAGGGTTAAAACGACTTTAATATGCCTTTTCTTTCCTTTTTTTAATAATTAAGTGTATATAAGATAATGAGGTCTACACCACGTGTAATTTTTTTTATTAATATAAAATGTTTAATGACGACAACATCTAACAGCCGTTTAATTTTAAACGGTAGGGTGACCCAAATGTAACCACTTTAATAATTGGGTGACCCAAATGTAACTTTTAATAATTGAGTGACTCAAATGTAACCTTACCCATAATTAAGTGACCTCTGTGTTAGTTTACCCTTTTTAATAAGGTGTTTGCTAATATTCCCTTATTAATAAAAAAACATGTATGAAATAACTCAATAACCATATAAATTATAACAGAAAATAAACCAATACTCAATAAATATTTAATCAAGGTACAAAATTTAAAACAACTTAATACCAATAGCTAAAATTATGAAATTAAATTAAAAATATAAAATTTTAGGGTAAACTACTCAGGTGACCACCAAACTATTTAGGCGTACCTATTTTGATCACCGAACTAGGCAACTCGTCAAAAAGACCATCAAACTTTTAAATTGGTCATATTTTGACCACTGTCGTTAAAAAACTAATGGAGGGGTGACGTGGTAGTTAACCAAAGTTTGTAAAATTACACATTTGGTCTATGTTATTTCTTTATTATATCAATTTGGTCCTAATTTTAATTTAGGATAAACTATGTCAAGTACCACCAAACTATTGGGTGTGACCCGTTTTTACCATCAACCTTTCAATTGGTGCAAATTTGCCACTAAACTTTATTTTTCGACTCATTTATATCACCGCACCGTTAACTCCTTAACGTCGTGATGACTTGGATGCTAGACTAAAATGACGTCATTTTGGTGCCGTTATTTTGATACTAAATTGCCTAAAACGGCGTCGTTTTGCTAGAGGAAAATATGAAAAATCATGCACTTGATGGGATTTGAACTTAGAACCTTTAGAAATGCAAGCACCTAACCACTAAGCCAATTTAACATCTATGTTTTATTTCCAGCACAAATAATATATATTCTAAACCGCGGTTTATCATATAAATAACATTACTCTATATAAATAATATAAAATATATAAATAGATAAATATATTATTATAAAAATTAAAAGACTAATTTTCAAAACCCAAAATTTTCAAAAAACCCAAAATCCAAGAAAACCTTAAACCCTAACCCTAAAATTTTATTCATAAACAAATAATATTAAAATATATAAACAAATAATATATTATTAGAAAAACTAAAAAATAATTTTAAAAAATCTAAATTTTCAAAATTTTACCAAAAAAACCCCAAAACTCACTAAATCCCAAATCCATCCATTTTGGTTGCTAATGGCTTTATGATTTTAGGGTTTAAGATTTATGATTGAGGGTTTTAGGGTATATAGGTAAGAATTTAATGTTTCGGTGGATTTTGGAGTATTTTTGTAAATTTTGTAAATTTTTGGGGTTTTGTGAAAATTAATTTTTTAGTTTTTATAATAATATATTATTTATTTATATATTTAATATTATTGGTAATATAATTTTTTATTTAATATAAATATTTTATTTATTAGTTATATATATTAATATATTATCATATGTATATTAATATTATTTTAGAATATATTTATATTATTTGTATAGAGTAATATTATTTATATAATAAAATAAATGCAGTTTAGAATATATATTATTTGTGTTAGAAATAAATCATACATATTAAGTTGGTTTAGTATTTAGGAGGTTGCCTTTGATTCTAAAGGTTCTAAGTTCAAATCTCATCATGATTTTTCATATTTTCCTTTAGCAAAACGACGCCGTTTTGGGCAATTTAGTATTAAAATAACGGCACCAAAATGACGTCTTTTTGGCCTAGCATCCAAGTCATCAGACATTAAGGAGTTAACGACGTTGGTATAAACGAGTCGAAGAATAAAGTTTAGTGACAAATTTAGACTAATTGAAAGATTGGTGGTAAAAACGAGTTACCCTCAATAGTTTGGTGGTACCTAACATAGCTTATCCTTTAATTCAATTAAATAAAATTAACCAACCAACCAGATAACGACACATATCATCATCTGATTGGATATAATCAAATGAAACAAATAAAATGAGAGGAAAATGTAAGTAGTGGGAACCAAACCCATACCTAAAAGCAAAGATGGCTTAAGCCCCAACCATTGCCAAGACCATTTATATGATATGAGATGATAACATATTTTATTGACTGGTTTCGGGGTAAATAACAATCTAAAAGTTGCGATGTAATGAACTCAAAAACAAAATCTGAGAATCTTCTAAAATTCCCCAATCAAACGCAAACTCATATGTTTTGAAACGATAGGGCAGGCAAGGACAAATCACAAGTTACTCACCTGACCGTAGCTTTCGTGGAACAGAAGCATGATCAACGACATTACGGTTATCAGAAATCTGCAGGGACAAAAATAAAAGAAAATGAAAGCCTTCAAATCTGGGAAACAATTTTTAACTAACAAGAGATAGCTGTTCAAAAAAGGAACATAGACATAGGGATTGATTGTTTACCTTTCTGGGAATCTTAAATCTCTCGATGGTAGATTTACTTATGAGAGGAGAAGAGAGCTGTGGATGCGAAGAACATTAATTTTCTCTATTATCAGAAGACAAATCACAGCAACAAAAAGTACTCGTCTATGTTTTAGAATGTTAGATGCCATTAACGCTGCTCTTTCTTCTTATTTTCTCTTTCTTGGCTTTATAAAAGTCCATCGCGCCACCATTAAAATCAATGGAAAAAATTAGAAGAACCCACTACATTACTACTACGCGGCAGTTACTAAACCTCTCCCCTTTATTTTTCAAACTTCTTCTTCGTTGTATTTTTTTAATACCGACAACGACCATTGGCCGTTTTGTTGGTTTAAATATAAATAATATTTATTTTTTATGATGAATACTTCATTTTCAATTTTTTTATTTTACTTTGACAAATTCATACCGATATGCTAAGAACAAGCTGCAAAAGATTCTGGTCAAAAATAATATTTATTTTATTTTGACAAATTCATACCGATATGCCAAGAACAAGTTGCGAAAGATTCTGATCAAAGTTGTAACACTTTGATTTTATGGCTAAAAAATAAAAACGAAAATGATGATTAATTGAGAATGGGGTTGGTGGGGATTGAACCCATGACCTCACCCCTCCATTCTCCCTTATGTGCTAAACTATTGAGCCAAGTGCTCTTTTCTATCAAGAGTTGTCTGGAATAATGTTAGAGTTAAGTTGGGAAGCCCATTAAGGTTTAATAACACATCTGCATCCTCACCTACTCGAGATAAGGCTATTCGCATTCTGAAATATCTTAGACCCTAGAAACCTCTTTCACATAACCCCACCGTCTCTAGCTCTGATCTGCCACACCTCCCGGCCGTTTGTCGTGTAGATCGATTCGAAGATCCGACGAAACCCCTATCTCCCCTCCTCTAATTTTGTGTTTTCCGACCACCCTCGTCGCCCGATCGAGGCGTCGTCACCTCCAGTGAGTTCTCGGTGCCGTGACGAGTAAAACTCAGGTGGTTGATTGTCGATCCACCACTGTTAAGGGCCTCGTCGGAGCTATGTGCTTTTCAGTCACCCATTTGCATTTCAGGTAAATTCGGTGAGATTCTGACTTGATTGCTTGATATTCTAGGTTGGTTTGTTTTTGAGGTAATGTGTTTTAACTTTTCCAGCAATTTGGTGTCGTTTGGAGTCACCGGTGAGGATCCCCGATGAGCCGCCAGCGAGTTTGCTTTCGATTAGGGTAAGCGGGCTTGAACTCGGTCTAATTTGACCCAACCTATAAACCGGTCTGAACTGGTCTAGTTAGTTATCCCAGTCCATGTTGTTGAGTTGTGTGGGGCTCGATTCGATCAACCAATTTAGCTCACCAAGTGGTGGAGAGATGAATTTTTGGGTGGAAGGGTTGTGGAAGCTAGAAAGAATAAAGACACAATGATTTATAGTGGTTCGGCCTTCTAACAAGCACCTACATCCACTACCTTAGCTTCCCACTAAGGATTTCACAATCAATCCACTAATTGATTCGTCCCCTTTTCTAGGATTAGGAGGAAACCCTTACAACCGATCAAGCTTCTACCCAAAGCCTTGATCAAAACCCTCTTTTACAAAGAGATAAATAAAGAAAACTTAAACCCTCTAATAGGTGTTTGTTTGCACAATGAAGCACTCACCCAAAACCTAAAACACTTGAGCAAATTTGACAATTTTGGCTCACTAGTGTTTGTCTATACAAGAATTGACAAATTAAGCACTAAGACAATTTCTTGATCATTTGTTGATTGACAATTGAAGCATTAGCCTTCTCTTGATGCTTGGAGGTCCCTTTTATACTCCTAATTGAGTTTATAGCCGTTTAGGACCGTTGGGGTTGAAATAGAGTCGTTGGAGCCTTTAATTCCCTCCATAAATGCAGTTCTGCAGCTCCCCGTTTCGAAACGCTCGAAGCCGTTTCGAAAAACCCTCAATATAGAAAGAGCCGTTGCAGTCTGTCAGGGTACCCGTTTCGGAACACCCCCTTGCCGTTTCGGAACGCGTATCGGAACGCTATAAGCCCGTATCGAAACGACCTGCATTTAAAAGTTAGTTGGGAAAGAGCCGTTGGGGTTTATGACCGTTGTGGTCAGTGCCACGTGGGCGTATCGAAACGGCCTAGCCTGTTTCGAAACGCTGGCCCCGTTTCGATACAAGTATCGAAACGTTTTGGCCACTGGAGGCACCTGTTTCGAAACGCCCTAAGGTGTTTCGAAACACTTGGTCAGTTTTGTTAAAATTGGCCTTTGAAAACATGAAAAACCTTTATGAAAAATTCCTTAAATATTATTTCAAGTTGTTTGGACTTTGGAAATGTTTTAAATACTTTTTAAATTAGTCCAAAACATTTTTCAATTATTATATCAAAACATTAGTTCTACAATCTCCCCCTTTTTGATATAATAAAACCACTTGAAAAATTGTTTGGAATTCTCCCCCTTTAACTTATAAAATGTGAATAAGAGAATAAAATTTTAATTCACATAAGGCTCCCCCTTATTCATTTTGAAAATTCAATTTTCAAACCATTTCTCCCCCTTTTTGTTATATCAAAAAGATTTAAAACATTAAGTTCAAAAATAACAATAGAGGTAAAAAAAAATGACAAAAGTAAGAATTTGGTTTTAAAATGGCTCCCCCTTACTCAAGGCATCATTGAAATGTTAGTCACAACATATATGATCATCTAGTTGAATTTAAACTAAAATAAACAAATGAAAGCAAAAACAACTAGAATTTTACCAACACTTGAATTCAAGGGAGGATGTGAAGCCTTCCTTCTCCAAGTGTTCTTCCTTGTGTGTATGGAGCTCCCCCTCAATGTTTGACTTGTTGAACATCTACATCACACCTACAAAAGACAATCAAGTAATTTTTGGTATCCAAATTGCTTTAGATCCATAGACGTTAGTTGCACAAAATTTAGTCCCCTTTGGAATCCATTTTTCAATTTCATCCCTTTTAGTTGAAGTATTAAGTCCTTTAGGGACCCAAACACTTCTAGAACATTTTCCATTTACAAATCTAGGGGCACTAGATTGTCTAACATAAAAATTTGATTTTCCAAAATTGTTTTTCTTTTCAAGCTCTTTGGAAATCAAATCCTTTTCTTCTTGAACATTTTGAAGCAATTTTTGTAAATCAAAACATTTTAATTCAAACTCTTCAAGTTTTGCTTCAAGTTCAAGTTTGGTTTTAGAAAGCAAATCATTTTGAATTTTTAACTTTGAAATCAATTTATTGTTTTTCAAAATGTGGCTTTTAAAATCTAAAACCAAATCATCATAGGCATCTTGTAATTCATCAAAAGAATAAGAACATGAAGTAGATGAATTAGAAGTTACCCTTGAATCTTCTTCGATGGCCATAAGGCAAAGGTTGGCTTGTTCATCGTCGGTGGAGTCCTCATCACTCCAAGTAGCCACATGTGCCTTCTTCTTATGGCTTGAAGTGCTTGCCCTCTCCTTTCTCTTAGGTTCTCATTCAAGCTCTCTCAAGGCTTTCTTCATGAATGGGGCACACTTCTTGAAGAGATGAACTATCTCTTCATCTTCATCCTCCTTTTCACTTGTGTAGACATGATGGCAAGTGGAGGATTTGAGAGCCATGGCACTTGCATTGATGCCAAGCCCTTTGATTTTCTTCTCTCCCATAGCTCTAATTTCTCCCATCTTCTTCTCATCCTCTTTATTCTTCTTCATGATTTGATGAGTAAGGAGTGACCCCATGAGTTCATCAAGCTTTAAAGTCTTCAAATTTTTGGCTTCGATGATGGCGGTCCTCTTTGAGTCCCAAGACTCGGGAAGTGAGTAGATGAGCTTTCGAACAAGCTTCTCCTCCGGGATGGCTTCTCCATAACCTTTAAGACCATTGGTGATGGTGGAGAACCTATCAAACATCTTCTCGATGTTCTCTTCCGGATCCATTTTGAAGTTCTCATACTCCAAGGTTAGGAGCCCAATCTTGGTCTCCTTGACTTCATTTGTCCCGTCGTATGTGACTTCAAGCTTGTCCCATACCTCCTTGGCACTTTCACAAGAAGACATCTTCTCATAGATGGATGGACCAAATGCACAAAATAGAATGTGCAAGGCTTTGCAATTTAGCTCCATCTTCTTGCGATCGTCGGCACTCCACTCCACTTTACTTCTTTTAGGCACGAACGGGCCATCTTCAACTACATCCCATAGCTTGTAATCTTTTGATTTGATGAAGAACTTCATCTTTGTCTTCCAATGGGCATAGTGAGCTCCGTCAAAGAAAGGCGGTTTGTCGATAGATTGTGCCATTTGAGCCGGTTGATGAATATGTGATCGAGCTTGCCGGATCTTCTCAATAGGATGTTAATCCTCACCGATTGAGCCAAGCTCTGATACCAATTGTTGAGTTGTGTGGGGCTCGATTCGATCAACCAATTTAGCTCACCAAGTGGTGGAGAGATGGATTTTTGGGTGGAAGGGTTGTGGAAGCTAGAAAGAATAAAGACACAATGATTTATAGTGGTTCGGCCTTCTAACAAGCACCTACATCCACTACCTTAGCTTCCCACTAAGGATTTCACAATCAATCCACTAATTGATTCGTCCCCTTTTCTAGGATTAGGAGGAAACCCTTACAACCGATCAAGCTTCTACCCAAAGCCTTGATCAAAACCCTCTTTTACAAAGAGATAAATAAAGAAAACTTAAACCCTCTAATAGGTGTTTGTTTGCACAATGAAGCACTCACCCAAAACCTAAAACACTTGAGCAAATTTGACAATTTTGGCTCACTAGTGTTTGTCTATACAAGAATTGACAAATTAAGCACTAAGACAATTTCTTGATCATTTGTTGATTGACAATTGAAGCATTAGCCTTCTCTTGATGCTTGGAGGTCCCTTTTATACTCCTAATTGAGTTTATAGCCGTTTAGGACCGTTGGGGTTGAAATAGAGTCGTTGGAGCCTTTAATTCCCTCCATAAATGCAGTTCTGCAGCTCCCCGTTTCGAAACGCTCGAAGCCGTTTCGAAAAACCCTCAATATAGAAAGAGTCGTTGCAGTCTGTCAGGGTACCCGTTTCGGAACACCCCCTTGCCGTTTCGGAACGCGTATCGGAACGCTATAAGCCCGTATCGAAACGACCTGCATTTAAAAGTTAGTTGGGAAAGAGCCGTTGGGGTTTATGACCGTTGTGGTCAGTGCCACGTGGGCGTATCGAAACGGCCTAGCCTGTTTCGAAACGCTGGCCCCGTTTCGATACAAGTATCGAAACGTTTTGGCCACTGGAGGCACCTGTTTCGAAACGCCCTAAGGTGTTTCGAAACACTTGGTCAGTTTTGTTAAAATTGGCCTTTGAAAACATGAAAAACCTTTATGAAAAATTCCTTAAATATTATTTCAAGTTGTTTGGACTTTGGAAATGTTTTAAATACTTTTTAAATCAGTCCAAAACATTTTTCAATTATTATATCAAAACATTAGTTCTACACATGCCCAAACTAATTATCGGTATGAATCCAAGCCCATTAGCTAATTTGGACTGAATCCAACCCGTTTGACTTGAAACTGAACTGAGTCTGACCCAAACCGATTCTCTCTGACCCGACCGTCTGAGTCAACTCGGTTGACCGTTGACGTCAACGTTAACTTTGACCTCAAAAGTCAATTTTGTTCGAAAACTCATATTTTATGTTTTTCGACGTCTTGAGTCCGTTTTTTATGCTCGTTTTACGAAATTCTAGCCTGAAAGCCTTCAAATCTGACCTTGACCCTAAACTCGTATATGTGCTTAATTATTCCGTTAAGAGTAATATGAATAAAGATTGAAATTGGGAATTGTGCAACTGAAGGTAATCACAGCTCCTTGCGTACGAAATTCTAGCCTGAAAGCCTTCAAATCTGACCTTGACCCTGAACTCGTATATGTGCTTAATTATTCAGTTAAGAGTAATATGAATAAAGATTTAAATTGTGAATTGTGCAACTAAAGGTAATCACAACTCCTTGCGTACGATGTCGAGGGACGTCGAATTCGGGTTCAAGAGTGATCGAATGTAATATCATGGATCGACTAATGTAGCTCGGAGTTGAGGTAATACTTTACTACCTCATGTATGCTTTATGGAATATTCTGGTAATTGTTAATGCTTGAGAAAAATTATCGACCATTTGACCACTGTTGTTTATTTTTCAAATTGTACTGTTAACGGTAAAATGATAATAAAATAATCAAGACCGATCGACTCGAATATGAAATTGATGACTGGTAAGGAAATCCAAGTTCAACGAATAATTAGGAAGGCAATTAATCTCCAAACCCGATTAATTGTGTTAAAGGATTCAATGACGAAAGTATTTGGATATGAATTACGAAAATGACCTTGAGATATAAGAATGACAAAAATACCCTTAGAAATGAAAGTGATCCTGAGATTTATATTAGATTTGGTAGAAAAACTGATTCATCAGAAAATTTCGGAAAAAAAAAATTACTTTGAGTGTTACAGTAACAAGATTTGGACCTTTGAGACTATAAAGTACTTGAGTTTGCTAGAATTCTGAATAAATCTCTGAAGATAAATCTACGGAAATTAGTCGTATATCTGAATTAATCAATGTGGCATAGAAGACTGAATTGACTGAAATGACCACAAATGATTGAAAATACTGATAAGACTAGATTGGTCGGAATGTTTGTAATGACCAAAAGACTAAAATATCCTCGGACACTAATTTCCAATTGACCGAAACATTGGATATACCCTTGAGATTTGGTACGAATAAATAGTTTGAAGAACTAAAATGGCTATGAATAATTGAAACACTTTCGGGCATCGAAGTGACTGAAATACCTTTGAATACTAAAATGATCGAAAATACCTCTAAAACTTAGAATAAGAAATCCCAATAAAGTCAAACAGTTGTAATGACTCTAAAAGTGATAATATACGACCCATGTCAGTTGGTTGTTTCTGATACTAAGGTGATATTTGAAAAAAATCAAATGAATGCATATTCATTTTATTTGGAGAAACTGCATAGTTATTAGTAAGAGAGATATGTTCTTCAAAGGTACGTTCGATGCTATGGATTGAGTTCGGGTACAATGTACATGTTCGAATACTTGGAAAAGTACCGCTTGATTGCCCGCCCAATTTTTCGTAGTGCGTTCAGTGGTTGATTGGTGAAGGCAAACTATTTCTTTATACATTGTAATCAGTTCGGAGAAATGAATGCTTAAGGAATACCCATCCGGTTAAATGATAAACAATGTATTGATGAATTCTGATTAATTTAAAGGGACTCAGAAACCTGATGAGCAACTAGAATTCCTAAATTTTGCACATCACTATTTATATCTTGTTGGTTTAAATTGCCAAATTATCTTTGAAGGTCAAAATAACCATAATAACCTCGTATGCTTTAATGATTGGATCACTAGCGATATATCTAAAATCTCAATAATCCTGATGTATCAACTTTTGAATGTTGGTTTGAGTCGTTAGTACCGAGCTCCCTCATTCAGGGACCTTGTTCTAAAATCACCACAAATTGTCAAATGTTCTATTTTTGATAATTATCAAGTGTCTCTAAGAAATAAATTGGACCATAAGGTGCATACCTTGTGTCTGTAAATACTCTCGGTTTTAAATCAAGACTATCCGCTCTGAATTTAAAAGTACGACACAGTTATTCGAAAAGAAAGCAATCCATGGCTTTTGTCCTCTGATACAGAAATATTTATCTGATATCTGTCTTTTGATAAAAATAAAAATAAAAAAATAAATCTGACTTTTGTCTTCTGGTATAAAGATATATTTGGACTCTGTTTTTTGCTATTATTGTTTACTAGATAAAACTAATTTTAACCGAGTTAAATTATCTGGATATGATTGAAGATCTATAGGCTCAACGTTGATAAGCCCTTCTAGACCTAAGATATCATCTACGCCCAACGGACCTAGGGGAGTCTTTCTGTAAGCTTTCACGCCCAATGGGCCTAGGGTAAGTCTTTCTAGATACTATTATGGGATATTGTATATCAGTGTATGGTTGGAGGGTAGTCAAGTAATTAGAATAAAACTTTCCGTTCCCTTATATAATTCTACCGTACTGAATTAATTCACTAAAGTCCAAAACTCTCAGTATGCTTCCAATTTACGTTTAATGAAACACACTAAACTCTTTGGTTCATCTTTCGAAATATATCTCATTTCTGATTACACGGTTTATATGCTTCGTGCCTAATACTCAGTGATTGAATAAAGATAAATTCTGTTATATCCAAATATAATGTTTCACTAAAATATCGAATTATAATCGGAATCCGTAGTTGCTCGGAACTTCATGGTAGCTTTACGCTTTGCCTTATACATGTATGTTGTCTGTAGCATTTTTCGGGTAGTTTTGTATTACCAGGTTTTCCGAAGCTCACGTTGTTTTTACCATCGCATGTTAGAAGAAATATATCATGGTATAGTAATTGACATCAGTGTTTGGAGTTCTCTCAGCGTTGTGTTTGGAGTACGGTATTGGTTTAGTTAGTGGTCATGTATGTCGTATATTGATTTATGTCACTGTCTCTAATATATTTTTCTAAACTACTGTTGCATATTGATTTTCTGAAAGTGTACTTTGAACGAAAGTTTGTTTTACATTTTTTATGTATTTAAAGAAAAATATCTTCCTATGTGAATTTTTTCATTATGGGTCACTCTTGTGACCCTAATGTGACTTCCTAGGATCTGTGGTAACGTATAGACGGGTCTAAGGTTTTACAAAAGTAGTTGATTGTTGGATTTTTTCCAGAAGATTGTACAAGTTCTTCTCAAAGTGATGGTTTTTGTTTTTTATGTCTTTCACACCCTTTGAATTTTATTGAGCATTGAATTTTAATGTTTACAATGTTATTCTTTTGTAATCCTATCACTTTAAATATAATTCAGTAAATTTTTCTTGTTCAAAAAAATCAATGGAAAAACAACATGGTTTATCAGATTCAAAAAACTCTTATTTACCAATAACGAACGAAGGGAATTTAAAAGTAAAAGTGAATTTACCAAAGATGAGGTTGGTCGAAATCTGAAAGTGAGAGACTAAAGAAGAGAGTAAGAGTCGCTTAATGTGCAAAATAGAAACTCTGTAACCCTTTAATAATATATGTTATCATCTCATATCATGTAAATAGTGTTAGCCTAGCGGTTGGGGTTTAAGCCCTCATTGCTCTTGGGTGTGGGTTTATTTCCCCTTGCTTGCATTTGCCTCCAATTTTATTTGCTTTATTTGATTATGTCTAATTAGATGGTGACACATGTTGTCATCGAGTTGTTTGTTTAATTTTATTTAATTAAATTACAATTAGGACCAAATTGATATAATAGGTAAATAATATAAACCAAATGTATAATTTTACAAACTTCCGTTAACTGCCACGTCACCCCTCTGTTAGTTTTTTTAACAGAGGTGGTCAAAATAGGACCAATTTTGTAACCCCCTCGTCCCGGTCTGGCCGGATGACCGGTCTAAGTAGGCTACACGGGGAAAACTGAAGCGAAACCCGTTAAGGTTCCCCCTCGGTTAGCAACCCTAAAAATTTCTTTTTAATTTAATATTCTCTAAAGGCACATTTAAATCCTACATGGTCACAACAGCGGAAAAGTTCGAGGAAGACAAGCATCTGGACACAAAACGGCAATTAAACAGTCCAATTTTAATTCATTAGGCAGGCCGTTTCGAAACACCCTTGAGGCGTATCGAAACGCCTTGACTCGGTCAACTGCCCCAAGTCCACACGAGGAGGCCGTATCGGAACAGAGGTCAACCGTTTCGAAACACCCTCAACGGTCAACTTCTCGTGGTTAACGAGATAATGATCGTTCCGAAACCCCCAGACCCGTTTCAAAACCCCTTCATATCGGCAATTTCTCAGATTTCTAGTAGCCAAAGTGTTCCGAAACTCTTTTCGAAACAGAGGTTCACAGTGGCCAAACCGTATCGAAACGAGTTCCGATACGGGGTCCCTGAAGCCTTACCCGTTCCGAAACGGCTCTGCCCGTTTCGAAACACTGGCTGTCTGCAACTCTCAAAAACCAGCTTTAAACGTTTCCCAACAACTCCAAAGGCCCTAAACGACCCCAAGAAGCACTCAACACATACAAGCATGAGCTAGAGGCATGGACCCTATGTCAAAACACGCTCAAACACACAAGGCATAAGATGAAGCATCCATTCATGGCATTTACACAAAAGGGCAACATTTCATATAAGGGCATGCTTAAGGACTCAAAAGCCAAATGGCATAATTCATCACATAAAGGTTTACATGCCAACCAAAAGCAACTTAAACATTCAAAAGGCATGTCATCACACAAGCATTCGACAAGACATAACATGTTTTACAATTGAAGTCAAATCATGAACATCAATCACATATATGAGTCATACATCGCTCATACAAAACACACTCTTGCCATATTGCTAAACTACCACGTTAATTGCTAAATCGTACTTTAGCAACAAAAACTTGGAAAGCCCCTTCGCCTTGCTCCTTGCTAACACCACGCTAATGATCTGCATTGTTGAAAATGAGAGCGTAAGCTAGAAGCTTAGTGAGGATGCTCTAAAATCAAAAACAACAACAATGCAAGGTCCAAGCATGCAAATCCTTAAACTCACATACAACATGCATATGTATCTACAAGTCGACCTAGCTAGTCTTTCATGAGTCATAATATGGCATCACACATCATACTAAGCTCAACAACAAATATCTCAATTTTCATAACATCATAATCATGAAAGCAATATCATTGGCCACTATTAGTTTACCCGGATGTGCGGATTTACTCTCAACAACAACATTACCTCGGTGGGATTACACTCATCATCGGACCTTGCATGGGCGGGATTCCACTCATCACCACATGCCCTACGGATGGGATTTCACTCATCATCACGTAGAATATAAATAAATTTCCGGTGGAATATTACATCACTGTACTCCTCCTTGATGACTCAACGCCGTCAAGGCCACGTACGTTTTGACTGAATTGTGTGCACACTAATCCTAATGATCGATCATTTACACCCGATAAGTTAATTAGTGTCAATTTCATTAACCACATCACACATCACCATTTATATCATATAATCATTGCTTACACATAGCATGGTATACACATACAATCAATCCATATTTCTCAAGATCAATAGGCAAGGCATAAATAGCATCAATAGAAATCAAGGAGTTAAGTTACCACTTTAACTCCCACTTAGGAATGGCCTACCAAGCACATTCCAACACATACACTACACACACTTGAACCAACTTTAAAACATATTTAAAGTTTTACTCACCACCTTTCCTTAGCAACCAAAGCAAGCAAACAACCCTCCTATATGCCCAGATTCGATCCCGATGCTTCTCCAATGTCTCCTCTTGTTTCTAGCCAATCAGAACACATCCATTACTCACAAATCAATGCTAAATTTCAGTCACCACTCCAACCCATAAACACAAGCCACACTTCAGCAATTTCAAACCCAACAATCACCCAAAATTTCCATTTTTGAGCTCCCCTAAAATCCAGCTGAAAACCATGTTTTCAAACACCCAAATGACACCTAAATGGTCCCAAAACACTTTTCTAACATCCCTAAATCATCAGCCCTTCAACCCAACCCTAAAACTCACCAAAGTCCAAGTTTGAGACACCTCAAAAATGGCCACGAGGACCCATTTCGGGTTTTCACCCAAAATCATCCGTTTTAACATATTATGTGTATTTTAAGGAAACTAAACCAAAACCCAACTTAATAATTCAAAACCAAAGGTGAAACCCATCAAAAACTCAAACTTTCTTTAAACTCCAAATTTTAAAAAGATGATAGTTTTCAATTTCAAGACTAGGTAAATGTAGAGGATGAAGAGGAGAGTTCAAATATATAATTACCTTTAAAAATGCCCTTGAGATGAGGAAGAAATCAAATGGAATAGTGAATAGGGTTTGGGGAGGGGTTTTGGTGTTTTTCACGTTGAAGGAGGAAGAAAGGGGAAAGTTGGTACCCTTTTTTTTGTTTGATCTTTTACTTTCAAAAAGGTTGTCTACCTTTTAAATTTCTTTGGCTAAATTACCAAAATGATCCCTCCTTTTTATTTAAAACTCAATTAGATCAAAACTAGGGTTAATTTGATTAAAATTGATTTTATCGACTCGAACCCACTCTCACGATTAACTCCTAACCCCAAAACACGGGTGTTACAAATTTAGAAGTTTGATGATCCGATTGACGAGTTACCTAATTTGGTGGTCAAAATAGGTACATCTAAATAGTTCGATGGTCACCGGAATAGTTTACTCAAAATTATAACAGTGTACTTTTTTTTTTTGAATAAATTAACAATGTATTCTTGATATTAAATAAGCGAACTAATTTTGAGCGTACTATCTTTCATCCTCCACTAGGGGTAGTTTTAGTTATTTTATACGAGGATGGTTTTATGTTCAACTTTGATTAGTTCTTAAGGTTAATAAAATTTTCTTTTCATAAAAAAACAACTTAATTATTTATTTCAATATGAATAGAAAGTCTCTATTCTTTATAGTGTTTTTATCTATTTTCTAATATTAAAAAATAAGATTTGTCAATAATTTTTAAAACAAATGGTTAAAAATTCTCAGACGACACCCTCTCCTTCCCTAGGTTGTGGGTTCAAAATTCAGTAGGAGTAAAAATTTCCATTCTCCTAGGTAGAAATTGTTTTAAAAAAATAAGGTTTAAGGTTTCAGGTTGGGGAGTTATAGTTAGAGTTTTTGATGTAGGATTTATGGTTTAATTTTTAGGTTTTAGGATTTAGAAATTTTAGTTAGAATATATGATTTAATTATTTAGTATTAGACATAAATAGAGATATTAAAAAAATATGATTTTTGTTCTTGCAATATTTTTATTTATAGGTAATTTTTCTACACTTTGGATTGTATTGTACAAATTCTTTATTATGAACAAATTTCCTCTCCTCTTGCCTAAATAGAACTTATTCAAAAAAAATAAATTATTAAAATTAAACCATGATTTTCAGTATATGTTTTCCGACGTTGAGCACGAGAAGCAACTCTTCTTCTCATTGTTAGATTCTTGCAATTAGTATGAAATGCAAACAATTTTTTTTCATTTTCTAATCCAAATATTTGATTTTATTTTTTATATTCGTTTTTTTAATTTCATTGTTTTTAGGTATTTGGTTTGCGTCGATTTAACCCATTGAAAAAAAAATCAAAAAATCAATATTTTGTTTCTTAAAATCGACAAGGTACATACAAATATTTTGCATATTATTTAACTTTAAAATTTTCTTTAATTATTAACATTTTTTCAATTGAGGAGATTCATCTTATGAGAATGTTTTAACGCAATTGAGGTTGTTTGGACATAAATAAATAACTTTCCTTGCTTATTTTCTAAAAAAATCAAAATAAAAATTTTATAATAACATGATGTCTATTTTAGAACAAAATCTAAAATTTATTGTTCATTGTATAACACCTAAAAGTCAAATTAATATTTTAAAATAATTTAATGATATTTTTAAACGTCGCCCTCTAATTTATAACGACAGCCAGGCTGGTCTCCCATATGAGTTTAAAATCAATCAGATCTCCTCCATATGCACCCCCATTGTTCGCACATGCTTCCTTCACTCAACTGCTGGAGTGGGTAAATCTTAGTACCAAGTAATTATAAAATAGTAATTATTTGATGCATTTAGAGAAAGTTTTTTTTTTATAAGTGGGTATCAAAGCTGTCGTTTATTTATTTTAAGGCTCAAATTTTAATTTTTAAGTTTTAAACTTTAAACTCTAAAGTTTAAATCATAAAATCTATTTACAAACTCTAAAACCTAACCACAAACGCTAAAGCTCTAACAATAAAATCTAACATCTAAACCTTTAAAGCTATGCACTTGTGGGAGAAAAAAATTCACCGCATGTGTAAAAAATTCACCGCATCATCAATATTTTTTTTCTACAAGTGAAATTCTAAACCTGCCACATGTACCTATTAAGGACCCTAACCCCTAAATTTTAAATAATAAACTCTAAACAACTTTTATTCTTAAACTTTAAAACTTAACAACGAACACTAAAACTCTAACTCTTAATCTTTAAAAGCAAACGCTTGTGGGAAACAATTTTTTCAATGTTAGTGCATAGAGTATATTCCCATTTATTATATGGATAATTATTTAATACACTGGCGGTGGAAACTAAAAGTTTCCGCAAGCGTCTTAATTTTAGAGTTTAGGGACTTAATTTAAGCTGTAAGGTTTATGGGTTTAGGTTTATTAGTTTAGAATTTAAGAATTGTGAATAGAATTTAGGGTTTAGGGTTTGTGCGTTAAAACCTAGACCCTCAACATATTACACTAAAACCTTAACCTTAACCTTTAAACCCTAAATCCTAACACTAACCCCTAAATTCTAACCATTACCCCTAAATTCTAAACCCATACACCCAAACCCCTAAACCTTACACCCTACACTAAGTCCCTAAACCCTAAAATTAAGGCACTTGTGGAAACTAAAATTTTTTACCGCCGGTGTATTAGATATAAATCCTTATTATATAACTAACCATAAGTTAATTTAGCTAATGAGGTGATATATACTTTAGAGGAATTAGATAAATTTTTGTGTTGTAAATGGAATATTAGTTTAGTTGGATGAAGTATTATTTTCCTTAAATAAAATTGAATGCTTGAATTTTTTGTGTTAGAAATAGAATAAATTAAAAAATTTGCGTTGTAATTTTATAGTGTTTGATTTCAAATTAATCGATTATTGAATTAAATATTTTTTGATTAAATAGATATTACATTTTTATATTAAGATTCGAATCCATACAAGATGAGACAACATAGCATCCTTAGCCACTAGGCTAATCAATAGATCTCATTATTGAATTAAATATTGATAATTATATAAAAATATAATGTATCGTACAAATGAGAATTCAGGTCCAAATCGGGGCACATTTGGTTGAATATTTTTTTTGGGAAAAAAATTGGAAAAACACCCCCTTTGAAATTATTTGAAAAAATACATCCATTTAATCCACGTAATGAAGACTTGCATTCTAACAGACGTGAGTTCAAAACTCGTGTTATGACAAACCCGAGTGCTATCTGATGTGGTACATATTATCCTTTGGTGTCTTTTAATATTCAAATAAACAGAACTCGCGCTTATCAGGGCGTGAGTTCCGCGATATATTAAGACGAAACGGCGCGAATTTATCGCAGTTAATCTGAGCGGTTGAAAAATAAATGATCGCGTTAAATTTACACTGAACTCGCGATGCACGAAACATGAGTTCTTCGATAACACAAAACTTGCGTCCTACAGGGCGCGAGTTTCCTTTAGCACTCACTTCCTAACCGGTGCGAGTTCTACTATAAATAGAGCCCCACCCCACCCTTTATTCCCACACAAAAATTTCTCTCTCAATTTGATATCTATATCTTTAAAAAAAATCGGTTAATTTCTCGAGTTTGAATTAATGACAGGGCTGATAAGGTTGGATCACAAACATTTTTTCGATTATTGGCGGATAAATTTAAGTTTTATTTATTTATTTATTTATTTTAATTTTGTTATATTTTGTTATATTTTGTAATTAAAAATAGTTTTAATAATATTTTATAAATAGATAAGAGTAGTTTTAATTTATGTTTGTTAATTTTTTAGGGTGGGATGGAATATCGTCTGGAAGTTTTTATCACGCGAATGTCAAATGGACCCCACCCGGAGCTAGAAAATTATATCGAGAAGGCCGAATTTCTGCATGTATCCAAAATCATTGGAGGTGTAAAATTGGATGTTAATTTGACCAACGCTCTTGTGGAGAGGTGGAGGCCGAAGACATACACATTCCACCTTTCGTGCGGCGAGGCGACTATAACCTTGGAGGACATTTCACATATTCTCAGTCTGTCGATTGATGAAGAGGTTATTACCGGTCCCAAAAGTGGTGACTAGCATGGAGTGTGTTTGGAGTTGCTAGAGGCAGCCCCAGACAGGTTGGATAGCGGTCGTATGTTTTTGAGGTGGTTGCGAGAAAATTTTAGTCATTTACAAATGATGCAAACGAAGATATGAAGAAGGTAAAAAATACATTTTTTGTGAATATTAATGAAATAATTAAATTTCCATATGTTAATATAATTTTTCCTATTATAGGCATATGCTCGCGCTCATATTTTACAAATAATTGGCGAGATATTGGTGTTTGACAATCTCGCAATAAAGTTCACATGTTCAAAATGCTATTTTGACGCCCTAAATTGAGCGTGTCGAGTCCATATATTTTTCTACTATGCCGAAAGTAAGAAAAAAATAAATATTTTTTTAATATACAGTTTTTTTAATATTAAAGTTATGTTTGTTGTTTTGTAGGTGTAGCGGTAATTTAATTCATGTTGGTCTAGCCAAAGGTCTGAAGGCTATCAGACAAGATATTTACACTGAATCTGGGGATCAAGTAAAATTTTAGAGTTTATTTGTTATTGAATTTAATATATTTATTTAAATTTTAGTTTATTAATTTTAGTTATAATTGAATATTTTATAGTTTTTATGAGCACCGTACGCAGATTCGAGTATCCACACATGCCTCTCGGAATTTTAGAAGCGACGAAGATTGTTTGGACGGCCAGTGTACCACTCATCTTTTACGCTACAGTTGAGTGGATTCCGAGCGATCACATCTTATGGCAGTTTGGTTGTGTCCAACGAATCCCGATGGTCCCTCCAAATTTAGACGAGTTACATAGGCTCACTCGAAAAGGGAAGCTTGAGGTAAAAAAATTAATTCATTCAATGTTTTATTAATTTGAACTTAATTTAGATTTATAAAGTGAAATAAAACTTTTTTATTGTCTGATAGGTTGATTGGTCGGTGAGGCATCTACATTAGATCGCTCAGTGGAGGGAAAGGGAACTACGACAACCCATTCGTGACTACGTAATGTTTGATACGATGGTCAGCGACGAATACATTGTGCGGTTTATGTCGAATGAGAAGTCAAATCTTTTAAATCCAGTGGAACGATCGATCTTCATTGAGCGTGTGCAACGCAACCACCCACCGACTCAACGCACGAGGGGAGAACGAACGACTTCTGACGGTGCTTCGTCATCAAAGATAAGGCAAGCTTCTGCCTCATTAGCACCAGGACCATCTTAGGTTGCCCCACCGATCCGACCATAGGACTTTACCCACTCGATGCACTCATCATTTCATCTACTGCCAAGTCTGACGGAAGGTTTTTTCTTGCCTATTGTGGCCAACCCTTACGGTGCATTTTCGAGGATGATGAGTGGGACGTCGAGTTTGTTCAGCAAACACCGCCGTAATCACTATTCTTCACAAGTGGGCCAGTTGGAACGAGTGATACCGCTAGAGTTAGAACTAGGAATGATGAAGATGATGATGACGATGATGAGCAGCCAATTGATCCCCTTCATTGTTGACGCAATCCCGATCGACCTTATCGTCCACTAGGGTGTGGTACCAGTGGACATAGACATCATTAGTAAAATCATCTTAATTGTATAGATAACAAACGTAAAATATTTTGAAGTACATACAATTATTGTGAACTAAAATAAATCTAATGAAAGAATGAAGGCAAAAAATATTGCAGACTGAACTCGCATTCTGCTGAACACGAGTTTCAATGACACGTCAGGAACTCGCATCTAGATGAACACGAGTTCTACTGACACGTGAGGAACTCGCGTCCAGATGAACGTGAGTTCTACTGACACGTCAGAAATCTTGGGCCATATTCGTATGTGGCTAAACATGAGTTCCATGTTATAAAAAATGGTTGAAATGTCCATCCGAGCAGAGTGCAGATTCAAACAAAAAATCAACTACTTTATGGTGCTTTAGGTTCTCGATTGTATTGTAGCTAATAAAGGAAACAAACCACGTATCTGGAAAATTCTTTTGCAAAGAAATTTCTCGGATATTGTAGTTTGTTAGTATTTGTAGTTGCATTTATATGATGAGTACATATTTTGGCGGGTTACCAGTTCTGGTAAGATAAGTGTTTGATGTTTTTGTTCATAAGGAACGACATATCATAGTATCCGAAAATGTTGGTACTTTTTGAAGTGCATGTGAGGGTCTTAAATCTTTTGTTCAAGGCTAAGACTCTCTCATTTAACCGAAGTCAAAGCCCCTACCATTGTTGTAATACACGATCAGTGGGTAGAATTGGACGTCTTTCTAGGCACACGAAATTCGTGAAGCTTGTTCACCTGCCCACGTCGTGAAAGCATATTTAGGGGTACAGTATCAACCTAAAATACGCCATTGAACTTGAAGAAGAGCATCGACTGTTAAGGCGTATGTTAACAAAGACTTCGGAAGATGCATACCCCAAGGTTTTAAACTTGCTGGACTATTCAGCTCTAGAATTAAGCCGAGGGTATGCTAACAAAGAATTCGTAAAAGGGCCCACTGATAATCGACTGTTATGGAGTACAATTGACCGGTCACAATATCTCGTATGTGCCAATATCAGCTTCAAATACCGGTCTAGGCTTGAAGAAGAGAATCAGTTGTTTAGGGGTACAATTGTAAAACTTGACTAAGGATGAGACCAAGAGAGCAAAGCAAGTTTAGGATTTTTTATGTTTGTACAATGTCTGGTATGCTTGTATATCGCTCGTTTATGTTCTTTTAGAAGCTTGTTTATTAGCATGTTTATGGGTTTCAATTTACGTGTTTATAGACTAATTTTTAAGCTCTTTCACGAACACTTAAACGAATATGTTCACAAACACTTAGACGACCACGTTCATAAACATTAAATAATTTGACACGAACACTTCCTTAACAATTTACACCCCTATAAATAGACCCTTCCACATCCTTAAAAACTCACACCCTTCATTTCATACTAATTCGTTCAATATTTCTCTGAGTCAATTTCGTACTAATTCGCCCTATAATGGCTGTAAACGTAGATGATTTCTCATCTATTGGGAGATAATCATGCGATGCTGCTGTCGATAGTGACGATGAACTGCAAGTTGGAATGATATTCACGACAAAAAAATTGCGAAGGATGCAATTAAGAACTACAACATAGGTCGATTAGTTGTTTTGACAATGAAGAAAACGAATGAGGACAACTATATTGCAGAATGTATCCAAAAGGACCACGACTGTAACTGGAGGATCCATGTATCACAAAAGAAGATGTTGAACAACGTGTGGTAGATAACAAGATACGACAGACCTCATACATGCAACTATCTTGTGTGAATGTCATATGTAATGACTGAACACAATGTTATTTCCTACAATGATTTAAATGTCATATTCGGAGTTGCCCTATCATCGAAATAACATTAGACACCATTGTTTTTCGTTATTTATGATGTCTTAAAAAAATATGTAATGTAAGTAAGTAATTTAAATTGGATAGATGCACAAAATTATATTAACGAAACGTACTACACGATAGTTAATTGAAATAACTACACAAACGTTAAATTACTAAGCCTAGTTAAAATGAATGGAAGAGGAATCTGATTCACTGTCATCGTAATATGTATTTATGTCAGATGTTAAGTTTAGTTCATCAATTATTTGTTCCTTCTCCTGCCATCTCCTATAATTTCGTGTCGAGACCGCGTCTTTATCTAGACAATAGGGGATTATTGACGCACTGGTTGATGAATTGCAGCCTTCATCAAATTTTACAGTGAAGGAAAAATGTGATATCAGTAGAAGCAATATTCTGTAACAAACGTTCAGAGAAATTTGTGTATGAAGAATATTGAGTGCTGTATTATTTTTATCAATGGCAAGAAGAGTGACTGCTATATACTACGATGGTTAGATGATCCATGATGCAAGTCTCGATGTCGTATTTCAATCCCCCAACACTGTTACGATAAAGATTCTGAGGCGAGTAACGTATGAAGTGATGAAGGAGACGATATCGAGGAAGGTTCCACATGCTTTCGGAAGTGAATTGGAGTCATTGAAGTATCGACTACCTTCATCGTTAGAACCATTGTATTTCACAATATTTAATGTTAGAGACGATGATGTTGTAGATATGATGATCGATACCCATACTCAGTATTCATTTGAATGGCCCCTCGAGCTCTTTGCAACATTTTCTGAAGGTTATGTCGGAGGTTATATTGTGGTTCCACCTTGGCTACGAGCAAATCTTGACTTTGACCCAAATACTCATAATCCAACATCAAGTCTGTGACATGGCTTCAACTTACTAAATACGAGCAATAACCAAGCTTCATCGTCTTCTACTTTGAGGCCAAGGCATTCTTGCGTGGCCAGGTTCAACTTTGACCCAAACATGCCACCGACCCAACAGTTAACATACAATCCATACAGTGCAGGTGTAGGGTCGTCATCATCTATGGGGTCGTCTTACCATAAAGAGTTTAACGCGTTCAATGATTTCTCAATAGGATGACACTCAACTTATATCCCTAGTGAACGGAACGTAGATGCTTTCTCATCTCTGGGGAAACATTCAATCGATGATGTTGGCGACCTAGATATTGGATATAGGCCTCATTAGCAATCTTGTGATCGGGTTATGGCTGTAGAACCTACCAATGTACATGTTTTTGATGAAGCTAAACTATTTCGATTTAAAGGGTATAATTCTAATGAATAATCGCTTAGGGAGGTCGGGCCTAATGATTATGAAATGGGTTTATTTCCTGAATAACTAGTAGACCTTGACGAGCTCGTGAATACGAAGGATGATGTAGATGCTACTGCAGAGGATGCTTCAGAGGACGATGCGAAGGAAGATGTTGTTTCGCACAACTTTATTGGAGCATGCAGTAGCTCAACGTATTACGAACGACCATCCCACTTCACAATATTGGATATGGAAGGCTTCAACGCTAGTGAATTTCTAGAATTCCCACAGTTGGAGCAGTACAACGAACGAAATAAGGGTGAACTGCAACTTGGAATGGTCTTCAGGATTAAAAAACTCGCGGAGGCTGCACACATATATATGGGCACGTATGGGATATAGGGAGCAATCTCGCGTATGGGCACGTATTGGGAACCCTCCATATATACATCATCAGTACTGTTTACGACACATTGCAACAAACTACTACTAGAGATATAAGAATGGTGATGAACGCATAATGGTTCTTCGCATGGGTACGCCTTTCACTATGTACAATTTAATTATCATTACTTTTATTTTTATTATTTCTCGTTAACTATTTCGTCTTTTATAATAGGCAACGCACACCTAGTAGATCAAGTTCAGGAGCTGCTGGAAGAGTTGAGAGTAAGAAATATATATAGATATGACTATCTTGTTGATATCCTGAGGGAGAAATGGATGCGATGTTATGATGGGGGGTCATCGATTTGGTCATATGACAACGAACTTAGCTGAGGCGATCAATTCATCTCTGAAAGGAATGCGTTATTTACCTATCACGTTCGTTGTCAAGGTGACATACTACCGACTGGCTACCCTTTTTGCAACCCTCGAAAAACAAGCAATGGATGGATGGTAGGTGACCACAAGTTCCGTCCAGAACTCTAGCAAAAATTTCAAACATACACTGTGCACGCAAACGCAATGGGTGCGATATGTTTCTCTTGTCGCCAACATCACTTTCAAGTTTCTAAATATTCGCGACTGCTTGAAGGAATAATGCAAAACAATTACGTGGTTGATATATGTCGAAGAACGAGCGATTGCAGAGTCTTCGAAACATTCAAATACTCGTGTGCGCACGCCTTCGTTGCATGTGCATTCGTTCATTTTGACGCCATGACACTCGTTAATCCGGTATACCGAATTTAAAATATATTTAAGGGATGCTGATACGAGTTTCTTCCGATCAGGAATGAACGTGATCGTGATGTAATTGACGATGAACCTAAGATACGCCCAAATATTTCCCTACATCGTAAGAAAATGGTTGCCCATGTTCAACTAGGATTCATTGTACCGAGGATATGGTTCCTTGAGAAGGACCAGACAAGCTAAATTGTGCACTAGATGTAAGAACACTGGACACGACAGGAGAAAATGTCCTCTTAGGACCGGCCCTCAAATCGACTAATTGTACTTCTACATGTAATGTTTTACCACAATTTTTAACGACCTTTTAAGCTTTGTTTTTTGTTTTTCGTACAATTTTTAACGCGATTTATACACCCTATGCAATGTCATATACACGTCAATTTTAGCACTATTGTAAACATATGCTTCACTACTACGACGTGAAACTTAAACAACAACAACAAATATCCCCAAATATACCACAAAATCAACTTAAACATGCCTATCGACCCATGTTTGCTTGTTCTTTATGAAAAAAAAAACATGGCTATATAGCATTTTTAACGTTATTTCTACACCCTTTAGGATGTCATATACGCGCCAATTTTAGCACCATTGTAAATATATATTTTAGTACTACGACGTGAAAGTTAAACATCAACAAAAAAAACCCAACATACCACAAAATCTATTTAAACATGCCTATCGACCCATGTTTGCTTGTTCTTATGCAAAAAAACATGACTAAATAGTGTTTTAACACGATTTATACACACTTTAGAATGTCTTATACATGCTAATCTTTACACCATTTTTAAGAGATGTTTCAGTACTACGATATAAAAGTTCAAAAATACAAAATAATATTTCTCAATACCCCGTAATTTCACCTATAATGAAGCTTGTTTTAACAACAAATTATACCAAACTTGCGTTGCACCAAATCGGAGTATTGTTTTTTTTAATATAAAAGTATCGGGGAGGGGGATTTTAGTAAAAAATAAAGTTGGGTTCAATTCTCGCGGTAAAACACGAACATTCGGGCTAGTTCTAAGTTCTAACTGCGACCTGTCCAAATTCAAAATTAGCTTTCAAAACGCTCCTTAGTGTGCGTAACTTATCCTACTCGCCATCTTAGAATGTAGGGGGTCCTAATCTTCAACGTGGCTTCTCTTAGGAAGCGAGTATATCTTCCTTTTCGTACTCGAGAGAGTGAGAATAGATAACTTCATATCTCACAGAAACTACAATCTTCCGATTCCACATAAAATAGGCAGCTTCTCTCTCTCGTCCTTCAATTAAGTAAAGGGGATTGGTGTCCTTTGGATTCTTCAAAATTAGAGCTTTTTTATTTGAGGAAGAAAAAAAAAACAGAAACAAATGGAGAGATTGCCTTGTGATATCTGTCTTAGGATCTTCTGTTTCTTGGATCATCAGAACCTTGCTGCTGCTCTTCAAGGTCTGCATACCCAAACCCATAATTTGTTTTCTTTTAATTTCTCTTGGGGGTTTAGATTGCTTTTCTTTTCATTTATTTCAATTGAACTGTCAAATTAAGATGAGATCTCTTTTTAATTCCCTGGATTTCTATTGAATTGCACCCCCTTTATTGCTTTCTTAATGTCTTTTGTAAATAAAAATGAGCTGCATTTCTTGAATTCTACTGTTCAGTTTTATCATATCCTGAATTGTATGAAATTAAATAGGATTGCATCATGTGGCACTTAAGCCTTTGCAATTTGGTATTGAAAAGTTTGCAGGAAATGGAAAGTGTTGGCTTCGGATAACATCCTATGGTCTAATCTATTCAAAGACAGATGGGGGATCGATCAAGCTGCATTCTATGCCCCTGATCCCATACATTCCACATCATGGAAAGATGTTTATGAGACGCAAGACCGATGTGATCGAGTTGGATTGTAAGTTTTACAACCCTTTCATCAATTCGTTTCATGACAATTGTGTCGATTCATACAATGTTTTGGTAGGGGGCTGAAGATAATCAGAGAAGGGGGTGATTACTTCATTGTACATCAAGGCAAAATCCAACGGCATCTGGGCTCGGGATTGAAGAGGAAAGGGGTGGAAGGCTGTGGGTCGAGCACATCGAAACAGGAGCTGAATGCAGAGGAACCCGGTCGAGGGATTCTCGACAAGATCCTGTTTTTCTTGGGCGACCTTGAAGCTGCTTCCGATGATGCCAAGCGTGGTAGATTGCTGTGAACACTAATCTCGGAATGTCAAGGGGGTGTTGTAGACTTGGGCTAATTTGATTTTGTTGTACATGTAAGCATTGTTAGTGTTATGAACAAACCATGATACAGATATGGAAAATAATGTTATTACTACGTTTCAGTTCGATTTGATCTAAGTTGTGTATTTTTGGCACAGATTTTCTTGAAAAGAAAAAACGAAACAAAATGGTTGCAGACGAAACTTTAATTGCATAAATCGCCTTACAGTTATCCCTGCAATGAGTATCGTACAAAGCAAATCTTCCATATGAAAAAATAAAATAAATGTTTGATACATTCAAGAATTCTACTTGTTACAAGCTTTGATTTAAGCTTCATGATGAGCCATCTTTGTCAACAGTACCTAAATCCAATGCCTCATCTTTTCTTCTACTTCCCATCTTTAAAAGTCCATATAGTTTTCTAAAATCTCGAACCGAATGCTCCCTGCTAAACAGCCCCCCGTGATCGCCACTCGTTTCCTCTGGAGTCTGGACCAATTCGTCGTCGCCACTCGATCGTCTACTTTTGGTAGTGCCAGTGGTTTGCAATGCTGTGATGACTGATTTCAACGCTCGAGTTGGCGAGCTCCTATTAGAAATCATGATCTCCCCAATCTCGGCCGGCGTTAAACTTGCCCCGCCCTGGAAAATCTCCTCAAGCTGAGGGAAAAGTTTATGTTCCTTGACGCCCAAGTAATTGTTGGCCAAATTCTTGAAAGAAGGGAAATCACACAATGGAAATTGTACATGAACATCGATCCTCCCAGGCCTCAACACCGCTTGATCAACTTGATCTTTGCTGTTCATGGTGAACACCATCACCCGTTCTTCCCCGCAGCAGGATACGATTCCATCCATGAAATTCAATATCCCCGACAAGCTGACATTCCTGCATTTCTCCGTTAAGAAACGGTCAAGATCTTCAACCACGATCATGGACTTACTTGTAGTTTGCAGCAAGAGCATCTTCAAATCAGAATCGTCCGAAACTTTGGACAAATCGATGTCATACACATCGAAGTTGAGGAATCGAGCCATTGCCGCAACAAAGCTGGATTTTCCAGTCCCGGACGGGCCGTATAGAAGATAGCTCCGCTTCCAAACACGGCCTAGCCTATGATAAAATTGCTTGGACTTGAGGAACGTTTCGAGGTCAGCTTTGACTTTGTTCTTCAAATCCACGTCCATCACAAGAGTATCGAACGATGACGGATGATTGAATGGTACCGACCTCCACCGTCCGTCCTCACATGATGGGCTGTCAACGTTCATGCACAACATGAGCTCTTTCTTCCTTTGAGTGATATCACCGGCAACAGACAGTATGTGCTGGAGATAGGGACGTAGAATTCTACGCCTATCTTTCTTTCTGAGCTTCAATACCAATATTTTTGGGCCGTTCTTTTCAGATTTCTCGATGGTCCAGGTGACTCTGGCGCCGAGGAACACATCCCGAATCGTCTGGTTGATATCGAGGCGGAGAAGGATGTCGTTGGACTTGGAACCGGTGAAAAGGTTGGTGAAATCGGAGTCTTCCAAGGAAGGGAGAGAGTTGAGATACGTTGAAACCTTGCGGAAGAGCTGGTTTTCTTGGAAAACAAGGTTGAACTGAGGGACTCTATAGGTCTGGTGAACATGAAGCCTATCTTCCAAAGACCGGAATTTGTTGAGAAGGATGTGTAATAAGGATGTTTTCCACAAAAATCGAAGAACCAAAAACAAACCCAGAATTAGAAACAGCAGCAGGATCATGTTTACCGTCTGGGATGGGATTGGATTTGGGAGATTGGAGATGGAGATGGTTATAAAAGGAGGAATGGAGATGTCATTTATGGGGGGGGGGGGGGGGGGGGGGGGGGGGGGTGCTTTGGCAGTCGGCTTGAGACGGCAACTTAGGGTCAAAGCCACGAGGAGCAGAGAGTTTTGGACTTATGACTTTACAAGGGGTGTAGGACTTGAAACTTCTGCTGCAATTTTGACCGCAACTCAAGTTGTTGGATATCTATTTAATTATATATTCAGGGTTGTTTAGTACTTAATTCACCTAAATTCTGAATTCTGTTTTTTTTTAATGTATGAAGGAATATCCGCCTTCTAAAATGGCCCATTCATGACAGTTTGAACACCAGTGTAACTTATTAATTGAAATTTGTATTTTTCTGTTATAGAAAAGTATCTTAGGATAGGCTTTGACCAGCAACGGTTGGGTACAATAGAAAGGCATATTGCACTTCCAAACGGAGGACACGAGTTCAAAGAGACGACATTGTTGAGAGAGACAGCTTCGCACTCCGAACATGGACTGTAAAATAGACATGCATATTATCAAATAGGAAATAGGTTAGGCTATGAAAAAGTCAACTGATATTTTCAGTTATGGAATAAGGGCTGAAAATTTCAATGTTAATCCTTGTTTATTGAAGTTCAACACAGACAAATGAAGAAACTGCTTAAAAAGAAAAGAATTTGAGTAAAATTTATATTGTATACATTTCTCAAAGGAGTTGTCCTGTCCTTTAGATGTCTACTTTCAAAAGAAACAACATTATTTCTAAAAGAATCAGTTGCTCCAAAACTCATCTTAATGATATGCCAAACAATGTAACCAATTCGTTATACTAACAGGAAAGAAGAAAAAGTCATATTTGGGGTCAGAAACCTGCATTTCTATAAAGCTTACAGGTAGCCATGAGAGTGGGCCCACTCAACTGCTTTAAAATGGTACCAAGCAAGTAGTACTCTACTCCAATCCACCCCCATGGCATCATTCACCGGCTCCTTTACAACAATCATCCCTGTAAAAATCATATGAGCCCAATACGAAAAAAGTACTAAAAAAAGACTGTAAAGAACCTAAAAACCTGCATTCAGCATATATTATTCCCCTGGCTGTTGCAACCTGCAAAAAAAAAATGTATGAACAAAAAGAAGACTATGAAAAGCACCCAACAATGATGAGTTAAACATGCATTCAACATATATCATTGCTTTCACATTAAAACATGGGAGCTCACCCCCCACAACCTAACCTCAAAATGATTACACCCATCTTCAAGCAACAAAAAAGTAAAATAGATAAAACCAAACCAGTTTTAAATGTGGTCCGCCATATAACATCCCAATCCAAACATAGAATTACCACATACAACTAAAAGACTCACTAGCTAGCTTTGGCAAAAGCTTCATTGGAATTGCTGAATCTAAATTATGGGGGGATGGCAAGTTAGTTCAAATGAACAACTTAAAGTGGCAATAACAGTTACCCTTTTCAAAGCTGTCATCACAAGCTTTACAAAAGATGTAACCTCAATTGTCAATAGTAGATATGCCAGGAAACATATTCTGATTTTCTGGGCAGGGTATTACAGAACACAAGATGGCTCAATGGAATGCGAATATAGAGATTAGAATTTCAGGAGTCCTGGGAATCAAATTGAAGGTTAATGACTTGAGAAACTACAACCTTGGGGAGTTCATTAATTGCAGCTTGCACCTGATAATCATCTGGTTCCCTCTGCCTTGACTCTCCAGATAACTGTGAACTTAACCTGCTATATTAATTCGCAGCAACCCGTCTTCCTTGAAATAACAAGTGCTTTCTCCAAAGCAGTCTGTGATAATGGCCTTGGGGCCTGAAAATCAAACAGAACTTTACTCCTACGAATATGTTTAAGACAATAAAAACATCTCCCCACTTCATCCTCTGTTTCAGTCCCTCTATAACCCAAATGGAAAAGGTTACTCTGTTCCTCGTGGACCTCGTCACATAACAGAAACTACCTCAACTAAATATATTTCTGAAGAGAAAATTCATAGGCTTAGTATGATGAGTGAGATCACTCAGATGGTTTTCCTTTCTTCTCCTCCTCTAGTAAGTCTCCAATAGGAAAGTACGCTGCTTTCTTGCAGAGTTCGAGATGGCCTGAACCTGTGTACCCTTCACACAAACAGGTGACGTGGTCAAAGTTGATGTGTTCTTCAACCATACCCACCCTTCAAAATCACCTTCAGTATCTCAGCCCTTTCCATGCGATCAGGGATTCCAATCTCAAAAGCCTGCGGAAGACACCTAAGTATTGCTTCATCCAGTTCTCATGGACAATTTGTTGCAGCAAGAACCACAACTTATGCGTTCTCTGCACAATAATATACGACCATTAAATCTTAATTTATAAATTTAAATTCATCACAAAAGACAGCACTTTGTGGGAGAATGATAGCATCTATAACCACTCTTAGGTACAAAAACACACACATCAGTGGTAATCCATCCCATAAAGCCATGAACTCAGTCTTCATGTTTGCCACAGCTTCATGACATGTATTATGACGCTGCCCAGAAAACTATCGACCTCATCAATAAATATAATAGCAGGCTGGAGTTTCAAAGGGCTTTGTATCCGTTAGAAAAAGGCATATGAAAGGATAGTTAATTTCACGGGGCCTTGTATACATCATCTAAGGGGGAAGTGGTTTCATAGGAATCTGACCCTATACAACATGCTAAAACTTGAACCCACATACAAGTTGCCACTAGACCAATAGCTTGTTGGCAGAGAAAGGCCAGCTAACTACTACTAACATATGCAATGAAAATTTTCATCTTTTTTTTGGTCTGTGTGTGGACATTGGAATTACAAGCCATATTTAGATGACGACCGTTTTCGGGGCCTCAATAAAAAGACTAGGTATAAAACCATCTCAGCACAGCCTTAGGATTGTTGAATCAGTTAACCTTCTCTTAAAAGAATTATTTTTACCTATCTCATGTATCAGCTCACTTTTCCACAAGAGTTCAATTCAATAGAACAAACCAAATAACAGATAAAGGACCACTTTTATCCCATATAACCGTCTGAATTCAGGTTTAGACAAAAAAAAAATGCAAAAAAAGCCCTAGAACAATACTTACCAAGTTTCTGTGCATCCCCAAACCACTTGCTCATCAGATTTGATATCCTCACATTGATAAAAACAGCTCCAGACTCCTTTGCAATGGCTTTAGCAAGCATGATCTTTCTACCTGAGGGTCCATAAAATAGACTGCTTGATGGCTTCCAATCCTAAAATATACTCAAATTCCACATCAATGTGATCAGGATTTATGACATCACATGCTATTACATCCTATAAAAATGACACAGAACCACACATGGATGGATGCAAGATTTTATGCCAGGAGTGCGAACTTTTAGGAAGTTATATGAAATTTAGGGGTTCGCACTTTTAAAAGTTATATTAGAAATTTGGGAGTGCAAAATTTCAAAATTTTAGGGGGTGGGAAATTGGATTATCAATAGAAAATACAAAGAAAATAACTCAACTATATAAGAATTTGAAATTTCCAGGGGGTGAGACCCCTGGCACTCCCCTTGGTCCATCCATGGAAAGTTGTTTTCTCACCTTCAATAAAATATCACGTTTTCATGTTTAAGGGAAAGAAGTTCATACTTTTTAGCATATGTTACTCTCCCATCTATTAAGTTCCAATTAAATTTTCCAGAAAATGATCACTTTTCCTCTTACCTTATGCTAACGATCTTTAGTCAATTATGAATTTAATTTGGCAACTCTTAAAAGAAGAAGAAGAAGAAGCTACCACAATACCCACTTTAGCAAACTCTAATGATCCAATGTTAAAAAATAAGCTGATTTCCTGAAAGAGGGTGGGGGCACCTTACAATCTAGAACAACAAATTCCAAGCCAAATCCTTAAGTAAAATCTAAAGATTAAATTTTTTAACAAAGGTTAGAAATATAAGGACTCGAATTATAATTAAAATTATTATAAAAGAAAAATAGAAATTAAATTTAATAAAATTTTTGTATCTTTTTAGTATTTTTAATAAATCAAAAAAAATGTAAAGAATCAATAAATACTTAAATACTCACAAAATTATCTATCTTACAATCAAAATACACTTTGGCTTAAAAAAGCTTCCATTTTATAAAAGAACAAATATACATTAGCATAAACGTTTTTTTCCAATTCCCAAATAAAAGTACCTCGTATGGATTGGTAAGCACTTGGAAATTTCCTTCTTGTGCTCCAGCGCCTTTTTAGAAGCTTCCCGGTTCGGATCGAGGTGCCCGAGCCCCGCGAAGAGGGCCAGACAACTAAGGGCAGCGCTGGCGGTGCGCAAAATGTGTTCTTGCAGGAACTTTGTTTCCGAAGGAGAAGAAGACGAAGACGAACCCATCTTTCGCATATAATATCTATCGATCTACCAATTTACCATGTATCTTACTGGAAATAGCAATTAGGGGATAACTAGGGTTCTAAATAGTAAATATTAAGAGGAGAGAAGAAGGATTGCGATTCGAAGAAAGGAAGGAAATGCGAGACTTTTGGTTTCATGCCGTTTGGAATCAAACGCGCCTCAAATCGGTACGCTTGGAGCACCTTTTGATTCGAATCGCAGCCGCACAGTTACTCGGTGCATAGCTAAGCTATTAGCCTATAGAGGAAAATGATCTCCCGCCACCGCCTGTCTTCCTATTTATTTATGGGTAAATTATAGGGTAAACTACATAAATGGTCCCCTAACTATACTCTAATTATCTTTTGCATCCCTTGACTATCAGAAGTTACATACTGGTCCTCTGACTTTAAAAAGGTAACAGATTAGTCCCGTGCCGTTAAAAATTTAACAGCTGATGACGTGGCAGTTAACCAAAGTTGGCATAATTACACATTTAATCCTCAACTTTTATACTTTATTTTAAATTGGTCTTAATTCTAAAAATTTTAAATAACTTATTTAATTTATTTTTTTTAATTTTTTCTCATTATCTTCTTCCTCTTCCTCCCATAACCCCAGCCATCCTCCATCAGTGTCATCATCTCTTGCTTCATTTTTCACCCAAAAAATAATTTTAAGTTGGCGAGAACGAAGTTAAACGATTCGAACGAAAATCTCGTCCATGTTTGCTCAAATCTCTTGGCCAAAATCACATAAAACGCCAAATGGTAATACTTAAATCCGAATGAAGTCTAAACTAAAAACTCATATGATGAAACTCGAACCTAGAATATATCAACAATATATATGAGCAGATTTTTCTAACTGAGGCTTTTGTCACATATCAAAATCAATTAAACCATGAAACAAATCTCAAATGCATTCATTGTTCATTCTGACAAATAATATGTACAAATACTGCCATTTCCCCACTCCTTTAAGTAGCAAATAGCATTCAACTGGGGATGCATTTTAACCTTTAGCAGCCAAAATCAGCATGAAAGCAAAAGAAAATTACAGGTGAGACAGCTCTACAAACAAATACCCCAGAGAATTAGGGGTAGGGCAAAGGCTCTTAACTCATCAAAAATTACCCTGAAGAAGAGGTCGAATTTATCTCTTCGTCTGGGGGTAAACTGCTTGAAGAATACGAGGGAAGGAAAAATTAAAGAAAGATAGAAACCTCCTACAAGAGATAAGAAGCCTATTTAAATAAGTCAAAAAGGAGGTGTTTTACACACTTTTTTTGCAGTTCTGGTTTGATTACCAATCTGGTTATGAAAGGTGAAATAGCTGAAAGTAATGCCTTGGGGCATTCCTCGTGAGGAAAATGGCCACACCCGGATATTGCAATCAGTCTCTGCATGGAAACAAATATAGCAACATTAAGAAACATTCTGATTCCGTCAAAACAAGAACATTGTTTTGAAGTGAACACTCAACAAGGAATTTCAATAGAGTTTAATAGTTTATGCCAACTTAAAATAATGAGAAAAAATTGAAAAAAAAAATAAATAAGTTATTTAAACTTTTTAGAATTAAGACCAATTTAAAATAAAGTGTAAAAGTTGAGGATTAAATGTGTAATTATGCTAACTTTGGTTAACGGCCACGTCATCAGCTGTTAGATTTTTAACGGCACGGGACTAATCTGTTACCTTTTTAAAGTCAGGAGACCAGTATGTAACTTCTGATAGTCGAGGGATGCAAAAGATAATTAGAGTATAGTCAGGGGACCATTTATGTAGTTTACCCTAAATTATATTGGTAGTCCTGAACTTTTAGGTCCCTTTTAATATGGTTACCAAACATTTAAAACTTACAATACAGTCACTGAACTTTTAAATCGCTACCGTTAAAAAATTTGATGTGCCACGTCAAATTATAAAAAAAATATTTTCTCACCTTATTATCTCTTTCTCTCTCATTTTCCTTCCATCCAAACATATTTATCTTTATTTTCTTCCTCCTCTCTCTCATCACTTTCTCCTTTGTACGTAACTTTTCTAACTGCACAATCAATTGCCACAGCAGCGCCCAGACTTGGTCCGACCAATATCATTGGCATTTGATGTATGACTTCTACAAAAATATATTAGAGATAGCAAGTTTAGTCTCAACATCATGAGCTACAAGAGGGCAACCGCATTCTATATGTTAAAACTTACAACCAGTATGTTCAACCACTTACTATGATTCAATTTCGATTCCAGACTTACCCCATTTTATGAATTGAAAACATTATAGTGATAAGAGGGGTTAACTGGTAGAAATGCTTATATGACCGAATTCTTTCTAGAGATGAAAATAAAAAAGTAAAAAAAACTAAAATTGTGGAACATAACTTGTTTGAGGTTGCAAGAACAAACATAAAGTGAAACAAACCTAAATTAAAGAAACTTAACCAAGAATGTGTTATGTGCTCAAATTAAGAGATAGAAATTTAGAGATAGAGAGGAAGAAAAGAAAGTTTCAGGTTAAGGAATTTGGAAAACAATATTCAGATACAAAAAAATAACTGATTACAACTTGTTATGTACGAAATAGAAAAGAAAGGGTTTTAGAAAAAAATGAAGAGGGATGTAGGATAAGAATTTATAAGATTTCATTGATAATAATCAGCATAGGGTCTTCAAGCTTACAACTTCACTCTTTTACTCTAGAATGAGACAAAAGATAAAAATAACAATCGTAAAATAATTCTCTCTCTTTGTAACAAGCTAATGGTTGCCTAGCTGGATTCAAGCCAAAATCTGTCTTATAAGCTATGTGGGTTGCATCGTCTTGGGCCATTGTTGGGTCAACACCCACGTCCATTTCTTCATCCGGTTCCACCATGTTTACGCAATCCGGTTCGTTACCATCGAGAGTCGGTTCATGATCACAGTCCAAAACGCCATCGTCTCAATCATTCTCATTTTTCCCAATTTCACAAACTCCCAATTTCTTTTTCTACCCTAATTTCTCCACCATTGACATAACAATACCCCCGCTACAGTTGATTCTTGTCTCCAAGGATCAAAGTCAGGGAATTGGGACTTCAAAACGGACTAATCTTCCCATGTAGCGTTTTCAGCGCCGAGGTTCGACCACTGAATGAGGAGTTGTGTCACTACACGATTCTGTCGTTTGACCATTCGCTTGTCCAGTACAATGGCGGGATATATGCGAGCCTGACCGTCTATTCCCATCTCATGAGGATCTCTAGAAGTGACGTTGCATGCTCCGATCTTCCTCTTCAGCAAACTAACATGGAACACAGGGTGAAGTTTCGAAGAAGCATGTAAGTCGAGCCAATAAGTAACCTTTCCAATTCTTTGTAAAATCTGATAAGCTCCATAATAACGAGCTGATAATTTTAGGTTCTTCCCCAGGGCAAGTGATGTTTGGCGGTAAGGCTGGAGCTTAAGGTAAACAAAATCACCTTCGTTAAATTCTATATATGTATGTTTCCTGTCTGTTATATGTTTCATTTTGTTCTAAGCATATTCGAGACTGGCTTTAAGTTCCTTAATGAATTGATCTCTATTCTGCATTATTTCTTGAACTGTATGCACTTGGAACTCTCCTAACCAAGTCATAAGGGGGTGGGTAACCATACAAGGCTTGGAATGGGGTAGTGCACAGAGTAGTGTGATAGGTGGTGTTATACCACCACTCTGCCATAGGAAGCCATTTAGCCCAAGTGTGGGGCTTCAAGAAACAAGTGCTTCTGAGATATTGTTCCAGGCATTGGTTCAATCTTTCGGTCTGGCCATCTGTTTCAGGGTGATAGGATGTACTAAAAAGAGTTGTAGTGCCAAGTTGCTTCATAAGCTCCTTCCAAAAAAAGACTGGTGAAGGATTTATCTCTGTCAGAAATAGCAATCCTAGGAGGACCATGAAGTTTGTAGACATTGTCTAGGTAAAGTCTAACAACATCAATCACAATGTAGGGGTGAGCCAATGGGATGAAATGTCCATATTTTGCAAATTTATCTATCACAACAAGGATGCAATTGAATTTGTTAGAGGGGGGCAAACCTTCAACAAAATCCATTGTAATGATGTCCCAAGCCTGATGAGGAATAAGCAGTGGTTGTAGAAGTCTAAGAGGGGCCACATGTTCTGACTTAGTTCTCTGGCAGACATCATAGTTCTGCATAAAGGAATGGACCATGGTTTTCATGTCTGGCCAGTAAAAATTGGAGTGGAGCCTCTGAAATGTGGCTTGTATTCCAGAATCACCATCATGAGGAGAATCGTGTAGGGTGGTCAGCAATTGTTGTCTGAGATTTGTATGTTCTCCCACATAAACCTTGCCTTTGTGCCTTAGGATCCCTTTTTTATTAGCCCAATCAGTGTCAGATGCAAAATTAATGGTCATAGTAGGAAGAACTCGTTGAACCAGTGGATCATTCTCATAACTCTTTTCAATGTCTTGTACCCAAGCTGGAGTAAGTAGTGTAGTACCCATAGTTGATAGCTCCCCTGACTCAAGTGCATGTCTAGACAATGCATCAGCTACTAAATTAGTCCCTCCCTTTCTGTAGAGAATCTTATAGTCTAGGCTCATCAGCTTTGTGCGACCTTTTTTCTAAATTGTAGTGGTGAGTTTTTGCTCTAGAAGGTGTTTGAGAGGTTCATGGTCTGTTTTTATCACAAATGGTCCTCCCTCTAGAAAGTGTCTTCATTTAGAAATTGCCAACAAAATAGTAAGGTACTCTTTCTCGTAGATTGAAAGATCATAGTGTCTAAGACCTAGAGCCTTGCTTAAGTATGCAATAGGCCTGCCATCTTGTGATAAAACGGCTCGAATGCCACGAGAGCTAGCATTAGTCTCCAGATAAAAGGTTTTTGTGAAATCTGGAAGGGCTAAGACTGGTGCAGTACACATGGCCTGTTTCAACTCGTTGAAGGCTTCTCGAGCTTCCTCAGTCCATATGAACCCTTCCTTTTTTAGCATGCTTGTGAGAGGCTTGCTAATCTCTCTATAACTCCTAATAAACTTTATGTAGTACCATGTCAGACCCAAGAATCCTCTGAGAGATTTAAGGCTTTTGGGCAGTGGTCATTTAGACATAGCAACTACTTTAGCTGGGTCAGTTGCTACTCCCTTTGAAGAAATGATATAGCCTAGGTATTCCACTTGAGGTTGGCCAAAAAAACACTTGGACTGTTTGGAAAATAGTTGGTGTTTGCGTAGGACTTCAAATACAGTTCTCAAATGACTTGCATGAGCATCTAAATGTGAATTGTAAACCAAGATGTCATCGAAAAAAACTAGGACAATTTTTTTCAAAAAAAGACCAAATAATTTATTCATTGGAGACTGAAAGGTTGTAGGGGATTTGGTTAAGCCAAATGGCATTACCTTGAATTCAAAATGCCCATGATGAGTTCTGAATGTCGTCTTAAGAATGTCTTCTAGTTTCACCCTAATTTGCCAATATCCAGACCTCAAGTCTATTTTAGAGAAGTAAGATGCCCCATTGAGTTCATCTATGAGATCTTCAACCACAGAGGTTGGGAATTTATTCTTCATTGTCACAGCATTCAGTTGTATATAGTCCACACAGAATCTCCATGTACCATCCTTCTTTTTAACCAACAAGCATGGGGAAGCAAATGAACTCTTGCTAGTTTGTATAATGGCAGCACTTAGCATATCTTGTATCTGCTTTTCAACTTCCGACTTCTGATTATGAGTAAACCTGTATGGCCTCAAATTAACAGGTTGTGCTCTTGGTTTTAGGGTGATGGCATGATCCTGTAATCTCACTGGTAATAGCTGGGTAGGTGCTTCAAACACATCTTTAAACTCAGACAAACAGAGGCTTCGGTTCTTCAGGAATGGTTTCCTCAGCAGCTTCAGCACTAAGAAGGTACACCTCTCTTATTAGTTCAAGGTCCTTATCTGTTAGTTTCGATAACTTGTTTCCAGAAATTTCTTGTATCCAAGGTTTCTTAAGCCCTCCTTGAATCACCACTTGTTTACCATCTTTCTCAAAACAAAGAGTCATTTTGTTGAAGTCCATGAGGATTAGGCTAAACTTTTTCATCCAGTCTACCCCCAAGAACCATGTCACTCCCCCCTCATTTGCAATACTCTAAAATCATGATAAAATTGGAATCCTTGCATCTGCCAGCCCAATTGATTACTCTTGGCTGCACTGTAAAGCTTCTCTCCATTAGCTACTGTAATGGCTAGTGGATGAGTCTTAACTACCTCAACACCTTCCTTAGCCCACTTGAAAGTAACAAAGCTATGTGTACTACCACTGTCAATGAGAATATTCAAGGATTTTCCTTTAATTACCCATTGAATTATCAATGTGTTGTACCATGCATTCCCTGTCAGTGCATTTATAGATATCTTTAGATTCCCTTCTGAGTGTTCATTTCCCTTTAGTTCATCTAGAATGTCTTCTTTTTGGCTTTCTTTTTGTTCATCTCCCATTTCTGGTTCTTCTTCTTCCATTAAATTAAATTTTCTTGTTTTGCACTGATGCCCTGGAATGAATCTTTCCCCACATTTGAAACATAAATTGTTAGCTCGTCTGTACTCTACCAATGTTTGTTTAGTAGGGATAGAGTTTTGGGATTGCTTAGTTGATGTTGCAATGTTTGTAACTTTTGTGTGGTAGTCACATTTTGATAATAAGGCCCTTTCTGGAGATACTTGGTCTTCTTAGATTCCACCTCAAGTGATAATTCATGCAATTTGGCCAATCTATAGGAATTAGCTAGAGTAGTAGGCTCATGCACTCTCACCATGTGCTTTACTTCATCCTTGAGACCACTTAAGAAGCTAGAGACAAGGTATTCTTCCCTGAGCCTTGGGTTCTGCTGAAGGATATAGGGCTGAAGTTCCTCAAATTTATGTTGGTATTCCTCCACAGAAGATTTCTGAGTTAGTTTAGAAAACTCTTCCACTACATCAGTGTACCCTTTATCACAAAATATGTGGCAAAGATCAGCTTTGAACTTGTGCCAAGTGACTCTATGTTTCTGTAAAACATAACTGTCAAACCAGGTTTCAGCATGTCTCATAAGATACATCGTAGCCATATCCACTTTCTGATCTTCAGGTATAGCAAATAACCCAAAATACTTATCACATTTTTTAAGCCATCCTCTGGGGTTATCTCCATCAAAAGCCTGCAGCTCTATTCTGGGTTTGGGAAAGAAGGTTCTTGAGCTACTAATGTGATGGATAGTGGGTAATGAGATCTTGTTCAGTTGCTCTTCTTCCCCTAGTGTAGGGTTTTCACTAGTACTTCCTAACTCTTGTTTCATTTTAGGTGTATGTTCAAGTGAGATGAAGGTTGGTTTCGAGGCTAAAACTATTGGGTCATCTGGTTGATAAGAGTATCATTCTTTATCTTTAATGATAGTGATTTGTATTGGTTTCTTTTCGTGCTTATCTACATGTGTGGAGTTTGGTACCTGATTGCCAGCTCGATTTTGACTTTTGGGGCTGATAGCTTCAGTATCTGAGACATCCTTGGTCACCACTGCAAGGATTTTGGCCATAGTCTCCTGGTTTTCTACCATGTATGCCTCCATGATGTTCAGTCTGACTCCTTGTGTCTCCCACCATTTTGGAGGCTTAGAATCATCATGTAGTTTCTCTATGTGAGCTTGCACCTCCTTCATTTGTTTTTGTAGCTCTATCAGTTCTATAGTCTCTGCCATAGGCTGATTTTTCTTTGTTTTTCCCAGCTTTGTGGATCAATAACGCAGCTCTGGATACCAATTTGTTATGTACGGAATAGAAAAGAAAGGGTTTTAGAGAAAATGAAGAGGAATGGAGGATAAAAATTTATAAGATTTCATTGATAATAATTTGCATAGGGTTTTCAAGCTTACAACTTCACTCTTATACTCTAGAATGAGACAAAAGATAAAAATAACAACTGTAAAATAATTCTCTCTTTGTAACAAACTAACAGTTGCCTAGCTAGATTAATTCAAGCCAGAATCTGTCTTATAAGCTATGTGGGTTGCATCATCTTGGGCCGCTGTTGGGTCAACACCCACGTCCATTTCTTCATCCGGTTCCACCATGTTTACGTGAGCCGGTTCGTTACCATCGAAAGTTGGTTCATGATCACAATCCAAAACGCCATCGTCTCCATCATTCTCATTTTCCTCAATTTCACAAACTCCCAATTTCTTCTTCTGCCCTAATTTTTCTACCATTGACATAACACAACTTCACCTATTTATGTCTATCCTCTAGGAAAGGATAAAGTCAATTAATCCCTTGGGTGGTTTCCTTTCCCTGCAGCTCCTACGTGGCCCTTGATTCTCATAGGTTACCGTTGCAGAACTGCTAGTTCCTCCATCATTCGCTGAAGTGGTGTTCATTAGTTCTTCCATGATAGTACCCCATCCTGAAAAATGAACATTTTCCTCAAGGTTGGCACTGATGATATCCGTCGTAACCGCTTTACGCAGCAATGGCAGTGGTGTTATCAGCTGAGTGGGAAGTCCTTTATAAGGCTTAAGTTGCGAGATGTAAAAAATAAGGTGAATGCGAGTAGAGGCTGGTAAATCAAGCTTGTAGGCCACTGGACTGACCTTGTTGAGAATATGATAGGGTCCAAAATATTTCGGTCCGAGATTTTGATGTCGTTGTAAGCGAAGAGAGATTTATTGATACGGTTGTAAACGAACAAAAGGCCAACTGCCCTCCTCCAAATACAGTTCATTGCGATGCTTATCAGCCTGATTTTTCATACGAAGTTGTGCTTGCTACAAATTACCCTTTAAGACATGAAGTAGTTCATCTCGTTCCAGTAATTGTTGATCCAATTGAGCATTACAAGAACTACCTTCCAAGTAAGTCAATATAGTAGGGGGTCGCAACCGTACAAAGCTCGAAATGGAGTCATTCTCGCGGATGTTTGGTATGCGGTATTATACCAATATTTGGCCCACGCCAAATAATGTTCTCATTTACTCGGATCATCCTCGGTCATACAACGCAAATACATTTCAAGACAGCAGTTCAAGGCCTCTGTTTGGCCATCTGATTGAGGGTGATAAGCCAAACTAAAACATAATTTCGTGTCATGGAGACGAGCCAATTCTGTCCACAGCTCACTCAAAAATAATCGATCACGATCGCTAACAATACTACATGGAATTCCATGAAGTTTAATGACCCCTTGGACTAAAATAGTAGCCACAACTGCAATATCAAAGTGATGATGCATGCTAAAAAATGGCCATGTTTAGTGAGGCGATCAACGACAACTAATATAGCTTCCTTACCATCTGATTTGGGCAGTCCGGAAATGAAATCAAGATATATATATATATATATATATATTCAAAAACTTGGTGCGGAATGGGAAGAGGTTGAAGAAGCCCCGCTGGAGTTAAACTTTCTGTTTTCTTTTGTTGGTACACTTGGCATTCCACGACAAATCAACGAACATCTTTATGCATGCCTATCCAATAACAACTTGCAGCTAAACGGTGAAATGTTCTTGTAATTATAGCATGACACCTATTACGGAACCATGAAATTCTCGTAATAATAATGTACGAATTGCAGTTTCATTTGGGACCAAAATTCGACCACGGATCAAAATCAACCCACCTTGTTCTTCATGATGCGGAAAATCAGTAGGAGTTGTCTGCATATCAGTACAGAGCTGGTGAATCTCAACATTCATAGCACTAGCAGCTCGGATAACATCAATGATACCCAGGATTGGACGTGAAAAAGCCTAAGACTAGCTCTAGTTTCCCTTGATAATGCATCAACAACATTATTGAGTTTACCGGGACGATACTGAATTTCAAAGTCATACCTTATCAACTTCGAAATCCAACATTGTTGCACGAGTGTTTGAATAACATGTTGTGTTAATTCACGAAGAGAACGCTGGTCGGTCAATATCACAAACTTGCAGCCTATAAGATATTGACGCCATTTTGCCATGGCTTGTGTGATGGCATACATTTCTCAATTGTATGTGGAAGCTTGTTGGATTCGAGGAAAAAGTTTCTGGCTAAAATATGCCAATGGTTTACCGGCTTGAGTTAAAACGGCACCGATTCCCGTACTAAAAGCATATGTCTCAACTTGAAATTCCTTGTTAAAATTTGGTAGTCCGAGCATGGGGGCTGAAGAAAGGCATTTCTTAAGTTGGCACATTGTTGTTTGAGCTTCATTCGTCCACTCAAGTTGTAATCCTTTGCGAAGCAAATCGGAAGTTGGAGATGCAATAGAAGCAAAGACTTTTATGAACTTGCGGTAGTAGCTAGCCATACCCAAGAACCCACATACTTCTCGGATGTTAGTAGGGGTCGACAAAGTGGTAATTGTCATGACTTTTACAGGATCCACTGCGAGTCCTTGTCCCGAGACTATATGACCAAGATATTCCACACTAGTTTGACCAAATATTCACTTTCTACGCTTTGCCACAAAACCATTCTTCTGTAAACATTGCAAGACTTGTCAAACATGATTCAAATGCTTCTGCCAGGAATTACTATACACAAGAATATCATCCAAAAAAATCAACACAAATTTACGCAAGAAAGGATGAAAAATCTCTTTCACAGTGGCCGGAAAAGTAGAGGGAGAGTTGGTCAAACTGAAGGGCATAACAATGAATTCATAGTGGCCGTCATATGTTCGAAACGCCGTTTTGTACAAACTAGCATCTCGGACCCGGATTTGATGGTAACCAACAAGAAAATCCAATTTGGAAATTTTTTTGAAGTGCCCAATTCATCAAACAATTCTTCAACTGTGGGAATCGAAAATTTGTCTCAGACTGTAACTACATTTAATGCCCTGTAATCGACACAGAAATGTCATGTTCCATCCTTATTCTTAACTAGAAGAACTGGAGAAGAGAAAGGACTAGTGCTATTTCGAATTAAACCATGATTAAGCATGTGTCGCACGTTAACCGACTTTGACATAGGCTGCAAGTGAATAGCATGGTTGTTTTGTCTAACAAGTGGTAACCCTTGTGGTAGCTCAAAAACATCAACAAATTGTTTTAATATAGATTCTAAATCCGGTGGAAGAACATCAACCTCAATAGGCAAGTAAGATTAGTATTGTATATAGTAACACTCAGTTGCAGCTTTCGTGTCGGAAATACGACATAAAGATTGAAACTGTATCGGTTAAGGAGTAGGACCAGATTCACCTTGCTAACAATGTGTGTATGCCCTTTGTTGAAATTGAAATTGCAACCTCAAGAAATCCATTGTTACCGGTCTGAGGGTAGCCATCCATGCGACACCCAATACCATTTCAGTCCCCTCTAATGGAAAGACAATTTGTACACACATCGGTCCTTGAATGTTAATTTTCAAATCGCGTACGCAACCTTCGTTATGAAGTTTATCTCCATTGCCCAAAATTACTCTAAAATTAGGTGTTGTCGTGACAGGTAAATCTAAATTCTTGGCAACCCGAGATTGCACAAAATTATGTGTACTGCCGCCGTCAATCAATATCCAATCAGTTGTCCACAAATTTTTCCCAGCACTCAAATCGTGTTCGGATGAAAATAATCTGCCAAAGAATTTATGGATACTAAATATTGCTCTTTGTTCATATCGTTCGACTCTTCAAGTGTTTGATTTGTGCAATCGGGTGAAGAAAGAGCCATGATTTCTTCAAACTCTTCATCATCGAGAAAAAATAGCTGCGGATCTTTGCACTTGTGGTCGAGCACATACTAAGCATCACAATAATAACACAGTCCTTTGTCTCTCCGTGCTTGAGCTTCGGCAGAAGAAATACGACGTGGCTGGAGCACAACAATAGGACTTGGAGAGTTCTCGAATGAGGATGGTCGACCTGGCTGGAATTTAGGACCCGATTGGGTCAAATGAGGAGTGGGTAGTAGAGGTGGAAGCTTGGCCCCTGAATTACGATTCAATTGCTTCTTGACGTTAATTTTAGCCTCATAGAAACAAGACAAAGCTGAGACTTCAGTCATGGATGTAGAATGGTGGCCTAAAACTTCGTTTTTTATGTCCAATCGCAAACCCGATACAAAACATTGGGTGAGAAAGTCGCCAGTTAAGTTGGTGGTGCATAGGGCCAGGTCTTCAAACCGTGTTTGATAATCGTCAACTGTCGTCGTTTGGAGTAGTTTGGAAAGTTGGCCTTCGGGCGATTCAATATCCATCACAGCAAAATGTTTTTTAATCGTGTCTACCAAATGGTCCCATCCGACGAGTTGTCATTGTCTTTGCATCCAACGGAACCACTTCATTGCTATACCGTCCATTCGAAATGAGGCCATGGTCACCCTGTGGTGATCTTCTGTACCATAAAACTCAAAGAAATCATGTGTCGCCGCTAGTCATTCCTCTGGATCCTTACCGGTAAACAAAGGTAACTCCACTTGGACTGGTTTTGGAGCGAAAAGAAACACATCCTCTGCATCAGAACGTGCTTTTACTTTCCCCCAAAGAACATCGTTGTTGTCGGTTACTTCACCCCCACTAGACGTGGTTGCGGATATTTCAAGTTGATTGGAAATGGATTGCAGACTACGGCCCATCTCTTCAAGCGTAGTTTGTGTGGTAGCATTCCATTGTTTTTTCTCCTCTATGAATTTTTGGAGCAATGTTAACACTTGCTCATGGCGAACGGTGGTATCTTGAAGGGCTTTGGTCGAGTTCGAATGGTTTACCATTGTGGTAAAATTCAATGAAAACACCAAATGTTATGTGCTCAAATTAAGAGAAAGAAATTCAGAGATAGAGAGGAAGAAAAGAAAGATTTAGATTAAGGAATTTGGAAAACAATATTCAGATAAAAAAATAAATGATTACAACTTCACTTATTTATGTTTATCCTCTAGGAAAGGACAAAGTCAGTTAATCTCTTGGGTTGTTTCCTTTCCCTGCAGCTCCTATGTGGCTCTTGATTCTCATAGGTTACCATTGCAGAACTGCCAGTTCCTCCATCATTCACCGGAGCGATGTTCATTGGTTCTTCCATTATATAATATCAACAACCCAAAATTTCAAATCAACCACTTCAAGCAATAGAAACGTGTATCTCCATTCTAAACAAGAACTGAATGGTATTAACATTATACTTTGTAGTTTGTATGACTAAAATGGGTCATCAATTGTAAAGTAATTACTTAAAAAGGAATATCAAAAGACCTGTCAAATTTATGAAGAAAAACACTAGTTCTTGCTTGCTCTGAATCAATGGCTTCACGCAGCTACTCATAAAGCTTTTCTCTGACAATCTAACCTACATTGTTAAAAATAAAACTAATAGCCAATTAAAAGTTCGATAGTTGACTAAAAATGTAATGCACAGAGGATAAAAGGGGAGGATAGGAGGAAGAGAATCAAGAAAGACATGTTTGGATGGAATGAAAATAGAAAAAAAAAATGGGAGGGGTAGAGAAAATAGGGTGAGAAAATATTTTTTTTAACTTATCGTGCTACGTCGGTTTTTTTAATGGTAGTTGACGACAGTGACCGTAATGAAAGTAAATTAAAAGCTCAATGACTGTATTACAAGTTTTAAATATTTAGTGGCCATATTAAAAGTACCCTAAAAGTTCAAGGACTATCGGTGTAGTTTACCCTTTATTATGGGACATACAATGCATTACAAGCTTATGATCATTACGCTTCAACCGAGTTATTATATTCCACCTATTTATTTATTTCTTTTGGGAAGGTCTTCAAATTTGTTTAAATAAAGTATAATATACATTTTATTTTGTAAATTAATTATAAAATACATATAAACTTTATTATATGTAAAATATGATATTAATCGTAATTATAATATACACGTAGTTAACCTAAACCTAATATTTTTTCTCCTTTATCCATTGTGCTATTAGGCTCTTTTTATATACTTGATCGACAGCGGTATCGATTTTAATGTTGGTCACCGAATGTCGATGCTCATTATTTTCCTTATCTTTTAATATTTTGTTTTGGTTTTTTAATTTTTTTCGATTTTAATAAAAATTTCTGCTCTTGTAGCATTTTTTTTGCTTTTGTGGCACGTTTTCCTTTACTTTTGGTGTACGTTTCCTATGTTTTCCTTTACTTTTGGTGTACATTTTTTAATTTTAATTTTTTTTATTATTTGAAAAGTTTTTTTTACATTTTATGCTTTATGGTTTTCTATATTTTTTGAAAGGTTTTTTAGATCTTATTTTTATTTTCAAACTTTTTATTAATTTAAGCTTCTTTTAAAAAAATAAAAACCTTTTTTTATTTTTAAAATTTCACATCGTAAACTTTTAGTGTTTTCCTTTTTTTAAAAAAAAAAACCTTCTTATTAGAATTGTTTCTGTTTGTTTTCTTTTGAATTGTTTTTTTACACCTTTATTTCTTTATTTTATCTTTTAAAAACTCTTTTATTTTTTTAATTTACTAAGAATTAAAAAAAAACTTTTATTTTCGAAATCAAAGTTTTCTTTAAAGCCCTTTATTTTAAAACTTCTTTACTTTCAACCACCTTTATTCATTTTTTTATTTTTAAATAAGAATAAATTCTAAATTTAAAAAAAAAACTTAATTTCCAACAACTTCAAATTTTAATTTTTTAAAGATGAAAATGGATTGAAACCTCCAAAAACATGATTTTTGCATTTTAAAAGAACATGAAAGATTAAACTAATAGTAATAATAACACAAAATGAACTTTTACCGAACACTAAATTCGATCTCCCAATTCCAAAATGCAACCTAAAAAAACATGAACAAACACAAAAATTCAACCAAGAAAAAGTAAAAAAAAAATAACAAAAAAAGCAAAGAAATTTTTTTTATCGGAAATGATGAATTTGCGAGTAATCTCATCTCAAACCGTCTCCGATCGTCACCAAAAATTAACGCGAAGCTATCCCAAAGCTTGAACACACTTCAAAAATTTTCCTGCAAACTCAAAAAAATTTCAAAGGAATTTTCGGGTAATTTTTCTAGGCATTTTTTCTTCTTCTCATTGGTGATGAACAAAGGAAGATTTTGGGGTATTTATACTTACCTTTGAGCTTGAGAATCAAGAAAAATTCGGATTTTAATCCTTGAATTGAAGCTGAAATTCGATAGAGGGCATGATTCTCGGAAAAACCCTTAAGAAATTCTCGATTTGGTTCAGATTCGAAGACGAATTTCTCCCTTGATTCCAGTCTAGGTTTTGACTATTTGATCCGATTTTTTGCAGATTTCAGCGGCGAGCGGCGAAGGTGCCGCTGGAACAGCGACAACGAGGCAGATCGGCTGATGCCCTCAGCGACGGCACATGTGGCCCAGGGACGACGGGGCGTCGCTCGACAACGACTCAGCCTGGGTTTTGGGCGCTCCAAATCGAGCGCGTGGTTGTGCGCATGTGCTGCTTTTTTACTGTTTTATTATTATTATTTGTTGTTTTTCCCTTTATTTTTACTTGATCAATCTTTGGCCCTTGATTTTATTACCCCTAATCTAATGACTTATCTTAAACCTGGAAAAAAAAAAGACAAATGAGTTAGTTTAGGCCACTTAAAAATTAAAATGGGCTTCTTTATTATATTTAGGGTAGGCTTTTATATCATATATTAAAATAGAAGACTTATTAATGAGCGGCTCATTTTTATGTTTTCTGCATTTTTATTATTTTTTGGCATTAATAATAATAATAAATAAAAAATGGGGTGAAAATTCAGTGACAACATCTATACACTCCTAATATATACACTCAAAATTATAGTAATATGTAAAAAAAGAGGGTGAGTGGCCAGCTTTCACATGAAAGTTGGTCTTTTGCATGCATGCAAAATTAGCGCACAGGACCTAGCCACCTGCACAAAGCGTGGTTCTTGTAGCTCAGCCCACGGCTCGTCACGAGCTACCATGCACGCATGTCAACCGAGCTGCCTAACACGCCTGCCAACCTGAGTCGTTTATGCACCTGGCCACCTGCATAGGGCGAGGTCCGGTTTCGTTACCTCCACATAACAAGATACTATAAAAATTAACTTATTCTCTAAAATAACTTTAAAGCAACCCTAAAACTCTAAATAAATTATTAAAATAGATTATTCCACTAATTTTGCCGCTTGTATGCGTCCCAGTAATTAGATGGGTTGTAGTTGTACAAGGAGAGAAGTAGATGATTGCTCCTCGGTCTTCAACCTTTGATCTAAGCGCAACTCGCAAGTAGTCTAAAAGAAATAAAAAATTTCAAATACCAAAAAAATTAATCAACACTCTTTTGGAGTAGATATATTTAAGAATTGTGTTACTATCGTGAGAGACACATGTTTAAATCGTTTTGTCTATAATGTGTATATTGTTAAAGGTTAAGAATGTGTATAAACATATACTACATTGTAATTATTTTAAAACTATTAAAAAAAATAGGCGGGTTTAAATAAAAGTATTAAGTTTAAAAATAAATTTAAAAACTTTGATAACACATATCTGTTAAGATGAAAATCATTCTATTTTTCATTGAGACCAATAGTTGGGTTAAATTTTTTTAGTTTTTAATATATTATACTATATGTTAAGAAGAGTCTACCACGCTCGACGAACACCGTTGAACACCACTAACGCTGAACATTGTTGAACTCTATTAAATTAATTAATAAAGATTAAAAATTTCAAGAACTCGACTTAAAATTATAAATTATTTAAAATAAAATTTCAATTAAATTATTTTCCATATATATTATATTTTTAATTTTTTTAATAATTAGATCAAATACCAACCTTAGTGAATTTAAAAAAATAAAAAACTTTAAATCATAAACTCAATATTCGAATTTAGGGCTTATGGCTTTTGGTTTAAAGTTTAAAGTTTTAAATTTATAGTTTCGGGTTTAGGGCTTAGGGTGATTTAAGATTTAAGATTTAGGAGTTTTTTATTTTTTAAATTGACCGAGATTTGTATTTAAGATTTAGCATTTATGGTTAGTTTTGAGTTTTAGATTTTAAGTTTGGGGTTTGGCGTTCCAAATCTTTACAATTTAATCAGGATTTAGCAACATGAATGATCAGATTTTTACATAATGATTCCTGAAAAAGGCATGTTCTAATAGGAAAATATTATACACAATCACTCAAGTACATCAGCTAAAAGGGGAAAAAACTCAGAATACCAAGTTGGGATTAGCCTTGAATTTCACGTTCGATTCACCATACGATGATTATTAACAGGTCGGTTCTTATTAATCGAGCAGCATTGCTACCTTATCTCTGAGTGTGCACTTCTTCTTTGTCATGTTTAGGGTTAAAAGTTTTAGTTTTAGAATTTTTATTTTTTAAATGGTAAAAGGTTAAAAATAATTTCTAACGTTTCACCGTTTAGTCATTTTAATCTTATCTTTTTTTGTGCAAACAACCACCTACCGTTTTATGTTTCGTTCAAATTTTATCATTGTTGAATGAAAACTGTTAATCAACTAACGGTCAACGCCTGAGACTGACGTGACATGTTTGCAGCGCATAGGGAGATGATGTGGCACTATCACGTGGCATTTTTGCTGACATGACATTTTCGAATTTTAATTAATTATTTTTTAAAGAAAATATTTTTTAAATATTTTTAACAATCGTCATGTCAGAAAAAATGCCACGTGGTAGTGTTACGTCATCTCCCCATGCCCTGCAGACATGCCACGTCAGTCTCAGGCGTTGACCGTTAGTTGACAAACGGTTTTCATCCAGAAGGGTGAAATTTGAACAAAAAATAAAATGTTAGGTGGTTGTTTGCACAAAAAAAAGGATATGACTAAAATTAGTAAAAATGTGAAAAGTTGGGGCTATTTTTGACCTTCTGCCTTTTTAAATTGACAAAGGTTAATATTACATCGTTAATTATTTTAAAAAAATTAAAAATATTATATATATGAAAAATTATTTAATTAAAATTTTATTTAAAATAAAACTTAATTATATGTTGAGTCTTTAAGATTTTTAATTTTTATTAATCAATTTAATGGTGTTCAGCGGTGTTCAACGTTAGTGATGTTCAACAGTGTTCGTCGAACATTGTAGAATTTTTTTTATATATTATTGTTATCTATTATATAATTTTTATCATATAAAAGTTAAATCTATATAGTATATATAAACCATAATATAAACATTAAAATCTATTACGTTGGATGTTTTAATTTTTAATAAAATATAAAATTAAATTAATACAGCGTAAGTATTTTTTTAGAAAGAGTTTTTCTTTAAATAATATGGATTAGCCTAGAACGAATTTGAGATATAAATATGGAAAAACTTTAAAAAAAATAAACGAAATGCATATTTCAAGTCAATTTGGACTTCAATAAGCATAAAAATGTAATTTCATTCTAAATGAACTTTTCAAAGTTTAATTTTAACTTTTGTATTTGAATTGAAAAATATTTTTCAAATATTTTCTTTTTCAAAAAAATATTTGTTTAACATTATTTATGACTACAAAACATTTTTAACCTCAAAATATTGTTCAAAAATACTAAACATGATCCAATTCTAGTGAATCTTTGTAGTGATTTGGGATGTGTCATGTGTGGTTCAAATTTTTATTATAATTTAAAATTCTGTATTATATATTTTTATTTAATTCAAACTACTGTTATTTTTAAAAGAAAAAGAACATCACGTGGACGTTGACTTTCGTATGTAATGTTGATTGCTCCTAAAGATTTATCAAACCAAATAGTGATTGCTTACTATTTTTTCTATTTTAAACTTTAATTAAATCGGAATTTTAAAAATGGTCTTAATGGTATAGGATTAGGATAAAGTATTTCTGTCAATGGCCTAAACTCAAACAATTTAAATTTTTTTTGAAAAATACAATTAATATAGTACATTAAAAAACCTTAACTAAATCATCTAAATTAAAATTTTACAGTACAACCTTGTACTAGAAATGTTCGAGGGCAAGCCCAGTTGTTTAGATAGCGCGTAAGAGGCACGCTCCAAAAACAACACCGGAATAACAGAGGAGTCGACTAGTCCGAGACAGCGACATCTAAGGTGGAGCTCTGATCTGATGAGAGTGGGTGAAGAAAAAACCCAATTCCAAGGGCCCCACTGTCTCAATCTTGTGATTGATTTGACTGATGATTTGTATTTATTTCCTTTTTGGTTTTGATATCCCGTGTTGAACCCACGCCCGCCTTCTATCCAAAGGCGTCGAATTGGTTCCAATCAACTAAATTCTAAAAGGAATTGCACTATCCCACTCTCTCTCTCTGTAAATCGTAGCCTTTGTTGGGAGTCAACGTAAAGTGTAAACATTTAGGGCCAAACATTTGTTGGAAATGAATCGGGACGTCAACGCTTTGATGGTTAACGAATGTACTGCAAACCATGTTTGTACTGCATTGCAGTACATGCAAATTCTTGCTTTGTTATAAAACTAAGCAAAAAATAACATCAATTGCACATTTTTAGATACCCTTTCGAAGATTTTGGAGTAATCTCTGTTCGGATTCTCAATTTAACGCCCTTTTGTTTTGCATTCAATTGAGAATTTCTGGGGCTTGTGGCTTGCTCCTGGTTCTCTGGGTGTTTTATTACTATTCTCGCTCGTTCCATCCATCGCGGTGAAACACTGCAGCTTGGATGTTTGGGACATCTTATTTGTATTTGGAGCTTTTTGCGGGTCAATTTTCAATAAGGTCAGAAATGGGTTCATTATTGTATTGCTGATGTGGTATGTTCTGAAATTACGCAAAGAAACACAGAAAAAAAAAAACCCCAACTTGATGTTGTTTAATGAATTCTTGTTTTGGTATTATCGTGAAGAGCTGAAGAACCAGAATTGAGGCTGTGCAAGTTTTTTTCCCCAAAGGTCTAGTCTTTGTTGTGGTAAGAATTTTCATGGTTGCATAGATTGTCCATGTAGTTTGATTTTCAGGATTTGTTTTTCACTTGGCTATTGTCCTGAAAATGATGATTGATTAATTGGACCAGTTTTTATCACAGTCAAACTGGAAGTATGAACATGGAAGAGATGAGGGAGATTGAGGGAGTTGAGAGACAAGATTCAGAAGAATTGAACAATGAACAAGAGGAGTTGAAGAGAATAGCCCCCTGGACGAAACAGATCACCGTTCGAGGACTCGTCGCAAGCCTTCTTATCGGGATCATATACAGTGTGATAGTGATGAAACTCAACCTTACAACAGGGCTAGTGCCCAACCTCAATGTTTCGGCTGCTCTTCTAGCCTTTATATTTATCAGGTCTTGGACTAAGCTGCTTCAGAAGGCCGGAATTGTTTCGACTCCATTCACTCGACAAGAGAATACCATAATTCAGACTTGTGCTGTTGCTTGTTATAGTATTGCTGTTGGAGGTTTGAGTTCTCTTATCTGTCATCTGCTACCAATTTTCTCTTCCTTTTTGGTAAATTTTATTGATTGTTTGGATACTATTTCAGCTGTTTCTGTTTTTTTCTCTCCATTGATTATTGAATGCAGGTGGCTTTGGGTCTTATCTATTGGGTTTAAACAGGAAGACATATGAACAAGCAGGAGTTGATACAGAAGGCAACAATTCTGGGAGCATCAAGGAACCTAGGATTGGTTGGATGATTGGTTTTCTCTTTGTGAGCTGCTTTGTTGGGCTTCTGGCATTGGTTCCATTACGAAAGGCATGTTTATTGCTTCTGCTATTTTCCTTTCTGTTTCATTTGCAGTGATTTCATTTCACAGTTCTTTGAAGATCATAACATATAAACTCAATTGTCATGAAACTTGCAATGATGGGGTTATGGGATTTTTGTTTTGGCAGATCATGATAATTGACTACAAATTGTCTTATCCAAGTGGAACTGCTACTGCTGTTTTGATAAATGGGTTTCATACTCCTAAAGGAAACAAAATAGCCAAGTATGAAAACCAATTCTGATTTCTTTCCTTTTGTTAAATTATGCTCCAAACAGGTTATGATTGTGGGATAACTCGGCTATAATGATTCATCTTGCAGGAAGCAGGTTCATGGGTTTCTGAAATTCTTTTCACTTAGCTTCCTCTGGGCCTTCTTCCAGTGGTTTTATGCAGGGGGAGATAAATGTGGGTTTGTTCAGTTTCCTACATTTGGTTTGAAAGCATGGAAAAACTCGTAAGTGCTCTAGCTTTTATCTTCGCAATATGCTCATCTTTCCACTTATGTATTGTTATCATTATGATTAATTGGAGCAATTCTATTTTGCAGGTTTTACTTTGATTTCAGCATGACTTACATAGGAGCAGGAATGATATGTCCACATCTTGTAAACTTATCTTTGCTCCTCGGAGCGGTGCTTTCTTGGGGAGTAATGTGGCCGCTAATAGGCGGTCTCAAGGGAGAATGGTTCCCTGCAACTTTACCGGAAAGCAGCATGAAGAGTCTAAATGGTTACAAGGTCCGAGGAGACGTTTTGTTTAGCATAAATTTCCCTTAATGATATACTGGTACCAATATCCATACTCATTTTACACTTCTCCAAATATCATGCAGGTTTTCATCTCTATTGCTTTAATCCTCGGAGATGGGCTCTACAATTTTCTGAAGATACTGTTTTTCACTGCTAGAAGCATTCATACCAGGGTGAAAGTTACAAACCTTAATACATGTAAGTCATCAACTTCATTAAATGTACTTTATTTCTTTGGCTCCTGTTCAGCTTAGTACTTCCATAATTTTCTACTCACTAGATATAGCTACTGTTTCCGAGGGACTAGGACTGGTTTAATTTTACAAAGGGTACTTAAGCAACTCAGATATTCTGTTTACATGTTGAAGTATGGGACTGCCCCCTGTTATCATGATTTGACGTGCTGCAACGTTTGCCATTTTAGCTTTGGAAGAGCTGAAGATATGGAACTGATCTATAGAGATTAATTACATCATGTTTACTAGCATCCTTTGTTTTTTATGCAGTTTCGGATGATCAGAAGCAGCATCAAGTTGATCTTCAACGAAATGAACTATTCGTAAGAGAGAACATTCCAATTTGGCTTGCATGTGTAGGGTACGCCATTTTTTCGATCATTTCCATCATTGTAATCCCTCTGATGTTCCCTGAGCTGAAATGGTATTACGTAGTTGTTGCGTACATTCTCGCACCCTCTCTAAGCTTCTGCAATGCTTATGGTGCTGGTCTAACTGACATGAACATGGCATATAATTATGGAAAAGTGGCCCTCTTTGTGCTTGCTGCCATGTCTGGACAGGAAAATGGTGTGGTTGCAGGACTTATCGGTTGTGGACTGATTAAGTCCATTGTTTCTATCTCGTCTGATTTGATGCACGATTTTAAGACTGGTCATTTAACTCTCACTTCTCCAAGATCCATGCTCGTGAGCCAGGCAATCGGAACTGCCATTGGCTGTGTTGTAGCTCCTCTTACATTCTTTCTTTTCTATAAGGCTTTCGATGTGGGAAACCCTGATGGTGAATACAAAGCCCCATATGCTCTAATTTATCGAAATATGGCGATTCTAGGTGTTCAAGGCTTCTCGGCACTACCCCACCACTGTTTGCAGCTCTGCTATGGGTTTTTTTCCTTTGCCATAGTAACCAACTTGTTGAGAGATTTTAGTCCCAAAAACATCGGGAAATGGGTTCCCCTTCCAATGGCAATGGCGGTGCCTTTCCTTGTTGGTGCTTATTTTGCCATCGATATGTGTGTGGGGAGTTTGGTCGTCTTTGCATGGCACAAGCTAAATCGCAAGAAGGCTGGTTTGATGGTTCCTGCTGCTGCATCCGGCTTGATCTGCGGAGACGGCTTGTGGCTTCTTCCTTCGTCTATTCTTGCTTTGTTGAAGGTTCGCCCTCCGATCTGCATGAACTTTGTCGCTAGGACATAGACTTTGTTCTGATGACATATAGGGGTAGAATACAGAGGCTTCGTTTGCTACATTTGAGACATATAGTAGTTCGAAATGCGCTACGGATTACTGACCAGTACAGCAGTGTGTGATACACAAGCTGTCGTCAGTGGTAAAAGGTAACATTTGAGACATATATAGCTGCTGGTGTAATGTAACATACTTTTTATTGGAGCTTTAAGTGGCAGGAATAGTTTAGTTCTGATGTATGTCGGTATTTGAGGGGGAAAAAGTTTAATAAGAAATCAGTTCAGGGGAAGAATAGACATCAAAACCCCCATAAATGATTTCAGAATTTGCATAGTTTCTGGTTGGATAAGTTTCTTACAAAGCTTTACTGTTTATCTTGTTATGCGGACATCTTATGAAATTGGGATCTTCCCATTTAGAGAAACAGACCAACTTACTCAAACTCTATTGCAAATAGATACAATTTCAATTAAAGTGAAAATCATTGTTATGAGGACTCCTAATCTTTTTATAAAGCACTCTATTTTAATATTTGTGTTCAAAACAGAATATAATATCGAATTATCTAAACTACACCCCCAAGATCACAAATGTAACTTTCTTTTAAAAGTGACAAACAGATTATTCGGTTAACGTATTATTACAAACGTGTTGCTGGTCTTTAAATAACAAACTAAAATAGTGGTGTGACATGGTATAATAACGGTTATAGTCCTCAAAACTTATAGTCTATGAGAGCAGGAAGATGTCCAAGTTAATCGGAGTGTAGAAGGTGGTAGTGTTTGTGCCACCTCAAGCACAAATGTGTTGAGGTTTCATGGTATTAAAGAGAAGCTGGCAATTCAACCACCAAATTCCCTTCATCTCCCATTATTGGTTAAATGAATTGCCTCACCTTCCAACAGCTGCAAACGTGACCTTTTCTGTTACAACAAATCTTCTTCTGAAAACAGATGATTCAGGCTATGGTGGTGGGACTTGTTCTGCTGCTGCAACTGCTATGTTGGATTTTATACCTCAAGTAGTTGCAATTAAAAGCAGCACAAGTAGTGGAGACTGGAGAGCATCTTGGAAATGGTTCCACTCTATGTTAAAGCTGAAGCTTTAGTTCAACTTCTTGTTGCCATCTCCAAAATTGCTATTCTTGATTGTCTACATCCACATTTAAAAAATGGTAAACTACATAAACAGTCTCCAAACGTTTAGAGTGCTTTCATTTTGGTCACAGAACTTTTAAAACTTGCGATGTAGTCATTGAACTTTTAGTTCACTTTCATTAAGGTCGCCCTGTTAACCGTCGTTAGAGAATGCTAATGTGGCACGATAAATGCACCATCTTCCCCAAAACTCCCTAAATTTCAAATCTTTGTACAGTTGAACAAACATCTTTACCCAAAAATTGCATATTTGCATCAAAATTCTCAGTAATCTGAAAACTGATAATTGGATTAAGGACACATGTAATATGAAATAAAATTCATGAATGAATTACCTAACAATGCTTTTTTCTTCACCTTCCTCAATTAGTATTATAGTTAACACCTCAGAGGGGAAAAGTGAGAAAAAAAAAAGGGAAAGGGAAGGGGTTGCTGCACCAACAGACGAGAGAGAGAGAGATCACAAAGTGATAGCAAAAAAGACTAAATTTGAAAGGTCACATAACATTGTACACGTTTTTTTGAGGAGTAAAAATCTTCTGCCCCTAACCATACATCTTTATATATCTCTTACTAAAAAATACAAAAAAAAATTAAATTTTAAGCCCTAACACTAATTTAAAAATCTTTAACTCTAAACCTTAAAAAAATACACCTAACCTTAAACTTCAAACCTTAAACTCTAAACCCGCTATTTTAAAATGGAGACACCAATGAAAACATAGTTAGGGGTAGACGATTTACATCTTCTGCAAGATTCTTACTAGTTACTACAAGGGATTCGTTTTTAGAAAGCAGTGCAAACAACTGGGAAGACACACGAAGCAGTGTAACGAATAACAATTGCAGCAAATTAAAAAGAAAAGAAAAAGGATAAAACTACATAAATTTAGGCGTCAAATCTCGACTGGGTTTATTAGTCCATATAGCTCTCCCTCTACATATTCTCTTGAATACAATGACCAAAAAAGACATTGTTATGTGTATAGGTTAGATGGTTAGATAGTTAACTGATGTAAAATGAATTAGTTGAGGTGAGTCAGCAAGAGCGGTTAAGAGTTTGTTAGATTGCCGTTACAAGGCTAGCTCACCCAACTGTGTATAAAATCTACCCGGTCTCATTTGAAATATTACGGGTTTATTAATAAAATCTCTAGAAAGTATCGTCTCTCTTTCCTTCAGCTTTTATCTCTATTGAACAATCCTAATATGGTATCAGTCGTTAATCTCTTGGTGTCTCTCCGCTGTTTTCGTTCTCAGATTGTTGGTTGCTGCGAGATATGGTGTGTGCTGAGAGCTACGATTGTGAATTGAGTGGGTGACTCAATAATCAACTTCTGACTCGTTTTTTTTTTCTGCGAATTGGTCAGGTTAGGTGAGATTTATGTACTCACTCAACTCGATTTAAACATCAGTTTACTAATTTTTGTGGAAGATTGTCAGTTTAAATCATTAGAAAATCTGCTTCGTGTTGCTTGAATGAGAGCAGATGAGTGATTTGTGGACATATCTTTAGATCAGGAGCTGTGTCTTTTTGGTTCTTCTTCCTTTTAGACATCGTAGCTTTCTCATGCTAGTTCTCTTATTTGTGTTGATATTCTGTGAATGTTATTTGCTCGGTGTTCTCTTGTTTTCTTTCGACGGGACAGATTGAATCTTATTGTCTCTGGTACATGTACAGTCTCTGATATATGTGCACGATAGTTGTTTGTTGTTTTGTCTCTGATAGCTCTGTGGTGTATTCTTTGCACACGAAAACTGTTTGATCATTTGCCTTTAAGAGTAGTGTTTTTTCTTTATCAAGTTTCATTCTGCAATGGTTGTTGAATCTCCTTCTGCCTCTGATCCTGAGAGTTCCAACTCCATTCCTTCTTCTCTCACGGTCTCTTCCATTGAGTGCAATGTTCAACAACTACCAAAACTTGACACTGTCAAGTTAACTGAAAATAGCTATGTACTCAGAAAGCATCAAGTGCTTTTAATTGTCGAAAGATATGGTCTCATGTCCTTTCTTTCAGATCACAAGGTTCCTGAGAAGGTCATAACTAACACGACTAGACAGATTGTTGTTAATCTTATATCCCTCTACATATTCTCTTAAATACAATGACCAAAAAAGACATTGTTATGTGTATATGTTAGATGGTTAGATAGTTAACTGATGTAAAATGAATTGGTTGAGGTGAGTCAGCAAGAGCGGTTAGAAGTTTGTTATATTGCCGTTACAAAACTAGCTCATTCAACTGTGTATAAAACCCACCCGGTCTCATTTGAGATATTATGAGTTTATTAATAAAATTACTAGAGAGTACCGTTTCTCTTTCCTTCAGCTTTCATCTCTATTGAACAATCCTAATAGACATGCAAACATGCAAAAAAATGAAGAATCCACATAACAGAGATTCAGAAATTGTTAACAAAATAAACAAATGATGCAGCTAATTTCAAATTTGAAAATTGTAGGGCTTTTTAGGGAAGAATATAGATTTAACGTGCCACGGTCAGCATTCTCTAACGACAGTTAATCGAAGTGACCTTAATGAAAACAAACTAAAAATTTAGTGACTACATCGTAAATTTTAAAAGTTTGATGACTAAAATGAAAGAGTCCTAAAAGTTTGGGGACTATTTATATAGTTTACTCTTTGAAAAAATAACCTTCTTAAAAAAATTAATAATTTCTAGCCAAGGGAGGGTAGACCTGGCAAACTTGACCCGAGAGCCGAAACTCGAATCGAATTATCCGAACCGATACTCAATTTTGACCCGAACATGATGATCCCGAAGTTGACTCGAAACCCGAAATAAATCGAACCGAAATTGAACCGAAATTTTTTGTTGAATCGAAATAGACTCGAACCGAAAGCTAAACCGAATATCGACCCGATTTTAACTCGAAAATTAAGGTAATATAAATAAATATTTTATTTTTAATATTATCTATTTTTAACAATATAATAGATAATAAAATGAAGTATGTTTTATTATCTTTTTGTACTATATTATGAAAGAGATTGTTGTTCTTTTCAAAGTTGGGTGGTATAATAATATTTTATGTCATTTTACGTTTAAATATTAATTAAATAAAACTTTTGTCCCTACTAATTTTTAAATTTAGAATTTTAATGTACTATTTTCTCTCACAATATTTAATCTTAAGCCATAAATCCTAAACAATAAACCTTAAGTCATAGAAATTAATCTCATGAACCAATAACATTAAACTAAACCATAAACCCTAAATCATTAACACTAAGCCCTAAAACCTAAACTATTAACCTTTAAGCCATATAAATTAATCTAAAATCAATAACCCTAAACCGTTAACACTAAGGCCTAAACCATAAACCATAAACTAAAATTAGAGACAATTTTTACAATCTTACCATAAAATATAGCTAAAACTGAAATTAGAGACCATCTTGACAATTTGAAAGTAGAGAAATTTGAGAGCTTGGTGATCATTTTTATAATTTTTACCATAAAATATAGCATAAAACTGAAATTGTGGACTAAATTGACAATTTAGAAGTGGAGAAATTTGAGAGTCCAATGACCAATTTCGTAATTATACCATATAAATAAATAGGGGTCAATTTTGGCTAAAAATTAAAATGAACAAAAATATCATTATATTAAATTAATAGACTAAATTACAAAGATTAGTTAATTTTGACTAAAAGTAAATTTTTAGAGACTAAATATCACTATGGGGAGGGGATTTCTATATCCGAAGTCTAAACCGTGAGGATACTTGTGACTAAATTAAATTAAACTAAAACTTAAAGTTGAATATTAGTACTAAAATATAACATTTTAAATGCAACATGACTTAAAAAGTAATTAATCTCTAGCTTAAATAATTGGTGGCTTATTTCCCTCCAAAATTTTATCTTTCCCTTCTCTATTTTTACCAATTTTCTATTTTTTCAATCTAGATTAAAAAATTAGTGGCTTGTTTCCCTCCAAAATTTTGTCTTTTCTCTCTCTATTTTTACCTATTGTCTTTCTCTTTCTCTTTCTCTTTTTCTTAATTTAATTGAGTTTCAATTTAGATTAATTTAATTGAAATTTCACATTTAATTTTAAAATTATTTTAATTATGTTCGTGATTTATGCTTCTAGATTTTAGTTAGCTCAATTAGATCCTAAGTTTAATAAATTAATTCATTTAAGACATTATTATTATTATTATTATTATTATTATTATTATTATTATTATTATTATTATTATAATAAACTTTGATTCAGTATAATTATACACAAAATTTTGATATGGATACATAAAGCTTTGATTTAAATATTTAATCAAATTCAAATGCATAGATTAACAAGTTGAATCAGAATTAATCTCATACACCAATAACTCTAAACTAAACCATAAATACTAAACTTCAAACCTTAAACCCAACTCAAACCAAATTGACTTGAAAAATTCAAATGTTGACTCGACCCGAATGACCCGATTTTCACCCGAACTGAAAGCGACCGATTCGATATTAACCCGACCCGAAAACAACCGATCCGATTTTGACCCGATCCAATATCCGAACCGGATCCAACTCATCACATACCCGAATTAGACCCGAATCGAATCTAAACCGATTCTAGATAAACTCGAAATGACCTGAACCGAACGACCCGATTGCCACCTCAAAGGGAGGGGATAAAAAATTGTTAACTGAAAACTTTAAAATGCTTAATTAAGTAAAGATATCTATACTCATTATAAAATTCTTAATTAAGTCGATATCACGTTTAATCAAGTACTAACAAAAATATTAAAATATTATTTTTTATTCAAAATATCATAATTGTTGTAAAATCTAGTGAAAAAAATATCACCTAGAACACAGAAAGAGATGAAGTCGCATTCATTGTAGAAGCCTAGGTGCCAAACGGGTTATTCGAGACGGTTTCGATTCAAGTTATTTTAGTTCTGATTATATTTTGTTCAGGTTTGATTGGGGTCTGATTTAATTTTAGCCAAGGTCTATGGTGATTTGGGTTGGGTATCGAGTTTGTTCGGTTGATTTCGGGTCGAGTCAATATGAGATCGGTCGGTTTTCAGGTCGGGTCAATTTTTTACACCTCTATATATGACTTTATAAAGCCAGAGATGGCACGAGTCGGGTTTCTGGCCCACTCGAACCCGACCCGACCAAAAAATAAATACCCAAAACCCGACCTGACCTATAGAAAAAAATAAGTTTAGGGATCTAATTGTTAAAAAAATAATTTTAGGGGAATTAGTCGTAAAAAATAATAAATTTAAGGACTAAATTGCAAATAAAAATTCAATTTTAAGGACCTAATTATAAAAATAAATATAAAGATGGGGTTATTATTAGAAATATCCCTAAAATTTAAGGGAAATTACACAATTAGTTCCAGGTCGGTCAGATATTTTCCACCCTAAACCCGAACCCGACCCGAACCTAATTTTTTTTATTGAAAAATTTGACCCGATAGGGTCAGGTCAGGTAAAATATCCATCCCTATATAAAACTAGTATATTTGACTTTTTAGTGAGTCGTGTGGCAATTCACATCTCATCTCACCTTTCTTTATATTATTTAATATTTTTTTTATTTCGAGTTGCCTTCAATTCGAGTTGTTTTTTTGTTCGGTTGAAAAATGGTGTGGGTCTATTTCGATTCAACTAAAGTTTAGGTCGCTTTCGATTTGATTTTGTTTATTTCAAGTTTCGGATCAAATTTAAATCATCATGTTCGGGTAGATATCAAAACTTGAGTCAGGTAAATTAATTCAGGTATCGGTCAAATTTGTCAGATCTATAGAAGCACTCTTTCCTAAGGCTAGGCGTTCGATCGAGTCGATTCGAGTAAAAAAATCAAGTTTGCAAGTCATATTTTACGATTCAAACTTTATTTGAATTTTTTTCTAATCGAGTCGAGCTTTTGAGTTTATGTACAAATTTAATTGTACATATATATTTCTTCATATGCATTTCTATATGCATATACGTAGCGGTGCACATATATATTTCTATAGGCATATACTTAGGGTTGGGCGGTGCATATATTGATTCCAAGTTTAGTGGCATTCTATATGCATATATAATATACATATATATATATATATTTCTTCATATTTTCACATGTGATATTCATAATATATCATGCATAATTGACAAACTCAACTCGAATATGAAAACTAATCAACTAATTACTAAAAATTTCGAGTTATTCAAATTTTTATTTTATAACTCAAACTTTATTTGAAAATTTTTCGAGTCGAGTTTATAAAATTATGATGAGTCGAATCAAAATAAGTTAATTTTTTTCGCCTCGAGTCGAATCGAATAATTCAATTTTTTCAAGTCGAATCGAGTTTTGCCCACCCCTACACTTTCCAATCTCATGAGGCGCTGCATTTGATGCCCTATTTGGCCACCCATGATAATTTAATTTCAGCCTCTATTTCATCCAACACTTGACATCCAACCTCCATAGTCCATACTAGGGTCGTAAATGAGACGATACAGATTGTGAGTTACTCGAGCTCAATTTGGTTAATGCTCGGTCAACACTCGACCCGATTGGATTTGATTCGAGCTCGAACTCGTATTGAGTTCTTAATGAGTCGAGTCAAGCTTCTCGATACTCGACTCGAAAAACTCGCAAGCTACTCGAAAATATAATATACTAGATTTTTTAAATTTAAAATCTAAATTGCTAAACCTAAAATCCTAAAACATAGACCCTAAACATAAGTCATAAACCCTAAAATCTAAATTCTAAATTCTAAACTCAACAACTTGAATCTCTAAACCCTAAACTAACACCTAGATCCTAAAATTAACAACCTTTTGTAAACTTTAGGTTACACAACTTGTGTATCAAAGTTATTTTTCCTGATAGGGCTTTAAATGGACGAGACAGGTCGCGAGCTACTCGAGTCCGACTCGGTCAAAGCTCGGTCAACACTCGACTCGGTTGAACTCGAACTCGACTCGAGTTCTTAACGAGTCGGGCTCAAATTATACATGCTCGTTAAAAAATTACTCAAGCTTGAACTTGACTCAAAATCTTAACGAGCTGAGTCGAGCTTAACACTATTTGAGCTCAACTCGGCTTGTTTACACCCATAGTCCATACTCTATAGTTTCTCACCCTTTAACTTTGGATTCAAATGTAAACAAAACACACTTTTACCTAGGGCGTAAATGAGACAAGACAAATCGCAAGCTACTGGAGCCCGACTTGATTAAAGTTCAACCAACACTCGACAAGATTGGACTCGACTTGAGCTCGAACTCGGCTCGAGTTCTTAACGAACCGAGCTACTTGATACCTGACTAGAAAAGCTCGCGAGCTACTCGAAAATATAATAAACTATTTTTAAAATTTTAAATTAAAGGGAACTAAAATGTAGGTTGGGTGGTTTTGGTTGTTATGTTATGTTAGTTCAATTTTTAGTTTAACTTTATGTATATTTTCATGTTTACTCTTTTCCACTGAATAGAGCTAAATTGAAATAATGTGTGAATAATAATGGTTAAATTTATTTTATTTTTTAAATTAGGACTAATTTGTTTGAATGTGTAAACATAGAGGACTAAATGTGTCATTATAAAAATTTAACTGTCACATCACAATTTTAACGGTCGTTAACGGTCAATGCCCAATTTGAATCAAAACTAAAAATTTAATTGTAATATTGAAACAATTGAAAGTTTCGTTACTAAATTAAATAATTAATCATGAGATTACGTTCAAGAGAAATTAACAATATTAATTAGAAAAAGAAAGATGGAATAACATAAATGGAGGTGGGTTCTGAGTACGTAAATGAGAGGTAGAAAAGAATAATTGCTTAAACACAAGCGACAAGCTCGCCGTCTTGGGCTGCTTAAGTAGAGAGAAAAAAAAAGAGCAGACTTTGAAATATAGTACAACGTTGCATTCCATTAAATATTAATGTAGTCGCTTTTCTGTTCAACTTGTGAAATTTTCAAAAGAGCACGCACGCCGTTTATTGGACTAATCTAGCCGCCATCGCCAAATAATTATTGCTTTTATTTCCTCATAGTCAATGAGTCATTGGTAAAGTCAAGATTTCGAAATTATTAAATATTTATATAAATCATTGTTAATCTTCGGTTAGAGTTTAAGCTCGTTAGAATTGAAATAGTTATTAAGTTAATTATTCAACTTAAGGACTTGATTCTAATATATGCTAATTTTTAACACATGATATAGTCAAGGTTGTAATTTTTTTATATATAAAAAAAAAAGAATAGTCCTAGTGGAAAATTTTGGGTAACCGTGGGCGTCGTTGAAGTCGTACGTGAGTTGGTGAGGGTTGGACAAATTTTAAAATATAGCAACCAATATGGAATTCGCACGTTTTGGTGCACAACGGCATTATTTATTTTATTCAGTCACTTAAATTATCATCAACAATTATAATCAAATATGATAGGTTTTTAATGGTATTATTAAATATTTAAATTCAGTTTAAGCAAGTGACATATTATCCTTTTTAGGCGTTGGCATGATAATTTGGTCAAACGCAGATTATTGACTTTGACAGCTTTTAATCTTACATGTAATGTGAGACATGGATTTGTATTGTGTAATTACATATATATATATATATATATATATATATATATATATATATATATATGCAATTTTATATAAAAAAAACTTTTTTTGAAAAACTAAAACGGTATAATTTTATTAGAGTCAATTATATCGTACAAAATAAAGATATAGGCCCCATTAAAAATTCTTCATAAATTTAGTTGTAAGAAAAAGAGTGCACTATGTCAATTTCATTCATTTCCTTTACATATAGGAGCAGAAAGATAGGTTCAATATCACATATTCAAAGTAAACATTACATATAAAAAACCTTTTTTAATATTTATTTAGAGAAATGATCTATTCCCATGTTTATTTTGAAAAATGACCATTAAATCGTCACGTAAGGCGAACTAATGTTCTACAGAAAGCGAATTTTATGTTAAAAACGCTGGATTTTTTTTCAAAAAAAAATTATTTTTTCAACCCTAAAACTTTACAATCAATTAATACAATAATATTATAAATGCTTAGATGAAAAATAGGTGCCCAAAGTATAACCTTTTTTAAACTTAAGTGCCCAAATTGCTCTTATTTAATAACTAAACTTTCAAATTGCTCCTATTTTTTCACTCTGAATTATTATTATTATTATAACATGTCATGTCATTTTTTATTTTTAAATTAAAAATAAATTTAAAATAAAATAATGTTTATTGTTATTAAATTTAAAATATTTTAAAAAATATTAGTTTTTAAAATAATTTAGGTGTCTAAAGTATTTTTTTGTAAAAATTGCTGCCCAAAGTTTCTATAGGTACAATTTTAGGTGTTCGGCTGTTAAAAGTGTTAGAAAAATTGTCAACCAATAGATGCTTGACACGTGACATTAATTTTATTAATTTTTAATGAAAAATACTCAAAATTTTCAAAGTATTATAAAATCTCAAAATTTTACAAGCTTCACAAAACAATCCTTAAATTCCTAAAAATTCTCAAATTTTCGTCGTCGACTGTCGCCGTTTTTGCCGCCAATTGTCGCCGCTGACTGCACCCACTTGGTCGCTGGGTCAAGGCGACAATTTTTCCTAACACGGCGTCGCCGAAAACGCCCAACGGTGTGCAGCCGAACGTCAATTTCGTGTTTGACGTTTGGCTGCATGTCGTTGGACGTTTCTGGCGACGTTGTGTTGGGAAAAATGATCGCCTTGGTCCGACAACCAAGTGAGTGCGGTCAGCGACGATAATTAGTGGCGAAAGCGGCGGCAATCGACGACTGAAATTTAGGAATTTTTAGGGATTTAGAGTCTGTTTTGTGAAGCTTGTCAAATTTTGAGATTTTATAATAATTTGAAAGTTCTAAGTATTTTCCATTAAGAATTAATAAAATTAATGCCACATGTCAAGTACCGATTGGTTGACAATTTTTCTAACACTCATTTAACAGTCAGACACCTAAAATTATAATTATGGTAAATTTGGGCACCTATTTTTACAAAAATACTTTAAACACCTAAATCATTTTAAGAAGTAATAATTTTTTTTTAAAAATATTTTAAATTTAATAATAATAAAAATGATTTATTTTATTTTAAAATTATTTTTAATTTAACAATAATAAAAATGACATGTCATGTTACAATAATATTAAAAACAATCCAGAGTGAAAAAATGGGAGCAATTTGAAAGTTTAGTTATTAAATATGAGCAATTTGAGCATTAAAATTTAAAAAAGGTATACTTTGGGCACCTATTTTTCATTTAAGCCTTTATAATATTATTATACTAATTGATTATAAAGTTTTAAGGTTGAAAATTTAATTTTTAAAAATTTAAGGGTGAAATTATAAAGAAACGTTTTCATTAGTGGCTATAATGTTTATTTTTTTTAAATTGGGGAGCAAAAATGTACATGAGATAAACTTTAATGGCCATTGCAGTAATTTACCCTTATTTTTTCATTGTTAGGTCAACAATCCGTCAGTGTTTAACGACAACAAACAGTTGAGTGACCAAAAGTTTACGCCCCGAAAACGTAAGTGACCTTACTGGTCTTTTTTAAAATCGGTAACCAAATCTGTACTGAGGGAAAATATAAGTGACTATTCCATTAGTTAACCCTTATTTATTTTATCTCTCAATTGGTCAATTAAAAAATGTAGAATATAGGTGGTAAATAATAGGGTAAACTACATAAATGACCACCATACTATTGCAAAAGTCGCGATTTGACCACCTTACTTTTTTTCGAAGCAATTAAACCATCGTACTATTAAATTGGGTGCAATTTGACCACCAGCCGTTAAAGGTTAACGGCAGGGTGACGTGTCAGTTAAAAAAATAAGGGTATAATTACACATTTGGTCCTTGCAACTTATACATTCTTTTAATTTAGTCATAATTTTAATTTAATAAAATAAATTAATTATTTAATTAGATAATGACACGTGTCATTACCTTATTAGAGGGATTTAATTATTTATATTTGATTAAATAAATTTATTTTCATCCTCCAATCAGGTGGTGACATGTGTCACCACCTGATTAAAGGAAGAAAATGGAAACAAACCACAAATGCAAGAATGCAAGTGGGGGGAGTTAAACCTGCAACTCCTAGCAAAGAAAGGTGATAGCTTACCACCACACCAAATGCTACATTGTGATACAATTCCTGTAATATAGTATATCTAAATAAACATTAAAATTGTTTTCCATTGCCTCGCATCATCTTCATCTTCTACTAAAACATCATTAAACGTATACCAATTTTTTTCTTCTTTGCCTGCAATTCAGTCGACGAACCAACCGCAGCCTTTTAATCAACCTCTCAATCAAGCACTAAGTATTGGTGGTGACCTGGACGGTTCTTCAAAATTGGGTCTTTTTCAGGGATATGGTATCCCTTCCTTCGGGTCACAACAACATCAATCAATTCAACAAACCCATTTTTTTTCCATGGCTGATAGTGGTCAAAAGACTGTAAATGTGTGCCCATCTGATCAACAGAGGCTGATTCAGTCTAGCAGGACTGCTGCATGTAACTCTTCTCAGCAGAATTGGCATCAAAGTTTCATCAATAACCGTGACCCTACAGTTTCTGAAGCGGCTTTGTGGAGTATCAACAACAGCAGCGGCAACACAAGCAGCCTTGGGAACACAAACACAAGCAGCACTACGGGTGCTTCTTTGAATCCAAACCAATGGTCTGATCTTCCAGGTTATGACGCTCCTCCATAGTCATCTTTTGTCACCCATTGTTGTAAACGTCCAAAGGTAGACAGCTTAAAAACTCTAAAATTGAAATTCATTTTTCGTCTTCTCTATACAAAAAGCCATCGAGCTTTGATCCTGACATATAAAAAATTGCATCTTTTATCGTCTGTCCAGCTGCTGTCATCGGGTTGGTTTTAATCTGGTTCAAGTTCAACTTGAGGACATGAATTCAGAGAGAATCTTGTAATGTGGGTTTTGATTACTGTAAATGAATGAACAGTACGGCTAATTGCCATTTGTTTTTTTTCTTTCGAATGTTATACAGATTCTGGGAATTTGGGTTGTGTTTTTACTTTAACTCTTTAAGCTTTTTAGTATTCCTGGGAAAGGAAACATCATCTGAGTTGGGTTTTGATGTTCTTTCAAAACTTTTTTATATTATAATAATGGGCATTTCAAGTTAATGTTTGATCAGGGCTGAGGCTTTTGTTTAACTTCTGCGTTATCAGGTTCCATTCAGAAACTGAAACGTATACCAATTTGTTCTAGTTAAATAGGGTTTGCATTTGGAATAAGACATGGATATGGTGGAGCTGATGTCTTTTGTAAAAGTAGTTGAAACTAAACTAGATGGATAATGCAAATAAGATGAAGATGATGGGAGGCAATGGACTAAATTAAAATAATTAATTTATCTAATTAAATAATTAAATAATTAATTTATTTTATTAAATTAAAATTAGGACTAAATTAAAAGAATGTATAAGTTGCAAGGATCAAATGTGTAATTATACCCTTATTTTTTTAACTGACACGTCACCCTGCCGTTAACCTTTAACGGCTGGTGGTCAAATTGCACCCAATTTAATAGTATGATGGTTTAATTGCTTCGAAAAAAAGTAAGGTGGTCAAATCGCGACTTTTGAAATAGTATGGTGGTTATTTATGTAGTTTACCCTAAATAATATGGACATTTATGAAAAAATAAATTCAAGAATAAACGGATGAGAAAAAGACAAAGACGGGTTTCTCTCAGGAAGGAACGAAAACTAAGAAAACCGTTTCCAACCCCTCAAGTCCCCTGGGTCTCTTTGTTTCATCCCTCAACCCTTTTCAACTATATATACATTTGAAGCCCCTTTTTGATTTTGCAGGCTGCTCTCCTTTACTTGTCAGGATTTGGGTTTCTACCTTTCTTTCTGGTATTTCATAATCTGTCTTTGAATTCTAAGTTGCATTTGTTGGTTTTAAAAGTTTTGCTTGATTGGCAGTGGTGAGAAAAAAATGGTTTCAGATGCCAAGATTCACAGTTTTGAAGAGGTTGCAAACCACAACAAGATCAAAGATTGCTGGCTGATTATTTCTGGGAAGGTCAGATCTTTCTCTTTCATGTATTTGATTAGTGTGCTTTAGTTGCAAGTTCCCAAAGTCAAAGCTGTAACTTCCATCTCCACTGCCTCCCTTTCCTTTTCTTCTTCAACAAGTTGTCAGGGTTTCTGTTTTCTCTGCTTTTGTTATGACATTTTACCAAGCCATAGGCTTTTAAGTTTTGGGTGGTAAAGGATATTGTAGGATAAACATTTCTATGTGTTGGTTTGTTTGAAAATGCAATAAACTTCCATCCGCTAAGATGAAAAGAGCGAGCACAGATTGATATGCTACTTTTGCTTTTGATTTTGTAGCAAACACTGTCATTTTTTGAATTAAAAAAGCTGTTTAGATTTTTCAGATGTGAATAGTTTCTTTATTTTTCTATTTGTACTTAAAAGAAAACTCTGAGATTTCCGTGTAACAGGTGTATGATGTAACTCCATTCATGGATGATCATCCAGGAGGCGGTGAAGTGTTGCTCTCAGCCACCGGTATTGTTTTTATTTGATTAATCTCTGACAAGTAAACCATAATTGGGTAGCAAAATAATGATGGGTGTTGCAACAGCCAAGGATGCGACCAATGATTTTGAAGACATCGGGCATAGTGACGATGCTAGAGACATGATGGAGAAATACTACATCGGGGAGATTGATTCCACAACCGTCCCCAACAAGCGCACCTACATCCCCCCACAGCAAACCCCTTACAACCCCAACGCCAACGCCTCCCAATCCCTCATTAAGATCCTTCAGTTTCTACTGCCCCTCTTCATTCTCGGTTTCGCTGTTACATTTCGTCAGTACACTAAAACTGAGTAGGATGGACTCTGAATTGCACCTTTTACTTTAAAACAACAAAAAAACATTCTCATATGTCCTGTTTCATTTCCCTTTACTGTCTTTGTCTTTGTCTTCGACCCAATACTGGTTCATTATATGTCCATTGTGGAAGATTATAAATATTGTGCAACTTTGAACCCTTCTTTTTGTGTCACCCGGGAGACAGTGTAACTTCTCTTGAGATTTCAATGCAGGAGCTTGTTTTTATCCTTTTATCTTAAATAAGTATGACTCGGACAGATTGAAACCATGAATTTCACTTGTGATTTAATACAACATAATATTTGTGAACCATTCCTATAATAATGGTGGCAGTATTGGATTGCCTACATAGGCAATCTGCAATAAACCTGTCCAAAAACCAGGTTGGCTTTAGATATGTTCCGTGTCCAAACTCTGAATACCTCTTGTATGCAGTGTAGTGCTCGATGTTTACATAACTATTCCATGCTAAGAGGCTAAAAAGTGTTAAAAGACATTAGAGGTAGACCAAGAAAACACATTTCTCTTGCAATGGGGAACGGTGGACTGCAGATTTATATACTAAATAAATAAGCATTTTCTCAATTATTGGCATTGCATGCTTAGCCATGAGAGTGAGCAATGGCAAGATAAGCAGATAAAACTAAGCGCAGACAACATTTTAAGCTGTGCATCAAAAGGGAGACATGACTACTCAAAGAACCCCAAATGTGGCAATGATCAAAAGGATGACTCTATCTTGTCATGAAGATTCACTACCAAGTCATGAGCGTCACTTAGGAGTTTCCATACGTCGAGTTGTCCTGACATACTATTGCACTCCCTTAAAATCTCATCCATGCTGCTATATTTCTCTATGATCAGTTTCCTCCTCTGCAACACTAATGCTGCAATCGCATAAAGCAGTAAATCATCTGTAGGTGGTGCCCTCTGTCTTATTTTGCTCCAGGCTGACTTCCCTATCCCAGCTCTAATGGCTGCCTGATCTGCCCACATGACCTCCCAAAGGCAAATTGTCTGTTCAAATGTCAATTCCCTTCTAAATAGTACCACCACCATCCTATAAACAAAAAAGCAATCCTCAGCCTGGAGCTTCTCCAAATGCCTGTAGAGGTGAGAGTCCTTACATTTGATTATCTTGGAAACAATATTAAGTTGCCTTCTGATTCCCACCTCATCAAGCCTAAAATTATGTCGAGCTTTCTTCATGAAGCCTACGAAACACCAGAATGCCTCATAATCCTCGAGGATGACTGAAATTATTGGAGAAAGGAGATCACTCATGCCCTGGCAGTAGCCAATTTCAGGGTCATAAAGAGCATAAGCTTCAAGTATAGCAACTAAACGTGCAGCATGGAAAATTCTGTAGGGCTCCAGGTGATCGTAATCCTTTAACCCAACAGCCTCAGCTGAGCGACGTGCCCTCCCTTCTGATATGGCAGCTTGACAAGCATAGTATGGCATCCATTCAGCATTGGCACGAACAGCATCTACACGAATGATGCGCTTCCAGGTGGAAAAATCTTCAGTAGCACGTAGTTCATATAACCCTCCAGTGCTTGAGGGAGAAACATTCCTTTTTGAAGATGTGTTAGGATCATTCTCCTCCCTGCTCTCCAAAGAGGGGGAACCCTGAATCACTTCAGGGTCTTCTGAGGAGTCGGAGTCTGACGACTCGCTGTTTAGTGCTGACACATCAGCATTTGTTATTCTTCTGGAACTGTCATCTCCTTCCAACAGTGTACTGGATGCTTCATCTGAGTACTCGGCATCCGGGCTCCTTTCCTCACTAGACAGAGATTCTCTGGCACTAACCACGTCTTCGGAGCTAGATGCATCTGTCTCTTGGATAAGACTTCCACTGTCTCCATTTTGACAAGTTCCACCAATTTCAGTTAACTTAGAACTTCCCCTGCTGTGTTTTAAGAGCCGCCGACACTCTCTCCGAAGTTTTTCATATTCTTTCCTGCATCAACAAATTGATAAAAGAGAATAATGAAATTCTCAATAACAATAAACTAATATAGCTCAAAGGAACAACAAAGTAACAAATATGGGGAAGATATTGGGAAGTTCACCTTTTCTGAGTTCTAATGACATCTCTTTCTTCTTTGGAACTGTTTAAATCATAGCTGTTGCAGAGGAAAAGGAAAAATAAAAAATGTCATGGTATGAGATGTGAAACCCATGGTTCAAGAGTAGTGAAAATGTTCCACTGAATGCATTCCCCAGACAACTTAGTTCAGGGAAAGTAGAATCCTTTCATGATGCCATGGCTCGAGAGACTAGAGTAAGAGAACAACAAAACAATAGAAACAGCAGCAGCCACAATAACAAAATTGTAACACGGGTTATGTGTACTTACACTCCAAGGATGAAGGGCCAGACCTCAGACCTAATACTTCGATCAACACCCTACATCAGTAACATACAAGTTTAAACAAACCAATTACAAGAAACCAAATCAAAGAGAAAATGAATTGGTTAGTTACAGCAGGAACTTACTCTACTGCGAACTTTCTTCAAGAACTTCACTCCACCATCCCGGAGTCTACCATCTGGTGTAAAGAAATCTCTCCACTGCTCTGGCGAAAGGGCACGTTTCTTTCTGCGGCGAGACCAGGGCGATTTGAGTCGAACACTGAAAAAGAAAGGTCAAATTTTCAATGTGAAACGAGAAGCTAATGATAATATGCTTAGAAGATGTGATTTGTAGGGGACGAAAACAAATTTCTGAAAGCAAAAATCCTAGTATCTAAGCTTGCCAGAAAGGGATGCTGGGTTGTTTCAGAAATCATTACTAGGCTGCCTACTCCTCACTCATCGAGCTTAGCACAACTCTCATGAGCAAAGAGTACTGGCTTGCAGAAAAATCTGTCCGGGTTATTAAGATCAATCTAATCAATTCCCAGAAGTTTCAAGCTTTTAAACTGTAACACGAGATTAACAGTTGGAGGGCAGGATTCTTCTTGGAGAGGAGAGAAATGTATTCATCCAGGGCAGAAAAAAAATCTCATTTCATACCATAAAAATAAAGCTTTTCCCCCCATGAAAAATCTCTCTGTTGTATTTTATTGTGATTGTTAATGATAATAATCAAATATTACAACTTTAAAGAGTCTGTTAACACAGTAATGAATAATATACCCTAGCTGATTGAAGCAAATATAAAAGCAAGCTTAGTGAATGACAAAAAGAAAATAGTGCCACATCAAAACAGATTCAACAAATAAGTAAAGAAAATTAAGTATTAGAATTCGAATAAAAAGGAAAACAATGGACCAACAGAGACCGATACTTGTAAGAAAGGAGAAGCAGAAACCCTAATTAACAAAAGGAAAGAATCTAAATTTAAGCAAATAAGAAATGAAGCAAACAGGGGAACAATGGAGGAAATATGAGAGTGGAGATCGGGATCTAAATTAAAAAATATATATATCTAACGAGACATTAGAGGAAATAAGCAAGTATTTTAGCAAGAGATGAGGAGGACTCACCGATCAGAGGAAGCACAAGAAGCTGGCGAAGAAGAAGAAACGACGAAAAGAACTGAACGCAGATGAATCCACGACGACGACGAAGATGAAGACGAGGAGGTCGCGTTTGGAGACGAAGACGAAGTTTGACTTCGTCTAAGAGGTCTCATCTATTAGAACTTGAAGCCGTATCAACTATTCCCACAACGTATCGTTAGCAGTGCTTCTGGACCCGTTCAGCATTGATCAACCAGTTTTCAGTTGGCGGATAAAATGGCAGCGGCATCGCTACAGCCGAACAAAATCCACCACCTCCTTGGGCGGCGAAAAGGAGGAATCCGGCAGGGTGGTTGATGGCAGAGGGAAGCATGAAAAAAGAAAAAGAGGAGATGCTGGAGCTGCCCCTTTTGCTTTTAAAAACAAGGGATTGTGTTTTATTGCTGAGGGCTCCCAACTGCTCTTCCTTTAACTTGTTCAGCTTTAGGTTTATTAAGTTTTGTCTTCTTCTCCTCTAAATTCTAATGTAGAAAGAAAGAAAGATTGGAGATCCAGAATTCCACGCTTATCGTCTCTGCTAATTATAATCATAATCTATTACGTTTTCCCTATTAAAATATAAAAATTAATTACATATGGGCCGAATGAATTGAATTGAATTATTCGAGAAAAAAATAAGTGAATTACTCTCCTCTTTCTGTTTGTATTTTATATTTCAGTGGATAAATTTGGAATTATACTTTTATTATTGATTGTTTGTATGAAATATATTGGAATTCCAAACGCATATAAAATATTGGGGGTAATGTGTAGTTTATGCTTGTATCTAAAATTTGAATTAAAAACTATTTGATGAGTGGTAAGTTGTTGTTTGGTGTTGGAGAGAGGGTAAAATTTTGACGACAATCAGAGGGGGGTGTTTCACCTAACCAAGATTTTAACTACAACTTTTAATAATACAATCAATGTATTATGTATGTACACATCACATCATATGTGTGTGCCGCTAATAATTAGGTGTAAATTTTATATATATTGGAAGCTGTTTGAAAAAAAATTCACTCACGTATCTTTAGATCTATCAAACTCGACCCGAGACTTTAAACTTAAACCAATTTATATGATTCGAGATTTGAAGTCGACCCTAACACGATAACTGAAAGTTAATCAGAAACTTGAAATAAATAGAATCGAACTAAAATCGACTCGAACTTTAGTTGAACTAAAAATAAACTAAAATCGATTTTCAACCGAACCAAATGAATCTAAACCGAAGACAACCTGAAATAAAAAATATATATTAAAATAAATAAAGAAAGATGTGATGTGAACTGTCGCACAACTTACCAAAAAGTTAAATATACAGGCTATATAAAGTCATATATAGAGTGAAAAACCTAACTTTGCCTGAAAATCTGACTAAAATCTATCGATCTTCTATTAACTCGATATTGATCCGACCTGAAATCAACTGAACTGAACGGATATGAATCAAAAATCAACCGAACCAAAAATTAACCGACTTATCCGATACCCAAATCAAAATTACCATAGACTCAAACTAAAATCGAACCAGACTCGTATCAACATGAACCAAACTTAAACAAAATGTAATCAAATCTAAAATAACTCGAACTGAACAATCCGTCTACCACCTCCACATCTCCCTTCCTTCCGGGCATTAGTTTCATTTTGATACCATTGGCCTTTTCTCATTCTTGCAACTCAATGATTGAATCTTCTAAACAGTCTCACTTTCTCAAGAAGTTTGTTGAAGAAAAAACATGCATCCGACGGAAATTAAAGTCCGAAGTACCAAACTGCTGGTCAGAATAAAAATCTTTCGTTTATCATGTCTATCTTAATTTTATTAAAAGAGAAAATATAATAATATAATAAAAATTACAATTTAGTTAAAATAACTTGATCCAAATATATTTTTACACGCAAAGAAATATAAAAATTAATGTCTCTAAATCTTAAACAAGACTACACAAAAAAAAATAAAATTTTTAACTCAAAGACTTGAAAAAAAATATAAAGACATCACCAAAACTTGACGATAAAAAGTAAAAATCAACAACCAACAATATTAAAAAATGCATATTATAAATAAGGCACATTGACAACACATTCATTACCACAACTCAATCGTGAACGAGAGCGATGACTATCAACTCATATCTAAATCCAATTTGAGGGTCCAAAACTGGAAGATCAACGGGATAACAAAAAAATATCATTTTGAACAGTCGCGGCGACGTCAAATTCAACCATAATAGAAAACAAAATAAAAAAATAAAGCGGCCAAATGACTGATTAAAAGAAAAAAACGCGTCGAACGACAAAAAAAATACTAAAAGATAAAAAAAAACGTGTAACAAGGACAAAATTATTGAATTAAAAACTACAAATAAAAAAAATTACCAACAATCGACAATCAGTACCAGGGCTAATGCTCTCGGCACACAAAGATGAAAAAGGAAGAAGGGTTCTGACTTGCTAGGGTAAAAAAACATTTGTATGGTCGAACTAAAAAAATTAAACTTTACATTCTAATCATAGAACTTAAATTCTAACCTTGAAAATTTAAACCTACACTCTATTTTTAAACTCTAAATCTTGACACTAATTTTTTTAATATTAAAACATAAATAAAAATATAAAAAAAAAAGTATATTCATTGATCAGATGAACCCTTCACTGGTCAAAATCCAACTTGATTTTGGATGTCAATCGCATCATTAAACAAATAAAGGGATGTGTGATAAAGAAAGCTGAAGCCTGAAGGGTTTATAAAATGAAGAAATGTTAAAGCTAGTTAGGCAGCCCTCCCTAGTCTGTTTCCCCCCCAAAAAAATATGCTAATGGAGTTCCGAATATTCCGCTGATTTTCAACGAGGGTATTCATTATTCATTATTCTCAAGTTGCCTTCCCCACCAAGCTTAATTAACAATTTAGTTACATTCTCAACTTATTAGTCCACACCGTCTTAAACACAACTTGGGTAAATCAACCACCACTCTTTTTCTCTTTCCCTACTTTAATACTTTTTTATATTTATGTGCATTATCATATCTTTCTCTATAATTCTAACTTGTTTTTAATGCTATGATTAGGTACATAACATTGTTTTAGTTATACATGTTCATACTTAAAATTTTAACATTTAACTTTTAGATTTATAGTACACTTTCCCTTCAAATTAACATCGTCAAATTATAAGCATGGTCCAATCAAAATTGAATGTATGTACTAAAAATATTAAGTTTTTAAAAATCCTTTAATTCGATAAGTGGTCGAAAGTGTTCATCTGTATTCTCACATTATGTAGATTCGAATCATGATGTTTGCATTAAAAATTTTAATATCGTTCATACAAAATATTAAGTATCTAGTCACACCAAAGAAAAAATTTAACTACTTAATTGTAACATTAAAAGAAAAATTAGGTATCAAAAAGTTATATTTAAATTTGATTCAAGTATTATTTGAAATAGAGATAAATATGAAATAACATAACTCCAACATAATGTAAAAAAAATTAAATTATTTCGAGTTCTAGATTTTATGTATACACTAAGTTCCCGTTAAAAAACTCACTCACGAAAATTAAGTATAAGACACAAATCGATTCGGATTAGTCAGAGTAAAGCCCTAATTGCGGCACCGCAGCTAGGAGATAAGTGGGTATGGACCTCATCAACTTTTACAAATGAATACTACTGGCCCCTGCTGTTAGCAATATAGCATGCTCTAACTTTTCATTTACCCACCGCAATAATGAAGGGGGAATTCAGGGCAAATGAAAACGAAAGCTACCAAAAAGTATGCTCTGCTTTCCATGACTGTTGTCCCCTCAGCATCACTTCCGAATTCCGTCTGTAATAATCATAAATCATTAAAACCAGTAATCCTTCATTTTGTAATAAAACATGCTTCTTTGCTCTCTTTTTTTAATAGCTGTTTACCATTTGCATACCTATATCTTATCTATTTCGGGAAGATTTTGATGGAAAACAAAAGTTTATCAGCATCATATGCTGCTTCTTTTTTTTTCCCTTCTTTCTCGGAAAAAATCATATCTATGGCACCTGAGTCTGAGTTTGATACCAAGAACACAAGGGCAGGTTATGAAGCTTATAAAAGGAGTTTATCCTCTTGGACTGAGCATCCATTGCTTCAAAGCCAAGTTTCGAAACCCCAGACCCATTTTTAATTTGCAAGAAAAAGGAAAGATACCAATACCATCATTCAGATACAGGAATCGAAAACAAAGAGTGAGCAGGAAGGAATTTGTAGTTTTTCAGTCATGTCCATGTGCTAGATGTGAAAATTTTGGCAACTTGTCAATAATTTATGATTTTGAAGAATCTATGAAGCATAATCCTTTCCTGATTCCAACCCATCAAGCATCAACTTAAAACATTTTATTAGGAGTGCATGTTCAGTCATGAGAAACATCTGTAACTTACACGGAGATGGACTCTAGTATGCTATTAAACTAAATACATAACTTACAGCTTGGAAGCTGCATCTTTGTCCAAAAACCAGACCAACTCTCCTTCTGGTGCAACCATCTGAACCGGCACTGTACTGGAATTTCGACTGTTCTGAAATGCAGCATGTACTGGACCAGCTTTACCAGCACCACACACCACAAGTGCAATGTGGGAAGATGCGTTGATAACAGGGAATGTAAAGGTAATGCGTTCTGGGGGAGGCTTTGGCGAGTCCTTAATGAAGGTTACCCATTTTTCTTTCTCTTTGACTAGAGGGTGGCCTGGAAAGAGTGAAGCCACATGTCCATCTGGTCCCATTCCCAGAAGCATGAGATCAAACTTTGGAAGTCCTGTAGCCGCTGAGACACTAATCACGCCACTCGTTACTAAATGCTTGAGACATGTCTCGTAGTCATCAGCCGCACCTTCAGCAGGTAGTGCGTCATTGATGGAATAGACGTTACCGGGGAGAATTGGTATCTGAAGGAGAGAAAATAACACATTACTCAATTGGCAAGGGAAGATGGAATTCGAACACCATTATTGCAGATCACTTGGCTGATTACTAGATTTTCATTGTGCACTGACCAAAAGAATTTACAAGTGAAATCTAATAGTGCAGAATAAAAACAGATAGTTGGTTACACAATAGCAGTCAAAACATGAAATATTATCAAGCTGGAAAAAGCATAATGCATTATTAAAATTAATTTTCACAGAACCATATGTCAATTTAGGGTGATAATTCTTTTGAGACAAAAATCTTGTAAACCAGTGCCTAGGAGCATAAGATTATTCTTAAGCATCAGATTATACATCCAACATGAACATAAGATGCATTCTTTTTCATGAAGAGATAGAATGATATCATTTCCATTAAAATACATGAGAATCAAATGCTATGTTACTCGGACTCGGCTGCAAGTGCCGGACATGGGAATGTAAATGACACGGGAATGGTTAGACTTTTCTAAAGTTTTTCCATGTATTTGAAGGATCCTTGAAGACCATATACCGATATATATCCAAGTGTCAGATGTGTACTTCATGACAAAAAAAAAAGAAAGCCCAAGCAACATAGATCAAATATATATATATATATATATACACTGAGTATGATGAAACATTGAATGTTTTCTCAAAAAACATTACTCGGTGTACAATTGTTCAATGTATTCAAACTTCATATTGGGTGCAAACTTCAGATATAGAAAATTGTAGAAAAACAATTTAACAACGCCATGTTAACAATCCAAAGATTAAAAGATTTTTCTTTTTTTATGGGGTGAAGTTTATTATCCAATAAAAGCATGAAAAACAGCACATTACAAGCTAACACCAACATGTCCATACGAACAACCCAGTTTACGACTAAAAACATTTACATATCCATTAGCAGATCAACTTAGTAACAATAAACCCGAAACAGATAATCAGAGTTTCAGTTATAAAGCATTAAAGTAGAAACATTATATAGTTCTTTGATTATACCTTGGAGAGAAACCCGTCAAACGCTAGCTTATAGTTACCGTCATCATGATCCTTAGGAACAACCCTTTCATCTGCCCAGAAAATATGCCAGCTTGACCAATCCACCGAGTCAATATACGGTGGTTCCGCCAGTTTCCTTACAGAGTTCAATTTCACACACCATCAAATATCATAAACCATGCCAATATACTAGTTCGAACTTCGAAGCTTAAGAAATTTTCTTTTCATACAAAAGAAGAAAGAGTAACTAGAGAAAGGCACAAAATTTGAGAGAAACGGGAAGTGCGGTTAAAAGACCTGAGGGATTTGATCAGAGAACCACCGGACAGAACAACTGTAAAAGAGCGTTTCTCTTTGGAGAACTTATCAGCTATATCGGCGGTGTATTTAGCGAGGGACACCGACAGATCCTCCTCGGAATCGAAAACCTCCGCCCTTCGTTTCCCTTTCTCGGTCGCGGCCTCCGACATTGACGCCTCGGTTTTCCAACTGATCCTCCGGGAACCGGAAACACCTCTAATCTCGGTTGAGAAAGCGAGCGCCTTATGCATAAGGGGCTGTGAGAAGAGCGAAGTACGCAAAGGAATGCGAGGTGGTTTTCTTAGTGATGGCGACAAAAGGAGGGCTCGAAGGGGAGCGGAGAAATGGCGAGGTGAAGATGCCATTCGCATTTGCGATCCTTTGAAACATCGTCGTCGGTGGGGTTTTAGTTCCGACCGACGTTTGGTTCAATGGTGAGGTGGCGTTTACTGACAATGTGGGAGAGGCTTCCTTCAGGCACGTGGCCAAGTTTGTGTGAAGGTTTGTTTGGTTGTAAGATTATTATTAAAACTATTCCGAATAAATAACCCAATAACCAAACATACATCCAAAAAACCCTAGTCCGCAATAAACCCACGTATATAATAAGTTGTAAACGGGAAGGGTCGAGTGGAGGAAAGAGAGAAGTGGAGTTGGGAAAATGCAGATCTTCGTGAAAACCCTAACGGGGAAGACCATAACCCTAGAGGTCGAATCCAGCGACACTATCGACAATGTTAAGGCTAAGATTCAGGATAAGGAAGGTATACGCCTCTCTTTTCCTTCTATTGTGTCTCATCCTATCTGCTTTTAGGGATGGAATTTGTTGATTGGGTATATTTTCAGGTATCCCACCTGATCAGCAGAGGTTGATCTTCGCTGGAAAGCAGCTCGAGGATGGCCGTACTCTTGCTGACTACAATATTCAGAAAGGTAAATGTTGATCTTTATGGACCTTGATTTGATTCTCAAGAAAATTGTAACTCAATTTTAGGCAGAAGATATTATAAGTATTTTGTTCCATATCGAACTGTGAATCGAAGCGGTGGATATATTTAGATGATGTTTTACCTGTTGAGAAAGTGATAGAGTTGGAATTTTGTAGAGTCAACCTTGCATCTGGTTCTGAGGCTTCGTGGTGGCATTATCGAGCCTTCTTTGATGGCACTGGCTAGGAAATACAATCAGGACAAGATGATCTGCCGCAAGTATGTCTACTCTTTCCTCTTGCCCATAATGTTAATTGTTTAATAATCTTAATTTACAAAGTTCATTCAAAATGAATTGTTTATTGGCATACCATCATTTTTATCTTTCATATTCATCTAGTTAGACTTTCCCTCTGCATTTATTCCTGTGGTGAATGAAATCACCTGTTTTATTTAATTTCTTTCAAACTGATCTTATTTGTTATTCTTCTCATGCCCTACATATATACGGAGTACAGAATATATATTTACATATTAATTGTGCTATCTTAATCCCCTCTTCTAACTTAAATAATTTCTTTTGAGTTTCTGTTCTGGGGATGGTATTAAATATTTAAACTGGTACACATGTTTAGGCCATAGAACGGAAAGAGATTCCGTATTCAATGCCATATAAAATAGAAAACGGGAAAAGATTGAAAAGCTTTTATGTTTGTTCCAGTAAAAGTTGATCATTTGGAAATGTTAGTAGAATAATATAACTACAAGGGCAACAAAGTTATGTATAAGTTTGCAAGTATAAAATTTAAAGATAAATAAAAATACAGTTTTCTATTTTTTTTGATCTATGAGGCATATAATTAAGTTTTTGAGGGGGTAATGTAATTTTATTTAATATATGCATATATAATTCTTTATGTTTAATTAATTTTAAAAAATCTTGGGAAGAAGAATACCATATTACTGCTTATAAAATCATAACTTTTTCTTTATAAAATGTCTTGCATTTAGTGTAGAAATATTTTATGATCTCTACTTCCCTGCTGAAAATGTACTGATGAATGGAGTGATATTTTTGCTGTAGGTGTTATGCTCGTCTGCACCCCCGGGCTGTGAACTGCAGGAAAAAGAAGTGTGGACACAGCAATCAGGTAAACCATCAATGCCCATACTATTATTTCGTGTGCAGACTTATGTTGTAGAACTAATTCGTTTGTGTTCTTTCACTGCGTCTGCCTGACATTCACTATTTCTTGGTAATGACAGTTGAGGCCAAAGAAGAAGATCAAGTAGATGTGATTGTTGAGGGAGGAAATTCTGCTTTCACTATTAGATTTCGGGTTTTGTTTTGTTACAGTTCTGAAAACAAGAGATGTTGAAGTTAGCTTGAAACTCATGTGGTGTTTGTGATTCTGTTTGACCTTGACAATGAATTGTTGGTTTTTGATAAGATGGAGTCTTTTCTATGTTTTGGTGCTTGCTGTTGCTTTTGCATTTCAGAAATTAGAGACGTATACTACTTCCTGGTTATGTTAGCAGTGGGCTATCGGCCATCCATTAAATCAACCGTTAAGATAAGATTTGATTAATGAAGTGATTAGGCATGAATTTTCGTCTTGCACCGTGGAGCAATCATGTGGCTATATTTGCTTTATCGTACGTATCATTAGAATAACATACGAAATCGGAGAAACCTGTGTCGCTCTTTACTATCATATTCATGGAGAGTGGGAATTGGGTAGCCAACTCTCTTCCTTATTCCGAAGACATTGTGGCTACTCCGTCTGTCTTCCAAGCCTTTGCCTTTTATTGCTTGATTGATTCATTTCCTGAATCTCAGCCACTTTAATGGCACCAAGAAGACAACTGATATTCCAACAGATATGGACACTGGACACAGTTTGGTGTAGGTTTAGTACTCTTCTCGACTCCAAAAGTTCAACCACTGTGGATTGCTACATGATTGATTCAATATGTCATCAGCCAAATCGAATCCATACAGATTTTCAGGGGATGCCGGCGACTCGTTCCTATATTCTTCTATGCTCACAAGTTCTTCTCTTGCCTGCCCTGCGTTCTCCATTTCTCTGTCGTTTCCAAATTGTAAGCTGAGCAATTCTTTGTCTTCCAATGGAGCCTGTTGAAAACCTTTACTCCATTGCTCGCACTTGGTATCTGCATCAACACCCTTAGTAGCCTTATTTATGTCATGAGGTTGGGCAACCAATTCGCTAAGCTTCTGCAACTGAAAATGGAGAAGAAAATAAAACAAGAAACTAATGTTTTATGACACTGTAAGAAAGTAATATCACTTAAAACAAACTCACACTTATGAACATAACATGGAGTACCTGTAGAATTAAAGACTGTTTCTCTTTTTTCAGAGACTCAAATCTTGATGCTAATTTGTCGTAATCAGCTCTGAGTGTTCTGTATTCTTGCTCGATCCGTTTCGACTTCCATCGAGCTCTTCTATTTTGAAACCATATAGCAACCTGGCGAGGCTGGAGTCCGAGTTCTCTCGCCACCTGCAACTTCTGTCTCGGTTCAAGCTTGGTCTCCGTTTCGAAAATGGTTTCGAGAAGCCTAATCTGCTCGTCACTGAACCTCCTCTTGTTCTTCATCTTACTCTTCTTCTTCCATGGAGTTTGAGGTGCCTGTTCTGCTAATTCTTCATGTGCCTCTGGATCATACTTTCTCTCCATTACTGGATATCGAAGGTTTTAAGTGAGCTTTATATAATTCTTCTTTGTTATATAAATATATATAATTTTGAGGCACAGAGTTATATAGGCGAGAATAATTACAAGCAAAAGATTAGGGATGACCATTTGATTGGAGATTTTTTTATGAATAAGATTGAGTTGGGTCGGATTCGAGTTTATTATAAAAAATATCGACCTAAAATAATAATTTAATTTTATTCTAAATATTTAGGTATAACTTCTATAATGTCCATCTTTTTATATATATTTTTAATTATCTTCTTATTTTGTCTAAGAAAAATAGAATACTTATTATAATGTCACTCTCTATTTATACTTTTTTAATTAACTCTATATTTTATCGAATAACAATAATTTTTTTATTTATGTCAAATTGAGTCGAGTTTGAATTTTTACTCTAAAATTCAAGTTGAGTTTGGGTGGGGATGTTAAATTCTCAAGTGGAGTGTGAGTCGGTCAAAACTCAACCTAACCCTATGACCATCCCTAGTAGAGAGTAGAGAATGAGTTAAAATTAAAATAAAAAAACATTTTATTTGACTAATATCGAAGTTAAAATAATTTGAAGTGTCATAGTATTTTTTTTTGAAGAGATTACCTTTAAGGCTCGGTATCTTTCAACCGAATTGTTTTTCAAGTGTAGAGAAGTTGAATTTTTGGGTGTTTGAGGTGGGAACAAAAATTGAAAGAATTTGACAATGATTTAGAGTGGTTCGACTTTCTAACCAAAGCCTACATTCACTACCTTAGCTTCCCACTAAGAATTTTCTAAATTCATTCTTAAATTTCTTTCCCTTTTTTAGGCTAAGAGGACAACCTTTACACACTCAAAGCTTTCTAACCCAAAGTTTGAGTAAATCTTCTTGTACAAAGAGAAATTCAAAGCAAACAAAAAATTCCTCTAGAAGGTATGTGTTTGCACTAATTAAGCTCTCACCCAATCTTAAAACACTTGAGCATACATTGACAATTGGAGCTCACAAGTGTTGTCTATACAAAGAATGATAAATTAACCTCTAAGACAAATTTGACATTATAATGTTGTTGACTTGTGGATCATTAGTTTTTCATAGATGTTTGAAGGTCTCTTTTATACTCACAATTGAGTTTGTAGCTGTTGGTGACTGTTAGGATTGAATTGGAGTCGTTGGGGTCATTATTTCTCGCAATAAATACAGTTCTGGAGCTGTCCGTATCTATACGCGGGTAGCCATATCGGTACGCCTTTCTTTAGAACTAGCCGTTGGAGTCTAATGCAACATGCCATATCGAAACACCTTGGGTCGTATCGAAATGCCTGTTTCGGTACACTTTGAGCGATATCGATACGGTCTGCAATTTAACTAGCCGTTGGGGGTTTTGAGCCTTTGAGGCTTTTGCCACGTAGGCGTATCGAAACGCTAGAGAGCGTATCGAAACGACCATGATCCGTATTGATACGGCCAAAGCCTGTATCGGTACGAGTTTTGGCAGTTTCAAATTGACTATAGCTAAAACCCTAAGGCGTATCGAAATGGGGTATACCGTATCGATATGGTCTCATTAAAATCTTAGATTTGACTACTTTAAAACGTTTCAAAACATTTACAAAACCTTTTGAAAACTCCTCAAACATATTTTCAAGTTGTTTGGACATAAAATCATTTTGACTACTTTTCAATTTAATCCAAAACTATTTTTTAATTATTACATCAAAAGAAATATCCCAACAATCTCCCTCATTTTTGATATAATACAACTAACTTAAAAAATTGTGTTTGAGATTCGCCCCCTTAGTAACATAAATTTGGAATAAGAGAATTAAGATTCAAAAGAAATTAAAGCTTCCCCTTATCAAAAGAAATTGTGTTAGGCTTGAAGCACACTTGAATCAATCTTTCGAAACCGTCAAGAGGGGTCAATTTAGTCATAAAGTCGAGCTTTAAATTCTCACATGCACAGGGATTTTAAAATTTTTACCAGAGGTTTCGAAACCTTAAGGAGAATTTAAAAAATATAGTCGTTATAGAGCCATGGTTTTGAAGTCTTTATAAAGGTTTCAAAACCTTTGCTAAGGTTTCAATTCCAGACCATTCTGCCCGAAAGGTTTCGAAACCTTATAGGGAAGGTTTCGAAAATTTCACTTAAAAAACTAATTTTGGCTAATTGTTGACTTTTAAATATATATTAGATATAGACGCAAAGTCAAAACATTTTAAACATATTTTCATGTTTTGAGGACTTTTGAATTTTTTTTGAAACCTTTAAACAAGTCCAAAATATTTTTCACATAATTGTTATATCAAAATATTTTCTCAGCAATCTTCCCCTTTTTGATATAACAAAACTACTTTGAAAAATTATTTTTGACAAAAGCTCCCACTTAATACATCATCTTTCTTCTCTCTCTTCTTGTTGCCATAAAATTTCTCAAGCTTCTCCCATATTTTTTTGGTACTTTTGCATGTAAAGACTTTCTTAAAAACGTCTTCATTGAGACCACAATGAAGAGTGTGCATGGCTTTGGCATCTAGCTTTGCCTTCGTGTTGTTTACACTCCTTTTCTTCTTCTTAGGAGCTTCCAAGTATCCATCTTCAATGATATCCCAAACCTCAAAATCAAGAGATTTGATGAAGTACTTCATGAGGTTGCACCATTAGAAGTATGCTTCTCCTTTGAAGAGCGGAGGACACGAGATAGAGCGGTCTTCTTCAAATTTTGTCATTTTCTTGAATGGTGGACTTCGAGCAAAGGATCTTTACTCCCTGATGTTATTCTTTTGATGGAGACGAGACTCTAATACTAATTGTTAGGCTTAAAGCACGCTCAAATCAATCTTTCGAAACCGTCAAGAGGGTTGAATTGAACTCCCAAATAAATTAGCTAAAATAAAAAAAAGATAGACAATCTGCACAAGAATTTTAGAGTGGTTCGACTACCCAACCGCGTCTACATCCACTGCCTTAGCACACCACTAAGGATTTCTCAATTCACTATAAATTCTCCCCTTTTCAAGGCTAAGGAGACAACCTTCACAACCCTATCTTTTATATGGCTAAGATAGAATCACTCTAGTTTTTCTAAGGCTAAACTAGAACCTCTCCCTTTTACAATGTTTGTTTAGTAAACTAAATACCTCACAAGGTGAGTGTCAACACAAATTAAGCTCACAATAAAGAGCGAAAGATTTACAATTTAAACACTCTCTAAACTATGTACAAGAGAAATGAAGAAATAAGATTTAGACTCAAATTCTTTTGATCATCTTCATTGGACATGTTCTCTAACCATCTTCAAGTGTCCCAAGCTTGTTTTAATAGTGTTGAATGATATTCTAGCCGTTTATGAACGTTGAGGATGTTTTGGAGCCGTTGGGAAGTTATAAAGTCGAGCTTTAAATTCCCACATGCACAGAGATTTCAAAACCTTTATTAGAGGTTTCGAAACCTTAAAGAGGATTTGAAAAATATAGTCGTTATAGAGCATGGTTTCGAAACCTTTATAATGATTTCGAAACCTTTATAATAGTTTCGAAACCTTTGCTAAGGTTTTAATTCCAGTTTATTTTGCCCAAAAGGTTTCGAAACCTTATAGGGAAAGTTTCGAAACTTTCACTTAAAAAACCAATTTTAACTAATTGTTAACTTTTAAATATATATTCAATATAGGTGGAAAGCCAAAATATTTTAAACATATTTTTCACGTTTTGAAAACTTTTGAATTATTTTTAAAATCTTTAAACAAGTCCAAAATATTTTTCACATAATTATTATATCAAAATATTTTCTCAACATAACCGCTACTCCCAATATCTTAATGCATTTGTCTCTATTTACAAGTACGATTAATATGATTAATTTTAAGTGTTTGAATTGAAATTGTTATTTGATCATGAGATTTTCCTAAGTATAATATATTTATATCTATTTCTAAATGTACGTCATGTTTGAATAGCAAACATAAATATTTCAAAAAAAAAAAAACAAAATTTTGAACAACATAAAGTTTCTCATCTCACTCTATGAGATCTAATTAGGCTACTTAATAAGAAAATAAAGGGAACTATTGGGAAAAAATATTTATACGAGATTGAAGGGTTAGGTTGATGTTACTAGTTTAATGGTTTAGCTTAGGGATGACAAAAAAACCCTCGAATCAGTTGGGTTTTGACTCGACCCGATATATTTATTATTTTTTTTTCGAGACAAGTTAAGTTTAATTAAGTTTTTTTATTAAAATTTTAGAGTCAGAGTTGAATTATGCTTTTATTATATTGGATCGAAAATAAAAATATAGCTATGCCATAGAAGTTGATCATAGAGAAGAAGATGAGGTTGGCCTAATAAGGACAAAAGATGGAGTTTGATTATTGTGAAATGTTAAGAAAGTGATGTCATCCTTGAATAATCAATTTGCTTTGTAAACCAAGTCCATCGAATTTAACACATAGTCCAGTCCAGTACCCCTCAAGGCGTCAACTTTGTGCCCTATCCTAATTCCTATGTGTAATTCAAGACTGTGTGCTTTCCGAAAACGATGCCTTGATTTGTCATTGAACGGCCACAATTCCCCATTTCTTTGGCTTCTGTTGTTTGCAATGTGTCGGAAACCTTCATGCCACTGCCATCGGCTTTCTAAACATGTCCCAACGTGGAACGCGGTCTTACACGATTGGTGCAAAATGCCGACTACAAAGACGGTTGCCAGGACATTCGATCGAATTGAGTTTGGTTGAGCAAAAAAAATAAGTTAATAGAGTTGAGAGATTCTAGTTTTATAAATCAAACTTTATTTGAAATTTTTTTGAGTCTAGTCGAAATTATAAAATTCAAGTCAAATTGTTCGAGTTTTTGTTCAAATTTAACTACAAACATTTATAATCTTATAGTGTTAATGTTTCTAATTTAAATTATTTTCCATAACCATATACAATACACATATATATTTCTTCATATGTGATATACATAAAAAAATCAATTACTTTTAAACTAATTGATGACCATTGGACGAGTGGAATGAATGTATGAGATTAAACATTCATCTCTTTTTCTTTAATTTTATCCATCCATTCCTCTCATCCAACGGTTATCCGTTAGTATAAAACTGATTGAGTTTTACACAGTGTAAGTGGATCTCATCCCATATATATAAAGCAAAATTGTGAGACTCGATTCGAACTTGAAAATTGATCTACTAATTATTAAAAAGTTCGAGTTATTCGTATTTTTATTTTATAACTCAAACTTTATATAGATTTTTTTAGTCGACTCGAGACGGGTAAATTATTTTCGCATCAAATCAAATCAAATAATTTAATTTGTTGAGGGGAATTTTACCCACCCTAATTGTCAGCACTAAGTTGTAGTTTGCTGCTGGGGTCGGATGTCATTTTGGTTAGTTGAGCTTTAAACGCATGCCATTGAACTGGACTTTTTTGATCAGGGTTATTCGTTTGAAAAGTTAGACTTACATGAATCAGATTTTTAAAGAGATTTTAAATTCGAGTCTGCTCGACCTTATAAGTCAGGTTAAAATATGTTTCAAGTATATATATGTTCATATATTTAGAATTTAGTCCATTACTTTTTTTTTAAAATTTTATTCATTTTTAATATAAAAATACAAGTCAATAGTTAGTCACGTTAATTTTTTTTATTAAATTTAAGCCCACAACATTATTTTCTTTGATTACATGATTGTCAAGTCAATACTTTTTAAAATTTTTAAATATTACATCACTGAATCTAATTAAAGAATCTTGACGAGATTAACAATTGAACTTTAATGATTAAATATTAAACAAATTAAAAAAAAAACTAAATTCCAAAAAATAAAAGTAGGACTGAATTCCAATACGAAGAGTACAAAAGATTAAAGCATATTTTAATCTATAAATTGAATAATATATATTTTTTATTTTTGAACTTAAATATAATATTACTAATATTTTATTAATATAAAAGATATTATTTAATATTTTATTATTATCATAGAGGTGGACATATTTGGAATTTGGATATTTATATCAAGGGGCTTATTGGTATATTGAGATTACCGGTTATATGAGAAAGTGTGAAAATTGAAAATTAAGTTACCCTTCCCATTGAACCCAACAAGTAGTTTTAATTAAAAATAGATGATATTTATTTTAGGAGACATGTTCAATTATAATGTCTGCAACGTGTGTGACCATTGTCAAAGGGTTAAAAATATCTATGAATAGATACCATCAGGGTCGGCTGATAGGAGAGCACTATGAGCGATCGCTCAGGGTCCCCCAATCAGTGTAGGGTCCCTAAAAATAATCATCTTTATTTTTAAAATGTATTTTTAATTTATTGTGTTAGGAGGGTCGTCCCATAATGGTCTTTGCAGTACTCGATCCGAATTAGTTACTCAATGAATTGGATACCGGTGGTTAAACAAAAAATAATAATTCTCTCTTTATTCTTCTTCAATCTAACGATAAAAAAAACTAAATGATACAATATTCTTCAAAAAAAATTTGTTTTCATTGTTTAAAATCAAGCTCCATATCATACTCAGTTACCCACAATTCAATTTCTTCAAATTATGTTAACAAACAATAAAAATAATGTATTTGAAAAAAAAATTGTTCAAATAATTATATATACATTCATTTTATAGAAGTTTATTTTTTAATTTCGCACAAAGCCTGAAATTTTTTGAGATAACCCTAAATACTACCATGTGACTATTCAAAAAAATTACCCTTCACATTTGTTGGACAGCCCAAAATAATAGGTCAAATAATGTTAAATAGCTAGACTATAAGCCCTAAAAGATATTTTTCAGTAACACTTTCCTAAGCTTACCAATGCCTTTAGTTGATCTTGTGCACTGACCTATGGCGGGTATATTTTGGAGTTATATGGGTATTTGGTGCCTAGTCATGTATGTTGAAATGCATCCAACTGCGAGACCCTAAACCATTACCAACTGAAATACAATTTCTGCTTGTGAAGGATCAACATTCAACTCTCACAATTTTTGTAATTTTGCACCACTAAATTTTTAATATAGCTCACTAACATTTCGCACCACCTGATATAGAATCTTGCGTATGTCATGTTCATACGGAAGAAATCACTAAAAAAATAGAACAACATGATGCCATTTTTTGCAGTCCCATGGTGCAACGTTGAAAGTTTTGAAAACCCATGCTGCAAAGTTGTTTTTTTGATCAAAAGCCACAAAGAAAAATTTCATTAAAGAAAAAGATACAACGAGACCACAACGCCCAGAGTGGAAACTCTGGTTTACCACAAAAAATAAAAACAATAGTCTTACAAATAAAATCAGACAGAAACACCAGGCATGACGTCGGCCGGCCTAGGGGCCCGAACAACCACAACAACAAAAGCCAAAACACAGAACAAGCACACCAGAAACCAACAGGGTGATACGCGGCCACCGGTTAAACCGTGGATTGCGTTATCTGAACAGACATTGCAGGCAGACAACAACAATGGGTAAACATGATCCATCTTTCAACTACCTTGGATGAAACCCCATGAAAGATGCCTTGGAGCTCTATCCAGAGGCAGTCTTCCGTCATAAAAAGGCTGATCCTTATCAAGGCATACGTCAATGGCATCCGTAAGTGTAAACGAAAGAGGAAACAATAACCCTCGCAACACATGGGCCAAATAAAACCTAACAGCTGAAAATAACACAGGCTTGGAAATGGCATCGAACTCCTTGGATCACCGTGCTTCAAAGGCATACACTTGATCCTAGGGGAAGGGTTGTATGAAGAAGATTGCCTATGCCCCTTCCTATCACAGGCAATCGAGCAGAGAAGACTCATTCTTCTTCCGAATAACTCGAGAGAGAGTTATCCGGGGACTACCAATTGTCAACATGGGAGAGGTGGTCACCATTAGGCTTGGACTGCATTGGTGGTTCATCCCCGTCACTGATCTGGATCTCTTCATTGAGGGAGAAGCTATTATCGATTCATATGGATGCCACCGTCGTGATTTTCTTGCCAAAAGCGTCGATCCCTAATTCAATCAGCCCCGCTTCATCCACCATTATATGGGAACACTCCATTTGATGTTTGCGTCGTGTTGCCTTCCTCATTAAAGTTAGCCTTTGAGAACCATAAGTTTTGCCCCTCCTTTTGACTTCAAGATCCCTAATAATACCGGAAGAGTTTATATAAGAGGAAGGAAAAAGCGCATCCTTTAGAAGATCCTCATTCGCTACACAGCCTTTGTCTGAAATGCACTAGTTCTTAGGTGCAACCTGCACAATGGAATTAGAAATACACTCCCAAATCTCTCTTCTTTTAGCCTGGCTGAAAGTTTCTTCACTATTTTCCACTTGTTTTCGTTTCCTACAGGTGGAGACTTCCATTCTATCAAATCCGACAGCAAGCATGTTACCCCAAGTGGTACTGTGGCTATCGATTATTTCATATTGCAGATGAATGCTGTCATTGGAAGGTATAGTCTGCATTGCAGGCATATGGCTCGAAATGGCATTAAGTGATTTTCTAGAAGAGGAAGGTGGAGTTGACATACCAAGGATGTCAAAGGACGACGCATGCCCTAAAGAGGGAAATCCAGGTTGATCTTACCTTTGTCTGATGGGACAACGACTGCTACCTTAACCGAGGCAGCCTGAGATTGTAGATTTTGTGGGATCTTTGATTTCCTTGGAGGCTCCACTGCTTTGTCCTTTGTGACACGTCCAAGGTTCACCTCCACCATCGACTGGGAGCTATTTCCGTGCTGCCTTGTTGCCATTTGATAATGTAGAGATCTTGGTTTACCGCCATGCGAGGCTCGGAGCCATGGTCCGAACCTCCCGGCCAACTTGAATACAGACAAGTTGTGCTTGCACTCCCTCTCCACATGTCCCAATCTCCCGCAGCGAAAACAAAATTTGGGAAGATCTTCATATTTGAAGGCGACTTCCAAGGTTTTATCCCTTTTACGGTTTAGTATGAACCCTGCTTTTAAGGGATCTTCGATGTGAATAGCCACTCTAAGGCTCACTATTCCTTGCTAGCATGCAATATTGCCATCATCTAGGGTTGATTCATAAAACACAGGGAACAAATTGCCTATCCTCTTAACATTCTCTGGAGTAATCAAACCGATGGGTAAGTTGTGTACCTGTACCCAAAATTCTTCAAGGGAAAAGTCCAGTTCCTCAAGGGCTTTATCAGGTTGCCACTCTTTTAGAATAAGGAGAGCATCCTGTACCGCCCAAGGTTTTTCCCTGAGAATGTTGTGTTCCTCTTCCACAATTTTAAACAAGAACAGAAAGAAGTTTCGCCCTAGATCGTGGCATTCAAGCTCTTCGATCTTCCAAGCCTTTCGGAGGATGGATGACAGCGTAAGGGACTTCAGTTAGTTTGGGGAGTGAAGCTTGCCTATGAGCGCATGGTTTTTCAGTGCAAAGTTCACCTCAGAATCCTCATTCAGCTCGAGTTCATCAATGAACTCCTGGCTAAGTAAGTTAGGGTCTGCATGGTTTGTCGGGTAACTATTATTGACCACCCCGACACTTAAGGATAAAGAAAAAGGATGTGATTCCATACTTTGTGGGGAAAGGTGAGTAGTAAATGAGCAAGTGGCCGAAAAAGCAGACATAGAGGGAAGTAAATGCCACCGGAAAAGGAATGAAAAGGGAAGAGAGCAAAACTCGACTAGTGATTACGACCTTCGAAACCAAAGAGCAAGACTTTGAACCACCTCCAAGATCAGTGGGATCAGACTACCCAAGCAAGCCTCTTATCTCCCGACAGTGGGAAGCCGAAACTTAAGCAGTTGAGAAGAGGAAAACTCAAACTTGGAGAGAAAGCTGCTCTTATGCTGCAAAGTTGTTACACTTAAGCGGGAACAATTGTGTGAATGTGGTTTCCAGTAAGGTAACACCTCTGTTCAGTGGCTCATTCATGAATTAAAAAATAGGGGTAAAAAATAATCCCCCCTTACACACAAATAGGCGAAAGTAAAATTCCACTCGACTCGACTCGAAAAAAATTAAAATTTCTGACTCTACTCGAGATAAAAAAACTCGACTCGAAATTACATAAACTCTACTCGAAAAAAATTCAAATAAAATTTGAGTTGTAAAATAGAAATTCGAATAACTCGAAATTTTTAGCAATTAGTGAATTGATTTTTAAGTTCAAGTCAAGTTCCTCAATATATCCTGATATATATATATATATATATATATATATATATATATATATATATATATACCAATATAAAAAAAATGAAGAAATATACGTCACATATGAAAAAATGATGAAACATATATGCATATCTTATATGATTAGAGAAAGTCGTTTAAATTAGAATCAAAATGTACTATAACATGATAAATAATTACAATTAAATTTGTATAGGAACTCGAAAACTCGATTCGAACTCGACTCGAATTTCATAAACTCGACTCGAATCGGAAAAAAATTCAAATAAAGTTTGAGTTGTAAAATATGACGTGTCAACTCGAATAACTCAAATTTTTTTGACTCAACTCAACTTGACTCGATCGAACGATCACCCCTAACAAAGTTAAACTTTCTCTTTTGAAAATACATACTAAACTAGACTTGCTTCCACAAAAAACGAGGATGCATTACTTCCCTTGAGGACTTAATAGATACACCCCTATCTCTCAAAATTCGACTCGATTAAAAAAATGCGAAAGTTTGATTTATGATAAAATAAAAATTCAAATTACACAATCTAATACCCGCAATGAGTTTTGACTTCAAAAAAGAGTGTACCATTGTAAAGCCTTTGGTGAGGATTGAACTCACAACCTTTTGCTTACGAAGCAAACGCACTACCACTATGCTACAAAGGCAAGTGTAAATATTTACATAAACTTAAATCTATAAATTTGGTTCTCTCCTACTCGTAAGTTATTGGAAGATTTTATTATTTATTTAATTAATGATAGTAAAAGAGATGTGATATATCAATGTTGCCCTTATTTCTTTTGCATCAATTTTATTCTCAAAGTAATTCAATTGTAATAATTTTTCCTTTTTGACCGACATTAACCGTTGCAGTGTGCTGACATTGCGGTCTACAATGCTGATGTGGCGATCCACGATGTGATGATGCTGATAAAAAAACATTGTGATGATGATGTGGTAGAAAGGTTGAATTGATTTTTTAATTGGTTTCGAGGGTATAATTAATTTTTTCGTCGAGTTTAGGGGCATAATTGATCTTAATTGAAAGTTCAATAACTTATTTAATATTTAAGCTAAAAAATAAGAAATTCTTAAAAATTTAAATAAAATTTAAATATTTATAAAATATTAAAAATATAACTAATATAAAAATATAAAATTAAAAATATCAAAAAGTTATAAATATAAAACAAATCAAAATTTAAAAATATTTATAAACCATCAGAAAAGTCTTTGATTGTTTCTGGTTGTTATGCTAAGTCTATTGGCTATTGATAGTCTATTGGCTATTGATATTCCTTGAACATATTTTTAATGAAAATGGAATCAACATTGTATTAGAGTAGTAGTAAAACCAAAATTCTCCTTCATTTTTCTATCTCAAATATTTTAATTCTTTATAAATATTTTTTAATTTTTATATTTATATTTATATCTTATAATTTTATAATTTCTAATACATTTTAGGGTAATCTTCACTGATGGTCACTTTTGTTTTGGGTTTGTTTTATTATGGTCACCCGAATTTAAAAAAGATTATTTTGGCCACTTACGTTCGAAACCGTTTCTGTTTTGGTCACTGGACCGTTAACCCTCCGTTAATTAAAAATAAAAATTTATAATTTGACCCCCAAACTTTCAAAACTTCATTTTTTCTTTTCTAACCATCTTATGATACACAAAATCCAATCTTTATGGGACTACATCATCCCTAGTTTATTACTACTAATTGTCAGAATCTGCAACTTTAACTGATAGAAACGAGAAACCAACTGCACCTGTTTTTTGCATTTTGATAAAAAAAAAGCCCCACCTGATGACTCGTTTAACATTCGCAGCCCGTAGATCTCTGTGGTCGTCCGCCGCTAGCAACATCGATGGTTTCGGGAAGGTAGCTTTGATCATAATAAAAAACAAACATTGAAACACAAACAATTAGCAAAGACTCTGGTAGTGTTGTCTTTTTTGTATATTCGTGAGGCTTTATACAAATCATCAAATAGAATCACATGCGTACAAAAACACACATGGAAATTATATATAATGCATCTCGAAACAATTCGTTATATAGACAGACAGACATAAGGGATAGAGAAAATATCACGAGGAATTCATTCTGCCCATTAGAAGAAAAAAAAAACGCCTATTTCCAGCAGATAAACGATAAAGGGGTCAATTAGTTTATTAAACTTTGACAAAATCCCATGATCCGCCTGATAAACAATACTGAAATAATCTCATGCAAATAAATCCAAACTCTCCAAGAAAGAACTCTAACAACCAAGCAGTTCAAAAACAGAATTATGTTACTCCAATATCAATGTCAAATTGTCACACATAGGACCCATCATCGTTCATATCCAATGCACTGAAGTGCCATTCATATTACGGCTAATGGCCCCCAAACAAAACCATTTAGCCAACGGGCCAATAGTGGTGTGAGGATAGGCCATCGTTCAAGATGAACCCACAAAATAAGTTCCTAACAAATGTCTTAATCTGAAGAGCATTCAATTGCAATTGAAGTAAGCTTCTCCATCATAGAAGGTCAGATTCATCTCCTAGTGTCAAATTACCCTCTGTTAAGTGCTGCTTTAATACTTTATTATATTTCTTTGAAGATAGATGCATCAATGTAAACATTTTATAAGGCTACGTGTTTCTTTTGAGAAAGCATGGACTTATGCAAAATACTTACATTTCTTCTTCAGGTTCATTCTTGAGAGCATTTTTGGCTATGCACTCAAATGCAGCATCAACATTGAATCCTTCTTTTGCAGAGGTCTCAAAGAACGAAATATTTCCCTTTGAAGCACACCATGTCTTCCCCAAACTTTCAAAAATGAAATGATGCAAGGCTGGTAGAGAATATTCTTGGATAATTTCATATAATCACCCTATTAACATTTGAGTTTGGCAAAAAGCTACCTGGAAGCTCCCATGGTTAGCTGGGTGGTAGTAGTTAAAAGGTCCAGGTAATTGTGGCTGCAATAAATAAAAGAAAGATGGAACTCCCTGCAGTGGGAAGTTTATTGAGTTTTGGGGAAGATGGTAAAAAATGAAGTTTTGAAAGTTTGGGGGTCAAATTAGAAATTTTTATTTTTAATTAACGGAGGGTTAACGGTCCAGTGACCAAAACAGAAACGGTTTCGAACGTAAGTGGCCAAAATAATCTTTTTTGAATTCGGGTGACCATAATAAAACAAACCCAAAACAAAAGTGACCATCAGTGAAGATTACCCTACATTTTAATCTTTTACATTAATTTTATTTTCAATAATTTTTTAATAATTTATTTATTCTTATTGAGTTTATAATATTTTTTTAAAAATTGAAGAATATTTGATTCTTTTGCGAGTATTCTCATTTTGCTTATTTTTAAAATTATTAGAGACTCAAAGGATATTTACACCAATTTGTTAATCGATTTTTCATATATTTCATTTGTAAAAGTTTAACTTGAAAAACCAAATTATTTATCTAATTTTATTCAAAACTAAATAAATAGGTTAAATTAACTTGAATTTTAAACAAATTATTTATCCCATTTTGATATTTTTAAAATTGTAATAATTTTTTAAAACCTTACTTTTTAAAAGTTAATTTCTTAAATCCTTATTCTTTTAGCTTAAATATTAAATACGTTAATCAACTTTCAATTAAAATCATTATGCCCATGAACTCGAAAAAATCAATTATGTCATTGAAGTCGGTTAAAAAAATCAATTGAGCCCCTCTGTCACGTCATCATTATAATGAGTACTGTCATGTCAGCATCGTTGAGCGTCACGTCAGCACCGTTAAGTGCCACGTTAGCACTGTAACAGTTAACGTCGGTCAAATGACCAAATTGATGCAATTGAATAATTTCGAGGATATAATTAATGTAACGCCCCAATTTTTGGGTTAGTTATCGGATCTTGGATCAGGGTTAGCTAATTTAATATTAAACATTAAATAGACGAATAAAGTCTTGTAAAATTTAATTGAAAGAAAAGGATGGCTAAAAAGTAAGGGAATTGATAGTGGAGGGGGGGGGGGTGATTTACCCATTTCAATATTTTTTGAATTAAAGATGGCTGATGGGGGAAGAAAATTATTTTTTATTTCTCTCATTCTCTCTTCTTTTTCTCTCTACTTTTACCTTTTATTCTTTAAACTTTCAACTTTCATCTGTCAGAGTCCGGTTGTCCATTTATGACACCTTTTACACCATCACATTTATCTCGTCGAGACGAGTCGGTCGATAGTTTCAAAGTCACCGTTAGAGTTGTCGTTGGAGGGAGTAAAGAAAAAGAAGACTTGACTTTTACGAGTTAGCCTTGTTCGAACGTCCAAAATAAAAAATAGAGACCACAATTGGATTCCCCGGCCAAAAACATGTTGATTTGAGTCTGTGTAGCGCCACAACAGATCACGCTCCTGAAGGTGCACCATGCTGCCATGCACTTGCGCCACACCAGACCGCCCCACTCCTTTCACCAATTTTGATCGGTGTCGACCGACTATTAACTTTTTTGGGTCATTAAAATATGTGGTTAATTAATATATATTATATTCATTGTTATATGAGGATTATCCAAGATCAAATATCGGACCAAGAAGTATTAACTTTTTTGGGTCATTAAAATATGTGGTTAATTAATATATATTATATTCATTGTTATATGAGGATTATCCAAGATCAAATATCGAACCAAGAAGAGTAATAGTAAAGCTTGAATGAGGATTTATCGCCAGTGCTCGATGTTAGTACACCTCAAACTCCGAAATGCTTCATAAATGTAACTGTCTTGTGTGATAGTGGTTGCAAAAAAAGAAGAGCTCTACACCAAAGAGCACTACAGCCTAAATAATTTATTTATTATAAAAAATACTTGAGCATGAGCTTGAGATTAATATTAATATTTTTTTAAATAGCGAATATATTGCCAAGAAATTCACGAGCGCAAAACAACTAAACCAAAGAGATGACAAAAGAACCAAAGTTGGCCCCTACACATGTATGCGCCTACCCTATTTTCCATAGCACCAAAAATAAAAACAGATCATTAGCGGCTGAGAAGTACTTGAAGAGCTCTACACAATATGAAAACCAGGGTATCGGCATTATCCATGTTTACATTATTTAAGCCCTCCTGCTTTCTAGCGTTGGCCATACGCCGAGTTTCTGAAGCCTTCACCCGCACCATCTTCCGAGCTATCTTGTTTGTTTCCTTGAATGTTCATGAAATTGTTACCCATCCCAGATTGCACCCCATGATAAGCGCCACCAGGGGCAGCAGATCTTAACCCCACTTGTGGCTGGTTCAGTTGCTGCTGTTGGAGATACATTGCCTGCTCAGGTTGCTGCTGCTGTTGGAGATACATTGCCTGCTCAGGTTGCTGCTGCTGATCATTCAAATGGAAAGGCAACTTTGGAGCTAAGAAACCTGGATGCTGCTTAGCCATTGCAGCTTGTGCAGACTGAACATGTTGCTCTTGCTGCAATGTGGACTGCTGAGGCGTCTGCAATGTTCCACAAATAAGTTCAAACAAAATGCATATTGGTTTCTTCAAAGATATTAAACCGAATAAATCTCCAAGACACAACCTGTGAAGATGTCGATCCCTGTGGTTGTGCATCAGCAATTTTAGCTAGAAACATTAGGTTCTGCTGCAGCTGTGCTTGATACCTGAATCATTTTTTTATATAAAATGAGAGCAGATATCACAATTTACAGTACTGATTAACCAACTGCATTACTCACAAAGACTTAAATATACAGATCTACCCTAGTTCTTTCGCCATGTGGTCACTGTTCTTCGGTTCCTTAAATTATAGGCAAACCAATGGTAAACAATCATTCATCTCATCTTTAAAATATAGATGACCACCAAGTGTTAATAGGCATGTTCATGTTGTTTTCAAGTTTTGGCTCCATCAACTTTTAAATGCATCTCTCATAACACAAAAAAAGCCTATAAGTTGAGCACTAAAATAGCACTGAATTACACTTACAACTTACAAACTTAATTGCCAAAGAATAATGTTTATGGTGAAGAACTTAATCACAAAGATTAGCCAACAAATAGGAGGCCTATTAAATGCACAAACTTTACCTAGCAGTTAAAGGTAAAATGAAAGGAGAAACTGTGAAGCACGAAAAAGGGCCTATAACAATTGGTATAATGCTGTAAGTAATGGATGAATGAAATTGATCTTAAACATTCAGCCGGACAGCAAAGAGCCCATAACAATTGGCATAATGCTGTGAGCAGGGACGGATGCAAGATTTTATGTTTAGGGTGAGAACATTTATACTTAGTAAAACTATGTGAGAATTTAAAAATCCAGGGGTGCGAGATTAAATTATCAATATAAAATACAAATAATTTTTTTTAAAACATATATGGGAATTAGAAATTTCAGGGGTGCACTGCCCCTAGCACCCGGGGTGCGACTCTGGCTGCCTGTGAGTAAAGAATAAGAGGAACAATGTTTAGAAAGGGTCACTCACGAGGCACTCTCAGCCAGCTTTCCCTGGTTTTGGTTCTCCATTATGGCCATAATCAACTCTTTATTCTCGTCCAGGTACTACAAGCAACATGATCCATTATCGTATCAGTATTTGCAGAAAAAAAGATACAATTTTTTTCAACAGAAAATAGAAAAACTTAGAAAATAAACAGCAGTTCACGGTTATTTTAACCTTTGAAACTAAGAAAACAAATGACATGATTGTGAAACTGTGGTAAAAATGATCAAGAATCCAAAAGAATTTTAATTTGATTACAGATGATACAAACAAAAACCAATGCATGCAAAACCCATCAATAAAAACACACTAAATATCAAGTTAACCAAATATATACATAAAAAGGGCAATGCTGTAAAGATAAAAGAAAAACCTTTTGAATCTGCTCTGTGGTGATGTTCATCAACTGTGGAGGCTGCTGCATTTTTCCTCTTCAAAATCACACAAAAACAGGAAAAGGAAGACGAAATGAAAGGAACCCAAACCCTAAGTTTTCTTTGAAACGGAAGAAGAGGGGCCAAAGTGGGCTGTTTTGCTCTACACTGAAACGTGTAATTTTGCACTCTCTTTTTCTTTTATATATTGGCTTTGCCTCTGTTTTGCTCAACATATGTTTGGTTTTCATCAGCCCACAGACAAATATTTACATCATTAATAACCCCAAATACGTAGTACTAAAACGACAAACGCTGGGTGCCGTTTTTAAGTTTCTTATAGTTCTCTAAAAAGGGGATTTTTTATTTTTATTTAAAAAAAAAGGCATAAAAGGGAGGAAGACGAAAAAGGAAGGGGAAGATCAAAGATGAGGTACGTATTGAGGGTGAGATTGGCTTCATTCTTCACGGGGGCAGCAAC